>OY728146.1:657106991-657731991 GCA_963277665.1 Viscum album
AGCATTATTTTTGATAATTGAAAACCTTTAAAACTCATACCATGAAAATAATAGCCACTATAAGCATTTTAGATCATTATATTTGTAACCCATGTTTACTCATGTCAAATATAACTAGAGACCAATAATACAATAGAATATATCTCTCTAATTAACTCTCTACATAATTCCTTAATTGGTATAGAACATTACCGAAGGTGTTGGAGAGTTATATTTGGCATAATTGTCTTATTAACTATATTGGGTTCACCGGTCATTTAATCCATTTTAGACTCACCCGCCATGGAAGTTGTATCCAACTCACCCATTATAATATTTTGTTATTTAATACTATGTAATAAAAAAATTCACTATTTCCATATATATACTTTTAAAAAAGATTTTAATCCTTGTAGAAAAACAACAGTCATTTTCATATAAAAATCATGGGAAATTACCTTTTCTTTTCAAAACACTTTAAAAGGAATAATTAGAAGAATATTTTACAAATTATTTCTTTATAAATGACCATGGAAGAATATATAGGATAAATAAATGGAATGAATATTAATAATAGTAGGGAATAATATTCATGTGTTAAAAGATAAATAATAATTCCTTTCTCACATTCGATAACAGAACCTCATTCAAAAAATACCTAGAAGGTTCCTTTTTAATTCATGTAAACATTGTAACATGTAGAATAAAAATAAATTAAATATAATATTATGTTTAAATGAAAACAATATTTAATAATTTTAATGAACAATTATAAGGAAGAAAAATATTTTAAAGGAATTCATTAAAATAACTTTTTAAGGACAAAATATCTTACATTAAATATCATATTGTATTTTACATTAATTAACTCCATAATAATATTATCACATTTCATATTTTCTTCATTATGAATAATTTTAATTTTAAAAACATAATCATTATCCCTTTGATACCAATTAATAAATTTTATATTTATCCATTTAATCTGTAATCATTATGCCTTGTGATTTTAGAATATTCAGTTCAAAATTAAAAAACATCTTTGGTAGAATGAAATTTGAAAAAATGGTCATTATTACATCATATACAAAATTTTAATAATTACATTATTATAATTATTAATCATTTAATATAATTTTAGAACAACCTATGAAATACATTAATGAAAAATGGTTTGCATCACTTAATGGATGTTTTAATCCACATGTACACATGAACAATGTTAACATTTTTCAACTGAAATAGAAATAAGAAAAAAGATCAAATTTTATCATAAAATAATGAAACTTATTCCATTAATACAATAAATACTAATTAAATACATCATTATTACCATCCTTGTGAGGTGGTGATAATGAATGAAACACACCACTTCGTCGAGGAGGTAATTCACATGTACATATGCCTTATTATTTGATTTCCCATAATATGGAAAATGAGATTAAATAAGGATTTTCCATTTTTTAAAAAAATTATATGGAATATACTGAGGTTATTATTTCTTCACAGTTTAATAATATTTTAAGCAGCTATAAAGAGATATAATTCTTACATATATTAGTTATGAAATATACATTTTACATGTATAACCCTTTTGGAATACACCTTACGACATATAATTTATGTTATTATTTTAGAACGAGACCTCTATGAAATTATGACAGTTGTTTTAGAGAAATTTGTGTCGGTATTTCTCGTATTGGATTTCTCTAAAGGTGTCAGGAATTGAGGATAGGAGGTCTCCATTTATAATTGGGTAGAGGGGAACCCTTGGAGCTACTTTAAGTCTTAAATTAATATAAAATTATTTTTATTTTCAAGTGATACAAAATAAAAAATATATAAGATAATATGAGTATTATTTGGATTCCTCTTACACAATAAAATATATAAATGTTTATGTGATTTTTCACCCTTATATATTTGTTTTTACCCTTGTCAACACTTTTCATGATTACCACAATATAAAAGTTTTTCTCAATAGATGTCAAAAAATGTAATTAAAAGGAAAATTATCTCATAAGTGGAAGTTTATCTATTTATATACCATATTGCATTTAATTGTAAAATTATATATTTTATATGATTTTTATATTATTAAATAAATTATTATTTAACATAATCTACCATTAAAGTGATTTTTAGAAATATTATCACAGTATGATATTAATGACAGCAAGAAGGTAATAAATTTGAAAATAAACTACTAAACAATCAATAATATTTTATATTAATATTAAAAATTCATGTTACACTATTATTCGAAAACATTATACTATTTTATTATTTTTAAATGATATTTATGAAACTTTTTTATTACATGAACAATCACTTCGTCACTGTGGTGCAATAAAACAACGTAATTATTCCACCAAAAAAAATATAAAAATATAATTCACATTTAAAATTAATATTTAGAAGAAAACATAACAACTTTTTATCCCTAGTAAAAAATATTTATGAGATTAAATCAATTAGAGTTGCATTTTTTTATTAGTGGTTACTCAAAAAAATATTATGATCCTTAATAATAGAATGTGGAAATAAATTTAATTATTTTATGTATTGGATTTATATGATATAAAAATTTAATAATGTAAAATAATCTCATGTTTTAGTATGATTTTTATTACTTATCTATCACTTTTAACCCTCTTTATCGTGTTTTACCCTTACTATGTTGAAAAATATTTATTGTAGTTAGTATTTATAAGGAAAAAAATAAATGGGTTTTTTTTATTATTTTAATATCTTAATTAAAAATATATAATAATTTTTTCAATCATTTAATAATAATATGTGGAAAAAATTAATTTATGAAAAAAATAGAAAATGATACCAAAAAAAGTTTTAAAAAAATTTTGTTTTTAATTCCAAAAACGAACTTATACCAATATCATGAATAATTAAGATTACTTTGTAATTAATTTTTATAATTATAATTAATTTATAATTTTTATAATTAAATATCAATTTAAAATAATAAATATAGTTTTCAATGAATAAATATTCTTATTTCAAAAAAAAATTCAGTATTTACTAAAAATTGAAACTTTCAAGAAAAATTCAAAACATTATCCTTAATATAATTTGGAATTTGTGATTTCCAAATTGAACATCATTGTGAAAAATAATATTCATAAATATATATATATATATATATAATATTTTATAAAAAAACCTATAAAATGTGTCAATGAAATTATTACTAATAAAACTATTTCTTTTTTTCATTGTTAGAAATCATAATATTTTTATAGTGAATATAACAAAATAAATTATAATTTCTAAATATTTATATGTAATTAAATTTATATATTATTAATATTACCTAGGTTTTCAGAACAAAAATACCAATATTTCCAGCATCACAAGTAAGAAATAGGGATAACTAGCTTTTTATGAGAAACTAGGTTATTTGTTCATGTTCTCAAAAACTTCACATGGGGTTCATAATTTTTGTGTGTGTATAATTTAATAATTAAAATAGATAATTTTTTGTTCAAACCTTCTTTTTGTTAATGAAACATTCATTTTAGGTAGACCATTTTTTGACTCAGTATAGGGTTGCCCAACTCTTAGTTTTATATGGGGTTGGTCAATATAACACAATCCTTGCACCGAGTTCATACACTTATCTTAGAAAATTTACAATGTGGTTTATTTATCTTCTCAAAACACCCAATGATTCTTATATCCATAATGAGCCACATTATCGATTTCTATAGGTTTTCAATCATTGGGATTTTATACCAACAACACTTAGGAACACACATTGGTCAAGAGGATGGGCGTATGGGCTCATCTTACCATTTTGAGGTGAACTATTTCACACTCTATGACTATATTATAGTTGTAGGTCATGTTTATAAATCATTACATATTCTCAATATAAGATCAGTTACAGAAACATTTAGAAATCGGTTATTACCTTATGATGATGTGAATGTATGTATGTTTTTGAGATCTCCTATAGTCGCAATCATATATATATATCATAGGTTCTCGATCTTATTTTATATTATTACATAGTGATTTTTGTTTTGTGGATATAATTTATAAAATCCACCCATATATTTGATCTATTGATTATTTCAATTTTGGAAGGTAGTTGGTGTTTATGGTTTTGTTATGAAGTCTATTAAAAATGATCCTTTTATATAAATATGAATGGAATTAGATCACACAATGTACAGTGACACATAATGGGACACGATATAAATTTTTGGGTCATATTAAAAAGAGTAATCCATAGAGTTTAACATCATGTGGTATGGGAAACTAGGAAAACGGTTCTTAACAATGGATGTTGTGGGACGTAGGAATGGGCAACACATTCTAGTTGACTCTAATGGTAATATGGCCCAAGGAGGATAAATTGGTTTCCAAAGGAGTATTGAACTTTGAATATATACCCCACAAAGAATATTGAACGATAAAATTGATATGATATGACCAAAATTGAATATATAACTTCAGGTGGGATAATGATATTATCAGTAATATGGACTGGTAAAGGATGTCTCATTGGTTTTATGGTACTATTATATGAGACACCCAAACACATGGAAGTATGGCTAGATGAGGGGAGGAAAAAATGATCTTAGTGGAATTATATCTTATTGAGGATTGGCCTATATAGAATATGGCCTCAATTGATGAGACAACAATCTGTAGGGGTATATCCAGCTATTCAGAGGATATAAATTATCTCATTATAAATATGGAATAATGTGAATTGAAGTGAGTAATTGAGGATGTTGGTTTTATCCTTTTGGGGGAGCATCATGGAATTTAATTCCTGTTATATCTAGGATATATAGGATTGATTTTTATGGACATATATTCATATTCAATAAATTCCATGTGACCCATAAATAGAGAAGTGTTGATATTATAGACCATATCCCATTCAAATGTCCAATGATGAAATTTTTAGGAATTGAATATCATTAAATAAAATATTATTTTTTATAATATACCATTAAAACCATATTTTAATACTATTAACATTTTATGAAATTAATCATCTTGGGGTAGTAATGGAATTCAGATACATACTTTTAAAAAATAACTAATAATATTTATTATAAAAAAAATTCGTGAAACACAATATTATACCCAAATTATTTTACTTTTAATGTTTTTAAAATCATTTACTTGTATTTTTAAATTACCATAATATGTACTATATAGAAATTGTGTATAAAAATAATTTAATTTGTAAATAACTAAAATATAAAAACATTTACCCTGATAAATTAAATTCAGTCATATTTGACATAAAACTTTCCTTCCAAACATACCAAAATTTAATCTAAATAGAAAAATATTCATATTAATATATACAAAGTTAAATTTAATTTTAATTCATGACTTAAAATTATATTACGTTCATTATATATATATAGTGGCAAGAAACTTATAACCTTTCTGGTAATGGATTTGTATAGTTCAAAAAAGAATATATAGTAAAATCAGTAACTATTTTAGAGAGTTATTTACCCTATATTTCATTGTATTTACCAATGTTTTTCACTGTACTCTTAAAAAGGTGACATGTATTTTCCTTAGTTACTATTCATAATGAATAATGATGAAGGGTAATTAATTAATAAATTTTAACCAACTAACTATAATTGTAGAATGAGTGTTTGGTGAATAAAAATATATATGTGGTAGAAATTAATTTAAGATAAATACATAAAACAAATTGAAAAATAGTTTTTAGAAAAATGTTTATAAGACCAAAAATGAACTTATACAAAAATAAAATATAATTCTAATTCATGTATAATTAATTAGATTATTTATAATTAAATTAATCTTATATTAATTTAAGATCAAATCCAAATCATATAGATATTTTTAAATGAATGGAAATGATAGTTTTATAAATATAAATTTTTTTCACAATTCACTATAAAATATAACTTTCCAATAAAATCCCAGAAGTTCAAAAAAATATAATTTTGAATTTATGAATTAAACAATGAGGGTTATTTTTCAAATTTAAATTACATAATTTAGATATTATTTACTCAAGTATAACATTATAATAAATTTAAACAGAATAAGTATGAATAAATCTATTATTTTTTTGAATTGATAAATAATAAAATATTTATAAATTGAATATAAGTAAATATAATAATATTTTTATATATTTATAATTTATAAAATTGAACTATTTTTAATATTAATAGGGTTTTTACATTCTATCCATTATAAATTGTGTCTTATCAGTTTTATTAATTAACTAAATAGAAGGGGAAATTTTTCCTTCAAAACATTTTCAAATTCCTATGTTACAACATAAAAAATGGGTTTTCTACCAAGTCCTTATATAGTGAATCGCCACATTCTACCTCAAATCATGTACCTAGTATAGAATTAGAGGTAAATCCAATAGGTAATAAAATCATCTATCTTACTCTAGAATTTCATTTGTTCTAATGAATTGTGAACTTATCATTCCCTTTTTAACAAAATACACAACTCTATTCCACAAAGATAATTAATCAAAATAATTAATGCCTACCTCAATTAAAATATCATTCCTCCATCCATCTAAATAAAAAACTTTTAATGCTCTAATTTTCTATAATGTTTGGTTGAATCATATTTAGAATCTCAAATATTTCCTCTAACAACATTAGTCCAAACAATTTCCCTTTACATACTTCATCCAAACAAGATAGAGACCAACACCACATTCCATATAATTCCACAAAAAGTGTCCTCCTTATACAGGAATGAAAATTTTTATTATAATAAATATCAACTAATTAAATACGTTGATCCAAACATTCCTAGTAATCCATTGAGAAAGCCTGAAGAATTTATTCTATTGTCATAGTTATTTTTTCTAACTATCCATCAGATTGAGAAGGAAAATATGTACATAAATTTAATTCATTATCCCGAAATCAAACTGCCTTCCAAAAAAGTTATATGTACACTTGGGTTCATTGTTAGATATAATTGAGATATGAACTCTTTGAAACATAACTATTTCCTTGATATAAATTCATTAAATATTGACTGAGTATATAATATCTCCAATGAAAATGAAATGTGAAGATATAATAAATTGATAAAAAATAACACAAATAAAATCATGGCCTCATGGTGTATTTTTAAATCCATACATGAATTACAAGGATATATTTTTCCATTCCAACTTTAGTATTGGAAATTTCAAAGTACACCATTCTATAATTTTCATTTCACTTTAATCCACTTACATGTTAAATAATTGATGTTAAACTCTACAATATATTTGTTCACTAAATCCTACCATTAATACCATTGAAGGTGTCATTAAATATTAAAACTATCAAGATTACCATAAAATGGAGAGCATTGATCTTCACTGAGAAATTATTTTTCAACTAGGAAATAGCTATATCACTTTACCCTTTTTTAAATATCAAAAAACATTCCTTGTTAATTTTAAATTAATGAAAATTAAATTTGTTTTTAATTTCTACCTTTTCGTTTCGAATTATAGTATCCATTGTGAGTTTTTTTATTATATCATAAAATAAAGACTTCCCCAAGCCCTTAAAAAATAGACAATGTTCCTCCAGGAATAGTCTCTTATCCATTAATTATTAAATCATTTACCATAGGATCATGTTTTGAACATATCATGGTTAATGATAAATTATATTTTCATCTCAATGAACCAACTACTTTTTTACTTTTTTTGTATTGTAATGAATCATGTATTCATTTTATATTATCATCTAAAAACATTTTCTATTCCTCATGTTCATCTCATCCTGATTTAATACAAATATTCAAAAAAATTTATTATTATTATTTTATCATATTAATCAAAATAATTGATGTCTCTATATTTTTGGAGACAAAAATTGCTCATTCTAGATCCTGTGTATGATAATTTATTTCATGAGTTCTCAATTTATGTGAAGGATAGGTAATTACCTAATCATTCTGTATCTGAATTCAACCATATACCTTCAATGAAGTATTGATATAAAAAAATAATTATTTATAGATGGTATTTCCAAAATTGAAGCATTTTTTAATATTATATTAAAATCGTAGAAAAAATCAACCAATTATTTTTTATATATGAATTTAAATAATTTTCATTCATAACATACTTAGTGCGACAAATAAACAAAAAATTATTTCCAAAAACCATTGGTCGTACTATAATAATTTAATAAAACTATTAGTCTCTATGATTTTTTTTGTTTTTTTCCATTATTACACAAGATCAACATTGGAAAGTGGATAAGTATTCTATAATTTGAAACAATATGAAAAATTAAAGAAATCTATTGAATTAAAAATTAACATATACAAATTTTTTCATATATCTTATTTTTGTTCAAGGATTTAAAGACAATTCTTTTTCATATTGTATGATCCTTTGGAAATTTATAGTATAAAAAAATATCATCAATAAAATCCACAAAAATTTAATCCAAATATGTATAGAAAAATTTAATCACTAGATCAGTGAATATAGCTAGTATAGTAGACATCCTAATGGTCAAAAATACCAACTCATAACATGCATATCCAGTCTGAAAGATCAGTTTTGTATTATCCTCATCCATCAAATCTAGCTAATGGTAACATGATATGAGGTCAATCATAAAAAAACATGTTATCAAGAGACAATTAATCAAATCATGGATATTATGAAAAGGAACTAGTTCATTGTAATGATTTTATTCAAGGATTTATAATCCTTGAATAGTCTCATTA
This sequence comes from Viscum album, assembly GCA_963277665.1. Lineage (NCBI taxonomy): Eukaryota > Viridiplantae > Streptophyta > Magnoliopsida > Santalales > Viscaceae > Viscum > Viscum album. Next base: position 657,115,719 of record OY728146.1, read on the forward strand.
AACCATATTTTTTATAAATAAAACATAGCACCCCATGGGGAAATGATATGATGAATGAATCCATTATCAAGAACATACTGTAAATTATTTTTTAATTATAAATTTTATAACATATTAATTTTATAAGGGGAATTGAAATTGATATAGCATTAGGCAATAATTAAATTTTGATCTCAACCTCTGAATCTTGAATAACACAAGGAAAATAGTAATGAAGTAAATACATGTATTTATTCACTATATTAACATCTATAATTTTATAATTATAAATATTTTCTAAAATATGTGGTCAGTAACATTGAATTTCATCATTGATCAATTCTATAGCTTTATGATTAGTTATAAATGGTATAAAACCATGTAATATTGCTTTTCTATCTCTATAATATATCCTATTAAGATAAAATTTTAGCCAATATTTACACAAAATTACATGAATCTAGACTATGGGATGTTGAAAAAAATTATTGGAAATGAAATACCACTAATATCAATAGAAATATTACTATAAATAATTGTTTTAATAATACTCCACCACATGTATTCATAAGAAGTTATATATTTTTTATGAGGTGAAATTCCTGTTTTATGTGAAACATTATTATAAATGATGGAATGAAAAGATATATAATCGATGAGGGAATCATCATAATTTAAATGAACATGTAATATACATGTCACCACTTCATTATACATTAAAAAATCAATTTTAGTAGTAGAAATTAATTTTCCTTCTCATTTTTTCATTTGATCATGATTATTCCCACAAAATGTAACTAAAATGGGACTCATATTAGCATAGTTCCCAAACTCAATATAATTAAGATATACAACTATTTTCGTAATAATTGATACCCTATTCATAGACTATTCCAAACTCTATTATTTGTAGTTACAATCCATATGGGAAACATACCACATTAGTAATTATTTATAGATCCTTTAAAAAACTATACGAAATGTATTTTACAACACAAGGATCATATTTTTGGATTACCTAAATATTTATTTGCTTTATTACTCTCCGTTGTTTTCCCCTATGAACTATTCTTACCCTTGAAATGATAGTGTACTTATGTGTCAATAAACAATATCTTGAATTTTTTATTATAATGAATAATGTTCTTAAAACATTAAAATTTCCATGAATCCAAAACTCATTGTAAACTTCATATTAATAATGATTAAACTGTATTTATTTTATAATGAAGGGCCTCGATACAATTTAGAGCATACTAAGTCATTCTTGTAAAATATCATTCGTATATGGCTACTGAATCTTCCACTTTGTCGCTAAATTTGTTGAATTATTTCTCTTTTTTGAGCAAGATTTCCATAGGAAAATATTTCTAAAGTAAAATATACATAAACATATCTCATTCTATATTATGAATGTCTTCTCTCTCCTTGGTATTATTAACCAATGACCACCATTGATTAATATAACATTAAAATCAATAAATATTATGAGTTTCCATATTACATTATGAGAATCCCATTTCATTAAGTATAATTTATAGATAATTGATCAATCCTTTTGGCTACATTAGGTTGAAGGATACCCCAAAACCTTGAGGTTGATGTTTTATAAAATTCTCAATTATTGACATTTTCCTTTGGGGTAAATAAATTTTTTCTCTAAAATGAATGTCACCAACATTTGTTGTATTATTTAGGTGACCAATAACTACGAAAACTAATCAATTCCAATACCATTAATTCTAATATGCAAATTTGAATAGAATTTTTCTTACTAAGAACTTAAAAATATAACATCAATATTATTTCTATAGAAAACTGTTCTCAATAGAAATTGATCAGATGATCTTACATGGTATTCTGAAAATATTATATCATTTAAAATTATAAAAAATTAGAGTCTCTAAACAATATCCTTATAAAATTTAGTCAAACTAAAAATTTATCTCAAACCACACATTAATACAAAATATAAGGACACAACCTTAATCCACTACATAATTCTGAGTCATCAGAGGAAAATTCCTTTTCTTTCTTCCTAGAAGTCATTTTAGGATTATAGTTCTTACATAACGAACCCATATATTACAGTGTTGAAACATCCACTCAATATCATTTTTCCCACACTATAAAGAATTTTAAATGGAACGAATTTTATTACCATTAAAATATCCATGACTATCATCCTTAAAATATCTTTATTATTATCCTTGAACCCAATTTAAAATATTTAAAAATGTGGGATGAGAAAAAAACATAGTAAGTTATATAAAACCAAAAGGTCTATTATTCGAGTTAAATATATGAAAACAAATAAATAGTATATATATGAAATTTTATTCTATTAGAATATAAAATAAATCATATTCTCCTGGAAAATAATTTTTTTATTAAAGATAACCTTTATAACTCATATGATGAAAATAGAATCGCTTATAGGCATCCTAAATCATTATATTTATAATCCATGTTCATTAATTTAAAAAATAACCATATCCCAATAAAATCCTTTGGATAACTCTCTAGGATTTACTTGATAATTATTTCCATTAATGGAAATGAACCATACCCAATGCTTTTGGGAGCTATATTGGGATCACTTTTCTTATATTCTATATTAGGGTCACCCATCATATAACATGTACTATACTCACCTATATAATAAATTGTATTAGGCTCACCCATCATAATATATAATCATCATGTAAATGATTGTAAAAAAAAATTTAAACATTTTTCTTAAGAAACACATAAAAAAATCATTTAAATCGATATTAAATGAACATGTAGTTTTAATAATGAAATGGGGTGAAATGTCCATTTTATAAAATGCTCTTTAAAATGATAAATTAAAAAAATTATTTATTAAATTATTTAATTTGATAATTACCATGGAAACATTAAATTTATACATAATTTTTTTATAATTCATAATAGGATGAAATTATATTCATGTAATAATATTTAAAACAGTGATTCCATTCAATCCATCACTAAAAGTACAACATTTAGAAAATAACTAGCAAATTCCATTTTAAACATTAAAAAAATGTAAAAGGTATATAAAAGGTAAATTTAATTTCAATTGATAATTAATTAATAACAATACTAAATAAATTTAATGAAAATTGACCTGGAAGAAAAAAAATTAATGTTAAACTTTAAAATAAGAGTTTTAAAAAATATATTACATTAAAAACCATCTAACAACAAACATTCGTTAAATATGGAATTAAAAAATTACTATTTATTAGATAAAACATTAAGAACCATTTTAATGATAATTAAATTATTATTCTCCTATTTTTTCCATTTATTATCATGTTTTTTTAGATATTTAATTAGTTATGTTTTCTTAGATGTTTTTTGGATGGTCATTTCTTAATCCTGAAATAGATTTGGTATGATGAATGTGGTCAAAGAGGCCATTGTTACATCATATCAAGAATTCTAGTCACTAAATTGTTATCAGTTTAATACATTAAATATAATTTGAGAATAATTTATTAAATATGTACATGATACATGAATCATATTACTTTATGGGGGAGGCACTCTACACATACACATGAAAGACATTATCATTTTTCCAATTAATGAAATGATAAGAAAATAGAGGAGATATTTTCTATATAGAGTGATAATTAATTCATGAATACAAAATATATTAATTAAATCCATCATAAGAATAATAATTTTGAGCTAGGGATGAATAATTGAACACACCACATCCTGGAGGTGCTTATCCACACGTACACACGAGCAAGGTTTTCTTTTCAAATGAGAAGGAAAATCAAATGAAATAGTGTTTTCCATAGTAAAAAAATAAGTATAAAGAATATTTTTTTGTTATTATTAGATCATGGTTTAATATAATTTTTAATATGTATAAGAACAAATATATTTGATGAATATGAGTTAGGGAATTTAATTTTTCCTCATATAACTTCTTTGGCATACACATTATGCCTTATAGGTTTGGTATTTTGTTGATAAAAAGGACTCTATGAAATGTGGATTGATGTTTGGAAAAAATTTAGTTAGGTATTGACCAAATTGGAGTTCGCTAAAGGTTTATGTAATAGGTAAGATGAGGTACCCTTTTATAAGTGGGGGGAGGAGATCCATTGAAATTTCTTAAAGTATTAAATTAACATGAACAAATTTTGTAGTTTAAGGGAAAAAATTCATATAAATAACAAATTATTAGTATGAGTATAATTAATCTTATAAAATAAAATATGGAAATTTTTATGTGATTTTTTCACCCTTATCTATTAGTTTTAAAACATGTTATCCCTTTTGGTGTTTACCACAATATCAAATTTGATTACATTATAGAAGTAAAAAAATTACTAGAAAATAAAATTGAATAATGACTAGAATATTTTTGATAATATTGGCCATATAACATTAAAATATAAAATAATAAGATTTATAGGAATTATAAATCATTAAAAAATTATTATTCAAAATAATTAACCATTGAATTATTTATTAGTACAATTGAAATATTTTCACTGTAATGACATAATTAAAGTAATAGAATTTAAAAATAAACTTCTAACACAATACATATATTTAAAATTAATATAAAAAATTAATTGAACAGTATAATTCAACATAATTATTTTGGTTTTATTTTCTTTTTAGTCATTTAAATGACTGTTCTATTACTTTAACTTGCACTTCATCAGTTTTTGGAAGAAACACATGGTAATTATTCCTTCACTAAAAACTAAAAAAATTGAATAATATAATAAAATTCATTCATATTTTAAATAAATAAATATGAATATACATAACTTCTTTTTATTCCCAGGAAAAATAATACTGACATTAAAATTAAGATAGTGAAATTTTGTTTGTATCCATTACTCAAAAAGATATTATGGTCCTTATCAAAGGTATGTGGAAATAAAATTTTCAATTTCAAATATATGGATTTATATGGTCATAAAAGCTAATCAAGTAAAATAAAGTCATGTTTTAGGGATATTTATAGTGCTTATCTTCTAGTTGTAACACTCCTTTACTCATTTTACCCAAACCGAGGTAGAAAATATTTATATTTGTTATTATTAATAATAGAATAAATAAAAGATACTTATTTCCTAAATTTTATATCATGATTCGAAATAAGAAATAATTTCTTCAAAATGCAACTTCATGAAGTTTATGAAATTAATTTTTGAGAAAAAACATATAAGAAAATGGAAAACAATTTTTAGAACAACTTATTTTTATGCCAAAAAATAATGATATAAGAAAATAAATTATATTAATGATTCATATGTAATAAATTATTATATCTATAATTAATTTACATTTCTATTAATTAAAAATCAAATTAAAATAACAACTTGTGTTTTTAATTAATAGTAATGATCATTATATAAAAATATCTATTTTTTATTAATTACGAAAAAATGATTCCTTCTTGGAAAATACCAAAATTTGACAATAATATAAATTTGAGATGGATAGTTCAAAAAGATCATTGGTTTTATAAAATTTAAATTGTAGAATTTATGTACTAAAATTTTAAATAAAACCTTATAATATATTTAAAAAAAATTACCACTAATAATATTAGTTTCTTTTTTGAAATGTTATTTAATATTTATAATGTGAATATAACTCAATAAAATATAATTTTTTTAATATTAATAATTAATGAAAATGATCAATTATTAATATTACCTAGTTTTCAAAAAATAATACAAATATATGAATCATTAAAAGTAAGAAACATTTGTAACTAACTTAGTATGGAAAAACCAATCGCATGTTCTTGTTAACAATAGATTCATATTGGGTTCACTATTTGAGATTGTTTATAATAAAAAACAAAAAATGATAGTTTTGTGGTCAGAACATACTATTTTCTTAATTAATTTTTTTTAATGTGTCAAAACCCCCTCAACACAAAGTGTACCCTCCTAGTCTGATAATGTGAGAAGAGAGATAATGAACCCCAAGTCCCGCCTCCAGCAGGCCCCGGGCTTCTGACTAGCCTCGATGGTATAGTAAACACACAAATGGGAGGCATTACCCACTAGGAGAACACACGTGGAAGAGAGAGATAAGATGGAAAACAACCAAATCTGACTCATGTAGCACTATATAAGAAATCCCTAGTTCAAATATGTAATGTCATGGAATCTACTATAATTGAGAGGGAAAAACTACAAATACCGAAAAAAATAAAAAACATCAGCAACCGCAAGCCCCAACAGCTCCTACAACCCCAAGCTAGAAGAATCAAGCATGACGTCCAACCTACTCCAAGTGACCTGAAATAAAATTTATATATACATAGGGTGAGTATATCAGTATCATTAGTAGGATCCCCCTCGAATCCTCTCGTACAAAAGTAATGAATGCATGCTAAAGAACTGTGAACAACAAGAGAAACTAACTCATCACCTAAACAGGTATATTATGTTCCCTGCCTCACCATGGTTACTCTCACCAAGTAATGAGTACAAGAATATGTAATATAATAAAGAATATCATGGGTACCCCAATACTAATTCCCCACTGGTTTGTCACTTTTCCCAATTGTCGCATGTCCAAAGCATCTGTCTCGGAAAAGGCTTTCCCATAGACACCAGGGCGAAGCACCACAAAATTCACCTCATGTAACAAAATAACCATATCTACAAAAAAAGTAACGTGGTTGTTTTTGGGAGCCACCACATCTCTCATAACATGTATCATTCGTCAGGCATTATACCTCAAGCCATTACATCCCACACACCGAGTAAGAATCATCCAGCCATCACAACCTATACGCGTTACACCTATAGTAGTCCATAGGATACTATATCCAAAATATATGTGTGTAAATGACCACAATAAATTTCAGATTTCTACTCACATATATGGTGAAATCTAATCAATGTTCCCACCATCACAAGTATCTACCAAAAGAAGAGAGTTGGGCCAAATGGGGTTGTCATCCATCCATCTTTTCACCAAAATATTGAGGAATACACCCCCAGGGCTCAGAAACCTTGGGGTGTCAGGTTCCCTAACTGATAGGGTGGATTATTGTATAGAAACACAAAAATTATAGAATATACTATTTCTCACAACCACACTATAGGAATAACCTAGTCTTAGACTCAAATACAGCAAACGTCACTCAGACTCCCAGCTACCACATCTAAGACTTGGTATCCTATAAGCACACAATATTTTACAGAGCTTTATTACATTACTTCATTACTTTTTTGTCAGTTTCACTTTACGTTAATTAATTATTTAAACATTAATTAACAATCAATAATTCCATATTAAACTTTATTAGCATCACACCCCAAGTCCAATGTCCCTTTTAATTGAAACCTCGACATTGCGTCCCAGCACGCTACAACCCCTTGGTTTTACATCATTTGTTAAATCATTTATTAATAACATTATTACATTCCCATAATCCAAGACATTTTAGAAAAACATTCTAAGCAACTAAACATAAGGGGGATCAACACGATGATTAGATGAACCACCTATCGAGTCTTTCCCACCTATAGAAAGAGCGTAGACCCATCCTCCCTTTGAGAAGATAAACATAGAATGTATGTGGCATAACCCACATGTCATCGCACCTTTCGGGAGAAGGGTAAGAAAGACCAATGACCTTGAGAGGTGGAGAATTTAATGAAAATAAAAATCCAATATGAATCAGTAAGAATACAAACATTCACGTCCATCCCATTTCATCATCCCTAGTGTCCTCCCCAACACCCACATGCATAACCCGATGCATCTCGCCACTCTAGACATCAACTCCTTCCCCCAACAATAGCATCCTTTCCCCCACATATCACAACAGACAACCAGGCTCACATCAGAACACAAGCAGTAGGAAAACCAACATCATATCAATTGGGCTTTTAGCACTTAAACAATCAAGAGGGTAACTAAATACCATATAAATAATTATCATTTATCTAAAAAAGTTCATTAATCCATCTTGGATTAACTGATTATCTATTCGTAGGGTCCAAATTAAGAAAACCAAACCAGTAAGCTATCAGAAATAATTAAACATTCTTACTACACCAATTTTATAATAAAAAAATTACAACAAGAAGAACTGGATTTATTTACATGCCACTTTATCTTTATCCAAACAATTGTTAATTAATTCTGGCTTTATGTTCTTTAGCAATTTCAATGAATAACGAATGGATAAAGAAACAAAACATAGATATCAAACTATCTAGCAAAACCAGAGTCAATAACATATGATCGATATCCATTTATTTATCTTGTTAATATATTTATTATATAAATTCTAATGTGATCCAGTGGAATAAAACATGCTAACTATACATTTTATTATATAATAAAAGAGAAGCAACAAATCTCATAGCTCAAATGGTTATTTTCATTCTTTATATGAGAACAATCCACAAAAAGGGTCACGATCTCCTCCACCCGTGACAACTGTATGCACACGAGGATATCGCGGTACGAACAAAACATCCAAAACCCAAGAATACTATGTTAAAATTATAGAGATCTCATACCATAACCATGCAAGTATAAATAAAAGAGGATGAACCCAAACAAATGAAGATAAAATATACCTTATATCATAGATCAATCGATACTGCTTGATTGCACTGAAACAGAGGGGAACCAATCCAAGGAGGAAAGATTGATTGTACAACTCCTACAGGAATGAATAAAATGTCTGAGCGTTTCACATCTACGAATAAGGAGGAAGAACTAGGTAGGAGGATATATTTCTCCTTTAGAAGATTTAATGGATTAGTGGTTTATGATACCATAGATTGTCCATTAAAAGTGTATCATAGTAAACCACGTGGTTTGACCATGTAAAAGTATCCTGATAATTAAGAGAAATTCATACAGGATTCTTTACCTTTGAATCAGCCTTAGTGTCCTTAAAACAAGGTTTTAAATGCATTTCACGTCAAAAAAACATTAAAGGGGAAAATAGTAGGAAGCTGGAAACATTGTTCATGAACTCGATATTTTGCAATGGAAGAACACTATTCATGAACCTCACCATTGAAATCTCATAGTTGGAGCCTCACCGTTCTTGAAACACTGTTCATGAACCTCACCATTGGAACCTAACTATTGGAACAACACTGTTCCAGAAACACTGTTCATGAACTCAAAATTTGGAAAAGGAAAGAGGTCACCGTTGGAACCACATGGTCCAAGAAAAAATGTTTATAAATTTAAATTTGGTAGAGTAAAGAGGTCATTGTTAGAACCTCAACATTCTGGAATCATGGTTCATGAACTCAAAATCTGGAAAAGGAAAGAGGCCACCGTTGGAACCACACTGTTCTGGAATCACTATTCATGAAATCAAAATTTGGCAAAGGAAAGTATTCACCATTGGAACCTCACTATTCTGGAAACACTATTCACAAACTCAAAATTTGGCAAAAGAAAGAGGTCACCATTGGACTGTTCACCTAAGGTTACTGATGACACTGTTCACATAAGGTGACTGATGAAACTTTTCACAAATAGTCACTGATGACACTGTTCACATAAGGTTACCACTGAAACTTTTCACCTAAGGATACCATTTCACTGTTCACCTAAGGTTACTAATGAAAATTTTCACATAAGGTCACCGATGACACTATTCGTAGAAGGTTTCCGATGGCACTGTTAACATATGGTTACCATTGAACTATTCACCTAAGCTTATCATTTCATTGTTCAAAGATGGTTACCGATGACACTGTTCACATAAGGCTACTAATATACTATTCATAGAACTGGAAAATTAGAAAAGTGTTAGAGATAGGTCACCTTGACCTCCCGGAACACCTCAAACACCAGATTTTCACAAAGGTATGGACAAGAGAGTTCTAGTCCTTTACAACAGATACCTCTCAAAACATTCTTGTCCTCAAGAATTCAAAACCAACCTAAAAGAAAATAGAAAAAGTAGTCTAAAAAATCACCCATAGGTATACCTCTCAAAAGAGAGCAAGAAACAAGAAGCAACCAAAGAAAACCATATCATAAACAAGAAAGGCCTATAACCACAAATGGGACATTACATGAAATGTGTTAAACATCAAACAAATTTCGGTATTGAGTTTGTATTTATGGATCATGTTCCCAGGTACTCTCCTCCATGCCACTATGTCTCTTCCAGACACAAACCAAGGGAATATAACTCCCACACAACACCTTCTATGTATGGACATGGATCTCCACAGGTCGCTCCTCCAAGGTCGTATCATCATCAGCATCGATATCTCCTCAATTGATGATGTGAGAGTCATCAAGAAGATAATTACAGAGCTATGATACATGAAAATCATCATGTATCTGGCTCATATGTGGGGGACATGCTCTTCGATACGCCATAGCTTCTACATGAGCTGACACCTCGAAAGGCCCAACAAACCCGGGAGAATGCTTACTCCCACAACCAATCCTTCGCTTCCCATGATGGGGGGTAACATTCAGAAACAAATGATCCCAAACATCATACATTAAGGGTATCCTCCTTTGATCAACATATGATTTCTTAAGATCCTGCACTATCTTCATCCTCTCATGAATAACCTGAACCATCTCTGTTGTATTCTATACTAGTTCCGGTGTGAGAATTTATGACTTTTTGAACCCAGTCTAGCACAATAATGAACAAAAATACCATCCATAAAAGGCTTCAAATGGTGAAATACTGATTTTGGAGTGAAAACTATTGTTGTAAGAGGACTCCTCTAAGGGTAAGTTCCTCAACGATCAACCTCCTAAATCCAGGACAAAAGAGCGTAACAGGTCTCCAAGATTCTAGATGGTTTGCTGTGTCTGACCATCTGTCTGCAAGTGAAAAGTATTTCTAAGGCATTGTTGAGAACCAAATGCTTGTTGGAAACATCTCCACAACCTGGAGGTATAATAATGATCTCAATCAGAAATGATCATCCTTGGGACTCCATGAAGTCTCCCCACCTCCTACAGATGCAGCGTCGACAAAACATCTATTATGCTCGACTCCATGGTTGCTTTAAAGTTGGACGATTTTGTTAAACAATACACCACCACCCAAATAGCATCATGTACTCCCAGAGCTCAAGATAAACTAGTAACAAAGTCCATTGATTTGTCCTCCCACTTCCACTGAGAAACATCTAACGGTTGGAGAAGACAACTTGGAACTTTTTATTTGGCCTTCCCCTTCTGGATGACTAAACATCGAGAAACAAACTCCGAAACTGTATTATTCATCCCAGGACACCAAAAATAGCTCCTCAAGGTTTGGTACATCTTTGTCATGCTAGGATGCACCTATAAATGAGAAGTATGGAACTCTATGAACACTGTCTCACAGATCGTCAAATGATCAAATATCCTTCCATGTTATACCACTCAGTGTTGTTCATCCTCAGACAAACCATCTGTGGCCTCGCCACAAACAACACAGTCTCTCCAGACCTCCACCTCTAGATCCCATAATTGGGACTCTTCCACCTACTTCACCAGTGATGAATGCACCGTCATATGAAAATGACAACCTCTACCACCAACATCTCCCATATCATGATGTAATGCTAACAGTTCTTCCATTACTCTTCCGGAATCACCAGATTCACGCACTGCATCACCACATGACTTCCTGCTCAGTGCATCGGCTACAACATTACCATTTACAGGTGTATATGATATTTCAAAGTCATATTCCTATAAAAAATCCATCCACCGACATTGTCGTAAGATCAATTCATGGTGGGAGAAAGCAGACCTCAGGCTCTTATGATCGGTGAAAACCACAAAGCGCACACCAATGAGTTAATGTCACACAAATGTTAAGGAAAACACCATAGCTTCCAACATAAGATCATGGGTGTCATAGTTATGTTCATGATGACTCAACTATCGAGACCTATAAGAAACAAATGATCATTGTTGCATTAGAACAAAGCCTAACTCGACATGCGAAGCATAGTAGAAAAAATCAAACTGAACTCCCTCTACTAGAAGACAATGAACTGGAGCACTTACTAACTTCTCCTTTAGATACTTGAAAGATACCTCACACTGATCAGTCTATATGAATTCCTGATCTTTCATGGTCAAGGCTGTCAGGGGAGTCACAACTCGAGAGAAATCCTCTACGAACCCCCTGTAGTAGCCTACAAGACCATGAAACATCGCACCTCTGACACTATCTTGGGGGATTTCCAAGACACGACTACTTCTATCATCAATGGATCCACATATACTCCCTATTAGGACACAACATGCACCAAGAAATGGACTTATTGTGCCTAAAACTCACACCTCGACAACTTCCCAAATAGCTGATGTGGATGATGAACTCCTAAAACGACGTGTACATACACCGCATACCCCTCCTCAGACGGGGAGTACACAACAATTTCATCAATTAAAACCACCACGAAAATGTACACAAGCTCACAGAACACATCGTTCATCTACCCCATGAAAACAAATTTTGCATTTCTCACACCGAACGACATTACAATGATCGCATAATTCCCATGACAACAACTGAAAGATGTCTTCGGGATATCCTCATCCTTCAAACACATATGATGATATCATGACCACAAGCCGATCTTTGAGAACCAACATTCACTCTTCGGTTGATCAAATAAATCATTAATATGTGGAAGAGGTTAGAAATTCTTCACTGTCAGATTTTGTAAGCAATGATAATTGACACATAACCAAAAACTGTCATCAGCCTTCTTCATGAACAAAATTGGTGCACCCCATGGTGACACACTAGGCTAAACAAAACCGAACTATAAGAGACTATAAATCTATATACATATCTCTCGTAACTCATAAGGGTCTATTGTAAAGATAGGGAAATTTCATGGAAATATTTTTTCTTAATTTCTTTGGAATTTTAAGAGTATGCGGTTTCTGACGGCGCATGATTCTAAGGTCTAGTGTGTCCAGAATCAATTACCGAAGTTTAGCTTGGGTACGTTCAGTAAACGAACGAGCGGGTTTTTCTAACATTTGAATCGGTGATTGGAATCGAAATATGAGGGCACTGATGAACTCGCAGCGCTGGTGATTGCTTAAGAAGGCCCTTTCTGGAGTTGCGTTTTCTCGGGAGGAGTTTTTAAAAAAAGAGTGGGGAATAAAAATATAATTGTTTTACAATTTTATTTTTATTTCTTGCTAAGTGGTTTAAGTGTTGTGTCACAACACTTTTTCCCTCTTATGTGGTTTAACTCCTAGGTGTGGGAGTTGGAGTGGGACCCGTTGGGTTGCTTACTTCCCTTGGGAGAATAAAGGAGAGGTGGGGCCCACACGAGCCCCACCCCTTCACTTTTTCAATAACTCCTCACCTCCATCATTAATTTTGTAAACACGTCTCAAATTGAGTAACCTTCAACTTCCTCTCTCTCTCCCTATTAACTCTCGCCAACACATACCTTAATTAATTGATTGAACCTATTCAATTAATTAAGTAAGTGTTTGAATTTTGAAAAATTGAAATTACTTGTGTTAATAAAATAATAGCATGAACCTATTATTTTACATTGACACATTTTGTGTTCGGAGAAAAGGGAAAGAGCTCATGTGTAAAAGAAGGAGGAAGTTCCTCTTGGGTGGAATAACATCATCCTCTCCATGAAGAATGGTTCTTCTCCGACAAAAAACATAGACCCCTCAACATAGAATGACTCGGTGATTACGGTTCTTCATCATCATCTTCCTCCACGGCAAGGGAGGATACACCGATATGGAGGAATCGCCAACAACGACTCACCTTATATTCTTCCTTCACAACAAGAGAGGAGACGACACTTCCTCAGATGCACACCAACGGCGACCGAAGCGACGAACGCCAGCGACCATCGTCATCTTCATCTCCTCCCTTGGGACGACGATGATGAGCCGATGTCCACCCTCTTGCGATATTGTCAACAAACGACGAATGACATGAGGTAGAGGGTTTTCGTATTTTGTGTTTATGTGAATTATACCATCTTCAATGATTAAAATCATGTGTTTAAATGTTTTCCTTTTGATAACACCTAATGCGGAGGGTGCGGGCTGAACAAACACGGCCCGACAACCCTCCGCAGATTGTTGTTGGTGCGCGAATCGACAGTCAATGATTGAACAGGCCGCAATGAAAATTTGAGGTCTTCGAAGTAATGTCTGAGACCCAAGATGACCACTGGCGAAGACGGCGGGCAAAACGGACCACCGGAGCATGTCCTGTCGTCCCCAGAAAGCGGTGGCGGTGCGCCCCACTGGCGCGGTGGTGCCGGCGACCTGCGGCGGTGGCGCGCCGCCGGAGGAGACCGCCGTGGCTAAGCCACCGCGGACCTAAACGGCTAAGCTATTCCGGGTTTAGGGGGAGGCGCGGCTTAATTGTCACGGCGTTTTAGTCAACCGGGGGGGGGGGGGGACAACACCCCCCTCCGCTCTTCGCTGGCCACTAGGGCCGCACCCGTGCCAGGCCAACCGGCCGCGCCAGCTGGACCGGACGCGCCGGGACGGACCGCCCATGTCGGGCCGTGCCGCCCGCGCTGGGCCAGACCCCCGCGCTGGGCCGGACTGCACCAGCCGGGCCGGGCCACGCCCTAATGGGCTGGATCCGGACCCGGTTAGGGTCGACCAAGGGTGTATCAGGCCAGGTCGGACTGGGCCCGAACCCTATATTTTCGTAAAGTTCTGTTCAAAAGCCCATAACAAGGGATAGGACCTCCGAACGGCGCACCGTCAGTTGCGATGAGATCCATGGATCGAGATGGTCATTTCGGGATAATACACTCATGGTTTCAGATAACTTTGGGCACGACCGGGTTGGTTCGAACCCGAAACCAACCGGGCCAGCGGAGCGGAAACACTTATAATTTGAGCTCCGGACATCCGATTGATGTGCCATCAACTTTTTTGGATTCCTCTTGATGAGATGAAACTTTTGGAATACATCACCTGAGTTTTGGACGCAGTTTGAGTAATTCTGGGTTGGATTGTACCCGAAATCCAACCGGGCCCCTAGAACGGAAAAGCTGATAACTTTCAGACCGGACGACCATTTGACGAACCGTCAGCGGAGTTGGTAATCACGTTGAGAAACAGTCCCAATGAGTATACCCTATGAGTGTTCGGGGTGCAGTTGAGATGCGGTCGGGTTGGTTCGTACATGAAACCAACCGGGCCCCTGGGACGAAAAGATTAATAACTCACAGACCGGGCATCCGATTGACGCGCCGTCTGTTGCGTTGCGACCCCTATGATGAGGCAGTCCTTTGAGACACTTCTTTGTGGGACTTTGTGATACGTGGAGTATCGAAATGTATCTCATGGGGCGGACCCTCCTAGAGGTGAGCGTATGGAGTATGGAGACCGTGTAGTCAACTGAGACCGGACGACTGCTTGATCGACTCGACTTGGAGTGAGTCGACTAGCCTAGTGGACGAAGGTCTACTGTGTTTGGGTGCAGACCCATGGTGGATGGAGCACTGCTGTGTTTGGGTGCAGACCCATGGTAATCAACAGATGGAGTACCACTACAGGCTATTAGGGGGTGCACTACTGTGTTTGGGTGGCAGACCACGGCGGGAAGCACTAGTGTGTTTGGGTGGCTGACTCGCGGTACTCGATAGGAGGAGTACCTCAGTAGTCTTAGGTTAGTGAGCAGTACCTCGGAGACATGACATGATCACTGTACTCGTCATAGACGGTGCTCTTCAGCAGTTACAGTTTCGATAATGAAAATCCTTGTTTGAGGTGAGTCTATGACCTTTGTGTTTACCTCATGATTGAGATGGGTCATTTGATAAACAAAGGTATTTGTATGGGCATATACCTAGATAGTTGTTATTCATTGATTTCATAACCTTTGTGTTTCCTCCTGATTGAGATGGGTTACTTGATAACTTAGGTATAAGTATGGGCTTATACCTAAGTAAGGGTTTTCTGTTGAGATCCTTCTTTGTGGTTATCCTTGCTGGATTTAGTGAGACCTTGAGGGTGTCGTGGTCCCTACTATGTATCGTATAATTACCTCTGCACGGGCTATGCCCGCTCCTCGTTGTGTTGGTTGCAGACGATGGGCAGTGCTGACAGAGGCCGAGTGTTCGAGGACTGGATGGTAACCGGAGGTGGACCTCACGACGAGTCAGTATCCGGATGTGGACTTCACGACGAGATGATACTCGAAGGAGGTTGATGGGTGAGAGCGTTGTGGAGGCTATTTGTACCAACCCTTCAGGTCGGATCCGTGGTGGACAATCTAGGAGCTGCGCTATCTATACCTACCCTTCATGTAGGATCCGAGGTGGACGACCTAGGAGCTGCTTCTATTCTTCCAGCTGCTTGTCTTTTCTGTTGTACTTTCATTCAGTTGTAGCTATACTTTCAGTTGGGTTTGAATTCTGGACCATTTACTTTTCAGTATGTTCTTTTTTACTGAGTATTACTTCCGCTTGTACTCTCTGGTGTTTTGTTTACTTTTATAAAGGAAATTCCTTCCCAGTTATTGGGATTTACGCCTTTGTTGCTAGTCGCCATCCCCTGGACTATGGAAGGAGGGCTTGGGGTTGTCACAACATGGGCCCCGAGGATGGGTCGTGACATCTATCCTATATGGAGACACAGATATAGGAGATGCTCCAGGTTGTAGCTCGATCCCATACTCAATCTCCCGTTGAGGGGGTAATGTTACAACCTCTACTCAAAAGACATCAGGATACTCTTCTATGACCTGTGGAACAGCCAACTGCTGATCCATTGAAGAACTCAACATCTGATCTGCCATCATGGATGATAAGGATGAAACACAACTATGACACATATGAGGGTCTCTCTTGCCAACAAACACCACTGACTCGCAATCCGCATTGAAGAACACAACCTAACTCCTGAAGCAATCCATAATAGCCTTCACCAAATACAACCAATCCATAATGAGGATGACATCATATGGTTGTATTCATAAACATAAGAAATCTCTTAAAGGGAGGTGCTTCCCCTACAGTAGCTCATAGTCTTTACATACTTTAGATAGGTCAGCTCATCCTCTAAATGGTGTAGCCAATGCCAATGGCACATGAAGCCTCTCTACCTCAAGTACAAAAGCGTGGACAAAGGTAGGTGATATGAAGTATTGTGTTAGTTATTAATCAAACAAAGAATACACCAAGATAGAAAACAATCAATGGGTACCTCAAACAACATCCAGCTTGCCTGGTGCTGGCAATGCTAAAGAAATAAGCAGACCAAAACCTCCTCTACGACCTCTCTAACCCGGATGATGACCACCATCATGGCTGCAATCTCTTCTCTAAGGACGGGGAGCGTCACTGGTCTATCCTCTGCATTCCCCCATCTACCCTATGCTGATCTTTGTTTAGTGCATCCAGCAGCTACTAACTCGGCTAGAACTACCTCAACAGAAGAACCTAGATCAGAAAACATGGTGGTTGGTGACTGCTCTGAAAGGTTGGTCACTCTTGTTGTAGATAAAATTGACTTACATATAAAAAACAAGCACCTGATCCATTGGCATAGGCCTTATAGTTGCTTCCCCTAGGAGAAACGAGATGCTGAGGGCTGGGGCCTAGTCCTCGCTGAATAGAAACTATTCTGCCATAAAAACTGGGTACCCTGGACCACAACTATACTTCATTAAGAATCATGATGACTACCCTCTCGTGATGATCTGGTTCTAGCCAATTTCTTCTCGATGCCCTCTTCCAACTCTATCACATCATGATATGTCTTGATCATAAATGGGGTGACATGGTGTTGGATCTATAGACACAAGGCCTCCTCGAAATGCCTCACCCTGACCTCCTCATCTAGATATAGGTTTGAAGCATATCACAAAAGGTTCCTAAAACAGATTCCAAATTCTCAAACACTAGAGCTCCCCTATCGAAGGGTAAGAATATCCTAGGGATGGGACACATTCATAGTCTAAGAATGAAATTCGACTCTACACTTGTCTCAGAACTCCCCCCATGAGATCGTTGACTCCTCACAATGATCGATGAACTAGAACTACCATTTACTCACTACTCCACACAACATCGCCACATCCAAGGACACCTCGTGCTCTTTCAGAGTATGGATAGAACTGAATCCTATCTCTAACTCCTCCAACTAGTTTTATATGAATTCTTCTGAAATAGAGCCCTCATTCTTTTATAGACTCTATCTTTGAAACTCTCTAGGTTTCCTCCTCCATGTGTCATCATCTTCATCCTCTACCCAGCAACAATGTTATAGGACAACTTACTGAGCATCTTCTATGTGAACCTGATGAGGATGTCAACCTGGAACCATAATTACGAAATAGAAAACAATTAGATCTCCTAAACCTGGAATATATAAGACTCAACATTAATTAATTAATTAATTGTTTTCTTTTATTCATTTTTGTTTAACTTATCCTGGTGTCTACCCATTCATGAAAATGCTCAAAAAATAATGAAGCAAGATCCTTTCCTAAGTCTCTACAATGCAACTAGTATCACCTCATTTAGTAGCCATTGTAAACATAAAGGTCTATACATCATATCAATGAGGTCCCTAAAGGCCTATATCTCAGTCAGTTTCTAGGGTTTAGAACACTTGCTAAAATTAATTGATACTATTGCCCTACCAACCCATGAAATCTCACCTATGCCTGACTCCAAACTCTATCCCATCCCTCAACCATCCTCTAATACCACTCTATCAAGACCCCCTCCACAAAAAGTGTACCCATATTGGGATGGAAAAGTGAGAAGGGATATAATGACCCCTGAGTCCCACCTCCAGTTGGCCCCGGGTTGGATACTAGCACCGAGGGTACATTAAACACACAAATGGGAGTCATTATCCTCTATGAGAACACATGTAGAAGAGAGAGATAATATGGACACCAACCAACTCATTCCCAGGAAGAAATATATAATAAATCGCATGTAAAAATATGTAATGTCGTCAAAACTACTACAAATAAAAGGGGAAAACTGCAAATACCCAAAAAAAGTTAAAACATTAGCAACCACAGGCCCGAACATATCCAACAACCCCAAGCTAGTAGAAATCAGCATGATCTCCAACCAAATCCAAGCGACTTGAAATATAGTTTTTATATGCATAGGGTGAATATAACAGTATACTCAGTAGGATCCTCTCTGAATCCTCTCGTGAAAAATGAAATGAAATCATGCTAATGTATATTAAAAAACAAGTGAAACTAACTCATTACCTAAACATGTATACTATGTTCCTAGCCTGACCATGGCTACTCTCAACATGTAAAACATACAAGAGTATATAATATAATAATTAATATCAAGGGTTCCCTGCTACTACTTCCCTACTATTTTTCCAATTTTCCCCAATGTCGCACGTCTTAAGAATCTCTCTCCAAAAAGGCTTGCTCGCAGACACCTGGGAAAAACACCACAACATGCACCTCATGCATCAAAAACACCACGTCCACACATGAATGTAACCAGGTGGTTTCTGGGAGCCCACAGACCTTGCATAATGTGTATCATATGTCAACCGTTATACCTCATGCCATTACAGCCTACACATAGATTAATAATAAACATGTCTTCACCGCATATACACGTGAAACCTATAGTAGTCAATAAGATACTATATCCAGAATATATGTGTGTGAATAAACACAAGCCATTACAGCCCTCAACACACATATTTGGGCAAAAATAACCATTGTTCCTACAAGCACAAGTATCAACCAAGAGAAGAGAGCAGAGCCAATGGGGGTAGTCATCCATCCATCCTACCACTAGAATGTTGGGGAAAACACCCCCCAGGGCTCAGAATCATTTGGGTGTCAGTTTCCTTAACCGAACGGGTGGAGTACTGTATAGAATCTCAAAATGGATAGAATTTAAAATATCTCACAACCACACTCTGGGCATAACCTAGTCTTAGACTCGAGTTCAACTTACATCTCTGAGACTCCCAACTGCCACTTTTAAGAATAGGTATCCTATAAGCACACAACCATTTACAATGCTTTATTACATGCCTTCATTCCCTTTTTTTAGTTTCTCATTACATTAAATAACTATTTTTACATTAATTAACCATCAATAATTACACATTAAATTTCATTAGCATCACACCTAATGTCCACTATCCCTTTAAATTGTAACCTCAGCCTTGTGTCCCAGCAATCTCCAACCCCTTGGGTTAACATCCTTTATTAAACCATTTATTAACAACATTATTAATTTCCAATATTCCGAGGCATTCTAGAAAAATAATATAAGATACTAAACACAAGGGGGGACAACACGATGAGTAGATGAACTACCTGTTGTGTCTTTTCCACCTATAATAAGAGCGTAGACCCATCCTCCCATTGAGAAGTTTAACCTGGAAAGCTCATGGTGTACCCCGCATATCTTCACCCCTTTTGGGAGAAGGGTAAGAAAGACCAGATTCCTTGAGATCTGGGGAAATTAAAGCATATAAACATCCAATAAGAATCAGTATGATTAAAAACATTCACATCCAACACATTTCATCATCCCTGGTGTCCTCCCCGACTCCCACATGCATAACCTGATGTATCTCACCACTCTAGGCATCAACTATTGCCACAACCAATAAGCCTCCATTCCCCCACATATCACAACAACCATCCAGGCTCACATCACAACACAAGTAGTAGGAAAAAAACATCATGTCAATTTGGAACTTGGCCCTTAAACAATCAAGAGGGTTACATAGAACTCTACAAGGAATTTTATTTTATCTAAAAACCAATTCATTAATCCATCTTGATTTTACCAATTTATTATTCGTAGGTTCTAAATTCCAAAAACCTAACCAGTAAGCTATCATGAATAATTATACATTCTTACTGCACCAATTTGATTAACATCAAATTACAACAAGAAGAACCATATTCATTTACATTCCACTTTATCTCTAGGAATACAATTATCAATTAATTCCATGTTTAATTTCTTTACCAATTTCCATCAAGAACGAAAGGCTAAAAAAAGAAAGAATAGATATCGCACTATCTAGAAAAAAAAGAGGAAACAACATACGATCAATATCAATTTTTTTATCCGATAAAAATATTTATTATGTCAAATCCATTGTGATCCAGTGGGAGAAAATATGCTAACTATATAGTTGAACATAAAATAAAAGAGAATCAATGAATACCCTACCTCAAATAGTTCTTGAAGTTTCTTATACGAGAATGATCCACACAGAGGGCCACAATCGCCTCCTCCCATGACAACTGTATCCACAAGAGGATGTTGTGGTACGTCAGCACTGGCTGAAACCCAAGAAAACTCCATTATAAATTTGGAGATCACATAACATAAGAGAGAAAGGGTAAACAAAAGGAGATTAACCCAGACATACGATGATAAAACATACCTTATATCAGAGATCGATCGATACTGCTTGGATGCATCAAAACCGAGGGGAAAAATCCAAGGAGGAAATATTGATTGTGAAACTCCTAGAAGATTGAATAAAAGGTCTGAGAATATCACATCTAAGAACAAAAAGGAAGATCTAGGGAGGAATATATATCATCCCTTTAGAAGATTTAATGGATCCGAGGTTTAAGATACGTTCGATTTTCCATTAAAAGAGGATCACATTAAACCATATGGTTTGACCATGTAAAAGTATCCGAAGCCATATGGGGAATTAATATAGGAGTTATGACCTATGAATTGACCTTAGATTCCTTAAAACAAGGCTTTAATTTCTATTTACATCAATGTAATCATTAAAGGTGAGAAATTGTAGAATCTCAAAACACTATTCACGAACTCGAAATTTGGAAAAGGAAAAAATAGTATTCATGAACCTCACTGTTGAAACCTCGCTATTGGAACCTCACCATTCTGGAATCAGTGTTCATGAACCTCACAATTGGAACCTCATAATTGGATCCTCTCTATTGGAACCTCACTATTCTGAAATCACTATTCAGGAACTCAAAATTTGGCCAAGAGAAGAGTTCACCATTGGAACCTCACCATTCTGGGAACACTATTCAAGAACAAGAAATTTGGCAAAGGAAATAGGTCACCATTGGAACCTCACCATTTTGGGAAAACTGTTCATGAACTCAAAATTTGGAAAAGTAAATAGATCATCGTTGGAAGCTCACCGTTCTGGAAACACTGTATATATACTCAAAATTTGGAAAAGGAAAGACGTAACCATTGGAACCTCACCATTATGAAAACATTGTTCATGAACTCAAAATTTGGAAAAGGAAAGATGTCACCATTGGAATATTCACATAAGTTTACCAATGACATTGTTCACATAATTTTACCGATGACACTGTTCACATAAGGTTACTGATGAAACTTTTCACAGAATGTTACCAATGAGACTGTTCACCTATGTTTATCATTGTACTATTCACATAAGGATACCGATGGCACTTTTCGCATAATTTCACCGATGACACATTTCACAGAAGATTTCCAATGATATTCTTCACCTTAGGTAACCATTTCACTTTTAACCTAAGGTTACCATTGAACTATTCCAAGATGGTTACCAATGAAACTATTCACCTAAGGCTACCAATACAATATTCATAGAACTAGAAAATTTGAAAAGTGTTGGGGAAAAGTCACCTTGACCTCCTAGAACACCTCAAACATCATATTTTCACAAAGGAATGAACTAGAGAGGTATGATCCATTACATCATGTTTCCCATTTTTTGACTCGATATAGGGTGTCCTGACTTGTGGTTATGTGAGGGGTTGAGAATTATATCAAAATCCCCGCATCAGGTCAAAAATCCTATCTCAAATGATTTTTAATGAGGTTTATTTGTAATATAAAGAAAAATAATGATTCTCACAATTATAATGAACCAAAATATCGCATTTTAAAGGCTAGCGGACATTGGGTTTTCTTAACAACAACACATAGGAACTCAAATTTATTGAGAGATTGGGTGTATGACCTCATCTCACCCTAATTAGGTGAATAATTTCAAACTCTATGGCCCTATTATTGATTTAATACATGTTCATTAATCATTCCATACTATCAATATGAGATCTATTACCCAAAAATTTATCAATATGCTATTGGCTTATGATAGTGCTCATATTTTTATATTTTAGAGATCTACCATGGTTGTGATCATATTTATGTATCATACGTTCTCTATTTTTTATTATTATATAGTTATTCTAGTTTCGTGGATACAATTTTCTAAGTCCATCATTCTAGGAATTCTAAAGAATAACTACATCTTATAAGGTAGTTGGTTTTTAAGGAGTTTTGATAAAGCCCATGTAGGATATTCCTATACATCCTTATGAACAGAATTATGGACCATATAGTTTATTGACACTTAACAGGAAATGATGCACCATTTTGGGTCATCTGAAAAGGTCTTATTCATATATAATAACATCATGTGGTAAGGAAAACATTGAAAAAGGTTCATAATAATGTATAGTTTGGGACTTATTCAGGAGAGGGACATTCTAGTCAATCCCTAAGGAAAAAATGTCGAATAAGGACAAATTGTATTCAAAAGAAGTATTTATATTACACCCCATGATTTTACAATTTTTTTATTGTAGAAAAAATTTATTTTCTTTTATAGATTTATTTATAAGAAAAATAGATTTAAATTTATTATACTCACAACATAAATGACATAATTATCTATATGGATCAATGATGTTAGCTTTCATTACATGAAAGATTTTATTTCCATAATGGCTTTTGTAACATGTAAGCCTGAGTTTTATTGATATATATAATATATTATAATAAATATTATACAATACAACCTATGAATTATGTTTATGGTTATGATAATGATTAACTAACTCATGAAAAAATATTTTTGAAATCATTGGTTGCCTATAAATTACAAATGAATATAGAAACCAGATGAATAAAAATTGAATGATTTTTTAAAAGACTATTTTTATGGGAGAAGGGAGATTTATTTTAATAAGATAAATTAATTAAAATATGTGAGTGATGGACTACTCATGCTTTAATAATGTTTTAATGATCACAAATCTTATTTTCTCATTTATAATTGATTCCAAATATTATTAAATCAAGATCATGCGTATTTATATCTAATGTTTTCTCAGGATTTAAGTAGATGCCATGAAAGATCTTAATGGATCTATATTCAATTTATATACTTTATATTATCTTTAATATACTATCAAAATACCTTCTTTAACAAATGCTTCAGTCTAATCCTTTCTATTATCATCTTTATTTATGTCTACGTATAGTTACTTTGGAGATTCTAAGACACCATGAATCTGCCACTGGATATGTATTTCTGATACCATGAAGCCAGACACCGTGAAGCTAGACACCGTGAAGCCCGACACTGTGAAGCCATACACCATGATGCCAGACACTGTGAAACAAGATACCATGACCCTGAGATACCGTGAACAAGACACAGTGACCTTGAGACACCGTGAACAAGACATCGTGACCATGCGAAACTGTGACACTCAGACACCGTGATCAAGCTAGACACCATGTGAAAGAGACACCGTTTCCATGACTTACTGTGACACCATTTCATAAAATACTTTTTCGTTTTCAAATTAATTTCTAACAGTCATATTTTATGACTTTAATGCACTAACATAATTAATTTTTAATTGTAGACATATCATCAGATAGTATGAGGTATGAGGTACAGAACACATGCAACCTGTAAGCTCCAACATGTGCATTACATGTTAAATGAAAAGTGTGACCAATAATCAGTACATGCAATACAGAAACAAAAATTAAGGCAATGAGCACAAGAACGAAGAGAATACAAGGAGGAAGATTTAGAAGAAAGGAACATTGCATGCATCTTGACACGGCTAGACACACAAAACATATTTGAAGCCTATCAAACATCTTAACTCGACTGAAGTTCAAAGATAACACAAGAGAATCGTGACACTATATTTTCCACACAACTGCCCTAGAAGGACTCAATGCTTCATCTAATTCAAAACAAGGAGTCCAGAACTGCATCTTCATCACACAATTGAATTCTAAAACTCATCTCTATTTTCTTTCTTTACTGTGATCATCCTTTTCTCTACATTACAAGCAGTGTGTGCTTCTGTCTATTTGAACACACACTGACTCCTAAGATGAACTGGGGGATTTCTAATTCCTCACTCAATATTTCTCTTACAATTTTGTATCCCAATGTAGATAATGGTAGAGGTATAAGGACCTCGACAGCCCGTGAGCTATTTTTATTATTGCTTTCCCACATAGAACTGTGGTAGAGGTCTGAGGACCTGGAAAGTCTGAGTACTATTGTAAACACCGATACAGGGTGTGGATCAAAGTTTTATTTAAACTGTTTGAGAGGACTAAGTATCTTCTTGAGACTGAGCCTCCTGTTTTAAAACAATTGTGCATCTTAGTTTTAGTTTAATCTATTTTAAATATTCCACTGCTATTCAATATGAAACTCAAATTTATTTTAAATTAACTTTGATAGTTAAAATAGAATGTGATTGTACTTATTGTAAACCAGTAGGATAGTTTCAAAAGCTACTCTAATATTTATATTATAATAACTGATAACTAATCAATCTCTTGAGAACCTAACTAAACCTTTACTGTATTACAAATTCACTATAGTTTACCTTACTCTTTAAATTGGTGGTTTTTAATACAAATCTTTTAAACAGAAATTTTTAATTGGAACTCAATTCACCCCCCTCTTGAGTATCCACTCCAACCAACATTTGGTATCAAAGGAAGTAATTTTTTTTCAAAACTCTCTGTTTCTGAAAAGTTTCAACTGTGATTTTAGTTGTATCTTAAAGATCACAAAATTTTTGTTATTTTTAAATTTTATATCTTTAAATATATTTGTTAAATCTTAGTGTGTATAATTGATTAGAAGGTGTAGCTACTAATAGGACACCCCTAATTAATGGTGTAAATTATTCCCAATGAAAAATAAAAATGAAAATTCATTTAGAAAGTATGGTATTTGACATTTGGACTAATATAGAGACTTAGTTTAAGATTCCAGAAACTGTTAGAACGACTTGGGATGAACATACTAAAGCTTCATACAATAATAATTGTAAAGAAATGAATGCCCTGTATTGTTCTTTAGGAGATGAAAAACTTAATCAAATATCTTCTTGTAAGACAACTTATGACATATGGGATACTTTGGCTGTTTCCCATGAGGGAACAACCAATGTTAATGAAATGATACTGGATTCATAAACTATTATGTATGATAATTTTAAAATGAAATATGATGAATCTATTTCCGATATCTATCTCAGGTTTAATGAGATAGTTAATACAATAACCTCCCTAGGAAAAGATGTTCCAGCAAAGGAGAAAATCATGAGGATACTAAGATTCCTGCTAAAAAGATGGAGAGGCACATTAGTTTCAATAAAAGAATCATGTGACATTGTCATGCTACCCATCAAGGAGCTGATTGGTAAGTTGATGATGTTTGAAGAAGAATTGAAAGTAAACAAAGATGATGATGATGAAACAAGAAAGTAATCAGTAGACTTCAAGACATCTGCTTCAAAAATCAAGCACAAAGAGAAAATTCAAGCTGCAAGTGATTGTTCTAGTAGTGAAGAGATTGCATCTGATAGTGATGCTGAAATTGCTCAGATAGCCATAATATTTAAGAAGTTTTATAAAAAAAGTTGTTTTTCCGAAAATATAATTACAAGGGAAGGTATAATAATAAATTCCATTGGAAGGAGGATTGGAAAATAACTAATAAGGGTGATGACATAGTCTTCTATGAATGCAAGAGGAAAGGACTTGTGAAAACTAACTGTCTGAAATTAAAGTACAAAAATAAATATGAGTACAAGGACAAAAAATACAAGAATTATATGATAGAAACCTGGAGTGCTTCAGGAGACAATTCAATTGATTATGATTCCACTCAGGATAAAAAAATATCAAAAATATAATATTTGTTTCATGACAAACACATCTGAGGTAACATTGGATACTCCTGCTTTAAACTCTTATTATTCTGGAGATAATTCTAATTATGATGCTGAAAACATGTCTAGTGAAGAATTTTTTGAATATTGTAACAAGCTAGGGGATACCTGTAATGAGCTGAAAGAGAAGTAGAAATCCTTAATGAAAAAGCATGCTTTAACTAGCACTGTCAAATCTGTACTAGAGGGAGAAAAGGAAAATAATGCTCAACTACTCAAAGAGAATACTGAACTAAAATTGTCTAATGAGAAACTCAGGAAAGATTTAGATAATTTTACTAATGTAAAGGAAACTCTTACACAAATTCTAGGAAAAAAGTAACACAAAAATATACTACTGTTTTAGGCTATCAGCCTGGACAAAGACAGAGGACAAAGAATAGATATATTCCTAAACTTGTACTGTATGTTGCAAGTTCTAGTTCTGAAAATTCTTATTTCTCAAATAGCTACTCCCATAGTAATAGATAAAACAAATTTTATCTTTCAAAATCTTTTAAAACTACTTATTATAAGAAACCCATTAGACAAATATGGGTACCAAAAGTTCTTCTTGCTAACCAGTCTGGACCCAAGAAAATCTGGGTACCAAAATCATTTTCTATCTAAAATTGTGTTGCAGGAAACCTGCTTAAAAAGTTCATGTAGCAAGACATGGTATTTAGACAGTGGGTTTTCAAGACATATGACATGAGACTTGTCATGTTTTAAAATCTTATTCAATGTTGATGGAGGATATGTCACCTTTGGTGATAACTCAAAAAGGAAGATCATTGGATTAGGCCAGATTAGTAACACTGATTCAATATTAATATCTACAGTTTTATTTGTTGATGGACTAAATTATAATATGTTAATAATTTCTCAATTGTGTTATGATGGTTTCAATGTTAAATTTGAGAATGATGCTTGCAATGTATTTTATTCTAAAAATATTTTGGTATTTACTGAACTGAGAAATGAAAATGTTTTTGCTGTGGAATTGAATTATTTAGCTAAACAAAATATTACCTATTTAAATTCCTTTCATAATGAGTCTTGTATTTGGTATAGATGATTAGGACCCCGAAATATACACTCACATAGAAAACTGACTAGGAAGAACTTAGTTATAGACCTACCTAAAATTGAACTCCCAGCTAATAAAGTTTGTAATCCATGTCAAAAAGGAAAGAAACATAAATTTCTTTCAAATAAAAGAATGAAGTTTCTACTTCTCAACATCTCGAGTTGGTTTACATGGATTTTTTTGGACCATCTAGAGTTTCTGCATTAAATGGGAAGCACTATGTCTATGTTCTCATAGATGATTTTCTAGGTACAATTGGGTATATTTTCATGCTCACAAAATTGAACCCAATTCTTAATTTATTAAATATTCCAAGTATATAGAAAACCTTAGGGGACGTAGGATCAAGACCTTGAGAAGTGATCATGGTCGTGAGTTTGAAAATCAAGAGTTTGAATCTTATTACTCATATAATGGCTATTGTCACAACCTCTCTGCTCCTAGAACACCTCAACAGAATGGAGTAGTAGAAATAAGAAATAGGACTCTTCAAGATATTGTTAGGAAAATGATCAATGAATATGATTTACCAATTTACTTTTGGGCAGAAGCTGTTAATACAGCTTGTTACATTATCAATAGTGTTTTGATTAGACCAATAATTAAAAAGACCCCTTATGAGATTTGGAATAATAGAAAGCCTAAGGTTAACTACTTAAGAGTTTTTGGCTGCAAATTCTTTATCCATATTACTAATAATAATCTTGAATATTTTTCTTCTAAAAGTGATGAAGGAATTTTCCTCGGTTACTCAATATCATGTAAAGTCTATCGAGTATTCAATAAGAGAAAAAAATGTGTGGAATAATACGTACACATAAAATGTGATGAAAATGATCCACATGAACCTAAGACCCCTCTTGAATTTTGGGTGATGGGTATGGAAGAAGAATTAAATCAATTTGAAAGAAACAAAGTCTTTGAATTAGTAGACAGACCTAAGGACACTTTGACCATAGGCACTAAATGGGTCTTTAAGAATAACCTTGATGAAGCTAGTAACATAGTTAGAAACAAGGATAGACTTGTTGCACAAGGCTATAGTCAAGAAGAAGGAATTAACTATATGGAGACCTTTTCTCCAGTAGCTAGACTTGAAGCCATCAGAATATTGCTTGCCTTTGGTGCATATCTGAATTTCAAACTATATCAAATGGATTTCAAGAGTGAATTGTTAAATGGGTGTATAGATGAGAATGTTTTTGTTGAACAACCCCCTATATTTACAAACCCTCATTTTCCAAATCATATTTTGAAACTATCAAAATATTTATATGGTTTAAATCAATCTCCAAGAGCTTGATATGATAGATTGAGTACTTTTATTATTTCCGAAGGATTTACAAAATGAATATCCGATCCTACTCTCTTTATAAAAATAATTTCTAATGATGTTTTATTTGTTCAAATTTATGTAGATGACATTATTTTTGGATCCTCTAAGAATTATTTATGTTTTGATTTTTCTAAACTTATGAAAAACAAATTTAAAAAGAGTTTAATGGGATAACTCAAATATTTTCTTGGATTTCATGTTTTTCAAAATGAAAATGTTATTATTTTAAATCAATGTAAATATACAAAGGATCTTCCAAAACCTTTTGGATTAGATAGAACTAAAAGTAGTGACACTCCCATGAGCACCGCCTATAATTTGGATCTTGATGAAGTTGTAAAATATGTTGATCAAACCAATTATAGAGGAATGATTGGATGTTTACTTTATTTAAATGCTAGTCATCCTAAAATTATGTTTAGTATGTGTATGTGTTCTCATTTTCAATCAAACCCTAAGGAATCTCATTTAAATTCTATAAAGAGAATTTTCAAATACCTCAAGCATACACCCATTATATGACTGTTTTATCTCAATGGAAAAAAATTTGAGTCAGTTGGTTATTATGATGCTGACTTCGGTGGCTGTAAGTTAAATAGAAAAAGCACCTATAGAACATTTCACCTTTTAGACAAGTCACTAGTATCATGGTGTAGTAAGAAACAAAATTTTGTTGCATTATCTACTGCAGAAGCTAAATATATAGCTACTAGCAGTTGTGGAAAAATTTTGTGGATGAAACACACATTACTAGATTATGGATAACAATTCAGACATGTACCTATAAATTGTGACAACACATGTGCTATTAACATCTCAAAGAATCATGTTTCGCATTTTAGGAAAAATCATATTCATGTAAGACATCACTTTTTGAGAGATCATTATAAAAAAGGTGATATCACTTTGGAATTCATTGGTACTGAATATCAACTTGCGGATATATTCATTAAACCATTAAATTCTGAGAGAATAGACTATATCATACATGAACTAGGCATGATAAATCTCAAATAGAGACCTCGCTTTTTACTGTTTCAGGTTTTACTGTGAGATATATTACTATGTTATACATTATTGTTTCATGATTACGGTTTCTTAGTTATTGTCTCTGATGTTTAATGTCTCACCGTAAAGT
The DNA here is from genome assembly GCA_963277665.1 of Viscum album. Lineage (NCBI taxonomy): Eukaryota > Viridiplantae > Streptophyta > Magnoliopsida > Santalales > Viscaceae > Viscum > Viscum album. The sequence continues at coordinate 657,146,251 of OY728146.1, forward strand.
TTTATCTTTATGGTCTCCCCATTATCATTTTGTACTTATGATCTAATGTTTACTGTCTCACCGTAACGCGCACTGAAAATCTCACTCACGATCTCACCGTGAAACTCACTCACTATCTCACCGTAATGATAACTCAATGTCTCACTGTCATGACAAGTCACGGTGTCACCGTAAAAATCCTTCTCATTTATTTCATTTATCAAGGTAATTATTATTTCACTTATTTTATGTTTCCCTAGTTTTTATTTTAGCGAAGTTTGGTATCCCAAATTGATAAAACAAATCAAATATAACTTGATTCTTCACTCGAGGTTTCTTCTACCTACCCTTTTCAAACCCTTCTTAATTCATGAAAGCTTTCTCTCACTCGAACCTTCTGTGAATGCCAAGGGTGAAGCGTCCGTGATAATCAACGCCTGAGAAGCGTAGCTTGAAGAAGAAAAATATTTCATATAAGAAGACACCTAATGGGCTTTTAAATCCGAATCTGGTAAACCACGTTGTTGTACCTGAGAAATAAATTTTCCCCAAGTGGATTCTATCTAGTAAGTCGCTAGTATTGAATGTGTTAGGAAAAATGGTTGGTTATAATGGTTCTCGAAGGAGGATAGACCAATCTATCCTAGGATAGTGGCTCAATATTATCAATATGTACCGTTCTCATTTGATTATGGGGAAAGTTATGTTGTAAGGAGCTGGATAAATGGCCAAAGATGTTATTTCTCTTCGAGGTTATGGGATACATGCCTTAGGATACCTCATGAAGGTATTTGTGATGATTATCAGATAGGAACTACACCTTCAACCGATTTATTTGATATGAAAGATGATCTGAAAACCCTAACTAGAAATGGAACCTAGAGAAGAGCCCTCACTTCTGAATTATATAGAGAGATAAGGCTTCTGTTTATGTTTGTACAGAATTTGGTATGTCCAAGAAATGGTGATTTTTCTCTGTTAAAATATCAAGATGAGTTTTTGATTCACCTCATGAAAAATGGACATAAGATCCACCTATGAATGTATATCATACAAAACATGTGTGAGTTGATCATTCTCATAACCAAGTCCACTTCTCTATTCTACTCTCGGTTTATATTAGCCATGCTTCTTGAAAATAGTATGGTTGGACCTGATGAGGAAGTAATTATGGACTATGAGAACTGCCTCTCAAAAGCTAATATCAAAATAATGAAGATAAACCGAAATCCTTGGAAAAAGTAATGGGTGGAATATAATGATATGGTTTATGAGAAATTCAATCATGTGGATTATCCCTCAAGGATGAGAAACATTTCTGATCCTGGTTTAGAACCAAATGATCTTGTTGAGTATCCTGAAGAAGAGAAAGAATAGGCTGAAGTGCCACCTAAGGAGGCTATTGTTGTTGAGGAAGATAGAACTACTGTTCATCATGAAGTTATTGAAGAAGATGTCCCTGGTCCTAAAGAAGCTGTTAGTTTGGAAACACAACCCGAGGCTGTGACAAAATCAGTTGGAAAAGATTCAGAAAAGCATGCCTTGAAAGAGCCTATAGTGGAAGAGTTACTTATTCTACCAAAGGTCAATCTTGAGTAATTCCTTATGGAACAATCTATTCCTGAAATCATACCTTCTATCAAAGAACTAATGGAGCTAGATTTTCAGTTGGCTAGATAGGAAATGAGTGAGGAACTTAGAGGTGAGTCTGTGGATTTAGACCAAGATCCTATGCCTCTCAGTCCTGAGACGAAGGCACATGTTGAGGGGGAGAAAACCCCAAATTGTGAGTCTGTTGAAGCCTCACATCCAAATGAGTCAAGTCCTATAGACATTCAGAAAAAATTTCCTAGTTTCTATGATGTGATCAAGTCTCAGCAGGTTACAGCAACCAGGCATGATATTTCCTCCCTATTTCAGTTGAAATCATTCTGGAACATTGCACCTAAGAAGGAACATAACCTTGTACCAGTTGCTAATCCTGGACCCTTATCTGAACAATCATCCTTTGAGAGTAAGGATGACCTAATGGAATTTAGAGATACTCTCTTATCTGGATTTGAGAAACTCATGAATACCCAACCTCTTCCTATGGAAAATTTATGCGAGAGAGATTTGTCACTATTATTGGAGAAGATTATTTGGGAAATACAACCTAAGATGCTCCATGAGATTAAAGAGGTAAGAGTTGAAAAAAAGCTGCTCAGAAATGATGTTAATTCCCTAAGAATTATGGTTGAAGACATGCAGAGAGATCTGTATTCGAGATCTAAATCTATTGATCCTCCTGTAGAATCTACTGCTCCTCAAATCCCAAAAGTTAGTGTGTCTCATATTCAACCTTATCATACATACTTAAATGAAAATATTGCTGAAAGGAACAAGAAAATTGTGAAGGAAATGAATGAGCTTGTTTCCAACCTTAATAAAATCACTGATGAGTACACAGGATGTCTTTAAAAGGTGTTGAATCAACTAAAACCTCTGACCACAACTGTTAAAGATTCTAGTCAACCCAATAAAACCTTCTTGGATAGAGATCTACTCAGATCTGTAGTTAAAGAAGAGCTTTAGAAAATCTTTAGTGGATTTAATGTGGCTTCTTTATTTGAAGTATTCCAAAACAGTGATAAAGTTCTTGAATTAGTTCAAATCCACTACAAAATTGATAATGATGCTCAGCAAGAGATTTCCAAGAAAGTGGATTTCTACTTCAATAGAATTTTCTCCAAGGTTGATATGACAAACCATTTCCAGTACCTTGTAGAAATTTGTCGATTCCTCATGTTACTCAAGCTTTCAAGAACCAAGTCCAGAAACTCACAGAGTTTACTCGTTTGTTGGAAAATTTTATGGAGAACAAGGAAGATTTTTAGAAAGCCATGCAGTATGGTGGATAGGTCATTACTGATTTTATCATACTCCTCCAGCCCAATATTCATGTTCAGTGTACAAATATTGTTGCTCCAGCAGCTGCACCTCTCAGACCTGGGCTGCCTACCTTCACCTATTCCCTAGCCTCAACCACCATGTATGTGGGCCAAGCACTTAGTCAGATCAGGCCTGTGATTCTTGATCTGCATAGATCTTCTACTGCTTCTACCTTGACTCCTTCAGTTTTTGAAGGCCTTCCTTTTCCCTATTTATCAACCACATATCTGCCTTCTTCTACCTCAACCACTACCCCTATGGATTCCTCTTCTGCTACTGTAAAAGGCAATGAAAAGGCCATCCCTTGAAGAAGAACAATGTTTACTCTTTTTCAATGGGATTCTATTGGTTGTGTATTTCTATTTTTGTTGTACTATAACTTATTTGCTGTTAATAGACTCTAACTCATTTGCCCTCTATTAGTTCATCTATTTGATAATCCCATAAGGGGGATAAGTTTATATATATTATGTTAGAAGAAAGGCACAATTCATGAATATTGACATGATTGGACACACAAAGCATATTTGAAGCCTAACAAACATCTTCACTTGACTAAAGTTCATGAAGAACATAACCAGAATCGCGACACTCTGTTTTCAACACAAAATCCAGAGAAGGAATCAAGGCTCCATCTTCTTCAATCAAAAGGAGTCCATAAATTCATTTTCATCCCACAAGATCATTCTAATCTCATCTCTATTTTCTTTCTCGACGGTGATAATCCTTTTCTCTACATTAAGAGCAGTGTGTGCTTTTCTCTTTTTTAACACACACTGACTCCTAAGCTGAACTAGAGGATTTCTAAATCCTCACTAAATCATTCCCTTACACTCTTGTATGCCACTGGGGATAGTGGTGGAGGTCTGAGGACCTCGATAGCCTATAATATATTATTATTATTTCTTTCCCATGTAGAACTATGTTAGATTTCTGAGGACCAGGAAAGTCTGAGTATTGCTGTAAATACTAATCCAGGGTGTGGATCAATGTTTTATATAAACTGTTTGAGAGGACTACGTCTCAGATTGAGACTGAAACTGTTGTTTGAAAACTGCTGTGCATATTAGTTTTAGTTTAAAGTAGTTTCAATATTCTGCTTCAATTCACTTTGAAACTCAAATATGGTTTAAAGTAACTTAGATAGTTAAACTAGCAAGTGTTTGTACTTATTTTAAACTAGTTGGTTAGTTTCAAAAGATAATCTAATCATCGGATTAGATTAACTGAGAACTAATCAATTTCTCGAGAACCTAACTGAACCTTTACTATATTACAAATTCACTACAGTTTAGATTATTATTTAAATTGGGGAATTTTAATACAAATATTTTAAATAGGAATTTTTAATTGGAACTCAATTCACCCCCCTATTGAGTATCCACTCTAACCAACAGTGAGTGATATTAATTAAATATATATGTTATATATTCAAAAAATTATTTTTTTATATTCAGAAAAATTCATTTATAGGGTTAAGAAGAAAACGGACCTAATATTATATATGAAAACCCATTATTTTTATACAAGTAGTAAAACCACCTTTTAATATAGAACCTATTTTTCATAAGAATTTTGGAACTTTTATAAATCTTATATGTGAAAATAAACATCAGTTTTAAAATTCAAACATAAAAATTAGGTTACGGTGAATTTTGTCTATTTTTCAAGGGAGTTTTACATTGTAATGAATAGTGAAAAATAATGAATTTTAACTTAAAACAACCTTTATGTCTGATTAATTTATTATGTTAAATAATATTTGGAAATTTTTTTAAATTTCAATTAGATTAGTTTTTTATAAATAAATTCAATTTATTTCATTTTAATAAATATCACATTGAAATTAAAAAAAACATAGAAATTATTTGAACATTTTACTTTAAAGACCTGCATTGTCATCCAATCTGTGGAATTAAATTAAAATTAATTTCTACCAATTATTTTATTTGAATTTTGAAAAATTATTCAATATTTGGAATAAAAATAATTTATAATTTATATTAATTTCAACATAGTTTTTGACCAAAAAATATTAGTGAATGTAAATAAAATTAATTACAACGATTAAGAGAAAAAATAGCTAATCAAAAGTCTAAACCTTAATCATATGGGCCCAAATGAACTATAAACCTTTTAAAAAACATTTTATACCCACATTAATACCATATAATTGATTTTATTTACTTCTATCTATTATTGGATCCACTTTCCTGGAAAAAAACATCTGTGGAATTCTCTTTTCCAAATTTTTTAAGAGTACTCCTCCTCCTCTAATATAAAATCGCACTAAAGTATCCCACCTCCTCACACCTCTCAAGACACATTTGATCAACCAATATCAACCCAAATAACACTTAAACATCCCCCCGACATAATTCTTTATCCTCATATGGTACATAAATCAATCGATGGAATCCCTTGGCTGTAAATAAAAAAAGGTTATCCAAATAAGATATAACACATTAATTAAGATCTTTAGATTTATTAATTTATACAGGACATAAATTATCCTTATTCCGTGATTATGTAATAAAACCAAAAATTTCAATATGATGATTTTTTTTATTCTATGGATTCTACGTACACATTCAGACACTTCCATCGAATGGGTAACAGACTTACCATTTGTGTGCACGACGAACTAACACCTAATGATATGAAGTTATTTTTTTCCATTAGGACCACTCATGGATGGGAAATATGATGTAATATTTGTTTATATATGAAATATATTACATAATTTCATTATACTTCTTTTATAATTTTATAATACATATATTCATGCACTCTATTTTGTGGGAATATGAAAACATTGTTTGTGGGTGTTTGGATTACTGCCCCCTCAAAATGATGTGAATCATTAAAAATATACATTGGATTTATAAAAAATGGTTTTAATTAAAAATATGTGAAATAATATATATATATATATATTAATTACATAATTCAAATTCTTGAAATATAATATGTAATTTTATTTATTACCCTTTGACACACTTAGAAATTGATAACGTTATTCGTGAATGTGTGGACTACTGCTTCATCAAACATAATGTCATCCATTTAAATCACAAGAATTATATACATAATCATTTAATATAAAATAATTTTGTATTTTTAATAGAATTATCATTCTATAAATTTCTATTTTATTTACCTTCCTTCTATAACTATCATTGAAAAAATTGGAATGTTACTCAGGTGTACATATGATATGGCGTCTCGATGATAATAACATTGGTTCATTTTTCATAACCATATTTAATGATTTGTTTAAATGTATTAATTATAAATAAATATGTTAATTATGTATGGATTATTATTTGATATATGTTATATGATGACCCCTTTGACCATAGTTGACCTACCAAATTTGTTTTTAACACGTTAACCGAATTTGGTAAAAACACCCGACATAAACATAATTGTTTATATATTTTTATATAAAATTTTAATATATGAAATAAATTTAATTATAATCATGTAAAAGGTTTTTAATTAAGTAAATAATTAACATATGTCTATTATTCCAGATTATTAAGACAAACATGACATGTCAAACTCATTGTAAGCAATTTTGTCAAAACATATATTTCATTGAGACTTATTTGTTATTATGAACCAACCCACCTTAATATAGTGTATACACTTCATTTTGACAAGTTATATCATGAATATCCTTATTCTAAATATATTTAATATTTCATTAAATTAATAGGAAATATTAATTCAAATGTTTCAAATTGGTATGGACTCTTTGGAATGTTTAATGGTTATCTTTCACCAAGAAGGTTTTAATAATATTTCAATAGAATTTATATTCTACAATGTCAACAACCCTTGATGATACCTATCATCCTCTATGTAATTCTGGATAAATCAATTTTATTTATACAATACTCATATTTTATATGGAATATTTTCTAAATCGATTACTTGATATAAGGAATGCTTTATACATGAAATGAAATGTGGTTCCCAGACCTTATATATCCCCTCGATGCGTAGGTATGTTATCATGAGAAAATTAATTTGGCTAGGTTAAGTTGATTTCTACCTTTAGTTTTAATCTATTTGGAGGATGGATTATAATAGTATAGGTTATCATGTTCTATATACATTATGCCCAGTAATTAATCATTTCTTTAATTATAACATCGTTATCCTAGAAGCCACTAAATCAGTGCTTCGATCTGAGTCACCACATGACCTCAAGAATGAATCCCTATATTCCATAGGTTGTTGAATAACAATTATGGTTCGATAAGTCACATGGGGATAATATACCCTCTTTACCATAGTAATATATAGTTGTCCACAATACAAATAGAGGAAACTATATGAAATAACCAATAAAAATACATGACCAAGCATCTCCCAAGACTGTGTACATACAAAAAACCAAAAATAAATAAGTCATTCCATGCTAGTAATTCCAAAACTAAATGACACCCCAAAAAATGAAAATATCTAAATCCCCATAATTTTTTTATAATTCCAACTCTGAAACATCATCCTTGCATTTCTCAATACCTACTCAACTTTTAAGAACCATGCCTTTTCCCTTATCTAAACCTAAAACAATTAATACTTCTGAGGTACCCAATGAAAGCTTGAGTAGGGTCTCAGTATAACTCAATAGGACACCACCAAAAATTTCATGAAAATATCCATTCTAAATAGATTGTGCTAGAAAATAATAAATATATGAAAAAAACTCAAATAAAAACTCTATTCTATTAGTTAAAAATATCTACATTAACCCCTTTCATCATGATTACTTTTTCCATTATTTATTCTATCATCGTTGCATAATTAATTTCACCACGTGTTCCATAGGTTAGACATTTATAACATCTACACAAGGGGATTGAGAATAAACCACTCTGCATAAGTAAATAAGTCATGTCCATATATCACTAGGGGTAACACATTTCAAAAAATACATTATACTCACCTTGATGACTCAGTTTGGTGGTCTCATTTAATGTAGCAAATTAGGGAAATAGTTCTCCATCCCATTCCCTAACCTGTGCAGTTTGGTGTGGTGTTTAGAGGGTCATTCTAACTCGTCTTGAGGGTATAAAACCTCATGTTATAACCCACATTATAAATCCATGATCACATTTTTATTTATCCATCCACTATACACATACCATATCACAACCAAACACAACCAATAAAAATGAAATCAAAATCTATAACAATAAACAAGAGAATTAATATTATTCTATAACCAAAAATAACATTTAATATATACATTGCATATCCCATTTATCCCAATTCCCATTCTCAATCCCAAACTCATTAGGAATCCTCTATAATTCTCTTTTCATTAATTCATTTAGAATATTGAAGAATTCCCTTATGAAAAAATATTTTATCATACTCCTCAATACACATTCCATTACCAATTTACTATGTTCATCAATCATAGGAAGTAACCCTATTTGTCATTTCAAACAAAATTCATATGTCGTTTTACATTATCTCAATGAACCCAATTGAACAATTTTCATTCAATGACAAAACCCCCTTATTCCATTATCAATTCTGGAAGAAACTAAAATTATTCAATTATGAACTCAAACAACAATGTTAGTTTGTTCTTCATTGGATCTACGTTATCTCATGTCAACTCTATAATTAACTTTATCAATTTATAGGTTTAGGAAAGTCGGAGCACCCCATTGATGTCCCTAAATTGGTCAAAACATCCTCAATTCATCCCACCAAGATCATGACTATTTCAATTCATCATTTGGATGCTCATTTTACCACAAATCACCAAATAAAACAAATTCACATCAAGAGGGAAGCAATAACGCAACACGCATGGAAAAATCTAAAAGAAATATATGGGATAAGACATATTGAACAACTACATCAAGTATGTTGATGGAAACACTCTTAATCATGGTATTATAACTATATTAAAACACCCCATAAATATTATACCTAAAATATTTCATAGAAAGAGGGTTTCTGGTCATCAGAAGGAAATAACCCATTCTACAACCCCTAATCGAGAAAGGGGAATCCATAAATATATTTGACATATCTCGAGCTTCTATCCTCAACCAACAACGCTCTAAAAAAACAATAAACGAGGGAGAACGATCCATAGGTGCTCTTGAAGGTTTTTGTTCTCACTAGGGATTGATATAGGATAAAGGGGTTGAATATTGGGTGGAAACATAAAAATCATGAGATAGAAAATTGTAATTTTCCAACATTAAATGGGCTATATGGTTTACCTTCATGGTTTTCCACACAAAGTGAAAACCGTTAAAAGGAAACTATCTTAGGGGAGTGTGGTCAATCAATTTCATAGGGTGGACCAAAAAAATTAAAAATCATTAGCCAACCATGCAGAATTTTATTTCTATAGGTTTCATAGTTTTTTAGGGGGGATGCATGGTTTACTTAACTATGCGCCAACCATGAATCCTGCACGGGATGGCCCAGTTTTCCTCATTTCATGCCCTAAAACCCCAGAACACCACAAAGGCCCCTCATTCACCATATTATAATTTAAATGATGAATTATAAGGGATTTAAAACCAATTATAAATAATTAAATATCTCCATAAAAACTGGGAATTTATAACCTACACACCTTATTATGGATCATCCTCGAACCTCTCTTCTTAAATAAAACTAAGCTTCAATGTTAAAATGATTGGGCCACTAAGCCCAAGTATCTAAATCCTTTTCCCATAAATCTTGTTAAACCTTACCATGCTACCATAGAAATCAATCCAAATCTACAAACTTAACATAAAATAATTTCTTACGACAATTCATAATATAAAGTGGATGATCCTCAAAGGACGCATCTGCCTCAATATTGACATCCTCAAAATCAATCAAGTGAGATGGGTCAGTGTTATTCTATAAAAGCTAAGACTCATGAAAAACATGGTGAATACTACTATATAGTTGTTGAAGAGCCAATCAGTAAGCCACTAGTCTAATCAGCTCCACAATCTCAAACGACCATAGGTACCTGGGTGCTAACTTACTCTATTTTTTAATCTGATAGTGACCCAACCATGTAAAAATCCAACAAATCACACTATCAATGAACATAAATTCTATAGGCCTACAACACTGATCGGCATATGAATTCTTCCTAATATAGAATATTTCAAGGCATTTTTGAATCAACTGAACCATTAATGTTGTCTCCTACCTGAGACTCAGTCCAAAAAACTCATATTCTCTAGATTCTATCCTACACAGCAGAGATATATATGGTATAATAAAATGATCCTAAAAAAATTCCATTTTAATTGTAGCCTAGAAACTACTATTGAATGAATACTCAATAAGTGGAAAATGATTTTCCCATGATCCACCAAAATCTTGGACACAGTCCCTCAACATGTCCTTTAGTACATGAATAGTATGCTCTAACTTCCCATTCATCTGTGGGTGCGAATCTATACACAAGAGAAATCAGGTACCAAATTCCTTTTTAAATCCCTTATAGAAGTCAGATGTGGAACACAGATTAAGATCTGAATCTATAGTCCATGGTTCTTTGTGAAACTAATGTATCTTCTGAATATACAACTCACCCAACTAATCCATAATGACAGTCTCCTGAATTGGAAATAAATGACCCATTATATTCAAATGATCGAAAAATACCCATATTTCATCATTCTTTCAAGGATTCCATGGAAGAAATATTAAAAAATCCCTTATTACATAATCCCATTTCCATTCTAGAATAGAAAATTTCTAAAAAAACCTCATGGTCGCTGATATTCAACATTCACCTACTGATAGGTAAGGCATCACCCCATAAAACATGCAACCCATTTCTTCATTCTTGGCCACTAATACTACCGTATGGTGATGATATGTTAATGTTAAGAGAGTATTCATGTCTCACTTTGACACATGAAACTCGTACATTAACAGTTCTCTCATAAATGTTTTCATAACATCATGGACACAATAAAAATTATGCAATCATCTCCAACCCCCCAACAGGAAGGTTATTTGCCACCTTTACGACATTCCCTAATATACACAAAATCTGGTTCCCCTTGATGACTGTCTATATCTCAGCCCAAATGCAGATACTCAACTGCTATATATGCAATGGTCACATATCCTTTGACATTCAAAACCTATTGATGCATCTCAGAAAACAATTCCATCATCCTCCACTCAGAACAATATTCATTAACTTCCTGATTTTGAGTTCTGCAATGCAATCCATATGAAAATCTCTTCTCCTTTATTAGTGTATAAAATATATAAAAAGAAAAATATTTCATGTAATCAACCCATATCCATATCCAAATATTAATGTCACACTATATACAAATGTACTTAAGACTTTTATGGTTGGTATACACCATAATATATTCTCATATAATGTAATTCTTCAAACATTTTAAGGCAATTAAAACTATGGAAAGATCAATATATTGCGTAGGATAATTTATCTTATGAGGAAATAACATTCACGAACCACACAAAATAACATTTTCTTCCCACATCAATACATCCCCTTGTCTAATAGAAGGCACATCCCAATACAAAGTATAAATCTTACAAGGCTCAGGCAAGATTAGAATCAGTGCAGTATTCAATCACTTATTTTACTCATGGAAATCATTCCCACATTAATTTAACCATTCAAACTTGATTACATTCAATGTTAATATAGAATGTGGTGCTACAAAATGGGAAAATTATTTCATAAACCTCTGATAGTTCTCCCTATTCCCATAAATCAATGGACATCAGAAACATTCTTAAGATGTTCCCAATACACAACATCATGCACTTTTCGGAAATTCCACTAACACACCTTTCTGAGAGATGATGTAAACCTTGAAATGTATCTTATAAATCCCAAAGTAAATTTTGGATATCTTTGTGTATAACCTATGTTCTCTTAATGTACTCAAGAAGATTTTCCGATGATTGAAATGATCATTTTGTATCTTATAGAACACCAAGATATCATCAATGGAAAAAATTACAAAATAATATAAGTAAGGGTGAAATATTTTATTCATTAAAGACATGAATAATACTCACTCATTGGCCATCTTGAACGAAATTACCACAAAATCATACAACCCTTACCGAATCCTATAGGCAGTCTGTGTCACATCTGAAGGCCTCACCCTCAGCTAGCGATAACCCAATTTCAGATCAATTTTTCATAAAAATGATTCACCACCAAACTGGTCAAAGAGATCCTCAATTTGAGAGAGGGGGTTTCAGTTCATAACCATCGTCTAATTTATCTTCCTATAATCAAAAGATAATCACAACGACCCATCAAAATTATTGAAAAAACACTAGAAATCCCCAGGGTGACATACTAGGATGAATAGACCCTTTATTATCCAATTCATCTTATTGAGATTTATGCTCATGGAGTTTTGTTTGTTCCATTAGATAAAATGGAATGGAAACTAGGTCAACTCCCAGAATTAACTCTATTGTGAAGTCCAAATCTCTCTTGGGTGAAAGTATCCTGAAATCCCAAGGAAACACATCCTGAAATTTTTCAACTATTTGAGGGAAAACATGTTTCTACATTCCTCAATCATCAAATTGAATCCCAGCCAAATGGGATGTGAGTTCTCTTAATTGTTGGAAAACTAGCCCTGTATGGCCCTATCAAACATCCAACTCACCAGGATAGACATAAGTGTCTCCCTTAAGAGACATGAATAGTACAAAATGATGGAAACAGTTGAAATGGGAATTGTACATCACCAGACAATCTATTCCTAAAATAAGGTAAAATTGTTACATCTCAATGATGAAAGAGACCCACAGAAAATAGTACATGCCGACCACAGAAGAAAAATCCTTATAATGAATGATATCCTAAGATGAAAACCAAAATCGAGAATCAATTGATATAACACCCATACACTTTCTCTACTACTCGGCCCAACACAACTACAAACTATGATGAGTTAAAAGAATTTATGTATCCATTTTCAAATAATGCAACAAACAGTGTGGATGCTAAATAAATAATACCTAGAATAGTCAATGGTCCATCCTTTCCACCTACAGTTATAGACTGAACTGTGTGAAACGTACCAACCCCTCTACTAAGTGCTATATCCGGAGTCCTTGGCCGTACACTACTCTGCTGTTATGGACGATCTCATCCTGGTGTACCACATCAAGTACACCAAAAAGTATGACCAGTAGAGCTCTAACTACCTTCCTGATATGGAGTGACCGAAGCCCTTCTTAAAATCGACATCTACTTTGATTCCACCTATATACTGAGCTCTTGAGGATTCTTAATGAACCTCTCCACATTCCATAACCTGTCGCATGACAGACACTCAACTAGTGGCTAGGGAAACTGAAAACCCATGTCCACTGTCCTTTAAAACTAATAATAGAACACTTGTTCATCTCAATAATGTGTTATTACTCTCTTATGATTACTCTTCACAATTCCATCTTGTGGGAAAATTCCAAAATTACAATTCTTTCCTTCGAAAGCCATGCCACCAGTCTTCCAAGAATATCTCTATAAGTTACCACACAAATCCCACTTTTAGCTTCCCTTCTGAGATAAGGGACCTATCTACTACCTCTAAAAACATAATCAAACAAAAGATACTCACCTTGGACTCACCTTTGTGTCTGATCCCATGTCACAATCCTTCCTCGATAGTTTTCTCATCACATGCCAATTCTATAACAAGGCATTGAAAGTTAGTGAAATGACCATAATAATCTATCACTAAAACAACCACTTGGGTCAGACTTATAAACACTTTGTCATTCTAATACATTGAGTTTTCTAGTTATAAGAGTTCCTGAAACATTTCTTATAAATATTTCCATAACATCCCTTCATCCTTCTCAGTCATAACCAAGATATCACACTAATTATTTTCCTGGACTCGCAATATATATGTTGAAAACATGACTTGGTTCTTGGAAGGAGTATCTAAATGATCAAGAATCATCTGGATAGTCTCTATCTAGAACTCAACATCTTTTAGTCTACCATCTATGATAACGTTCTGATGGTGTTTTAGATGAAAGTCTGTAGTCTAATCGAACAAACTCAACACAATCCATACTGGGTCATGTTCTATCATCCACATAAAATGAACAATGTTATCTCAAAACTGCTCTTCTTTATTACCCTGAATAACTATTTCTTCATGCTATATTATGGGGGGGGGTGTTCTTGTAAACATACTTTTTTCATCATTTCGGCACACATCATCATGGTTTAATTCCTCTACAATTAGAAACTGATGATTTATAACACCTAAAATAATGATTCTACGATTTATACACAATAAGTCTATTCCCTGGTAAATAATAAACCATTTGAATACATTGTCCCAATATATATCATCACACTTATAACGATACCATTTACAATAACTACTACAGGTCATGGTCAACATGGGGTAAACTAACATACAGAGCCACTGTCATTTACTAGGCTCATTTTTAAAAATATTTACAAACATGCAATAAAAATCCTTCATCATAGGAACATTTCCCATTTCTCAACTTACCTCAAAATTTGGAATCATTTACAATCTTTTTAACGATATATTTTTTAATCATTCTCTAAAATTCATTCTTTTTTACCCATTTTCATTATTCTTATCAGACATTTTTTTCCTTAAATTAATCTATATTGTAAAATGAATTCCACATTTCCTATCCCAAACACTCATCCCATCTGTGCCTACCGTGATGAATTCCACTTATGTACCTAGGAGCCTACAATGATTCACGAATGCACAACCTCAATACATTCAAGAAATGAGAAAAATATCATAAAATGGTCACATCACATCACATGTGCATCACCCAATGGTTAAATATTATTCAACTATTACAAAAAACAATAAAATAAAAAATTACCACACTAGGTACCTAGGGTTTTCATTCATAAATAGGTTAGATACTCTCATGAATGAGTTCATTTCCAAGACCCGAAAATTCATATTCATCCATCTCCAATCCAAAATAATTATTCCTCTAGAAAGAACTACTCTGATACCACATTGTAATGTACCAGACTAGAAATCCAGAAAAATGGTGCTCTGAGCGGGGTCTCCACATAATCTGAAGAGTGCCTCCCCAAACTCTAGAGGTTTTTGACTAACAGAGAGGGTCTAATAAGTCACGTTGGGATACTATAACATGTTTTTAGAGTAAGATATAATAGTTTACAATATAAATTGCTGGAAAATATGAAATAACCAATCCACATGCATAACGAAGCATCTCGCCAAACTGGGTACAAACCAAAAAACAATAATAATCATTTCCTGTAATGATCATACTAAAAAAAGTGAACGAAACAAAAAAAAATAAGGATAATAAATAAATAATAAAAAAAATTCATGAATCCATGGATGGATCCTCATCCCTGGATATCCCAAACTCAAATCAACTCCCTAGAACGATACCTTTTCCATTATCAAGACCAGAAATAATGAAGACATCTTGATTACCCAATGACCGCTCGAGTAGGTTGTTAGTACAAATCTGAAGGCCAACCCCAATGAATCCTACAAAATATCCAGTCTAAATAGATAGTTCATGAAAATAATAAATAAATGAAAAATAAATAAAGGAAAACTCAGGTGCCACTAGTCAACAATCTATGCATTAATCGACTTCTATCATTATTATCATTTCAATCATTTATTCCATCATCATAGCATAATTCATTTCATCAACTAATTCATGGGCTATGAATTTATATTATCTGCATAAGGGTTGAGGAAAATCATAAACTATTCAGAAGGGAATAAGTGAAAACATTATCTCACTATGTGTAACACATCACAACGAATACATTACACGCACCTCAAAGCCTCAGTCCAGCTGATGACATCAAATGAGTCTATTAGGGTAATAGTACACTATCTAATTACTTAATCCATTCAATATAGGCGTGGGGTTTAGAGCCTCAGTCAAATATGATAGTGGGTGTAGAACCTCAAGTCAATACCCCGCACTATCAAGACATGTGCACATACTTATTTATCCACTCACTACACACATGCCGTATGAAAAAAAACATGAACAATAAAAATATAAATCACAATTACTAATAAACAACATGGTAATTAATATTATTCCATAACCTTATATCATGTTCACTATTTAAATTACATATCCAATTTAGCCCAATTTTCATTTTCATGCCCTCAACCACTCGGCACTCAAAATAATTCCATTTTTATTAACCCATTTATCATATTCATCAATTAATTTATAAACACCAAATATAAAATATTTCACAATTCACATTCCATTACCAATTTAACATGTTCATCATTCATAGGCACTAACACTCATAAGAATTTCCAACATAATTCATTATCCATCTGACACAAACTGAATTGACATAATTAAACTATTTTCATTCCATTCCAAGAAACCCCTTATGACATTACCTACCCTAGGAAAAATTAAAATTATTTCATTTTCAACTCAAAAAACCATGTTATAATTTTTTCCTTGGTCTCTATGTTATCGCATGTCAACTGTACACATAACATTACCAATTTCTAGGTTGGGAAAAGTCGGTGCACCCCATGGATGGCCCTGAATCCATCGAAACATCCTTATCACATCACAAAAGGATCATGTGGGGTTAAATTTATCATAATGATGCACATTTTACCAGATCCCATCAATGGAAACAAATTCACATAAAGTAGGAAGAAATAACACAACTCAAATGACCAAATCTAAAATAAATCATTTGTATATTACATGCAGACCACCTACCTCGAATTCATTAATGGAAACATTATTAATCGTATTCTTAGATTAGAATTAAAACACACCTTGAAACTTCAAACTAAAATTCTGTAGCTAATGAGTATTTTAGGGCCTTTTAAGGAGATAACCCAAGCAACATGCCCAAATTATGAAACAATAAGAAAGAGGGATAATATAATTACCAAATGAATTGATCTGAAACCAAAGGTGCACCAAAAGGCCAAGGAATATGGAATATCAATCCTTGTGATATCTTGATGGTTTTGGTTCATCACTATGGCTTGAGGGAGGATAAATGGGTGAAAATTAGAGTGGAAACATGAAAATACCATGATTGAAAAATTGTAATTTTCCCATCTTTTAATGGGGAGAAAGGATTACCCACATAGTTTTCCAAACCATGAATAAAAATTTTCACAAGCCTCTATCCAAGGGGTGTGATGTCACACTATTACATGGGGAGATCCACAAGGTCTGAAAAACCTTGAAAAATTCCACTTTCCAAGGTTGCACTATTTTCCAGGGGATGCATCATTATTTACTTAATCATGCACCAACCCTATTCTTTGCAAAGGTTGGAAAAGTTTTCCATTGATTCATACTCCTAACCCCCAGAACACCATCCATTCCCCTTATATTATATTAAACATTAAAATCATTAATTCAAATGGATTTAAAAAAAATTATACAAGGACATACCTCCATGAAAATCACGAACTTTTTTTCATAGATATTTCAGTTATCATTGTTATTATCTATTAGTTTTCCATTTGATAAAAGATATAGATGCATTTTATTCTAAATATATTGATTAAATGGAATGTATTTTCAGTTTTTTATCTTTCAAAATTTGTTATTCCTTATCTAGTTATTTGATTGTCATGTGTTATCAGTTATTAACCATTCCATATTAATTTACATTCATTAATCAATTCCACTTTCTGCTTAACATACCATTACTAAGAATCTATGTTAACCCTTATTATGATTACTTTCCCTAGGATATGAATAAAAATATTTTCATAATATTTCAATGAAGAGGTATATTCCATTTTATTATTTATCATGTTTTATTTTCTATTTAAAAACGCAATATGGGTATAATTTAGGTATTATGGTTTTTAAAAACTATTAAACTATTAGGTCCCATGGGATTTGAATCTTTTATATATGCCAATGTAATAAAATAATGCATTATATCTGGGCTTCTATGGTTGGAGGCATTACATTTGGTATCAGAGAAGATTTAGTAGCCACCTTGGAAACCATATTTAGAATTCTTATAATAGGGATCATAACCCTAAAATATACTATAGGGATATGCATAGAAGAACATACTAGAAATTTAAATAGGTAGAGATTATGTTGGATTATTAGTAATACATAAATTTCATGATTCTATAAGTGGAAATGGTTATTGATCATATATTTCATTGGGTAATAAATCTAAAAAGGAGCATCTATCCAGACATAATATAACCCAGTACACCAAAACAAGCCTCACAATAACCAAGTTAACACTACCATGGGATACAGTTAGGATAATTCAAATTTTTTCACACCATTATAATGGATTTGAAAGAAACATTTTCCCAAAAAACCATGTTTATTATTATGAGTTCATTTATGGATGAAAATTATAATTTTTCATTACTGTTTCACATGTTTTTGGATTATAAATTACATTACAAAATGTTATGATCTAATAAAGTATATTCCTCTTTTTAGAAATGGATCATTGAAGGAATAATGATATAAGTACTCATGGAAAATGATGATATTTACCTACTTAAGAAATAAATACGGGTGGAATTGAAACTATTAATCTTAGGCAAATATTAGGGTATCTTAATCAAGTAATGGAATATAACCTTGAGTAGATAGAGAAACCTCTTCCACCATGATATTATCTAATGTTGGATAACATTATGTGATAGAGGCCCCAATCATTTAGTGGTACTACTGAACAAATGGAATCTCAACAATGTATTAAGTCAATGAATAAAATATTAATTGCATTCAGATATGGTGAAAAGAAAAAGGATTCCATTACAGTATAATGTCTAAATGGATAGGCACATCAATTGTGGTCCTTGATCCAGAACCCTAAAGAAGAAGTAGAATTAGAATTCAATGAATTGAGAACATTTTTGAAGACAATATTTGATAATTAATTCCTATATGAGAAACAAATTGAGAAGAAGAGAATATTTCGTAGAATATATAAAAATGAGGATGGACATGATTTTTTTATGAAGCTACCATTTCAAGGTTATCCAAGTATTCAATAGATTACATAAAAAACATGAAGTGAAAGATCAGAAAAAATTTGATGTTAATAAGAAAAATCTCCGAAGGGCACTGGTTTCTCTGAATTTTTCATAAAATGAGAAATATTATTCTGTGCTATAAAAACAGAGAAGTAATTTTCTAACAAAAATATATTCATGGGACACAAGGAAGAGAAGATTCCAGTTTGTAATATGAAAAAAAACGAGTGTTTCTAAGATGAATAAGAAAAATCAACCTTTTCCATCATGTAAAAATTGTCTAAAATCACCTTGGGAAGCATTTTAAGGGACTGTGTATTCTTTATACATGTGGGAATATGGGTCACTAGGCTCATGAGTTAAGAATAGTAGAAGGAAACAACATTTTTTAAATCTTTTAGCTTTAGGGAAATAGGGAACTATTGAAATGAAGGCCCCTATCATGAAAAGAATATACCTTAAAAGAAGCTAAGGGGTTAAGGTGAAGAATCATTTATTGTCCCCAATAATTGGATTAATTAATATTATACAATTTTTGGATATAAAAAACATTTTAAAAAAGTATTTTATTTATTATTTTATAATAAAATGATTTATGAAATATATATAGATTTTAGTAAAGTAATTTTCATTAAGGATTTGAGATCAAATGTTGAATGGTACTTATAAACATTATTTAGTATATTGTAAAACTTCTTCGAAAAAACATGGTTGAGTGAATGATATCCCATAATATGCTCATAATGTTAATAAATTTTTTTTTTTTAAAAAAGGATTGATTTTGATAATTTATATCTGATAAGCTTGGAATTACTTTGAATGGAGTAATGATTTATTGAATCATAGTTTTATGATATCATTGATGGATATTACACCATTTTAGGATTTAAGGAATATATATATGATTGTTTTTATTCTATTTATAGAATATGTCGAATTCATGTATTCAATATGGGGTTTTTGGTAATTTGAGTTATTATCGAATTCACATGTTTTGTATTTGATGATTAAAATACACTTCACATTATTTGATATTTTCATTTAGGAAATTCGTTGACCTTCATTATATCATAATATTTCCTAAAATTTAACCATTTATAAAATAGTGCAAGTTTTTCACTAAATGTGTTTTTGAGATAAATGTATTACTTCACTATATGAATCATCTTCTGCTAAGAGATGAAGTATGAATATTTCAAATGGTAATCAATGAAATAGATTCAGTTTATAGAATCATATAATTCATTTTATTCTTATAGTATGAAATAATTTTTCAAATATAGAGAAACTTTTATGGAAACAATTTTTTTCCTATTATCAATATTTTATATGATATCAATGACCTTTATTCACACCTTTAAGTTATGGTTTTTGTTTAATAAATTTCATCTAAACATGTTCTCCAACACACTCTATCATAACATTATTGTAAAATTTTTCTTCTATGTACATTTTTCCATTCCCCACCTATGTTTTCCTACTAGGGAACATAGTTATGTGTCCATTGTACACTCCATTATCTCTTTTTAAAAAGATGTGTTATCATATATATTGATGATGTGGGGTTTTCCATATAATTATATTTTCAAATATCAATCCCTTAATTTCTGAGATCATTTTTTAATTGAGAGGATGTAATTTATTTAAGGTGGGGATATTGTAACACCCAAATAATTTACAGTATTTTCTTTTTAGAAAAAATGTAAATTTTATTCAATATTTATTTATATGAAACACTAAGTTAAAATTATGTTTCAAAAAACATAATGTTTTTTTCTTCACATGGAATACTATGGTTAGTTTTCTTTATATGAATGAATGACTTTCCTTGATGGCTTGTCTAACACATCATGTCGAGTTATAACAAATAATAATATATTATTGAAAATATTATATAATACAACCTAAAAATTAAATTTATGGTTATGAATAAGATTAAATAACATAATAAAAATATATAGTTCAATTTATTGGTTACTAATTATTTAGAAAAGAATACTGAAAACAAATTAATATAAAGGGAATGATTTTATAAAATTATTTTTTTAGGTGAAAAAGAAATTTTATATTTATAAATAAAATTAATTTATATATGTGAATGGAATTAATTAAATTTATATATCATATATTCAATTAAATATTTTTGATATTCATCTAACTGATTTTAAAGGGAGAAGATGATAATATATACAGTATTACATACTAAAACCAATATTTTTATAAAAGAAGTTTTACCCCCATTTAATGGAGAACCTATTTTTAATATAAATTTTAGAACATATAAAAATATTTATGTTAACATAACCTTAAATTTTAAAATAATATCATAAAAATTGGGTTGCATTTATTTTTTTGGTATTTTTCTAGGATGTTTAATTTTTTATTTAATAGTGAAGAATAATTAATTTTAATTCAAAAAAGTATTGTTGGAATAATTTATTGACATGTTTTAATTATATATTTTTTAGAATTATTTTAATGTTTAACTAGATTAATGTTTTTTTAATTAATCTAATTTAGGTCATTGGAATCAATTTCAATTTTAAATTTAATAGTAAAACATATGAAACTGTTGAACTTCATTACATTAAAAACTTTTTTTCTCATCCCATCTATGAGATTAATTTTAAATTGATTTCTATGTCTTATGTGATTGTATTTGAAAAAATGGATTCAAAATTTTGAATCAGAATAATTTATAATTTCTAATAAGGTTAAATTAGTTTTTGTAAAATAAAAATTAGTTAGTTTAATTAAAATCAAATATGATGATTAAGAGAAAAAATAGAATAACTAAAACTAAAACATAAACATAAGGGAATAAATGACATAGACTGTTGGTGAAAATCCATTTGTTGGCCATATTTCGACCCTATCCTCCTTTGGCTCAGCATTTTTCCATTATTGGAGAAAATTTCAATGTCAAAATTGTGGGTGGAATTCCCATTTCCAAAATTTATAAGAGCGCCACTCCTCCTCCATAATAAAAAGGAACTCAAGAGTTATGCTTCCACACACCTCTCAATCCAAATTGGCCCGACCATTCACTTCTAAAATATATCCCCAAAACCCTTACCCAAAAACTAGATTCCACACATTTGGCCTAAATCTTTCAAGGAATCTATAGTGACCTATTACAAAAAAACAACAAAATAGTGTCTACTATCAATTATATTGGTATGATTATGAGGAATCAAATCATGATGGTCGATAGAGTTTAGTAGTCTTGGTAAAAAAGATATAACAATGAGTATTTTATTACAAATTAATATATTAATTATATGATAATTATTTTCTTCATTCTTAATATATAAATTTGAGGGTATCTCTAACCCATCTTGTAAATTCGTACATATATTTCATTTTATACTTCATGGATTTCTGGGATGAGAAAAACAATATTTGTGAGATCAAATTCTTATTAAGGGAAAAATATAGTGGATGAAATAATGAATTAATGAGAAAAATAATTATGGAATGATAAATAATTGAACACACATACCATATAATCATTAAACAAAGATGGAAGTTCATAAAAAATATTTAAAGGTTATAAATGGAATCTAATTCCATTCAAATAACTAGATAAGGAAAAATAAATGTGGAAACGTAAGAATCAAAAACACATTTAATTTAATCATTTAACATAAAATTAAATGTTTCCAAAGATATGTCAATGAAAAGTCTCATGGATGAATAATAACTGAAACCAAATGAGTGAAATGATATATTATTGGATGCCATGTTTCCTATGAACATTGTACCTTTACCATCAAGACAATTCAAAAGATAGTTTAAAATATATTAGTTATAAAATTATATAATGAAACTATCAAAATGACTCATCCCATGAGATTATAGAAGCATCGAAGGGATGTCAATAATTGGGCCCCACCCGTGTCATAGAAGTCCAAAATATTCCTCATAATGAATAATCGAAATAAATAATATGCCATATGAAATAAACATACTGAATAAAGAATATAGAATTATCAATTTTTCATCAAATAAACATATAAATTTCATGGAATAAACCATACATAAAATGGTATATAGTTTAGGAAACAATAATAACCCTATCAAATGATATTGATAATAATTGGAAATTAAATGATCATAAGAGATTGAATATTTCAAGAGGAATTAAAAAATGAATCCACGATGTGAATATAAATACTATCCTTTATCAAGTCAATAAAAAATCAATCTTAAAGATGGATAATTATTGTATCAATACAACATACCCCAACTAGAGTAAATTAAAGGGTTGATTTTGGTGATGAATAGAAATATTATAAAAACATATTTTTTTAAAAATCGAGAGGAACATATACGATATCTTTGAATAACTATAGAAAATACTTTTCATTGAAATTAAAATTTAAAAACATTGTCTTCAAAATTTCACCTTTGAAACACAAAAAGTATGATTTGATGGAATGACGGTGGGTATATCTATACAAACAGAACAAGGTAAAAAGAACATTCCATTTTCACGATTAAAGGTTAATAAAAATTCCATGGTCAAATAGAAAAAAGAAGATTCCAATGAAAAAATTGGTGAAAGACAAAAAGGATAATATTTTTACCAAATCATTTAAATACAATTTTAAATAAATTTAAATAAAATATGGTTTTCAGAAGAAAATAGGTTCTCCGACTAAGAGTTGAATAAATTCATGTTTTATGAAAAAAAATTCCTAAAAAAATTTGACATCCAAGGTGTGGAAAAATGGTAGTAATACATGAATGTAACAACCAATCTCCCAAGGACTATTTCGTGACTTTCCCAAGCCCACATTAAATAGGATAGGGCCTGGAGACTATCACAGAGTAGGCATATCCCACAAATGGGAGGCATTTTCCTAAGTACCTCTACACATGCACTTGTCTACAATAAAATGTAATTAACGTCAAACACTATGTAAACATACATGTATAGAACTAAAATACCCACATAGAGTAACAATACAAAAATGAAAAGTTTATAGGTCCTCAATATAATCCCAACCCAAAGGAAATGTACTAGCTCATGATATTCGTCCATATAAAACCCTAAATGATGGGTAGGTATAGAAAAAATCATCTTATGTTCTTAAATAATGCCTCGTCTATTAGGACACTCTCTAAGAACCACCTGATCCTTGTCCACCAAATACTCTATCAAAGCATCAATAATCTATTAAAGACATGACACATGCAGGAAAATCCCTTAAAGGGTTGAGTAAAACAATAATCAACACACTAGTACAAACAAGTCTTTTATCAGTGTTAGAAACCGCTATTATTTTCACTACGATATCACTGTTAATAAGGGAGAAGGTAAAGGGGGTCCCCTTTAATTGTGCTAAAAACACACTGATAAAGGGGGCCCTTTATCCACAAAAAAAAAATCACTGATAAATTGGAGGATACAATATTGGTCTTTATCAATGCATAAAATTGATCTGATAAAGGCCCAGTTTTCTAGGTTGTGTTGTTTGTTTCACAGCACACCTAACACCAACACACCTGCCCAAAACAACACCTGCACATGAAAAAAGAATAGATGAACAAAACAACAGACACAATAGATTCACAAAAATTTCTATATAAATTTACTTGACATCATGAATACAATAATACAAACTTCTATATATATTTGAAACAATGATTCATATGGTTACAATTAAAATAAACGAACAAATAGTTAAAAAAATTTGCTTCCTCCTTTTTCATTTGTGATCCTTTCTCAATGATTGTCATCCTTGGTATTTGTTGGCGAAAAAAGCATCCGAATAGAAGAAAAAAATTACACATATATAAAAAAACAAATATTCTATTTGTAACTAATTAATGAAAAAATTTAATCATTAATATGAAATAATACATTAAGAAAATTATATCATATATTTAATGATGAAGGATCGGGACACCCTTGCTCCAGTTTTTTCCAACAAAAACACTGCAACATAAATCCCTAAAAGAGTGAATATGTATACCTATGATTCTCTTTGATGGGCCTCATATCAAGTAAACCATTTGAGGTGCACTAAGGTGAAAGAGAGTGGGAACCTGACGGCCTTTCCAGGTTCCACTTTGGTTTCTTTTGCAGATTTTAGTGACTAGAAAATGTGGTATATTATCCGAAAAGGCACAACATCC
Source organism: Viscum album (assembly GCA_963277665.1). Classification (NCBI taxonomy): domain Eukaryota; kingdom Viridiplantae; phylum Streptophyta; class Magnoliopsida; order Santalales; family Viscaceae; genus Viscum; species Viscum album. The sequence continues at coordinate 657,171,360 of OY728146.1, forward strand.
CATGTATCGACATACAAAAAAACTATTGAAGAATGTTTAGATCGTTGTGTGTTCTCTATCATGGCTCAAATCAACCTATCAAAATGAATGAAACTTTAGAAACATGTAGATCTTGTTGAAAAGAATACAACCATTTAGGAGTTTTTCAATTTTAAATGAATTTCTTTTGGTCACAGGTTTTTTCCACATTCTGATTCCTTCTACGGACTTGAAATGGAATGATTCGATCACCACGTTGATCAATTTAAGGCCATGAACATTGAGATTACATGATTTCATTGTAAATTTCAACCTATCTGATTTCAAGGAGACTTATACCCAGGTTCGAGTAAAATTACATGGATTAAATTAGATCCTATGACATCCATAAAATTTATTTGATATCACATCTGTATGAGGAGTTACCATGCATATGAAGAGTTCCACAGAAATTGTGTATTTTGGACGTTTTTCTTATATGATGGTAGAGGTTGATCTGAGTATTCCAAATATTGATAATATTGTGCTTCTACTCCATAGGATGATATTAATCCTATAGTGGAATAAGAAAAAATTCCTCTATTTTGTTAATAATGTATGGTTATTGGTCATACAACCTTGGACTATAGATGAAAAATTAATTTTCCTAAATTTCATCTAGAGGGACATGACATAGATCATTGTAGAAGAAGAGACAAGAGGTCTATATTTATTAATGAGGCATTGGGGAATGTATAGGTTGGAGTATTTTAACCTCCTATTAAATTAAATCTTTGAGTTTAGTTAATAATGTTTCTATCTCAACACATGATATGGGTGGCCCCATTTTAGATCGTACTAGGGTGGAAAAACCAAACATATGAGGTACCCAATCCTTGAATGTTGCTACAAATCATGATATTACATTGTATACTATTATGTTTCCTAGCCCAGACAGACCCACAATCACTTGGACTAATTTGGGAGTAGGTGTACATAAAGACATTGTTTCGTTAAAGGACATGCTATCCAGAGGTCTGTATGATGACCAGTTTGCTGAAGAATCAGAGGATAGTCAAATTGCCAAGTAATTTCTCACCCATGTGGTAGTGGTCATCAACATATGGCAAGAACAAAATATTATATTTGATAAGAACCGAAATTAAATGGATAATATATATGTTGTCTATTTTCTAAAGACCTGATCTGAAGGAGTTATCCTATCCAAAGAAACCCCTACTCTGGGGAGGGATTCGATTACACTGGGTGATAACTCAAAATTTTCTACAGGGAAATTAATTTTTGATACTCATGCTACCCCTATTTCTTTTAGTGTTCCCAAATCCTCTATCCCATGTTGAAATGGATCGAATCTGGCCCTTTTTTCGGCCACCGTATATGATAACGATGAAGGGGGATTGTATAGAAACTCTAATCTACCCTTGGAACTAGTGCCTTAATTGGATAGTAAAGGGAGTGAAATATCTCATCCTACTCATCATTTTAAAGAAAATGTAAAAGAAAAGGAATTCACTCATAATCCCATTGATTTAATGGATTTTGAAAATATTACAGAAGATTGTGGTGAAACTACTATGAACACAATGAAATAATATAGAGATATTGTATGCACTAATGATTTTGATGGACAATGGGTTATATTAAAAACTAGGTGAAGGGGTCACCACCCTCGTAGACGGGGTAGTAGATCCTCTTGTCATGGTATGAGTAGTGGCTCTCGAGTTTTCTGAAATGCATTTGTCTCTATTTTGTTGTTATTCAGTTTGTATCCTCCTCATTTTTATACTTTTCCACTATTTTACATTTCCATCTTTCCTAATTTAAGGGGACTCTAACCTCATTCCAAAAATGAATATTAGAATGTTGATTTTTAATAAAAAGGACACATTTGGTGTTATACCGGTCACACTATGCGTTGTATTAAGGGGTAGATTCATACATGTCACTAATGAGTCATAGATCATTGTTATAAAATATTAAAACAATCTGAACAGGTTTTATCAATTTTGAGTATATCACTTGTTCTTTTATAGAAATTAATATCAAATTTAAATGACACATTTGGATTTATACCGGTGACACTATGCATCATATTGAGGTGAGGTTTATTTTCACACGTCACTAATGACTCATGGATCGTTTTTATAAAGTATCAGAAAAATTTGACAGCGTTTTACAATTTTTCAGTATGTCACTTGTGTTTTTTTCTAAAATTAATGACAATTTTAAATAAAAAGAGACACATTGAGTCATACTGGTCTCATTGTGTAGTGAATTTAGGTTTGGACGATTCTTACATGCTAAAAATTACTTATGGATAGTTTTAAAAAGTATCAAAATAATCAAAAAGTATTTAATCAGTTTGTAGTATGTCAGTAGTGTTTTTTTTACTAAAATGTCATTTCTAACTAAAACCATGAATTTTTATTAATACTGGTAGAATCATACATTGGATTGATATGAGACTACTTCATATACATCAAAAATAACATATGAATCATAATCCTAAATTATGAATAAAATTCGACCAGGTTTTCTTGATTTTCAGTGAGTGGCACGTTTTGAGTTAAAATGTCAATTTTAAACTTTTAATAGACACTTTTATCCATACTAGTGAAACCGTGCATAATATTAAGGTTTGATTCATTATTACACATCACAAATGAGTTATGGATCGTTGTCTTAAATTATCAAAACAATCCAAATGAGTTTGATCAGTTTTCAGTATGTCACTTTTGTTTTTTTCTCAAATTAATGTCAATTTTAAATAAAAATAGACACTTTGAGCCATACCTATTGAATTGTGGATTTAATTGAGGTGATGCCGATTGATAAATGTAAAAAATTAATTTTGGATTGCTTTCCTAAAGTATAAAAACAATATGAATGCATTTTCTTAGTATTTAGTATGTTTGTTGTCTTTTTTTACTAAAATGACATTTCAAATTGGAAACACACATTTTGAGTTATACTGGTTAGATCATTCATTGGTTTGATATGATATAGCTTCATACATTCCACAAATAACATAAGAATCATTATACAATATTATGAAGACATTTGAAGCGGGTTTGATAGGTTTTCAATGGGTGACCGATTTTGAGCTAAAATGTCAATTTTAAACTGATAACAGATACTTTTATCCATACTAGTGACACCATGCATCATATTGAGGTTCAGTTGATTCGTACATGTCAAAAATGACTCATTGATCATTTTCCAAATGTATAAAAACTATCCAAAAACGTTTTCATGGCACTCAGTATGTCACTTGTGTTTATTTTCTAAAATAAAAGTCAATTTTAAAAAGAGAGAGACACTTTTAGTGTTTGGTCAACTAGGATAGAATCCCTAAGAGCGGGGGGGGGGGGGGGGTAAATAAGGGTATGACAGATTAAAATCAACCGCCCCTTATGATCTTGTTTTTCTATTAGACAAAACCCTCTTCTCCCTCCTTCCCACTGCAGTGTATGAGTAAACCATAAAGAATGCACATGACAAAAACATTTTCACTTGGTTCACCCTCACTGGGCTACGCCCCAGGAGAATAAACCGACTATGTGCCAATTTACCAATTTCACTATATGTGCACTTAGGTTTACATGTTTGGAGTTGACTCACTATCCATCCTGGTTTACAACCACTCACAATTTAAGAACTCACTGCTCTCTCAACTGAAGTGAGATCACTGCTTCTTCAAAATAAACACTCATAGTTTATAGGCCTATAGGTCTCTTAATTGTATTTAACTAATTCTTCATCCTTAACTATTGTTAGATTCTTTGTTGACACCCAACTTTCACCTGTAGATGAATCTCTCTTTGCACCGGGTGTACCGGGAAACTCCAATTTTTATGTGCAACCCTTACTGCACCGTGCACGTAATTCCCTTGCCTTGTACGAAATAAATTTTTTGATCAATACATATTTTACTCACAAACACTTCTTTTACACCTATACTCTACACTTCCTTGCACATAATTTTATTCTTTTGTGCGTAATCCACTTTTCGTGCAATAATATTCTTTTCCACGCAACCTCTGCTTTTCGCGCAAACAGTTCATTTACCTGCAAACTTATTGCTTTCGCACAACATTATTGTGAAGTCCAATTACTCAAAATATAGATCTGATACTCTCTAATTCTTGATATTACTTAATTAATGGGGTCACTTCATATTTATAGGCAAAATTGACCCCTGCATGAAAAACCCTCCTTTTGTGTGTAATCCTCATTGAGCGCAAAAAACACATCTTCTATGCAACACCATATTTCGTGCCATGCTCCAAATTTTCATGCACCTCATGCCTTTGCAAAATTTTGAGCTTATAATCTCAAAACTCCACTGGCGTGAGAAACACCTATCCTCTATTCTGTGCACCATTCCAATTTTTCTCGCACCACATTAATTTCCATGAACCACCCCAATTTTTTCCACACCACATTATTTTTCATGCCCCATGACAATTTTTTCCGGCACAACATTATTTTCCCCTCACCACGCCAATTTTCCATGCACCAAACTTTTCCAAAAACACATCTCTCCATTTTTTGATTTTCTGGCCCAAAAATTGTCTTTTCCTTTGTCGTGGTTCTTATGTCAAACATGGATAGTCAATAACATCTCTTGTTCCCGAAAAATCACCATGTAAACCCCGTATGCCAACAAATTATACATCATGGTCTTCTTTATAAACAAACACAACACAGAGGCCCACATTGTCAACCAACACAATCACCTAAAAAATTATTCAATGACAAATTGAGGGAATTTTCCCAACATTGAGTCATAATAGTTGCATTGTACATTTTATTGTGGTGCGGTCGATTCCTATATGTCAAAAATAACTTATGGATCATTTTCCAAATATATCAAAACAATCTGAATGTGGTTTTTCACTTTTCAGTAAGTGATTTGTTTATTTTACTAAAAATAATGTCAATTTTAAATAAAAAAGACACTTTAAGTCATACAGGTCACATCATGTGTCATATTTAGGTGGGGTTGATAACTAAAAATTCCAAAATACATATGGCTCATATTTCAAAAGTTTCAAAACCGCTGAATGCATTTTCGTGATTTTGAGTAATTCAATTACTCTGATACTAAAAAAAATGACATAAAAATTTCATACATTGATAACACATAAGAGTAGATTGATATTTATTACATAAAAAATTTAACCATAAATATGAAACAATGCATTAATTCTTTGGAAAATGATCTTACAGTGCATAAATAAAAATTACCTCTTTGATTGAGAAGACATAGCATCATTTCTCTTACTAAAACTATCATGTCACGTTGATAGAAATCTTCTAAAATAACCGAACCCTACAATAAATAATTAAAAACAAATAAACGTTTCATTTTATAAGATTCCATTAAAATAGATATATTATATCATAACATTACCTTTACATGTTTCCATATGGTTTCTTTGGTCCATATATAATTTAATAACAAAACTAATTATTTATTGTCCACTTCACTACTGTTGGTTAACTACCGCTTATCATACCATCTAATCTGTACTTCGGATCTGGTGTCCCTATGATGCTCTCATCTTACACCATCTCTATGATATCATCATTCAACGTTCACTTTTATTTTTCTTCCTACACCCATTTACCAAATAAAGGGTTGTAGGAAAAGAAGGAAAATTGAAATATGAATGATGATATCATAGAGGTGGTGTTAGATGAGAACATCACAGGGACACGAGATTGGATATTCTAATCCGATAGTATGCTAAGCAGTAGTTAACAAATAATATTGAAGATTCGTTCGTTTTGTTATTAAATTTGTGAGTGATACACAAACAATATACTTCCAACACACTACATCTATATAAAAAGTATCATAAATGACCAAAATATAGAATATAAATGATCATTGCCATAATAGTTTTGGTCTAGTGATTTTGGAGTCATAAATACTTATAAAACTAGTTCATAATAGCCTCTAATTAGGTTATGATTTACTAGAAAAACAAATCCCTTTTAAAACCATTTGTCATAACCTAAGGATATTAAAAATAATAATGGGTGATCATATATGCTCAACAAGTGACAATAAGGGAGATATCAATGATCATATAAGGATAAAATAAGTAGTAGGAATTCACCTTCATCCTATTTTTTTACAATCTCCCATCAGGTATAATTACCATTAATTTCTAAACACATCTATATCATCTAGTGAATATGAGTTTTTTAGACAGTAATTGTAGTAAAGAAAAAATATAAATACACAAAGGATTAATAAACATTTTAAATGAAATAGTAATTATTTTTGAAAATACATCTTCAGAGATTCTAGTTTGTTGCTGAAATATGACCTCTTTCATAAATTTACAATCAAAATAACCATAGTTCATTCCGTTAGTTTGGTTTGGACACTGTGGAGACATCAATAAAAATAAGTAATTTGTTCTGATATGTGATTGGATAGGGAAATCTTATTATATATACCAAGATACTTTTCCAGTGGTAAATCTCATGGGTGTTCTTTTCCTTTGTCCCTTGATTCATTTCAAGAGGTAGATGATATTGATTCATCGCCCTATCATAATAGAATCCACATTAAAATATAATTTAAATTATATAACTAGATGTTTAGTACTAAAATGTTGGATCTAGTGTATTACAAATTGAAAAATTCCATCATCTCTGGTCAATTTGTTGAGTATCCATGCATTGAATTTGGAAAATAAATCTTTGGAGTTTCTATATTGACCGCAATCAACATCTAATGCTGCCTAAAAACACAAAGAGGAATAAATAATGAATGAAATAAAAATATAGTTGATATAATTAAATTTTTGAGGTTGACCCCTGCATCGTTTGAATTAAAAAGAGTCTGTTATCAATAATTATTTTTTCACACATTTTGAGTAGGGATGAAATTATTTCACCCACATTATAGAAATATATATATTCTTTTGAAGTGGTGATGTGAGGATTAACGAGTCCAAATTTTTGTTCATGGGAAAATCTCCCTAATTTTTTTTCATATATATTCCATTGGAAAATTAGAAATGTATTTAGTCATAATTATCATAGTATGTCATCATTTTAAAAATCAAATCAGGAAAACATACCTCATTTATACATTTACAACTGTGGATCCTAGAAATTCATACATGAGGATTCCATTAACATTTTCAGCACTAATGAAATATTATTTTTCATCGTCGTACCTATTTTTTTCAAAATATACTATGTGATTATTTCATAAAATCAACATTTTGTCCACATAATCCTACAATGAAATTAATTGTGGATATGGAATGGGTGGGGTGAAGGTGATCTTAGAAGATAGTTTCAATCAGTTTGTTGATCCTTGAGATAGTTTTGACCCTATTTTTTATATCACCCACTTCTACATGTCGTTATTTGATAACATTTATCAGTTCAGACCATTTTTCATTAAATTTAAAAGGTTCATCTTGAAAAAAAATTGGAAATAAATACCTCCTTGACAACATGTTTATTACAAGAATTGACGGTCAGACGATAAATGTTCCAACAGCTTGTTTGACCATATGAATGTCGCCAACATCATTTGGAATAGGTATCTCGGTGATTATATCATGATATTTGTTAATAAACACTCTGAAATGATTTTTTGGATGTTTTATGTTGTGTAGAATGTCGATATTTATATTGAACATCATAGTCCTATCTAGAAAGAAATAGGTGGGAGTTGATAGATATAAATCACAGTAATTTTCACTCTGTTGAATATTAGTACATGAAAGTTATTAGTGTCTATGTGATTCAAATTTCACAAAAACAATTATTATAACATTAATTACCTCCACACCGTCAGGTTTTTAGGGGAATGGATCGCCTCATAATTGGTTTGTGGTGTGGAAGGATTTTCATGCCTTGGTTGTTCTTGAGTTGTTTGTTCTCTTTACCTTCCCCATCAAAATTACTATCAACTCTCTATGGTGTTTTAATTATTTGTTAAAATTATATAATGATTATTTACCCTTTTTCATTTTCTCAGTTTGATCCTCCGCTTGTTTGTCATTCTGAAAATATGTTCGGGGTGTCACCCCAAAACCCACACCTCTAACGCATCCATACTATTATGGCTACTTTAAGGCCACAAGATGTATGTCTTGTGTGAGGCGTCTACTATAAATACACTCAATAATGGATAATGTAGATTAAGTCAATGTTTTCATATTTTATTTTATTATAATAAATTAAAAAATTATATCATAATTTTACAGAAATATATTTCCACAATATTTTCTTAATCCCAATGACAACATGGTGCCACGACTATACATCAATCAACATGAATTTATGAGTGACAATACCATTGTAGCTACTAAATATGTCTTTGTTGGGGTTAATATGTTGGCCATTATTAATCAATCGCACCTAAAATTTGATTCCTTCGGATTTTTCTTTATGGATTTTGGATAACATTGTCAGACTATGGTGATCTTGTTATTTTTGTGCTGATAGGGTTTCATTGCCTTCAATTACAATTATTTCAACATCATAATTATGTTCCTTCGAAGCACTAGCATCAGCACTGGGACCAGCAACAATAGGTTGAGAAACATGGTGTACCTCAACACTGGGACTAGCAACAATAGGTGGATAACCATGTTGTCCCTATGCACTGGGACCAGCAGCAATAGGTTGAGAGACCTATTGTACCCTGGAAATTGGTGCATCAGCAAGTGCATAACTCATTATCTGAATAAGTGGTTTAAGATTTAATTTATATTACTTAAAAGAAGCAGTTAATAGATAAAAACATATGATAACATAATGGTTTTTACAATAAAATATAAACTGATTATTGAACTCCCTTTTTTTAATGGATGAAGAGGTTTGACCCCTATATCGACTATGCGAATCCTTTTATTGTGGTCTCATCTGACAAAGAAAACACCCTCAATATTGGGACCTCTATGATATGATTTCTAATTCCCAATGAAAGGGTTATCCTCTGTTGAATTTTCATCTGACGCTTTAGTTGATTTAGTCAATAATTGAAAAAATGACCAGTTTCAAGTTTCATGATTTGGAACATAAAATACTTGTACTAACTATGATTCCAGTATAAACTATGTGGCTTTCTCCCCATCCTTACATAAATCATATTTCACAAATCCAAATTCATCTATTTTATCCTCACTCTGATTGTCAACCCACTTACATTGAAAAATCAGCACATGGTATTTTGAATAATCCAACTCCCATAAATGTTTGATGATGCCAAAGTATGACATATTTTCATAAATTATATTTATGTCCTTTTCACTGAAAAAAAAACATCGCTTCATCATCAAGTGTAACCCCACTATTTTTTTGGTACTATCTTTATCATGTTCATTATTATAGAATGTATAACCATTAACTACATATCCATTGTAAGATAAGACATACAAACATGGTCCCCCAGCTTGATATCAAATTCATTCTGATATTGTGCCTGGATTTTCATTTAAATTATTAAAAATATGTCCCCAAAATCATCCTATAAATTACATATTATGTGTATCTAATATCCCTTTTTTTATACCAAAATGAATTCAAATTCCTATGAATTTTATTATTGGTTTAAACAAATGGGTCAACCTCAAAATAGTTATACAAAACGTAATGGTGGGCCTTCTCCTTATTGGTGACATTGATTGTGAAAACCTCTCTTCTAAAAATTCCTTCACACTCATGCCTCTAAGTGTGTATAGATTTCAGTAGGCCAATGGTTTCCACACCAAGTAGGTATTCGGTACATAAATCAATAGCTTCCTCAAAAATATATCGCACCACAACCCAACCCTCTAGACAACATCAATATTTGACATAAGCATTGAAAATAATCCTATACCATTCAATTGGGTACATCAATGTGTTATTTACATGGCCACATAATCAAATCTCTATCACCAGGTGAACAATCAAATACACCATCATATAAAATAATGTCTGTAGGAAGAACATTTCCAATTCACATAATATGACAGAAATTTCTCATTCCATAGATGAAAATTTTGTCATGTTTATAACATTGTTGCATACAGATTTGTATACAAAATAGAGATTCGTAAATGTATGGCAGACATTCTTGGGAAAAATGAAATGTAAATCCATAGGAATTTGATCTTTTATAAAAACATGGAATTCATGTGACTCCAGACCCTTTAACATTAAATCATTCATTGACACAATGTTATTGAAATTTTATTAATACCTGTCACGACCCTTCCTCGGGCCCGTGCTGTGACTTCCCCAAGCCCGTCTTCCATAGGCCAAGGGCTGGCGACTAGCGCCAAAGGCATAAATCCCGATAACTGTGAAGGCATTGCCTTTATAAAAGTAAACAAACACCACACAGTACAAGCAGAAGTAATAAACTATGTACCAAAGAATTTGCTGAAAAGTAAGTGGGCCAGAATACAAACCCAACTAAAGTAAAGCTACAACTGAACGATAGTACAACAGGAAAGGCAAACAACTGGAAGAAAAATAGAATTATCTCCTGGGTCATCCACCTAGGATCCTACCTAAAGGGTAGGTACAGATAGCCTCCACAATGATCTTGCCCATCAACCTCATCTGAGTATCGTCTCATCATGAAGTCCACCTTTGGATACTGATTCTTCGTGGGGTCCACCTCCAGGTACCATCTAGTCCTCGAACACTCGGCCTCTGTCAGCGTTGCCGGTCGTCTGCAACCAACACAATGAGGTGCGGTCATAGCCCGTGTTGGGGTGAGTATACGATACTGAGTAGGGACCCTGAGACCCTCAAGGTCCCACTAAATCCAACAAGGATAACCACAATGAAGGATCTCAACGGATAACCTTTACTTTGTTAAGCTCATACTTATACCTAAGTTATCAAGTAACCCATCTCAATCACGAAGAAACACAAAGGTTACGATATCAACGGATAAACACTACCTAGGAATATTCCCATACATATAGCCAAGTTATCAAGTGACCCATCTCAATCATGAGTTAAACACAAAGGTCATAGACTCAGCACAAACTAGGATTTTCATTATCGAAACCGTAACTGCTGAAGAGCCCCGTCTCTGACGAGTACAATGATCATGTCACGACTCTGAGGTACTCCTCACTAACCTTAGACTGCTGAGGTACTCCTCCTGTCGAGTACCGCGGGTCTGCCACCTCACAAAGTAGTGCCCTTCCACCATGGGTCTGCCACCTCACACAGTAGTGCTCCCCCTCATAGCCTACAGAGGTACTCCTGTCGATAACCGCGGGTATGCTGCCTGCTACCAGGCGCTCCATCCGCCGTGGGTCTGCACCCAAACACAGTAGTGATACTTGCACCGGGCTAGTCGACTCACTCCAAGTCGAGTCGGTCAAGCAGTCGTTAGGTCTCAGCCGGCTACACGGTCTCCATACTCAGTATACTTGTCTCCGGGAGGGTCCGATCCACGAGCTATAGGTCGATACTCCAAGTATCACATAGTCCCACGAAGAAGTATCTCAAAGGACCTCCTTGTCATAGGGGTCTCAATGCATCAGACGACGCGTCAATCGGGCGCCCGGTCTGTGAGTTGTTAGCCTTTTAGTCCCAGGGGCCCGGTTGGTTTCGTGTACGAACCAACCCGACCACATCTCAACTGTACCCCGAACTCTCATAGGGTATACGCATAGGGACCGTTTTTCAACGTGATCACCAAATCTGTTGACAGTTTGTCAAACGGACGTCCGGTCTGAAAGTTATCGGATTTTCCGTTCGAGGGGCCCGGTTGGATTTCGGGTTCAATCCAACTCGGCCACTATCCAAATGCGCACAAACCTCAGGTGAATTATGCCAAAATTTCCGTCCCATCAACAGGAATCCAACAATGTCGACGACACATCTGGAGCTCAAGTTATAAGCGTTTCTGCTCCGAGGGCCTGGTTGGTTACGTGTTCAGACCAACCTGGCCATACCCAAAGATATCTGAAACCTTGAGTGTAATATAACGATATGACCTTCTCGATCCAAGGATTTCATCACTACTAACGGTGCATCGATCGGAGGTCTGAAGCCCAAGTTATGGGCGTTTGAATGAAACTGCCCGAGAATAGGGGGTTCGGGCCTAGACTGACCCGGCCTGAGACCCCCTGGGTCAACCCGAACCGGGTCGACCCGACCCGGGTCCGAGTCCGGCCCATTTGGGCGTGGCATGGCCCGGCCCGGCCTGCGTGGCCCGGCCCGGCCCGGGCGGCCCAGCGCGAGGGCGACCCGCACGACCAGCTTGGTCCTGCCATTGCGAAAAGGGGTGGGGGGGGGGGTGCCCACCTTAATTGATCTGCGACCCCACGTGGGGGCCGCTCCCTTTGACAGCCGGGGGTTACGACCCCCAGTCTCCCCGGGCCCCGCGTGGTCGCGCGACTGGTCTCCTGACTCCGCGGCTTTAGCTGCTGCGGTCCCTCCTGGCGGCGCCCTGGGACGCCGCCTCCTCCGGGCGGCCCGCCGGTGCCGGCCGCCGCCTCCGATATGGTCTTCCACGGACCACTGGACGCGATCTGGTGGTCCGTTTTTCCTGCCGTCTTCGCCAGCGGTCCTCTAAGGACCATCTCTTCACTGCGAAGCCTTCAAAACATCTCTACGGCCCATTCCGTCATCGCCCGTCGATCTGCACGTCAAATAAACAAACTATGGAGTCTTCGATTCTCCTTTGCGGCCCCGACTCCGACCATGGTTTCGTTCGGCCTCAACGGCACGACGCGACAGCGCCACGCTTCTTCGTCGTATCCTTTTTGTTTCCAGGCGGTGTCATTGCACCGCGCACCTTTGTTCATGCCGCAACAAACACAACATCGAAGGGGGATGAGAGTCGGCCATGTTCGTGTGGTCTGACCTCCTCCCATTATAATGATAACAGGCGGCGCAAGAATAATACGATGAACGGAAAGGAAAATATTTACAAACAAGAAAATTAACCCCTACCTTGAAAAAGGTTCGTTCGTCTAAGACGCCGGAAGCGATGTCGCACCGTCAAAACCGGGAATGAACCGTCGTTGTTGGTGAGTTTCCCCGCACTTGAGTCTCATCCCTTGACGTGGAGGAAGAAAAGGATTGGAGAAGCGTGGAGCGTTCTTCGCCGAGTCGGAAGGCCGTTCTTCGTCGGAGAGTTAGTGTTCTTCAAAAACTGAAGAGCTCTCCCCCAATATTTTCCCAACACACCAAGTGCTCCCAAAATAAAATAATAGCTCAAGGTATTATTTTTATTCACACAACAAAGACTCAAAATTCAAAACTCCAACCAATTAAATTAATGAAGAGTGTTGGCATGATTAAAGTGGAGAGAGGGGGAGGTGAGTGGTCTCACATTAATGGGGAGTATCAAGGGGTTATGAGGAACGTGAAAAGGTCGGGGATCATGTGGGCCCCACCTCTCCTTTATTCTTCCAAGGGAATTTAGCAACCCAACTTCAAAACAAAGGATGAAACTACCTAGAAGAAAAATAAAATTGGTTGCACAAATTTTATTTTTATTCATTACTTAGCCCATTATTTTAATAACCACACCCATGAAAACGCAACTCCGGAATGGGTGTTCCTAAGAAACTACTGGAACTGCGGTTTCATCGGTGCCCTTAGATTTCGATTCGGAGCACTGGTTCAAAAGTTAGAAAAAATCGCTCGTTCGTTCAATGAACGTACCCGAGCTAAACTTCGGAAATTGATTCTGGGCACACCGGGCCTCGGAATCAGGTGCTGTTAGAAACTGAATTCAGGTAAAATCCCAAAGAAATTAAGAAAAAAATTTCCTTGAAATTTCCATGTTTTTAAATTACTCCCAACTCAGGGCTTTACGTCCCCGTAAAGCTATAACACAAACTAGGGAAACAAAAGTGGTACTGAGCACGCAACTGAGCCTCCCACTCCCATGTGCTCTCCTGGAGGTTCCCGAGATGCCAGTGAAAGCGCACCTATGGAATCTACCATCCATGAAGGACATACTCCTGTTGATCCTCGTTCTCCACTAGAACCTATGTGAATGTCACCCCGTCATCGACGTCCAACTCCCTGTTGTCGACGATGTGTGAAGGGTCATGCACGTATCTCTTTAGCTAAGACACGAGGATGACATCGTGCACCCGGTGCAACTGAGGTGGAATGGTCAAGTGGTAAACCACCTCACCTACCCTGCTGAGGACCTAGAAAGGTCAGTTGGACCTCGGAGATATCTCACCGCCTCAGCTACATCTCCGTAAACCTCGTCGAGGTGAGACCCGTATAAGGACGTGGACTTCATCCTCGAACTCTAGAGGCCTCCTGTCATCTCTTCTAGAAGTGGTGCCGCAACTCTGGCAAATCCTGGCACAAAGGTAAGTTTGGCCATCTTCTGAGTGATCGAATGCACCCTCTTATGCATGATTCTGTCCTGTAGTTCCTGGGTTTTCCTTTCCACTGACCAAGGAAAACCCCATCCCAACATTGTAGATAAACCACAATATGTTTGCCTAATACCTTCAAATCGTGTATGAACTGTGGTTTCCCAGTCCATACCCAAACTATCATCGTAAGGCCTCGACGATACCAGCAAGAGGTTCCAACCGAAACTCTCACCTCAAGGGTCGTATCACACTATCGGTGTAAGTGTGATTATCCAGTCTCCTTCCAAAGGAATCTCCAGACGTGAGGGTCAAGTCAACATCTTAACCGGAAACTCTAGGTCTGGGACAAGATTCGTGGAAGGAAGGAATGATTTATATCAACATCGGTTACTAAGGAAGCCAGTAGTGGACACAGACTATCCCTCGAATCATTCTTAGAGCCATTGGGTCACACTCTTTGACCACATGCAGCTACTCTCTTCCCCTTCCATCCAGCTCCCTGATCCTGGAGGGGACAACAAAGGCGGGTGGTTGTAACATGTTGAAATGTACACCACCTCATTCTGCTCTCCTAGCTCTGCCTCCACGTCTGCTGCTCTGCATATTTATCTGTCCTTAACATTTCCTCTTCTTGAAACATTTGCACGCCCATGTCTCTGAGACTGGAACTAGCTCGCTACGTTCTAACTTATAACATTCTCTAGCTGTATTCGTTAAGTCAAAGAACATTCTACCTCAAGGTTCATCGAGTACCCGGAATGTTCGGTACGCCTCGATGAATTCTTAACTACCGAAACGTCGTCCCACCGAAGCTGTATAAGCTCAAGAAAACTCTCATCCACCTCCTCAATCCAGTCCTCAGCCGCCTGTGAGTCAGGTTCACCTCGGAACTTGAGGGTATCTGAAGTTAGAACACGTGTAAGGCAGTAATCCTACATGTGTCACCTACCGGTACCTCCAGTTGTAACTCATGACCAACAGGTAGTGATGTATAGCTGACACACTACCCGAAGGTACTATCTCAGGAATCGGTCCACGTACTGAAGCCTCATCACTATGTGGACCATCCTCATGGTCACTCACTGGAAAACACTAGTAGCCAAGTCTACCATCCACTCTACTGGTGCCTCAGATAGGTGGAAAACACTATAAATCGCCTCCAGCCAGTCCTCTGCTATCTGGGAATCTGCCACGCCTCGTAACCTTGGAGGCCTCTACTTCTAGAACTCATGCAACGTGCTCTGTCGTCGTGCACCGTCTGCTAGTATGGAAAGTGGAGTCTGATGCCCAATAGGTGGTGGTGCTGCCGGTACACCACCCAAGGGTGCCAATATAGTAAAAAGGGCCCCGCACCGGAGCCTCGTCGCTCGGTGGGCTGTCATCATGTACTATCTCAAAACTCCAACTGACTGTCTACGTGGAGACATCCTGAACAGATGTGACACCATCAACAATTTATAACTGGTGAGATGACCTGGTTAGATCTGACTTTTAAAACATTTGGAAACACACACGCAATCAGTGTGTTCGTGAACAAAGTCAAAAATTAGTAGTCAGGGTCCTGGTGTATGGATACGTCGGCCATCACACCAACACTGGACTCCTGGAACTGAAAACCAAACTCAGTACCCTTAACACTATTGCTTCATAAAAAGAAAAATATCACATTCCTATGTTCTACGGTAGAACCGACTCCTCTGATACCAATTTGTCACAACCCGTCCTCGGGCCCGTGTTGTGACTACCCCATGTCCGCCTTCCATAGGCCAGAGGCTGGAGACTAGCGCCAAAGGCGTAAATCCCGATAACTGGGAAGACATTTCCTTTATAAAAGTTTAAAAACACCACAGAGTACAAGCTGAAGTAACACACCAAGTACAAAATAAAGTGCTGAAAAGTAAGTGGGCCAGAATACAAACCCAACTGAAGTACAGCTACATCTGAATGAAAGTACAATAGGAAATACAAACAACTGGAAGGAAAATAGAAGCAACTCCTGGGTCATCCACCTCAGATTCTACTTAAAGGGTAGGTACAGATAGCCTCCACAGCGCACTTTCCCGTCAACCTCCTCCGAGTATTTTCTCATCGTGAAGTTCACCTCCGGATACTAACTTGTCGTGGGGTCCACCTCCGGGTACCGTCCAGTCCTCGAACACTCGGCCTATGTCAGCACTGCCCGTCGTCTTCAACCAACATAACGAGGTGCGGGCATAGCCCATGCAGGTGTAAGTATATGATACTCAGTAGGGACCCCGAGACCCTCAAGGTCTCACTAAATCCAACAATGATAACCACAAATAAGGATCTCAACGGATAACCTTTACTTAGGTATAAGCTCATACTTATACCTAAGTTATCAAGTAACCCATCTCAATCATAAGGAAACACAATGGTTATGATATCAACGGATAAACACTACCTAGGTATATGCCTATACATATACCGAAGTTATCAAATGACCCATCTCAATCATGAGGTAAACACAAAGGTCATAGACTCAGCTCAAACCAGGATTTTCATTATCGAAACCGCAACTGCTGAAGAGCCCCGTCTCTGACGACTACAGTGATCCTGTCACGACTCCGAGGTACTGCTCACTAACTTTAGACTACTGAGGTAGTCCTCCTATCGAGTACCGTGGGTCTGCCACCTCACAAAGTAGTGCTCCTCCGCCGTGGGTCTGCCACCTCACACAGTAGTGCTCCCCCTCATAGCCTACAGAGGTACTCCTCCTGTCGAGTACTGCGGGTCTGCTGCCTGCTACCAGGCGCTCCGTCTGCTGTGAGTTTTCACCTAAACATAGTAGTTCTCCATCCACTGGGCTAGTCAACTCACTCCAAGTTGAGTCGGTCAAGCAGTCGTCAGGTCTCAGCCGGCTACATGGTCTCCGTACTCCGTACGCTCATCTCCGGGAGGGTCTGCTCCACGAGCTACAGGTCGATACTCCAAGTATTAAAAATTTCCATGAATAAGTATCTTAGAGGACCACCTTGTCATAGGGGTCTGAACGCATTAGACGATGCGTCAATCGGGTGCCTAGTCTGTGAGTTATTAGTCTTTTCGTCCCAGGGGCTTGGTTGGTTTCGTGTACGAACCAACCCGACCGCATCTCAACTGTACGCGAAAATCTCATAGGGTATACTCATAGGGACCATTTGTGAACGTGATCACCAACTCCGATCACGGTTCGTCAGACGGACGCCCGATCTGAAAGTTATCGGCTTTTCCGCTCGAGGGGCCCGGTTGGATTTCGAGTTCAATCCAACAAAGACACTATACAACTGCATCCAAACTCAGGCAAAGTATGCCAAATGTTTCATCTCATCAAGAGGAATCCAACAAAGTCGATGGCACGTCAATCGGACGTCCGGAGGTCAAGTTATAAGTGTTTCCGCTCCGAGGTCCCGGTTGGTATCGTGTTCGAACCAACCCGGCCACACACAAAGTTCTCCGAAACAATAATTATAATATACTGAAAGGACCCTCTCGATCCAAGGATCATATATCAACTGACGGTGCGTCGATCAGAGGTCCGTAGCCCAAGTTATGGGTGTTTGAACGAAACTGCCCGAGAATAGGGGGTTCGGGCCCAGACTGACCCGACCTGAGACCCCCTGGGTCGGCCCGAACCTGTTCGACCTGACCCAGGTCTAGTTTTGGCCCATTTGGGCACGTCCTGGCCCAACTGACGTGTCCTGGCCCGGCCTGTGCGGCCGGTTGGCCCGGCGTGAGCGCGACCCGTATGGCCAGCTTGGTCGTGCCGTTGCGAAAGGGGGGGGGGGGGCTTCCCCCATTAATTGATCCGCGGCCCCCACGTGGGGGCCTCTCCCTTTGAAAACCGGGGGTTACGACCCCCGGTCTCCCCCGGTCCCACACGGCCGTGGGACCCGTCGCCTGCCGCCACGACGGTCCCTCCTGGCGGCACGCCGGGACGCCGCCGCCTTCGGGCGACCAGTGCCGGCTGCCGGCAGGGTCTTCTGCGGACCACCGAACGCGCTCCGGTGGTCCGTTTTGTCTGTCGTCTTCTCCAGTGGTACTCCCGGGACCAGAACTTCACTAAAAAGTCTTCAAAACATATCTGCAGCCCATTCCATCATCGCCCGTCGATCCACACTTCAAATAAACAAACTGCGGAGTCTTCGATTCGCCTTTGCGGCCCCGACTCCGACCGCGGTTTCATTCGGACTCAACGGCGCGGCGCAATGGCATCGGGCTTCTTCACCGCATTCTTCTTGTTTCTGCATGGTGGAATTGCACCGTGCACCTTTGTTCATGCCGCGTCAAACACAACATCGATGGGGGAGGAGAGTCGGTCGTGTTCGTGCGGTCTGACCTCTTCCCGTTATAATGATAACAGGCAGCGCAAGAATAATACGATGAACGGAAAGGAAAATATTCACGAACAAGAAAATTAACCCCTACATTGGAAAAGGTTCGTTCGTCGAAGACATGGGAAGCGATGTCGCTCCGTCAACACCGGGAAATAACCGTCGTTGTTGGTGAGTTTCCCCGTGGTTGTCTCTCGTCCCTTGACGTGAAGGAAGAAAAGGATTGGAGAAGCATGGAGCGTTCTTCGCTGAGTCGGAAGGCCGTTCTTCGTCGGAGAGTCGGTGTTCTTCAAAAACTCAAGATCTCTCCCCCAAATTTTTCCCAACACACCAAATGCTCCCAAAATAAAATAATAGCTCATGCTATTATTTTTATTCACAAAACAAAGACTCAAAATTCAAAACTCAAACCACTTAAATTAATGAAGAGTGTTGGCATGATTAAAGAGGGGAGAGGGGGAGGTGAGTGGTCTCACATTAAAGGGGAGTTTCAAGGGGTTTTGGGGAATGTGAAAAGGTGGGGTCTAGTGTGGACCCCACCTCTCCTTTATTCTTCCATGGGAAGTAAGAAACCCAACTTCCACACAAAGGATGAAACTACTTAGATGAAAAATAATATTGGTTGCACAAATTTTATTTTTATTCATTACATAGCCCATTATTTTAATAATCACACCCGATCAAACTCAACTCCGGAATGGGTGTTCTAATGCAATTACAGGCGCTTCGGTTTCATCGGTGCCCTCAGATTTCGATTCTGAGCACTGGTTCAAAAGTTAGGAAACCCTGCTCGTTTGTTCACTGAATGTACCCAAGATAAACTTCGGAAATTGATTCCGGGCACACCAGGCCTCGGAATCAGGTGTCGTCAGAACCTGTGTTCTTTTAAAATCCCAATGAAATTAAGATAAAACATTCCTTGAAATTTACGGGTCTTTAAAATACCCATCTCGAACCATTATCTTATTCTAGAAGTTTCAAAACTGATATCTCTCTTGCCTAGTAAGAGTGTAGGCAGTAGGAGGAAGAATTATTCATTTTTCACCCATCACTAGTGACAAATCTTCTCATATTCCCATGTCAACCACATCCAACCTTGC
The DNA here is from genome assembly GCA_963277665.1 of Viscum album. NCBI lineage: Eukaryota > Viridiplantae > Streptophyta > Magnoliopsida > Santalales > Viscaceae > Viscum > Viscum album. The sequence goes on from OY728146.1 coordinate 657,191,115, forward strand.
CTTAATTCTAGAAATTATTTTTTTTGGGTGCAATTAGAAATGTGAAAATGGCACTATCACATACATTTTTTTCAACATGCATTACATCATGAAATTTTTTGACATATATACAATTCATGTACGGTAATTCAAAAAATTGATATCTTTTTTCCAATTGGTTTTATTATGTTTTTTTAATAAATTTTACCAAAAGTAGTGTCAAAATATTTTACTTTATCAAAAAATTGATAACTGTTTAGTGGATATGGTGCTATACATTATTCTAAACATCCACTAAATGATGTCATCCAAGATCAATACTTTTTCTGTTAGGGTAAAAATATGAAATGACATAGAAACAGAGTTACTAATAAATGTTTTAGCCTAATTAATTATGTACCTTGTTCACAAACAGGACAACCTTGAGTTCCTTAAATGGTATATCCTGAAAAATTTCAATAAGTAAGAAAGTCATTTATCACCCCATACAATAAGGCTCTCAAAGTGAAATCCTGTTTTTCGAAAGCATTATACAACGTAACATCTGAATCCCCCAGTAATTTCAAATCCTAGATCAATGGGTCCAAATAAAAATCAATATAATTACCTTTTTGTTTTGGTATTGAAATAAGAATAGATAAAAAGATGTATTTTTTCCATGCATAACCACAGTGGTAAGATATAATTTACCAACATCACTGGCCATGTACTATGAGTGCGAATTTGAAAACAAAAAGGATTCACTACATCTGTAGATAACATAAGATGAATGTTTCTTAGCTCATTTCCAAATTCATGATAATCATTATTATCCCTCCTTCACTAAGGAGAGTCTTCCAGGTGACATAGATTCCCATATTTAATGCTTTTAGTTGCATGCCATGTAAATTATCCTGTTGTCTCTTCAATTCCATATAGGCGCATAATCCTTGGAATGATTGGAGTGTACCATTCATCATTAGTAGGTCTAGATTCATCTTTCTTGTATTGAGAAGCACCACACATTGGGAATTATTTAAATTATTTGTTGTCCTTGCGAATCATTTTGCAGTCATTCGAGAAATTATGTATTCCTTCAGAGTTCATACCCATTGAGCATAGCATTCCTTTGATGTCATATGTTAGGTTCATGAGATAATTATCTTCTCGGAGCATGTTATTTAAGAGATCATGTAGTTCTGTAAAACTAGCATCACTCCACCCATTTCCATCTTTAAAATTACACAGCTTCAGAACGACTGAATATGATGTATATTTAATGCAACCAGTATAAAATAGTGTATGTTAACAACTCTTTAACATATAAAACATTTTTTTAGTCACAAATTTCATCTTCAACTGTCCATATCCTTTCTTCAATACGATCTTCATCATCATTCACTAATGTAATCACATCCTCCAGACAATCATCATCATTGTTCATGGCTATAATCCATTCAGATGGTCCAAAAAATGCAGTGTCATCCCAACCACTACCTATATTCTTTTTTCCCTGTGTTAATTCCAACATGTATAACATCGATCAATTCTGTGATAAATCAAGTGTTCTTCAAACTCTTATGGACTAATGTGTCTTGAATAATAACAACTTAATCATAGATAATGGATTTGAGAAGGGTTATATGCATGATCTTTTGAAAGAATGATAAAATAATTCACTTCATCTTCATACTCTTTTTTCAACCAATTATAATTCATCCATTAATTATTTATATTCATCCTATTTTATTCAATAATATTAATATTTAACAAAATAATTAAGGAAATGATGTTCAACTAGGTTCATCATCCAACTATAATCAATGAAACTAGCTATGGTAAACAATACCCATACCTCTCCATTCATTACTCAGGATCAAATTAGATCACGCCTATCTTCCCAAACACATTATCAATGGAACTAGCTATGAGATTCACCTTCACTAGAATGTTTTATTATCCCACATGTGATCTATATTCATTGTTGTAAACCAGTTTTTTTTATTCTCTAGAAACGTAATGTCTTGAGTCTATAACTATGGTACTAGAATAATATATGGTATGATTTTCCATAGAATCTTTGTGGGTGGAAGGATTCATTACACGTGCTGTTGTGTTTATTGGACTAGGGTGTCCATAAAGTGTTCTATAGATTCCTCTCATGAATTGGTTTTCTAAGATTCAGTTGAATTGCACAAGTAACAAAGTGGTGGTTCCATTGAAATGGGTACGAATTTGATTGATAATCAATGGTGTAGTAACTGCAACATGGAAAAAAATTGAATATCAATCATTACCAAATCCATAAAAACATACAAACACACAATAATGCTCACAATTTCAACACCATACATACCAAAAAACACAATTTATAATTTTATAATATACCACTTATTCAATTCTTCTTGTTAATTTATGGGTTGTAATAGAATCATTATCATATTGTGGCTTTAATTTATCATCCATGTATAAATAAATCAATAATTTCAATGTTAAAATGTTCAACCGGAACCAACCAACATGGAATTAATTTATCTCACAAAAAAAGACCACCAAGGGCCATGGTTTTCAGCAGGGTGTCTAGGTCATAAAATTCAAAACATGAACATCAATATCAAATATTAATAACATGAAAAAAATAGTAATACAATGATTAATAGAAGAAAATTCACTGTGAAGGTGCTGTTCTACGTGTGGCGAAGGTACGTTCGCAGTAGAGGGGAGGCACACAACAAAAGATATTTTCAACCGAAAATAAAGCATAAAATGTGAACTCATATGTTATATCCATCCAAAATAGGTCCAATTAGATTTAAAAATGGGACATGTTAGAATAAGAAATTTTATTGGTCAATATTAGGATTTTGTTTTCCATCTATGATATCTTCTTCCGGTTTATTTATTTTTGGGTATCTACTATTTTTATAGATGTTCTACTTATGAATAGGACATGTAATTTTTTCAGGAGAACAATAATTATTAATTTCCTCTAATTTAGGGTTAAAATATTCCACATTAACTGTATCTTTTTCTAAGGGGATCATTGTTATCTTATACGGATCATGAATGTATCTTAGGTTAGTTGAAAGTCAGGTTAGTTGTTCGTAATGATACCATCCTGGGCACTATCATTGCATTTCCAATTGTAACTGTCCCATGTCCATTTAAATATATGAAATATTTTATAAACCTCATTTAATCATAATAGGTTTGGTTTCATTCAACATATAGTTACAAGTATTGTGGATTGACTAAAAAATAATATTGGTGGGGTGAATTATGTGGATATGTTGATGGAAATGATGATGTGGTAGTGTGTTTAAATATTCATCATACATTTTTCAATAGAATGAAGTTGGTTTATGTAATTATATTTAGTTCGGTTGAGTTATTCCATCATGAGGTTCAATAAGTTTAGGTGCATCCATCATCATCGAATGTGAAATATAGGCTAAAACTAGAGGCTGTGAATTTAAAACACATAAAGCATATTAATGATCTAAATGGTCGCTTTTGTTTCAAACACACACACACCCAAATATTTCACAATTTCTAAAAGGGACCATATCCTTTCCAAACACACAAAAAATAATTTCCATTAAAAATTCATCAAAAGTCCAAAATGATGACACCCTTATATACAAACCAAAAAATTTATCTACAATATTACAAATAAACCAAACATGTTATAAAAAATTAAATAAACAACTCAACAAGTTTATAAACAATTTTATAACAAGCTTACCAGTTTATGAACATTTTTTTTCAGGCCAAACAAAGAATAAATAATTTTATAAATAACTCAAGTCAATGTGAATGTTACATTAATGTACATTGGACTTCATGAGAGAATCCATTGAAACATGTTATTCTATTGTGACTAATGAATATTGCAGCATCTACCACCTATTTTGAGATATAATTCACACAAATAATATTTCTCATCCCTCATTCAATATCACTATAGTTCACTCATGACACACATGCGTCAGATTCATTTTTCTAGTCATCTGATCCATTATATTCCAATAATCCTAATTCTGGAGCTCGAAACGGTCAACACATACTATAACCTTGACGCCCCCCATGTGATACTCCCACACCCTTCAAAAAAACCCTCTACATCCATAAAATATTCTTCTAAAGAATTTCGCACCCTCCATCTACTATTTTGTCAATATTGATCCATCTCATATGAATGATTCTGAAAAAAATGACAGCAACTCCCACTCAATGGTATCACGAAACCTTACAAATGAAATGATATACTTTTTCCTTATATGTTTCATAATAGATGATGATATGAAATAAGAAATAGTTCTGATGATAGGGTTAAGCCAAAACTCATTATTATTTTCCCAGTGACTTCCAAAAGCAATCCACTTGGAAAAAATATTATAAAGTTTTATATAAAACCAATTGAACTCATTTAAACTGCTTATCCCAAAATCAAAAATAATCTCCAAGGAAAACCTTGTATGTAAAAAAATGAATTCCATTATATGGAATAGACACATTTATATCTATACCCACTCACGATGCATGCTCAGTGGAAATTTCCATACACATGCGAGGTCCCTCATTTATCCACCATGTCATAACACTGTGAAAAATATCCAGGTTCCCCACGGGAATACTCACCTTAATTATGGTCAATTCTAACCCATGAACTCATGCCTAACATATTTAAAAAATACCATTCCAAATAAATTAAAATACCACATTTTAATTTTTTTGTCAATTAATTTACATTTGTCAAAGAAAACAACAATTTTAAAACAATAAAATAAAAATTATATAATAAGGGGGTGTTCCAAATGCAAACCAACATTTACAAAACCTTGTAAAAAGGGATTTCCTTCCATAATCATACATGTTTTTCCCAAAAATTTCAATGACAATATTTAATCAAATCTAATTCATAATGTTAGAAGAAAATTGGATATTATAGGGAAGAAACATACCTCAAAAAGGGTTTCAAAAAAGAAGAATGGTGTAAGAAAATGTTGATATCTGATCACAACCCATGTTACCCTAACTATATCCAACCAAACTATGTTAAGATCTGCAACACAGACCTATAAACTATCCCCAATATACTTGGTATATGATTCCAAGATAGGGAAGAACCATGGATATTTGAAGAATGACGAATAATGAGAACTTACTAATAAATCTGGGCAGATGAGGAGGTGGAAGAGGAAGCAGCGACAGCGGAGGAGGATGTGTTTCCAGCAATGGAGGAGGAGGTGGAGGCAGCAAAAGAAGTGGATGAGGACGAGGATGATGGGTTGTGTGGGAGGAGGGCTTGACGATAGAGGGGTCCACTTCTACAATGGATTAAAAGGGTGTGAGGGAGGAAGAACCTGTTAGGGTTCTCTTAAAAATCTCACCAGAACATTTATCAGTGCTAGTTAAAAGCACTTATAAAGGTATGTTTTATACATGCAATAATTAAAAGAACTGATAAAACATACCTTTATCAACGCTAAAAAAGAGCTGATAAAAGACATATTTATCAGCGCAAAAATTATAGTGCTCATAAATATTACTTTTATAAGGTCTTTTTAGTGCTGATAAATGGCATCATTATTATGACAATTTCACGAACAATTAAATAATTATTTGAATAAATATAAATTTATATTTATTTATTTATAAATTTCTTTATATATTTATAAATATATGTATTTAATTATATAATTACAAAATTATAAGTAGTATAATAAATATATTTTTTTATAACTTGAAATTATTTACATATATATATATATAATTATAATTATAACTATAAATAGTATATATTTATAAATATTTGTATATATTTGTCAATATAAATATATATATTAAAAAAATTATAATATTATATGTAAAATATTATAATTATATATATATATATATAGTTATAATTATAATTATAACGTTTTAGAAAAGTCATTACATATATCATTAAAAATATAATAAAATATAATTATTATTTTAATATATTTAATGTAATTTTATATGTACATTCTCTTGAACATATATAGTTCATATAAGTAGCAATATGAATTAATCAGTATACCACATCAATCGACAACGTGATGTAATGTAAAAATTAATATTCATGTGTGATACATAACATATATATATGCATGATCAATATATTCACTTACCAAATTCATAGAAAAACACACATATATTTAATAATATTAATTATATATATGTATATATTAGAAAATATTATATATTTAAAAATAAAATAAATATATTAAATTTAACAAATATAAAAAATATAACAAATATAATAAATATAATAAATTAATCTAATAAATTAAATAAATATAATAAATAAATATAATAAATCTCTAATATATATAATAAAATATAATAAATATAATAAATATATTTATTATTTAATTTAATTTATAATTATTATATAATTATTTATATATATATATATATAATTGTAATCTTAAAAATACTTTTTTCAATTAAAACATTATATCAATATTTTTTATTTATTAAAATAATATACTAACTATAAGCATTTGTTTTTTATTTAATATATAAAACAAACATTATTTTTTAATACAAATATAATAATTTTATATAAAATCATAATATGTTTTCTTAAAAACATTTATTAGAAAGATTAGTAGTGCTGCTAATTGTGTCATTTAAAAGCGCTACAAAAAATGCTGATAAATGTCACATTTATCAGTGCTTTTAGCTATTGCTGATAAAGGCCCACCCATTTATTAGCACATTCTGCTTAGAACTAGTAAAAGGCAATTCTTCCCTTGCCCTATTTTGTGGTAGTGAGAGGGACTCTGAAACCATAAAGGAATCACACAAAATACACAATAGAGGAAACACAAGAAGTATAGTCAATGCAGTCATCTCACGGTGGTGTAAGTCTAAAACAAAAAGAGAAGGTTTTTCAGTTGTAGTCCACAAGTCCCTCAGTCTCTATGAAACCATATGTTTCAGCACTTCACGGAGCGTCGAAGGAACATGGAGCATCGATGGTGCAGGGAGTGTCGATACCGCATTGGGTGTCGATGGCACACATAGTGTTGATGACTCACAGAGCATCAATGGGGCCCAAATAGTTGATGATTCCTGGGTTATCGATGGTGCTGGGAACGTCGATGGTGATAGGTGCGTCGATGGAAAATAGAGCGTCGATGGACCATGGAACATCGATATATCATAGATCATCGATGGCATATAGACTGTTGATGGGTCAAGATTCCCCCAAGTAATGTAGTCACCAAGAAAACATAGGCATAGTCAGCCACAATATTCCACACATAGAGTGCTTGTTCATAGAGAACCTACCCCTCAACCCATATGGTTGTATCCAAACCCCAATAAAAAAACACACCTAGAGTATCCCAAAATCCCCATATTTTCTCAAGGGTCCCAACACCATAAAAATATCATCAAATGGACATATTGTTTGAAATATATGACCAATTTTGTAAAAAGGGTTCGATCTGTGTCTGATCCAACCCGGACTAGCTGACCAGACCCCACTGAGTTTGGTTAACTCAGCCCAACCAGATTGGTCTAGGCTGGGCCAAACTGCCCGGTTCTCCAACCCTACTGATGTCGCATGGGGCCACTTTTATCCATAAGATGTAGAATTCCCTGGACGCATCCATCCAATCCACAGGGTCAGTCGACCATGTGGCTATCTAGCTCTCATGGTCAATTTGGTGGTGGAATGAATTTCACGCAGTTAGTATGCCTCATCCACTTGGTATCGCGCCCCTGTTGTTGTGGGGTCCTCCATCTGACGTGACTCTGGAAAACATCTCAGCTCTTGTTGGCTATAAAGTCCTTATGCAGCCCCTACATACCACCCGTGGACTACACTACCACATGCTTCTCCAATAGCATGGTCCCACACAGACCACAGTTGAACACCATACAACTGGTCGTCCCACCGATATCCCATCTGTCTTACGTCCCACCAGAAACCAGCCTCCCACTAGGCCACATGATTTCCTTATTAGACCACCATTCTATCTCACTATACCACCATGCATCTATGTTGGATGCCTAGAAATTAAGAAAAATAATAGATCGAGGTCCATTGTGACCTGATTTACCCTATTGCGATGTCTACTATCTGTTCTCCTTGATTCTGGAGGTCCAATCGTACTGAGAACCACCTTGAAATGTCTAGCTGGGATTTATGGGGATCCAACAACGAGGAACATGAAGAATAGTGGGAGATATTCACAAAACAAAGATCTAGAATAATCTTCCAAGAATTCATTGTGAAAGATCATGATTTGGGGAAGTTTTTATTAGAAAGGATTAACATGTATACTGCTAATTATCCACGCAACAAAATCCTTCTGGCAAGAACGATTGAACTGTGGTTCAACATGTTAATGGATTGGTCTGTGTTCATCATTGAATCTAACACTGAGGAAACAAAACAGAAAGTAACAACCCATAATTGGAGTCTTGATATTTCAATGATGAGGATTCGTTACTATTGGGGATCCGTCCAGAAATTTCATGATCAACTACTCTGGTGTCATCTCATGTTGAGAGAGATTCATCCAGTTCTCTCTAGAACCATTAAGAAAATCAAGGGTTATGAGCCTAAAATGTGTTCTTATTCAATTAAAAAAAGAAAATTTGATTCCTCTTTACTGCATCACAACGTCATTTTGTCGTTGGGAAACATCAAAATAAATTAACTTAATGTTTATTTTATTCTTTTAAATGTCCAAAAATTAACATTTATAGCCGACCTACATTGGTCAATGTTAGGCCTCTAATAAGGAAAACACCCCCTTATTATTTAAAATGTGGTATTGGATTTCCTATTTGAGTTACATTTTATGAGTATTTAGGATTTCATAAAAAAATAATTTTTATTTAATTATTTTATTTATGGTTACTCCCCCAGTGACTTTTTCTACACATGACCCATGAAGATCAATGTTAGATCACACATAGTGTAAATCCAATGCTATGAGATCATTAGTTTTCTTTTATTTTTGATCCAGGAAGTCATTTAAGAGTTATTTCACTTTTTGAGAAAAGTCATTCACACATGCTATTAAAAACATAACATTTTCCAACCAATAATTTTAGGGACCCCTAGCCATGGAATCACATTTTGTTTTATCTCATGGTCTCAGAATTGCCCTAAATAATTTCTAAATATAAAATCATGAAATTCAGAGTCATTACTCACTCCCCACCTTAGGTATTTTCATCCCTAAAACCTAAAACAAGGGTTACTCAACAAAAAGGTGCAGGTAATGGGGATGAATCAAAGCCTCCTACACCCATGTTCTCTCTTAAAGATTCTGATGATTCCATTAAACCCACAGTAGAGGAATCAGCCGCCTAGGAAGGATTCACTGTTGTCTATACTCTATCTCCACAAATTAATCCACAAATATCTCCCCATATTCAATGTCATGCTCACCCTAGTTGATGCTGTGTGATGGATCATCACGTACCTTCTTATATATAAAACATGGAAGACATCATGCACCTGATGCAACTATGGGGTATGGATTGGTGGTACGCCACCTTGCCAACTCTATCCAAAATATGACAACATTTGATGTATCTCAGAGATAACACGCCACCCTGACAAGATAACTACAATCCCTGCCAAGGTGATACACGAAAGAACACATGGTCTCCCTCCACAAACTCTAGTGGCCTCTTCCTCTTATCATCATATGACATCTACTAACTGTATGCAGTTCTCATATGCTACAGGATGATCTGCAGCTTCTTTGTGGTTTCCTGTACCAACTCTATACCAATGTGTGAGAACTCTCCTCAGTCTATCCAGCACAATGGTGACCATTATGGTCACCCGTACAAGGCCTCAAACAGCTACATAGCAATGATTGAGAGGTATCTGTTGTTATACGCATAATCCACCTGTGGTTGATGATCCTCCCAGCTTCGACCAATGTCTAGGATGCATGAACATATCATGTCCTATAGGACCTGGATGTTATCACCAATCTGTCCCTCTTTCTAGTAATGAAACACCATGCTCAAGCACAATTGTGTCCCAAATGCCTCTAATAATACTTTCCACAATCAGGATATGAAATGAGAATCACAATCTGGGATGACAATTGATGGGACTCGGTGAAGCCCAATTATGTCATTCATATAGAGGCATCCCATGCTATCTAACAAACAGTAGTCATAGATCAGATGGAAGTGGTCCATCATGGTGAGTCGGTCAACGATCACCCAGATTGTATCATGTCCCTTGGACGTGCGTGGAAACCGAATCATGAATTCCATCGATATCCCATACCACTTCCACTCTAGAACCACAAGTGGTTCGGTCAATCCTATTGAAACATCATGCTCAACCATCACATGAGGAAATGTGAGGTCTCTAGAAATGAAATCTTCCACTTACATCATTATCCATGGCCACCCGAACTAACTTTGTAGGTACTGATAAATCCTTTCCACTCCGGGATGAACTGCCAATAAATAATTAAGAAACTCCTTCATTAACTCCCCCCGTAACGTCCCTAGTACAACTATCCATCCTCTGAAGAGTATTACATGCTCCGCACCTCTTGAATATCCCTCAATGGCATGATTTTTGGACATATGAGAATGTAATTTTTATTAGTCGGTCTCTTAGACTTATTCCTCCCTGATTCATTATAACAATGGAGAGGTAACTACCATCAACTAGTGATAATATTCTTCATCTCTATACACAAAGGATATCTACAACGAGGATAACTGATCTAATTCCTCATTCAATAGATGTGAACTCGATATCTTACTAGTGCATATTCCAGTGTTTTCCACTTCTTAGGAGTATAGACTATTTCAAAGTCATATTCGTAGAGTAACTCTAGCCAATGTTTCTGTTTCAAGTTCATATCCTTCTGAGAGAAGATTTACTTGAGACTCTTGTGGTCAAATTATATGGTAAACTTCTCACCCATCTGGTATTGTCACCACATATTCAATGCAAAGGAAACCTCAGATAGATCAAGAACATAGGTCACGCAGTTTTTCTAAGACTGATTCAAAAGGAGAAAACCATAGTAATTTTCGATTTCCCCAACATCAAGACGCAACCAATCCTAGTACCTGATGCATCACATAACAACACATACTCAACACCCAACTTTGGTAATCCCATGATTGGAGTTCTCATCAACCTCTACCTTATATCCTAAAATAACTGTTGGAACTTATCTATCCACACAAAATGATTCCCTTTCATTATCAAGGTCGTCAAGGGTGATGCTAATATAGAAATGTTGCATACAAACTTCCAATAGTACCCAACCAATCCGTGGAAACACTGTACCATTGCAACACTCTTTGGTTTCTCCTATGAAAGCCCTACCTCAATCTTTGTTAGATCTACTGCATCTCTAGCTAATGAAATGATTTGTCCAAAAAAGTGGACCTCCCATATCTAGAACTTAATCTTTGAGAGCGTCCCATAAAGCTGGTGCAACCGTCGAAAGTTCAGGAGAATCCTAAAGTGTATCACATGCTCCTCCTCAAATGTCAAGTTCACTAGGATGTTGTTAATGAATACCACTGTTAGGTCCACAAGACTGAATACCCGAAGAGGGGGGTGAATCAGGGTATGACTAATTTAAAATTAACGCTTGTTTTGATCTTGTTTCGCTGTTAAGAAAAACACTCTTCTCTTTCTTTCCTGTTGCACAAAGTAAACAGAAAGTAAAGCATGCATATGACAGACCAATTTTACTTGGTTCACCGCAAAGGGCTACGTCCAAGAAGCATACGCCGAAAAGTTGCCCGTCGTACCAATTACACTAAACTTCAATATCTGTGGATACAAAGTTCGGGCTAGATCACTTCTATGCCCAGGCTCACTGCCTTTACAATGTTTAGGGTCATCTCACTGCTTTCCCAAGGGTCACTCCCTATTTCTCTCTCTCTGGCTCACTGCTGGTGGATAGGATCACCTATTCCTCTTCCTAAGCTCACTGCTCTGTGAAGGGAATCCACTCACAGTTTATAGACCTGTAGGTCTCTTCATTTCCATTAAGGAAGGCATCTTTCTCTATATGTATATGCTCTATTGAAGTTCAACTTTCATCCACTGATGAATAGCACTTTGCCTCTAACCACTGGGAAACTACCTTTGGAAAGTACCTTCGCAAAGCACCCTACTTCGCAAAGCTCTCAATTTCACAAAGCTCAAACAAGCCTTCGCGAAGCTCCTCCCTTTTCGCGAAGCTCTCTCGCGAAGCACTCTCGCGAAGCACTCTCGCGAAGCACTCTCGCGATGCTCAAGCCATCACAAAGCAACGGCCCTCGCAATGCTTAGTAAGCCAATGCGGAGCTCGCAGGTTTCGTGGAGCTACAATAGCCGCCGCGAAGCACCTCTTTCGCGAAGCACACTGGCTCTGCGAACCACCTTCGCAAATCGAGAGTGAATGATCTTCTCTGAAAATTCTCTCTGCTTCTCTCGAGGGGGTCAGCCTCTATTTATAGTCGATTCCACCGACCCTCGTCCCTTCCACGTGAAGTAAAAACCACGTCATCTCAAATCACGAAGCTCCGAAGTGTCAGCCAGAATTCGGTCCAAATCGCAAAGCACACCGGAAAGTTTCCGTTCGCGGAGCATGACGTAGTCGCGAAGCATTACCATCAACATTCCTTCGTGCCTTCACCGTGAAGCTCCCTCGCAAAGCCCTTCACTGCTGCTATGCGCTTCAACTCTGCCATTCACGAAGCATCACCATCAACATTCCTTTGCGCCTTCGCCGCGAAGCTCCCTCGCAAATCCCTTCACCGCCACAATGCGCTTCAGCCTCTGTCGTTCGCGAAGCTTGACGTAATCGTGAACCATCACCGCCTCCATTCATCTGGTCTTAGAAATTTCCAAACCATGCATCCTATCTTCTCGAAATTCACCAAACTCCAATTTTTGGACCCCAAAAATTTGGCAAACACTGGGAAATGACGCCACCTTGTACTGCCCTTCTGTACCGCCTCCAGATCATCCTTTCCTTTTTCATCGTTCTTTGTTAACAAGGATTGTCAACAACTTCTTGAGAACTCGACAAATATCCATGAAAACCTGCTTTGTCAACAAACACAATCAACCCAAAAATACTTCAATGTTATCTTGAGGGATGTTTTCCCAACAATCTCCCCCTATGGGTTTTTTGACAATTCTTAATAACTCTCCTCAGAATGATTTTCTGCACATTGATACCTTACTGAGTCTTCTTCCAGTTGCTACCACCATTCACCTCTTGCGATTCTGATAGCATTCAAGGATTCACTTAACACGTACTCTAAGCCCACAGGAGCAATGCATGGCGTGAGAAACAAGAGTAGTATGAAAAGTTCATCAATGAATCACTTCATGTCAAACACCAATTTTCGATTCCAATCATGATACCAATTCTTAAATTGATACCAATTTTTGAACCACATTGATCCCAATTGGTGATAACTGGACACCTTTTCACACCATTCCAACATCACTGTTCTACTTTTATCACGATCCTCAGTAGTCGTGATATCTATGCTTTGATCGATCACTTCTAGCATCGTCAGATTGAAAAATCTCCCCATTTCTCATTTATCCCCCTATCTGGCTGCTCCACCGGCCAGCTTCTCCCTGTATCTGTCATGATTTATCAACTCTCCACACTGTCTCCCCCTTGAACAAGCACTATTTGCTCCCCCTTTGTCAACGAAACCAAAGGTCACTCCTTTGCAGTCTGTAACAGAGTAGAGAACACATCAGCACATTAGGGAAAACACATCATACCTCGGGGAGAGGGGGGGACCCCACATCCACACTATTTCAAGTGCGAGGAATCGACTGAACTCCCAGAGCCAGTCGATGCCTCTCAAAATCTTCCTTGGGTAAGGCCTTTTTCAGAATGTCTGTAACCTGTAGCTCTGTAGGCACGTACTCCTACTTCACGATTCCCTGCTCAACCTTCTCCTTGATAAAATGATACTTAATCTCAATGTGCTTTGTCCTTGAATGATGGATGGGATTTTTTGTAAGATTTATAGCACTTGAGTTGTCACACTGGATTCTGATCGGAGACTTCACTTCAACTCTCATATCTTCAAGCTTCTGCTTCATCCACAATAACTGTGTGCATGCTTGAGTGGCCGCAACATACTCAGCTTCTGCTGTGCTCAATGAAATTCAATCTTGCTTCTTGCTTAGCCAAGAAATAAACAATCCACCAAGATATAAAGCACCACCTGACGTTGATTTCCTATCATCCGCTGAACCGGCCCAGTCTGCATCAGTATAGCCCAATAACTCTGTCTGAGATTTATCAGTATATGTCAAGCCAAAATCCACTGTGCCCTGGATATTCCGAAGTATTCTTTTCACTAAAAGCATGTGGCTTTCCTTGGGATTGCATTGATATCTCGCTGCTTGGCATGTGGCGAAAACAATATCAGGCCTTGTTGCAGTCAAGTACAACAAACTTCCAATAATTTGCCTGTATTCTGTGATATTAACTGCCTTTCCATCTTCATCTTTCGATAATTTCATCCAGGTGGCAACCGGAGTCTTCATCTCCATGGAATTTTCCATTCCAAACCTTCTTAGGACCTCATTGGCATATTTAGATTGAGAAATGAATGTTCCATTCCTTCCTTGTGTCACCTGTAGACCAAGGAAAAACGTTATCTCTCCAATCATTGACATTTCAAACTCATTTTTAATGAATTCGGAAAACTGTTTGCACTGAGCTTCATCTGATCCGCCAAAGATTATGTCATCGACATAAACCAACACCATCATCCTCTGATTACTTTCATTACTGAAATAGGGATTGTAATCAACTCCTCCACGCTGAAAACCAAGCTTCTTCAAGTACTGATCAAGCCTTGAGTACCATGCCCTTGGTGCCTGTTTCAGCCCATACAATGCCTTGTTCAGCCTGCAAACTTTGTTCTCATCCTCATGAATGAGAAAACCATCTGGCTGCTCAATATACACATCCTATTCCAGAACACCATTCAATAATGCAGATTTAACATCCATCTGGAACACTTTGAACTTTCTTTGCACTGCTATGGACAAAAATAATCTGATTGTCTCCAGCCTTGCAACCGGTGCAAATGTCTCATCAACATTTATTCCCTCTATCTGGGAGTATCCCTTGCAAACTAGTCATGCTTTTTTCCGAATCACTGTGCCATCTTCATTCATCTTGTTGCGATAAACCCATTTAGTCCCAATGACATTCTTTTCTGCTGGTCTCGAAACAATCTCCCATGTCTGGTTCCTCTCAATCTGATCATGCTCTTCGTTCATAGCCTGAACCCAGTTTTCATCTTCAGCTGCATCGGAAAAACAATTCGGCTCCAATTGAGACAAAAACGATGTTTGATGTAATGATTTCATTCTTCGAGTCTGAACTAGAGCTGTTTGATCACCAATGATATTCTGCCTATCAATTTCAGCTCTACTCTTTGGCTTCCTCGCAGACATAGACTTGACACTTTCTTCGTCATCATCAGTACCTTCTTCTGAGTCAGCCTCTTCCACTTCTACTCCCCCTAGGTTGCTTACCTCATAATCAATTTCATCTAGGAACTGTTCACTGGATCGTTGAGTATTCTATTCATTTTCAACTATAGTGACATCATTGCTCCCAATGATTTTTTCCAGCCTTTTGTTGAAACATTTATATGCTCTGCTTTTCCCTGAGTAGCCAAGGAATATCCCCTCATCTCATCATGCCTCAAACTTCCTGTGATTTTCTTTATTGAGAATGAAACACTTACTTCCAAAGATTCGAAAGTATTTCAGCGTTGGCTTCTTTCCATATCACAGTTCATACAGAGTCTTCCCTTACTTCAGACAGAATAGAGACCTGTTCGAAACATAGACCGATGTCAAAACTGCTTTCTTCCAAAATTTATCTGGCAGGTCTTTATCAATAAGCATTGTTCTAGACATGTTGTTGATGATCCGGTTTCTCCTTTCAACTATTCCATTCTGTTGGGGAGTTCTTACAGATGAAACTTGATGCCTTATCCCATGTTTCTCGAGACAGTTTTCAACTTGAATGTTTGTGAATTATGTACCGTTATCAGTACGAAACATCAGAATTTTCTTCCCAAGCATCTTTTCTGATTCCCTCCTATACTGCTTTATGCAACTGAACACCTCTTTCTTATGGGTAATGATGAATACCCAGGCCATTCTGCTATAGTCATCAATGAAAAGGATATAGTACCTTTTCCCATTTATAGCTCGTGGTGAGATAGGTCCACATACATCCGCATGAACCAGTTTGAGCACTCTAGTTGATTTCTGTTCCTTTGGCCTGTATGTCTTTCTGATGATCTTCCCTTATTGGCAAGCATCACACGTATGAGTGTGATCACGTGATAGCTTGGGAAGGTCTCTAACAGCATCACACTTTATGAGATCCTCTATAGATGGTTGGCATAGATGACCAAGTCGCTTATGCCACAGCTGGTTTTCTTCTTATCTGGATAAAAGACATGTATCTTCTTCCCCACCTACAAGGTAGAGATTTCCCTTTGACCTTTTTCCCTATAGAACAGTTGCTCCATCTTTTCCTTTCACGACACACATCTTCTCGGTAAAGCGGATAGAGTGCCCAGAGTCACATAGTTGACTGACACTGAGTAAGTTATGACTGAGACCCTCTACTACCAAGACATCAGCACGTCTCATCTCTTTTCCCCCAAACTTGGCTTTCCCTGAGCCAACAATCTTTAAGCCTTCATCATTTCTAAATTTGAAAACTCCTTCTTTGTCATATTTGATGCCTATAACAAGATCCTTATTACTCGTCATGTGGGATGTGCAACCACTGTCAAGGATCCAAACACCAGATCGATCTAATGCATTAAGGGAAATCTCCGCCACCACGGCCTTCTCAATTTTCTTCTTTTAGGTCCATACTTTTTCTTTCACACTCGGCATGGATTGAGACTTCTATTCTTTCTCAGAGTATGATGGACCAGCCTCATCTTGCAAAGCCGCAAATCTATTCTGCGTTTTTAACTCACCTGTCAGTTTATTGACATGCTGCTTGCGAACGTTTTGATTCTGCTTTGGCACATTTCTCTGAATGGTCGAATTACAGTACCTAGCCATGTGCCCAAATCCTCCGCACCAAAAACAGTGTCCTTCAAAATAAGTTCTGGAAAACCGTTCTCTGTTTGGATTCCATCTCTGTTCTTGTTCCCTTCTATATCTCTTGGATATGGAACACACATACTGTGAATGTCCCATTTTCCCACAACAATAACACCTGATATAGGATACATTCCTTCATGATACTTCAGCACTACGATTTTTTCTTTGGGATCTATGAATATTCTGATTTTGTTTTGTGCCCAAATCAACCTTCAATTTCGGGACAGGTGCTTGCAGTCTGACATTAACTGCCACCGATTTTTGTTTCTTATCAATCCCTGAATCAACCTTAGCATTTGAGCTTTCTTGCTGCTTCACTCCTGCTGCACTACGAGCCTCCTCTTTCATCTTCTCTATCTTCTGAATGGCCTGCTTTTCTGATATCCCATTGAGGGTCAAGAGTTTTTCTTGATCCTTCATTTTTCATCGCAGACTGACCACTTCTTCTTCAAGCTCTTTGATACGTATGACCTGCTCCTTTCCTATGTTAGTCAAGCAATCAATTTCCTTCTTTTGTTCCTCAATTCTATGCTTATTCTCAACAATATTTTCTGAGCTCTCTGGTGTTGAGGATTTTAGTCTTTCAATTTCTTCTAACAATTCAAACTTTTCTTCATCCTGTTGTTGCATATAGAGTTTGGCATCACGAACCACTTTATTGGCTTTCTTCATTTTGGCTCTCCAAACATCTATCTCTTCAAGAGCTGCTTCCAATTCGGCTTCCATATCAACTCTTCCTTCAACTTCTTCTTCCTCTTCTCCAACGCCAGTTTCTTCCTTTTCCTGAGAACTACCGATGACCGCTACCATAGCATTTTGACTATGATATTTACAATTTTCAAACTCCTCAACCTCTTTATCCTCAGATTCATCTGAACTGTCTATTTCTTGTGAAAGAAGATTCTTACTATTGAAGAAATTTCTCTTGAACTGCTTCTTCCCTTTCACATAGGCTGATGATTTCTTCTTGGGAATTTCAACTTCATCATCATCATCATCGTTATCTTGAAATTTCTTGGGGAATCTTGCTGCAAGATGACCAACCTTTCCACATCAAAAGAATGCTAGTGGAAGTTTACCTTTAAACATTCCTCTTCCTCTTTGCAGATTTGAAGAAAGGAATGACATCACCTCATCTGTCTCTTCTTCTTCATTAGAATCTTCAATGGTGAGTTTCTTCATGGCCTTGAATTCCACTTCTCTGGATTTCCCATTTTTCATAGTCTCGTTATCATCGTTTCTCATTTCATATGCAATAATAGTGCTATGCAGGTTATCCAATGTCAGTTCTTTTGGGTCTTTATCTTCCAAAACAGAAACTTTCGGATTGAATCGAGGTGGAAGTTTTCTCAATATGCGCTTCACAATTTTTATATCTTCAATAATTTCTCCAAGACCCCGAATATCTTCTACCACAACATTTACCCTATCAAAGAATGCATCAACAGACTCATTTGAGTTCATTCTCAGATCCTCATACTTCTTCCACAACACTTGCAGCTTGGCCTCTCTAACTTTTATATCCCCTTCATAAATATTCAAGATCTTTTCCCACATGGCATGTGATGTTTTGCATGACATCACCTTTGTATATATGGGATTGGAAAGGGCTCCCCATAAGGCATTGATTGCTTTGGAATCAGCATCCTACTCTTTATGCTCAGCTTCTGATAATGCACCACTAGTAATATCAGCTGTGATACCATGTATAGCTGCTAAAAACACATCCATTCCCAAAGATCGGAAATAGTGTTGCATTCGATTCTTCCATATCTGAAAATTACATCTGTCAAAGATCGGAATCCCTCTATGATTAGTGACCTCCATTTGAGAGAAGAACAACTATCAACCTTTCCCTATGATACCAATTGTTAGGTCCACAAGGCTGAATACCCTGATAGGGGGGTGAATCAGGGTATGACTAATTTAAAATTAACGCTCGTTTTGATCTTGTTTTGCTATTAAGCAAAACACTCTTCTCTCTCTTTCCTGTTTCACAAAGTAAACAGAAAGTAAAGCATGAACATGACACACCAATTTTACTTGGTTCACCGCAAAGGGCTACGTCCAAGGAGCATACGCCGACAAGTTTCCGGTCGTACCAATTCCACTAAACTTCACTAGATGTGGATACAAAGTTCAGGCTAGATCACTTCTATGCATAGGCTCACTGCCTTTACAATGTTTAGGGTCAGCTCACTGCTTTCCCAAGGGTCACTCCCTATTTCTCTCTCTCTGGCTCACTGCTGGTGGAGAGGATCACCTATTCCTCTTCTTAAGCACACTGCTCTGTGAAGGGAATCCACTCACAGTTTATAGACCTGTTGGTCTCTTCATTTCTAATAAGGAATGCATCTTTCTCTATATGTAGATGCTCTGTTGAAGTTCAACTTTCATCCACTGATGAATAGCACTTTTCCTATGACCACTGGGCAACTACCTTTGGAAAGTACCTTCGCAAAGCACCCTACTTCGCGAAGCTCCCAATTTCGCGATGCTCAAACAAGCCTTCACGAAGCTCCTGCCTTTTCGCGAAGCTCTTTCGCGAAGCACTCTCGCGATGCTCAAGCCGTCACAAAGCAACGACCCCCACGAAGCTTAGTAATCCAACGCGGAGCTCGCAGGTTTCGCAGAGCTATAATAGCTTCCGCGAAGCACATCTTTCGCAAAGCACACTGGCTCCGCGAACCACCTTCGCAAATCGAGAGCGAATGATCTTTTCTGAAAATTCTCTCTGCTTCTCTCGAGGGGGTCGGCCTTTATTTATAGGCGATTCCATCGACCCTCGTCCCTTATGCGCGAAGTCAACGCCATGTCATCTCAAATCACGAAGCTCTGAAGTTTCAGCCGGAATTCTATCCAAATCGCGAAGCACACTGGAAAGTTTCCGTTCGTGGATCTTGAAGTAGTCGCAAAGCATTACCGTCTACATTCCTTAGCGCCTTCGCCGCGAAGCTCCCTCGCAAAGCCCTTCACCACTGCTATGCGCTTCAACTCTGCCGTTCGAGAATCTTGACGTAGTCGCGAAGCATCATCGTCAACATTCCTTCGCGCCTTCGCCGCGAAGCTCCCTCGTAAAGCCCTTCACCGCCGCAATGCACTTCAGCCTCTGCCGTTCGCAAAGCTTGACGTAATCGCGAAGCATCACAGCCTCCATTCTTCTGTTCTTCGCGATTTCCAAACAATGCATCCTATCTTCGTGAAATTCACCAAACTCCAATTTTTGGACCCCAAACATTTGGCAAACACTGGGAAACGGCACCACCTTATACTGCTCTTTTGTACCGCCTCCAGATCGTCCTTTCCTTTGTCATCGTTCTTTATTAACAAGGATTGTCAACCACTTCTTGGGAACTCGACAAATATCCATGAAAAACTGCTTTGTCAACAAACACAATCAACCCAAAAATACTTCAATGTTACCTTGAGAGATGTTTTCCCAACAACCACCATAAAATAGATCATGTAAGGTAGGAAGGTCAAATTAATGAGTCATATGTACACTAATTGGGTGTTTCTCATTCTAAATTACAACAATATGTACTCATAGTGACAATTTCGACATCTTATGGATTTCTTCATTATATCCTAATCCCATACATGAAGCTGGTCATAGCCAGAACTGAGGTCTATCTTCAGGAACCACTTTGCTCCCATCAGCTTATCGAAGAGGTATTCAATCCTCGGTAGTAGATACTTATTCCTTACATTTACATGGTTTCATTTCCTAATGTCAACACATAATCTTGTGCTCATATCTTCCTTCTTCTAAAAGAAAATTGGGGCCACCCAGGGTGAAACACTAAGTCCCACAAAGCCCTTTCCCTTCAATTCCTCTTGTTTTACCCATAAATCACAAAGAACTATGAGAGCCATACAATATAGAGGTGTACATATCAGTGCCTTACTATTGTACAGATAAATTCTTATGTCAAACTCCATACATAGAGGTAATCTTGGAACATCGTCAAGAAAGTCATACTCATACTCATCCCCGACAAAAAAACGGAGGACTCATCTCATCCACTACACTAACAATCATGCTAGACAACTGGTGTGTGATCGGATGCACCCTACTACATATGAGTCCATCCTATACATTGTGGGTTTCCTTGTCACCGAAAAAGAAACAACTGATCCCATTTCAACTGAAACACTACACTTTTCACATAAAATAATCAATCTTGGTATGAACTATGTATTACACGTCCATACCAAGAATGAAAACAAAAGGCCTGAATGCTGCCACCAAGAGATCCCAACCAAAACAATCACCCCCTAGAGTAAGGGAAAAATGTCAGAAACATTGTGAGATCATAGAATCTTCTCCAGATGAAGTCTCTGAGTGTAGGTACTGAATCAACTGCTCCACTAGAATATTTGTGTCTCAAACACGTGTAATGGATAAAAAAGGGTGAATGGCACCTGGGTATATCTAAACTAAACCTTTGTTGGAAAAGACAAAGACTGTTCCTCTAATAATCTCTGCAGAATTGGCGTTATAATCAACCATCACCAAAATATAGACTCCTCCCTGTGAACTAGCACCCTAAGCCCATGGTGAACCACATAGGGGTGGTGGTGGTAGTACCTCAAACATCATCCCACCTCATGCTGGCCATATATCTCCAATTACATGTCCTTTTCCTAGAATAAGACCCTCCTTCTAACTTCTCAAATTCCTCGGTGGTCCCTCCACCATCTCCGGGCCGGTCATATGATGGGTTGAACAATCTCTAGCTAGATGTCTCTGACTTCCACAAGAGTAACCCAGCCCATCCTTCAACTGAATCGCTCTACCAGGTGAGCCTCACAGCACTAGACCTGTGTCATGGGATTATCCCCTAAACTATCTGATCTACATGGATCCCTATTCCAACTGTCAGCTACCTTTTATCGAATATTTAGCTACTTGATGCCCGATTGATGCTCCCACTGCCAGTGTCTCCTCCAATGAAAGCTCCTCACTGGAAGAGCTTTATCCCATACCCCCACATATGTAGGAATTATAAGAGATATAATGTATTCTATAATCTCTTGGTGTAGTCCCTGACTGAAGGTCCAGGCCCAAAAAATGGATCCCACACCATATCTGTAGAGTAGCGAAAAAGATCAACAAACCCCTTCGAGTACTCCGACAATTTCTATTTGACCTGATGTAGATGAATCAACTCCTTTATACATAGAGAGTGTAACACAACAGGAAATGATTCCTCTCTAAAGAGACATTTTATGTCTATACAAGTGAGGGTTGTCTACACATGTGTTTGGATCACTAAGATCAACCTAGTCCCCACTGATCCCACTAAAATAATTACAACTAGGATTTTAATATGCTCTAGATACATTCTTATTAGGTGGATGACAGATGTAATTGCATCCAACCAATCCTCAACTGCCCGAGGGTCTGGATCAACCCAAAACATAAGAGGTCGCTCACTCAAGATATCATTCATTGCACTCAGCCTACATGCATTTTCTAATAGTAATAGTGGTAGTAATTTCTACTATTCAGATGGTGGTATCACTGGTACACCCCGCAGGGGTGTATTCTTTAGGCCTAATCCTTGTACAGATGCCACATCACTATGCGAATAATACTTGTAATCACACATCATAATTATGGACGAATATCTACATAGATACATCCTGAAATAGATCAAGACATACCACAATCAATAGAGTATATCTGGTGAGCTGGAAATGACTCCAGAATAAAATTAGAAGACAGTCAATCCTATATTATGCAAGTTCCATTGTTTTCCCTACAACTAGTGTTTTCATGTACAGAGTTGGAAATTATAATTCAACGTCCTTGTGTATGGATATTTTGACCAACACACCAACACATGATTCCCTAGCCTTAAAGAAGAACTCAAAACACTCAACACTATTTTCCCAAATCAATCTCAAATACTATTGGTTCATTATGTAGAACTGACCATCCTATGATGCCACTCTGTCACAAACAATCCCCAGGCTCGTGATGTGGCTACCCCAATCCCAAATCTAATAGATCTGGGGATGGATAATAGATCTGAGTAGGCGTATCCCTCAAATGGAAGGAATTTTCTTTGGTATATGTACACACACACATGTCTCCATGATAAGTTCTAAACCACAAAAAATAAGTATGCCTTCATGCATACCACTAAAATACCAAAACAGTGTAACAAAAAAAATTAAAAGTAAATGGGGATAAAATACAATCCCAACCAAAATGAGAATTACATTATCCAAAAATTCATTCTTAGAAAATCATACCTGGATTGCAGGTATAGAAAATGCAGTCTAAAGTCATTGAAGCATGCCTTATTTGTTTGGCCTCTCTCTAAGCACCACCTAACCCAATATACCAAGGAATATGTTAAATCATCTATCATCTTTACAAGATGTGACATGTTAAGGAATATAAAATACATGGGTGTGTAAAACAATAATCAGTAGGGACCCTGAAACCATAAAGGAAACCCAATAAGTACCTCACAAAGGAAACATAGGTGGTACACCACAATGAAAACACATGAAGTACACCACAAAAGAAACAAAAGATGTATAATCAATATTGTCATCTCACATAGGTATATGTCTAAACCATGAACATAAGGATTTATAGTCGTAATCCATATGTTCATGAGTCTCTGTGATAGAAGAGTTATCAGTGGTGCCTAATAAATCAATAGATAATGAAGAATTTATGGCACCCGAAGTGATGATGGTGCACAAAGTATTGATGGTTCCCATAGAATTGATGGTCCTTAGGGTGTGGAGGGTGCACAGTGCATCCTCGGGCATGGAGAATTAATGTACCACAAAGTGTTGATGGTGCATTTTACATTGATGTTGTGTGGAGATTCAATGGTTCAAGTATCCCCCAATTCAAGTAGTTATCATGATCATGAATTCACAACCATCTGTAGGATTTTTCTCATTGTGCCTCTTTTTCTCGAAGAACCAACTTCTCATGACATTTGGTCGTATGATAGCATCCGAAAGACACACTTAGATCGTCTAAAATAAACCTTTTATTATCAAGGTCAACAATTCCACAAATAGATCATCAAACAGAGTAATAATTTGAATGATATGACCAATTTAGTAAAAATGGTCTGGTCCAGTCCGAGTTTTACCTAACCTTTTTTGGATAACCCGACCCGACTATGTTTGTCTAGGTCGGCCCACACAAACTCGATTCTCCAACTTGACCCACAACACATTAGCTGGCCATGCTCGGCTAGACATGACCCACCCTTGCCACATCCCTCAAATCCACACAGTCATCAAACCATGTGGCCACCCAGCACCACCAGTCAACGGGGTATTGGACCTCATTTCACATGGCTCACCCGCCTTTTCCACCTACTCCCACAGCCCCACCACCACTGGGTCCTCCATACGACATGGCTCAAGGACACTACCCATATACCAACACCATGAAATCCTTTAGTGACCCCTATCCACCGCCCGCAGACTGTTCCACATTAAACTCATCCTATGGTGCGATCCAACATGAATTGTGGCTGTGTGCCCCGCCTGAAGCCCATCATTGTTGTGTCCTACTAGAAGCAGGCACCCTGCTGGGCCAAGTGTTGTCCTCACCAGACAACCATGCTACCTCACTAGACCATTGCACTACCTCAATTAATTCTAGAAAATTAGGAGAAATTATAGATAGGGGTTCTCCATAACCCAATCTACCATCCTGCTGCGTTTTCTATTAGTTTAGCTTGAATCTGGCGGTCCAATCGTATTCAGAACCACCCGAAAACATTGAAATGAGAACTGTGAGGTTCTAACAAATTAGAACAAAAATATTGGAGGGAGTGATGTAAAATGAAATTTTCTAGCATCGTTGTTCAAGATTTATTGTCCAGCAATCATGGTTTGGGGATGTTTAGGATAGTATGGATTAAACTGAATCCTGCCCAAAATCCTCGCAACATAATCCTTCCTGTAAGAATGATCAAATAGTTGATCAAACTATTCCTAGTTTGGTCTTCATTCATCATTAAAAATATGTGAGAGGATGCAAAGCACAATGTAACAACCCCTACATATAGTTTAGATCTTTCAACATTGAAGATTTATTACCATTTGTGATCTATTAAGAACCATCATGATCCACCGCTTTGTCGTCGCCTTCCACCAAGAGAGATACCTATTGTTCTCTTAAAGTCCTCCAAGAAAATCCAGGGTTATCAGTCCAACCCAGGGTTCCTCTAAATTTTATTAAAGATAATGTGATGCCTCATCAGTACGTCACAGTTTTGTTGTGCCACTATGAATCGTCAATATAAAATAAACATTAACTTTTTTTATTCTTTTAAAATTTCTGAAAAATCAATCTTGTAGCCAACCCTTCCCGGTCGATGTTAGATATTTCCTAATGAAATCATCCCTTT
The DNA here is from genome assembly GCA_963277665.1 of Viscum album. NCBI lineage: Eukaryota > Viridiplantae > Streptophyta > Magnoliopsida > Santalales > Viscaceae > Viscum > Viscum album. The sequence continues at coordinate 657,216,645 of OY728146.1, forward strand.
CAAAGTCAATTGTGGTATTATATTTTATATGAGAGTTACCATTTATGAGTTATTAAGATTTAATAATAAAATAGTGTTTATTTAATTATTTTATTTATGAATTTGCTCTTGGGGACTTTTTCAATAGGTGACCTTAGCCGACCAATGTTTGGTCACAGCTATGGTAAAACCACTACTCTGAGTTCAACGATGCCTTCATATTTTTTATCTGAGAACACAATTAAAATTTATTACACATTTTAAAAAAAATAAACACATGAAATATTAAAAACCTATCATTTTTAAACAATAATTCTGAGCAACCCGGACCTCAGAATCGCACATCGTCTGAAATCCGGGTCTTAGAATTTTCCCAAATAATTTCAAGAAAAAAATCTATAAAATCTGAGTTGTTAAATTGATAAAGTTCATGATCAAATAGAGGAGAAAAAAAATGAATGTTATTTTTGAAAAATGGCCATATAATTTCCTCGAATGGAAATGAATGATCAATAAAATAAGTTTTGAGGAAAATAATCATTAAACATTCCAATGTGTCCCATACCACTCTAAAATATTTTAAATCATAATCCTCTTTAATAATAATATTAAATTAAAATTATAAATTCCATAAAGATAAAATAATTATTATTATTCAAATTTTTAGCAGATATACCACATTAAATAATTATGTGGTGAACATGACATTTATCTAATTGAAGTAAAAATTGAGATGAAAAATCCCTTACCAAGCATTTCATTTTTGGTGTATGCCCTTGAACATATTTTATAATAAACATATGCTAATTATTTACATTCAGGATAAGACTTTTCATGATTATCATTACTTTTATTTCACTTTTTACTAATTTTATTCAAATACTAAAAACAAATCTATATATGTCGGGTGTCTAGACCAAATTCGGTTTATGTGTTGAAAACAACATTAGTTGGACAACAATGGTCAAAGAGGTCATTATATAAATACTCTAGAATAATAATAATGAAATAATTAAATTATTTATACATTAATTATACTATTTAAATCAATCAATAAATTGGTTTAAGAAAATTGAATCAATGTTACAATCATGGAGAGGGTTGGCCACACATACACATAAGTAACTTTCTAATTTATTGATGATCATTAAGTAAAGAAGGTAGGTAACACAATAACATTATATAAATATAATTATATGATAAATAAAATTATATTTAGTCATACATACTTTAATATAAAATTCTTTTGATGTAAATTTAATGAAATCATGTTGAGGAGCTGGTAGTCCACACGTCCACGAACACTGTTATCACTTTTTATGTGTGTGAAATGGTAATAATGAAAATTATATATATATATATATATCCATAAACTTAATTATGTTATTAATATCATATATATGTTTTTTTATATCTCATATGCTTAATCATAATCATATTTTTTACATTCTTTGTATCATGTGAATTAATCACATCGCTTTAAGGGGGTGGTCATCCACACTTCCTCAAACGATGTAATCATATTATCATAAAATAGAAATTATGAAATATATGTGTCATAAAAGGATTAAAAAATAATAAAGGAATAATATATATATATATTAAATATCATATATAAAAATATTGTACATCATAGTAGCCCCCGTGATAGGTGGTAATAGAAAAATAAACAATCATCATCTCGTGAGGCACTAGTTCGCCCCACACATAAACAATATATTCAATACCCATTAGATTGAAGTGTGTGTAAGTGTATGTCAAACCCATATTATAAAAATATACTAGTATATTTAGTATTATGATGTTATTATATGAACATGGAAGAAGTATATATGAGGTAATTGAGAAGTAATTGAATGAAAAGTGATCGTTGGAATGAATTACCATATAAATCATGTAACTCCTTTTTGTGTATACCAAAAATATTCCATGGAAATATTTTTAACTAAAAAGAGGATTAAAGGTTGAGGGGATAGATTTTGGGAATCTATTTTGGTAGATATTGTATAAACATATGTGATCTGAGAAGTTTTAGTAGTATAAATAATTGACGACCTTTTATAATGGCGGAAAGAACTCACATGGTAATTTGAATATAATTTTTGTGTACCCACGTTTTTACAAACAAAATTTCAACAAAAAAACCTGTAACTGATGGTTCACGGATTATTTATTTCTATAATATTGGATTTTGACAATAGGATAGTACATTTGGTCCCTTAAGACAACATTTTATCCCATTATTATGTTTAATGTATTGTTATTAATTTTAATCACCTTCCCTAATATTTTTGGTCAAAATAAATTTGGTATTGTTAGAAATTATGAATTATGATTATTAAAAATATTTAATCAATGTTTCCAAATTCCCATCACATAAGTGTAATATGTTGACTTAAATTTAATTTCACAGGTATGACAATGGTGCAATTTTTTAAAGTAAAACATAAGAAATTTTACTATGTTTTTACAATAAATTTTAATGTAAAATTGATTCCAATGAAATAAAGAAAAATAATTGAAAAAAAATAAGATCTAATTATACTTTAAATAAAATTAAAATTAAAATTTTAAACTCTAAATATTTTATATAAGAATGGCGTTTTGAACTATAATTCAGTATTTTAACTATTGGTTAAAAAATGAGATGTTTCTAAAAAATTTATAAAATTAACCCTATCTTAATTATTTTGTATCTATTTCAAGAGTAAGTTTATTTTTACCTATTAATGAAATTAAATATTCAAATTTTTTATTTAAAATTGGTTCTACATAAAAGGGTGGAAAATTGCCTTTAAAAAATATCGTTATTTATGTGTAAAATAGAGTTTGTTCTTATCTTATGCCTATCAAAACTGTTAGATGAATATAAAAAATATTTGACTGAATATATAAAATATATATTTCATTATAATAATTATCTAATTTTAATTAATTATTATTATTAAGACAAAACTAATTTTTAAGAATAAATTTAATAATATATCCAATTGGTTCTTATTTTAATTTCTCATTAATTGGCATCCATTGTATTAATTTTATATTTAAATAAACCCTAAATATTCATGAGTTTATTAATACTATTCATAATTATTATCCTAATTTCTTGGTTATATCATATTAAATTAAAAATTAATATTTTAATAATACACTGTTATTTGGTGAAACTTGATCTCGTATATAATGAAAGCTATCTAGGAATGTCTCTATTGAATTTGATGAAAACAATCATAGAAGGTCACTCTTTCATGGGGCTCAAGATAAATTTTCAATGTGTGATTTAAATGCTATTTAATATATTATATTTATTTAAGATTATAATGCATAGGGTAAATATATTCCCTTTTTATACATTGTGATGCATTCCTTAATCACTATTCGATAAAAAGATGTACACTATAATTTCAGGGTGTTAAAATCTACCCAACATAATAAAATTGGATCCTTTTAATTTAAACTCAATATAGGTAAAAAAATATTTTATATTTCACACTTTTAAATCCCACATTGTGGGATCATTTTGTAAAATACTTTCTTGAAATAAGAGAATGGGATGTGAAAGTCACATGGACTAACATATAACAGTGTATCTATATTGGATAAATTAGTGGAAAGTAGATATACATACATAGAGGAAAAGTGTAACTATTTATAGGGATTGAATTAGGTATTCAATCACAAAAAATTTAATGATCAATTGAATTTTCAGGGCCTCAATGCCATAACTCTATGATAATTTAGAAGACATCAGTTCAACAAAAATTAAGGTATTAAGAAAATATTTTTGTTTTAATATAATTTTACTAATGTGGATGCATTATTTTACTGCAAAATAATTTAATGAAATACAATTAATTTATAGTTTTATATTTAATATAATCCATACAAACTCTTTGTCGTGTTTAGATCAAATTATAATTCATTAATTTAATTCTATAAATTAATTACAATAATGAACATTTCTAATTCCTGAAGCACTAAAAAATATAAAGGATTATTAACACCTATAGAAGAGTGAAATGTCTTTTTTTGTCTTTAAATATCTTTTAATACCAATATTGGTCATAAATTAATCTATAATTCTCAAAATTTATAGTACACATTCATTATTAACATTTATTCGTCAAATTATTTAACTAATCACAATGACAAATTAACTAAGAATTTAATTTAGTCCATGGTTGGAATGAAACCTTTAGCATTCTATGGATACGGGATTAAGACCCATGGAATTTCCAGATTTTATTGGTTGTCAGCTACATTAAATGTTATCCTTTTATAAAACTATATTAATAAAATTTCCAAACCAACTAAGATTTAAATACATGAAGTTTAATAATTAAATAAAATATTTACTATGATGTTCAATACAACCTCAATACATAATTACTTCATCCACTTATTTCCACATATTACCTTACAAGATCTTGGGATTATCCACAATAAAATCTATTAAATTTCTAAATCATTAAACCTTATTATCAATCTAAAACAACATATGTTTATCTAAGTTACTTCATTGTCATTATATATTAAAACCCTTTATAATGGCTTCCAAATAAATTGTGAATTTCCCAATGCATATCCCCCATGAGTGTCAAACAAGGTACGTACTAAGGCCTATTATGGTGAACCAGGTTACCCTGAGTTAGGCTTGGAAAACCTTGTCATATTTATGACTCATAGGTACATTTATGCTAGAACCACACCCACATATAGAATACATACATGTATTTATTGCTAAAAAACACAAAAATAGCTACCTAAACAAAATTATAATATGTTCTTATATACTTATCCTAAAATTATAATTTAACGTATGGTTTTTTAACATATTTTTTCCTAAATCTAGTTCACAAAGTTTCTACTAAACTTTCATTGATACCAAATATAGAGACATATCCCTAGATATCCCAGAACCAGAGTTTATTATCTATTACATGGGAATGACTATAATAATTCTACTCCTGATGGACCGAATAGTTTATTAGTCCTGGTAAAATAGATACTTAAATGAGTCTTGTATCATAAATGAATACATTACTTAAATAATAATATTTTTCTTCTTTATAAATGAATAACTCTGAGGGTAACTCTAATCTATCTAGTAAATCGCTATATATCTTTTATAGTATGCTTCTTGGATTCATGGGGAAAGAAACATAAATGGGTTAGAACCAATACTTTGTAAGTAAAAAACATAGTGGACGAAATAATGAATCAATTAGAATAATAATTATTGTATTTTAAACAATATAAAATGCATACAATATAATCAAGACACTGAGAAGGAGGTGAATAAACAATATGGCATGGGAATAAATGGAAACACATTCCATTTAAATAACTAGATAAAGATAAATAATAATGGAAAGCTAAGAAACTAAAACACATTCCATTTAATCAATGATCTAAAAATTAAAGGTATCCATAGATATATAGATGAAAAATATCATGGAAGAATAATAACTAAAACTAAATTAAGGAAATAATTGATTATTGGATGCCATATTTCTTTGGTACATGGTACCTTTACCATCAATACCTTTAAAATATTGTTTAAAAAGTATCTACTAAAAACCCATCTATAGTGGCTATCCAAATAACTCATCCCATTAGACTACCAATTCATCGGGGGGAAATCTATAATCAGGACCTACTCGTGCAGTACTTGTCCAAATCATTTCTCAAATTTAATAATAAATGCAAATAATATTCCTTATCAAATAATAGTATTTATGAAGGAATATGGAATTATCAATATTTTCCCAAATAATCAAACAACAATCAAATTGTATACCATATGTAAAATGGTATACAATTAATGCAACAATAATACACATTATAAATGATATGAATAATTATATAAAAAACAATGATCATAAGAGATCAAATATTTCAAGAGGATTTAAAAAAATAATCAAGAATGTGAATATAAATATTATCCTTGATCAAATAAAAAAACCTTTAAAGGAATTATAAATGTGGTTTTAATAAAACATGTTCCAAGTGGATTAAAATAATGGGTTGTTGTCCTCGATGAATGGAAATATCATAAAAAGATCATTTAAAATAATTATTGAAAAAATAACCATCTATTTCTAAAAAGTATTTTCTATGAAAATAAATTTTAAAAAAAAATCTTTGAAAAGTTACCTTATAAACTATCCAATGAAGCATCAATGGAATGATGGTGTGTAAATCTATATAAGTCATACATGGTTATAAGAAAACTCCCTTTGTAAGGTAAAAGATATTGGAAAATTCCTTATTTATAAAGAGACAAGAAGATTACATTGAAAAAATTGGCATTAGAAAAAAAGGGTAAAAATGAATTTACCAATTTTTTTTAAATTTTTTTTGAAAATAAAATAATAAATCTTGGTTTTTAGAAGAAAATCATTTCCTCGACCAAGAGAGGAATAAATCCGGGTTTTCTTGAAAATATTTTTCAAAAACATTTTCAGTTCCAATTACTAGGAAAATAGTACCAATACTTGAAAAAGTTCATGATTGAATAGAATAGTGAAAAAACAAAGTGTTTATTGAATAATGTTCAAATAATTTCCTCAATTGGACATAAATGATCAGTAAAATTATTCTCAAATAATATAGTCATTAAACATCCCAATGTGTCCCATACCACATTGAAATATTTTATATTATGATCCCCATGAAATAATAATATTAAATGAATTATTTAAATACCAAGAAAATAAATTAATTCATGATATACAAATAATCATTATATACACAACAAAAAATAAGTTAGTGGTGAACAAGTCATTTATCTCATAGTACTAAAAAGAGAGATTGAAAATATATTCCCTTGAATTTACTTTAGTATGAATTTCTTTTAACATTTTTATAATAGAATTATTTAACTATTTATTTTATTGAGAACCGTTTTCATTTTTATCACTAATTATTTCCACTTTTACTATTTTTTATACATCTACGTAAAAAAATATTTAGGTCATGTTTTATACCAAATTCAGTCTATTAGTTGAAAACAACTTTTGTAGGTCAACTATGGCCGAAGGGGTAATTATATAACTTCTAATTAATAATTTTAATAACATATTTATAATATTCATACATTAATTTTCATTTTAAAATCAGTATTTAAATATCGTTATGAAAAAGGAATCAATGTTACTATCATGGGGACAGTATATCGTATGTACGCATGAGTAATGTTCTCATTTTTCGTTGATCGTTATGGAAAGAAGGTAAGTAACACCGTAACTTACCATAATGATAATTATATTATTACTAGAATGTTATTTAATCAAATATTATATATATATATATATATATATATAATTTGTTTCATGTAAGATGAATCACATAGTGTCAAGGAGTTGGTAGTCCACACGTCCACGAACGATGTTATCACTTTTTAATTGCGTGAAAGGGTAATAATGAAAATGATATATATGTATATATATATATAGGAAGGAAATTATTTCAATAATATAAAATATATGTTTTTATGTCACTTATATTTACTTATAATAAACTTTTATACATTGCACTTATCATGTGAACGAATCATATCGCTTGGGGGGGGGGTCATTCACACTTCCTCTAACGATGTTATCATATTAACGTACAACATAAATTATTAAATTTATTTTTTATAAAATATTAAAAAGTATAAATTCAAAATAAATATAATAAATATATTATATAAATATATTTTCAGTCATATTGTCCACTATAAGATGTGGTAAAGGAAAAATGAATAATCATCATTTCATGTCGCAGTATTTCACCACACATAGAAATGGTGTGTTCATTTTTCATTAATATGGAAGTGTGTCTAAGTGTATGTAAAGAAAATCCGAGTTTTTTAGTATTCTATTGTTTTTTTATGAATAGAGATGAAGGATATTTTAGGCGATGGATAAGTAATTGAATGAAATTGATCTTTGGAAATCAATACCTTGTAAATCAAGTAACTCTTTTTAGGGTATAGCTACATAAATCCGAGGAAGGATATCTAAGAAAAATGGATGATTCACGGTCTATGGTAAGGATGTTGGTAATAAATTTGGGTAGATCATGGTCTCACCTATGTAATTTGAGGGGTTTTAGTAATAGGGAGAAGTTATGGCCTTTTATAGTGGAGGAAAATGACTCACATGATATTTTGAAAAGATGTTAGGTTTACCCTTGTTATTACATAATAAAAATCATCCAAAATAAACCAAAATATATAAATAAATGTTTATGTATGATTTATTTCCATAAAATTGGTGTTAAATAAGTGTCTAGTTCATCTGGGACCTTATGATAAAGGTTTAGTCCTTTATTAGAATTAATTATTCCTTAATAATTATAATTTATTTATTTACTTTCACTATAATTGTTTAGTAAAAAACAAATATGGTCTCATTATACAATATAAATAATTCATAATATAAATATGGAGTGCATTTTTTTTATTATCAACATATTATTGGCAGAATATGATTTAAATTTAATCCTATAAGCAGGACGACAGGGTGGGTTTTTAAAGTAAAAATGTCCAAACTTTTAATATGTTTTTATAATCAATATCATAGTTAAAACTAATATTATTGAAAAATATTGTATTAATTTCAAACAAAAGATCTAATTAAACATACAAACCAATTAAATTTTCTATTTATCCTTGCAAAAAAAATTTATGAGAAAGAATTTTGGAACTAAAATTCTGTATTTTATCTATTAATTTAAAATGAAATGTTTCAGAAAATTTAAAAAAAATTCATCCTAACTAATAAATTATGTTTAAATTTATAGATGATGTCTATTTTGACATATTAAATCAATTAATTATTCACAATTAATATTTAAAATTGGTTCTCTATTAAAAGGCTATAAATTTTCCTTTATAAAAATATAGGTTTTTAGGTGTAAAATAGACGTTGTTCTTACCTTATCACTATCAAACCTAATGGATGAATATAAAAAAATTTGATTGAATATATAAAATTTATATTTCATTAAAATAATTAAATAATTATAATTTATTATTTTTATTAATACAATACTCCCTTGAAAGCATTAATTTAGTAATATATCCAATTGGTTCTTAATGTTTTGTCTTATTAATTGATAACAATTGAACTAAATTTAAATGTATAAAAAACATAAATTTTCATAAGTCAGTTAATATTATTCAAAACCTATATGATGAATTCTAGGTTATATCATAACATAATAAATAATAATATTATAATAATGCATTTTAATTTCTTGAAACTCATTCTTGTGTGTAACACATTCTATTGAGGAAGGTCTCTCTTGCGTGTAAGACAAGATATCAAATAAGGTCACTCATTTGTGTGGTAAAAACTAACTCATAGTTGTGTTAGTTACACACTATTGAATATATTATATTTATTTAATATTTTAATGAAGCGTGTTAAAAAATTCCATTTCTACACTTGTTATTGTGTGTGAGAGACACTATTGAATACATTGTTGTACATTAAAATTTCAGGGTGTTACAAAATCCCTTCACAGAAAACCAAAGGAGTTACCCAAATAAGATGTATCATACTTCCTTAATCTCTTTAGTTTTATTCATCTATTCACACCATCAATTGTTCTTATTCCATGATTATATAAAAAATCAGTATCTTAAATATAATCATATATATTTATGTTAAGGTATTAACATACCCTTACACACAATTCCATCTAATGGGTAATGGGCATACCATTAATGTGAATGGAGAACTACCACCTCCCGAAATGAAGGTGTCCATTTTTCCCTTACCTATAGCGACCCAAGCCTTTTACATATAACATTTCATTATTTTAAGCATAATTAATCATCAGAGTACAAGCCAAGGGTCGTTAAGTCTAGTGTCTTGGAAGACTAGGTACATATAACATAAAACATGGGACTAAAACATCGTCTTTATTTAATCTCAATAATGTCCTTCTAAGTTACTTTGAACTCTTACATCTGCATAGGGTACCCTGGGGAACACATGAACAAAGGGATGAGATAAAAATTCCCAGTAAGGGAATGAACATAAGGATACATCTCAAGAACATGAATTTAGAGGCATGACATAATGATATCCGAAGCGTGTAACTTATTAAATAATTTATCAAAATCAAGGGATCATATAAGCATGGAATCATATAAATGTGGAATAATCATAAATCATATTTTTAGTATGGTTCAAGGCTAACCGCCAATTCTGTTACCCATTTCAGTACGGGTCAAGGCTAACCGCCAATCCCGTTTCACATCACATCTCGTGAGACTTATCCTTACACAATGAATTGGAGCGCTATCTGGGTGTACCCATCTCAACATATCCATGAATATCCTTTCCACATAAATATTCTTACCACATATACAATCATTCATATTCAACCATACACAAACATAAGGGTACCCATGAAAAGAATTGGGTACCTTAATCCTGACATCAATCATAACCAATGGCGTATCATGAAAGTGTCCATATAAGGAATGATTTATAAATACATGGACTTTTATAGGGTAAAATAGGTATATAACATGTTAAGTGGTGTCAAACATAAGTGACAACCTGCAAAAAATGTATTTTAGAAATATTAGCATCAAAACTCTTTTGTGCGGTTTTAAGGAAAACACTCTAGAGATTTTCAAATAGAAAAGGGGAAATTCTTTTATATAAAACCAGAATTTAACAAATAAGGTTTTCATAGAAAAAATAAACATTTTATATACAATGGTTTTTTGAAACATAGTATAGAGTGCACCTGAAATTTGGGTAAAAATTTGGGAAGTCCCCTTAAAACAGGTTGGCTTATATGAAAGTTCGAAGCATGGAATATTTCAAAATCATGTATATCTTCGAAAGAATGTGATGAAAGGGTCTTGATATAGGAATCTTTTACAACTATCCAGAAGTCATAAGACTCATGTATATATATAAGATAACACCATTTTGAAAGATATATAAGGAAACCCGAAAGAACAAAGAAGGTTCAGGTAGAATTCGTTACGATTTTATCGGCATGGTGTTGGGTGTGACCAAGAGGGATTGATGAGGGAGAAATGGGGTTTCTCATAAAATATAAATCCATAAGGAAGTATGGGGGAGTTTCTTAAGAATACCCTATCATTTTCTAGTATGCATATAAAGGGATAGTATAGAGGACAATCTTGATTAAGAGAGAAAAGAAGAGGATCCCTTACCTCAAATCCGATGGCGTTCTCCACTTGTTATTAATGACCTGAATAAACAAATTAGGATTATTAATTCATAATTCCAGAAGCTCTTCTATATTTAATTGATTTATTATAACCCTTTTTATTTCATTCAAATCCTGATTTTATTATTTATAGGGTTCAATTTCATTGTTCGGGCTCGTTTATTTACTTGGCTTTAAAAGATCAGTTCACTTATATTCATGTTTGGATTATATAAAATATGAAAGTGGTTTTATAGATTTGAAGATAAATTTTTTAGTTCATATCCAAGAGATTACATGGTTTTAATTTTATTTATGTTACTTAGAGTGATGTCGAATTATTATATATATAACCTTAGTGATAGCCATTTGTGCTGATCAGTGGAATTGATTACAAAGAATGTGTTTTTCATTATAACATAACTCCATTTGTACCAAAATATTATAGAACCAAAAATATGAAATATTAAATATACAATAATCTGGTTCAACCATAACACAAATGGTTTCATGACCATAATTAAAGATAATAACAAAAATTGATAAACTGTTGTCCTTAAATGTGTTAAATTATCACATCTCAAACGGTGGTTTCATTTCTTTCAAATAAAATAGTGGGGAAAGGATAAAAGATAATGAATTTTACCAATAGCATGAAGAAATTCCAGTACATGTATGCTACTGGATTGATCATACTATTATAGTGATGGGAGGTGATGAAGGAAAATAAAAAGAAAAGAACTTAAAAGAAAAGAAGAAATTTGGGAAGAAGAATTTACATGTTGAGACTTTCTCCTTTGATAACCTCTTAAGAGGAGAGGTTTTGGTATTTTGAGGAGGCTAAGAGCTTTGGGACGTGGGGGACGACCTTGGGGAGAGATTTGGGCAGAATTTAGAGAGGTCTTGGAGCTAGAGAGGAGTGGAGAGAAGAGGGAGTGAAGGGGGTTTTTATAGTGGAGGAGTGGAGGGATTTCATGATATTATAATCCTTAATTTATTATTTCATCACAAGAAACATAATAGTAAGTATTCCAGAACCATGAATAGTAAATGGGTCATGTGAATTCTAACCAAGTGGGATTACATCAGTAGAACATAATTGATGACTCAATTAATCCAATATTTAGCATTTATTGTAAATTATCAGATTATACTTTTCATAAAACATTCATGTATTTCAGAAAAATCCCAAAAATTCACTATAACCATTTTTCGACGTGTAGAATCCAAAAATGATGTAAAGTTTTAAAAAATAATTTTCTAAATATGATTATTTTAATATTTAACTAAAATAATAATTTATTATCAAAACCAGTTTTAAAACATTCATTAACTCATTCTAGAATATAGGTATATCATACATCCAACATGAATATTATTTTTATACCACCATAGGTGAGGTTACTATTTATTAGGGTATATCACTATTCATAAGGATATGTTACTATTCATTAGGGTATGTTACAATTTAACAAAAAAAAATTTTGTTTTATTAGACTCCGAAAAACATCTTAAACACAACAGTGTATGCCGAATTTTCAAAATTCCAAACACAGAAGTGAAAAACTTATGTTTAATGGTCACTTATAAATTAGTAGTTCATTATGTTGTGCTTTCATGTGATTTTATGAAATAAATATAAGAAGGGAATTTCCATTGAAAAACATTGGGTCGTTACATTCTTCCCCAATATGAAATTTTGCCCTTGAAATTTCATTTTACATACTAAGCCAAAAAAAGGTGAGGGTACTTTTCCTTAATTGCTTCTTCCAATTCCCATGATGCTTCCTCAAACTTATGGTTCCTCCACAACACTTTGACAAGATGGGTTGTCTTGTTTCGTAGAACCTTATCTCTCTGATCCATAATCTTTACTGGCTACTCCTCATAGGAGAGATCATCTTCCAGGTGCACCACCACTGAGCTTAGTACATGTGAGGGATCAGGTATGTACTTCCTCAAGAGTGATACATGGAAAAAATTATGAACTCGAGCCATATTCGGTGGAAGTGCAAGCCTATAGGCCACGAATCCTATGCGGTCAAGGATCTCAAAGGGGCTAATATACCTTGGGCTTAACTTCCCTTTCTTCCCAAATCGCATGACTCTCTTCCATGGTGATATTCGAATGAAGACTTTATTTCCAACGTCGAACTTCAAGTCACTTCGATGGTTGTCAGCATAGCTCTTTTGCCGACTTTGATCATCTTTGATGTGTTTTTGGATGACTGGAACCTTCTCTGTCATCTCTTGAATAAGATCGGGTCAAAGTAGCTTTCTTTCTCCAACATCATCCCAACAGGTTGGATTTCTACATTGCTTTCCGTACAGAGATTCATATGGAGCCATCTGAATACTCGAGTGGAAGCTACTGTTGTATGAGATCTCAACCAATGGGAGATGTTGATCCCATCCACCATTGAATTCTAGAGAGAAGGCTCTAAGCACATCTTCAAGCATCTAAATAGTTCTTTCAGACTGGCCATCAGTTTGGGGGTGATAGGTCATGATGAAATTTAATTGAGTACTCAAAGAATATTGAAGGCTCCTCCAGAATTTAGGTGTGAACCTTGGATCATGGTCAGAGACAATTGATAGTGGAACACCGTGCAGTCTCACCACTTTCTTCACATATAACTTTTCAATTTGTTCAAGTGAGAGATCTTTCCTAATAGAAATGTAATGGGATGTCTTGGTGAGTCAGTCAACCACCACCCATATCTCATTATTTCCCTTCGACGTATTCGAGAGACCCGTGAAAAATTCCATAGTAACATTTTCCCATTTCCACGTGGTTATAGGAAATGACTGCATCATACCTTTTGAAATTTTTTCACTCAGATTTAACTTGATGACATACCAAGCACCTTGATATATATTCCACAATATCCTTCTTCATGTTATCCAACTAGAAGTGTTCTCGGAGATCATGGTACATTTTGGTACTCCCAGGATGTATAGAGAAGGTCGAGCTATGAGAATCATTCAATACCTCCTTATTTATCTCTGGATCAGATGGTACACTTAATCGTGTCCCAAATCTAACAACTCCTTCCTCATCAATTTTGAAATCTGAGGATTTCCCATTTTTAACTACTTCCATCCTTTTCTGAATTTCCACATCTTTTCTTTGAGAAACCATTATTTTATCCATGAGGGATGGTTGAGCAATCATTTGAGAAAGGATTGATGGTGTTCCTCCCTTAATGATTCCCATGTCCATCCTTTGCAAATCTTAGAAGATCAGATCCTTTTCAATTCTCATCATTGATAAAGATGCATGATCCTTTCTACTTAGAGAAAATTCCACCTTGTTTACCTTACCGGGATGGTAGTGGATTGACCAGTCATAATCATTGATGAACTCTATCCATATTTGTTGGCACATTTTAAGCTCTTTCTGTTTGAATATATATATTTGAGACTCTTATGGTCAGTATATATCTCACATTTTTCCCCATAGAGATAATGCCTCCATATTTAAAATGCAAATATCACAGCCGCCAACTCCAGATCTTGCATGGGATAGTTTAGCTCATGTATTTTTAGCTGCCTTGAGGCATTGGCTATCAATTTATCATATTTCATTATCACACAGCCTAAGCCTTTCATAGAAGGATCACTATACACAACAAAGAGTTCTTCACTTGAAGGGAGTGTGAGTATCGACACAGTGATAAGCCTCTTTTTAAACTCCTTGAAACAGTCTTCACATTCCTATGTTCAGATGAACTTTACTCCCTTCTATGTCAGCTTGGTCATTGGGTTTGACAATCGTGAAAAGTTCTTCACGAATTGTCGACAATACCCAGCTAGACCTAAAAAGATTTGGATCTCCATTACAGAAGTTTGCATTGGCCACTCTCCAATTTCCTTCGTCTTTGAAGGGTCCATAGATATCCCTTTCCTAGTGATAACATGCCCCATGAATGATACTTCCTCCATCCAGAACTCACATTTACTGTACATTGAATACAACTTCTCCTTTCGCAATTTCATTAACACAGTTTCCAAATGCTCTTCTTGTTCCTCCTTGCTCTTGGAGTATATCCGAATAACATCAATAAAGTTGACCACAAATTTGTCCAGGTAATCTCTAAAGACTCTATTCATTAAATTCATGAAAATTTCTGGAGCACTAGTGAGTCCGAAGGGTATCATAATGAACTCATAGTGTCTATACCTCGTTCGAAAGGCAGTCTTGGTAATATCTTCCTTCCTCACCTTCAGTTGGTGATATCCTGACCGAAGGTCCACCTTAGAGAAATAACTGGCCCCACGAAGCTGATCGAACATGTCATCTATCTGTAGAAGTGGATACTTGTTCTTTATAGTGATTTTATTGAGCTCACGATAATCAATGCAGAGGCCCATTGATCCATCCTTCTTCTTGACGAAGAGGAATGGAGCACCCAAACGTGAAGAACTCGGGCATAAAAAACCCTTCTCCATTTTCTCCTATAACAGCTTCTTCAGCTCTTTTAGCTCTACGGTGGCCATTCTGTAAGGTTTATTTGAGATTGGCAGAGATCCAAGGATAAGATAAATTGATAACTCAACCTCCCGGTTAGGGGGAAGACTAGGCAACTCTTCAGGGAATACATCAGTGTAATCCCTCACGATGGGCATGTCTTCAAGCATGATTCTCTCCTTTGTCTCAATCATTTGAGCAAGGTATGCATTCTCATAAATAAGATATATTAAAACTTGAGACGAAGATTCTAAAGGAGACTCATCATCCTCCTTGTACATGTAACGAATCAGAGGATGCCTCAAGATGTGATGAGTATTCTCCCATTCCCAGCAGTTGATGTTGTTCTTGTACAAAGATAGCCAATCCATGCCCAAGATAGCAACAAACTCTACTAAAGGAAGTATGCAAAGATTTTCTAGGAGTTTCAGTCCACAAAATTTAACTAGGGAGGAGTTATAAACCATGTATGCAATAATTTCCACATTCTCTATTCTCACAGATAACTTTTCCTCCAAATTATGAGGTGGTGTTTGAATAGTTCCACTAAACATGCAAGATATGAAGGAATGTGTAAAACCAGAATCAAATAGAACATTCGTTATTCTTGAATGAATAACATGCGTACCTATCACAAAATTTTTTTCCGGCTCCACCTCAGCAGTAGTGATAGCATAATACCTTCCTTGTTTCCTTGGAGGTTGTTTCTGATTGCCTCTGACAACCCTCGGCTTAGGGCAATTGTTCGCATAACGCCCAAGGTCCTTGTAGTTAAAACACTACACTGCTGGCTGATTATTTATCTGAACCTTCCGTTATTCTTCAACATTAGTGGGATTTTTCATATCTCTTCAGCAGTTCTTGTCCAGATGACCAAACTTTCCGCATTTGAAGAAAATCCCGGTTCCCTTAAGATAGTCACCAAGATGCTTCTTCCCACAATTCATGCAATGGGGAAAGTGAGGCTTCTTTCCATCATGGGATTTTTTTGATGAACCACCCATGTTGTTCTCCATTTTACTCTTCTTGTCACTAGGCCCATGAGACCACTGAGAGTCTCCAGTCTCCATTTCAATAGTCAGAGTGCAATAGAAAATCTCCTCAAAGTTTTCGAAGTCTTGAATTTCCAACACATTTTGTAGACTTGGCTTTAGTCCGCTAAAGAAGCCATACACCTTGCATTCGGTGTTCATGACAAAGCCAGATGTGCAACTTTTAATCCTTGTAAAGTATACTTCATACACCCTGATGGACTCATCTTCCTTATGCTTGAGTCCAATGAAATCTCTTTCCATATTGAGACAGAGGGTTCGAGGAAAATATTTGTTGCAAAAATCCTCTTGAATTCCTTCCAATCTATGGAATCAATTTTCTATTGGGACTTCGTATTATTGATCAGTGTCCACCACTGATCAACATCCCCATCAAAACGATAGACTCCCAGTAAAACATTCTCTTCTTTAGAGCAATGTAGGATAGAGAAAATCTTTTCAAAGGTGTTAATCCATTGTTCTGCGAGGAGGGGATCAGAAGACCCGCTAAACATGGGAGGCCTTTTCTGCATGAAGGATTCTTTGGCAACACTCTCTTTCCTTGGATGAGGGGGACGTTCCACCTAATTCATGTTATTATTCATAACTCGAGCCAGATGAGCATGTACTGGCATGATGTTTTGAGCACCCGCTTCCATCACATCAGGCATGTCATTAGGGCAATCCTCACATTGCATATCAAATTGGTTGTTGGAACATGTTATTCTATTTCCCGCCATTAACTAAGAAAAAGAACATATAATTAGAGGTCATGAATACATAGCTATTGAGCATAAAAAGGAAACTTTTAACATTAAAGGATAAAATTATAAAGAAGAATTACATCCTAACTTGTGATTCCTTAGGTTTATATCTTGGTTATCCTAGATCTATTTCTTAACTTATATTCTTATGGGTTTTTCCCTTAATAATGTTTTCAACTAAGCTCATGAATCTACCGAAGCATATCTCCCAGGAGTGTTGAAACCAAGAGTGTAGAAAGGCCTGTTGTCGTGCACCGGTTCCCATTCGAGTCTAGCTCAAAGAATTGTTTTTGGGTTTTACCCCTAGATACGACTGTTCCAGAGCCGCCTCTACCTGCTAGTATCTAGACAAAAATGTATTTTCTTGATAAACCACTTACTCTATACTCACAAAAATTTAGGACTATTTTCTTATACTTAGTCTCATCCTTAAGGTTCTCACTAAGGTTCTCTATTCCTGATATCCAAAAATAACTAGACCATCCTCTAATACCAACTATAGACAACTAAGCCTTTTACATATAACATTTCATTATTTTAAGCATAATTAATCATCAGAGTAAAATCCAAGGATCGTTAAGTCTATTGTCTTGGAAGACTAGGTACATATAACATAGAACATGGGAATAAAAAAAACTTCTTGAGTTAATCTCCATAAAGAACTTCTAACTTCTTTTTATCTCTTACATCTTATTAGGGTACACTGGGGAACACATGAACAAAGGGATGAGCTGAAAATTCCCAGTAATGGAATGAACATAAGGATACATCTCAAGCACATGATTTAAAAGGCATGACATAATGATATCCAAAGAATTAAACTTATGAAATCATTTTTTATAAGCATGGGATCATATAATAATGGAATCATATAAATGTGGAAGAATCATAAATCATATCTTTATCACGGGTCAAGGCTAACTACCAATCCGGTTTCCAATTTTAGCATGGGTCAAGGCTAACCGCCAATCCCATTTCACATCACATCTCATGAGACTTATCCTTAACCAATGCATTGGAGCGCTATCTGGGTGCAACCATCTCAATATATTCATGAATATCCTTTCCACATAAATATTCTTACCACATATACAATCATGCATATTCAACCATACACAAACATAAGGGTACCCATGAAAAGAATTGGGTACCTCAATCATGACATCAATAATAACCGATGGCGTATTATGAAAGTGCCCTTATCAAGAAGGAGTTAGAAATAAAAGGACGTTCATAGGGTAAGATAGGCATATAACTTGGTAAGTGGTGTCAAACATAAGTCATAACCTACAAAAAATGTATTTTAGAAACATTAGCATTAAAACATTTTTGTGCGGTTTTAAGGAAAACACCCTAGAACTTTTCAAATAGAAAAGGAGACATTATTTTATATAAAACTAGAATTGAACCAAGAATGTTTTAAAAATAAAAATACAGATTTTATTTATAAAATGGGGTTTTGAAACAAGGATAGAGTGCACTTGAAATTTGGGTAAATATTTGGGAAGTCCCCTTAAAACAGGTTGGCATATCAGAAAGTTCAAAGGAGGGAATCATTCAAAATCAAGTATATCCCCGAAAGAATGTGAAGAAAGGGTCTTGATATAAGAATATTGTACAACTAACCAGAATTCATAAGACACATCTAGATAGATAAGATAACACCATTTTGAAATAAAGATAAGGCAACCTGGGAGAACAAAGATGGTTCGGGTAGAATTTGTTAAGATTTTATCGGCATGTTGTCAGGTGTGACCAAGAGGGATTGATGAGAGAGAAATGGGGTTTCAAATCACTTATAAATCCAGAATGATGTATGGTGGAGGTTCTTAATCATACCCTATTATTTCATAGTACACATATAAAGGCATAGTACACAGGACAATCTTGATTAAGAGAAAATAGGAGAGTATCCCTTACCTCAAATCCGGTGGTGTTCTCCACTTGTTATTAATGACGTGAATAAAAAAATTAGGATTATTAATTCATAAGTACATAACCTCTTATATATTTAATTTATTTATTACAACCCTTTTTAGCTCATTCAAATCCTTATTTATTAGTTATAAGGTTCAATTTCATTGTTCGGGATCGTTTGTTTACATGGATTTAAAAGATCGGTTCACTTATATTCAAGTTTGGATTATATGCAAGAAGAAAGTGGTTTTCCATAATTAAAGTTACATTATTTATTTCATATCAAAAAGATTACATGGTTTTAATTTTAATTAGGTTAATTATAGTGATGTCGAATTATTATCTATATAACATTAGTGATAACTGTTTTTGTTAATCTGTGGATTTGATTACAAAGAATGTGTTTTTCATTATAAATTAATTCCATTTGTACCAAAAGATTACAGAACCAAAAATAGGATATATTACATATATAATAATCCGGTTCAACCATAAAACAAATGGTTTAGTGACCAAAATTAAAGATAATAACAAAAATTGATAAACTGTTGCCCTTAAATGTGCTAAATTAGCACATCTTAAACGGTGCTTTCATTTCATTCAAATAAAAGGGTGGGGAAAAGAGATAAGATAATGAATTTTACCACTAGCATGAAGCCATTATAGTACATTTCTGCTACATGATTTGTAAGAACCCGGTTTTTTCTGTAAAAGACTTTAGAATATTCTTGATGATATTCCAGAGCAGCGCCTTCAGACGGCGTGCGATTCCGAGCCCCGGAGTGGCCGGAATTAAATTTTCAATGCGTTCACACTGGAAATGATAAATAAATAGGATAACTCCTAAACGTTTAACCAGATCAGAGATCCGAGTGTACGGATGGGTCCGGAATGGGGTGTTTACCCTAGGAACGACATAAAACTTGTCGTCGCGTGATGTTTGGACCCCTCGCCCGCTTCTGGAACGTTAAACGGATTAAATTAATTAATTAATTCATTTAATGGAGAAAAGCTAGTATCTCTTGAACGGTGGCTCGAATTGGAAAATAGAGGGCACCGTTGAGTTCGGAGCGTGCCGTTTACACTAGGAGGGGTATAAGTTTGGCGGGCGCGAGCCGTTTGTGAAAAATGGCCCCAGGGGCGTTTTCGTAATCTGGAGGCCTCGAGCGCTAAGTTTAATAACTTTTGAACGGGGTCTCAGAATAAAATTACGAGACCGCCGTTGCGCTCAGAGCGTGGTTCTTAGCCTAGGGGAGGCTAAATTCTCGACCTCGTCGGGAGTTCGGGTTCGGGGCTGTCGGGCGGGCGTTTAAGTGATTTGTACTAAAACACCCCCACCCCCCCTTTCTTCTTCTTCTTCTTCCTCAAACCCTACTCCCCCTCATTCACCTCCAGTGAGGCGAGCTTTGGTGAGGCGAGCTCTGGTGAGGCGACTCCGGAAAGGTGCGGTGGTGCCAGCGAGTTGACGGCGAAGCGACGGGCATCGCCCAAGAGGTATGAGTTTATCGTTTGCGTTTTTCTTTCCCGCACCTCCTTTGAACCTAATTTGTACCCCTTAATTTTTGTTTGATCTTCGAAAAAACCCATGAATGTGTAGTATAGTTAATTCCCTTTTCAACGCATCTTTCGGATTCAAATTCCGAGCTACGTGGCATCTGCAATGATCCGCCGAACTTTGCGGGTTTTCGGGTTCCGGCGAGTTCAAGCGGCGGCGCGGCTTCGGTTCCAGGCGGTGGCGCAGCGAGCAGGTGGTGGCGCGGTGCTTCGGTCAGGCGAGCGGCCAGCGGAGGTGGCCGGCTTCAGGGCAGCGGCTTCAGGCGGGCTCCCGGGCAGCACCGGCGTAGCGCGAAGGGGAGGAGGGGTCGCGGGGTGCGTGACCCCGCGTGCGGCGACAGCGATCCGCGTAACGCAGGTCGCTGCGGAGGAGAAGGGGACCGGCATTGATGGTCGGTCGGTGGCGACAGCCCGCGGCCACCTGGCCGCGGCTGCTTGAACCGGACCCGCGGCCGGGCCGCGGGCCGGTTGTGGGCGGACCGGCCCGTCCGGCCCAAGGGAGTGCCCCTTTTGGTATTTCCGACGCCCGTAACATTCGTTACGGGCGTTCGTTTTGCGCATCTTCAGCGGCAGCGCGGACCTCGCGTCGAGTGGAACGCTTTGAGATGGTTTCGGGAATTTTTAATTCACGAAACGAGGGGCCACTGAGGCGCGACGTGTCCTTGAGTGGGCGAGCATATTCCCCGAGAATCTTGTTTTGGACGTTGCGGACGCGTCCGATGTCGGTTTTAAACGTCGTCAGTGGCGTTGGGACGCTGTCGTCGGGGCTAAGTTTTCCAGGGTGGTTTCGGGCGTTGAAGCGGAAGTTGAGGCGTGGGCCCGACGACCCGTTTTTCGAGCTGCGTGCAGCGTTTCACGAATTTTTTTGTCGGACGTCCGTTCGTGGCGTGTGAGCAGTCGATGTCGGGTGTTTTTCCAAGGGCATCGCGTTGGCGCAGTCTGCCCGCTGTAATTCCGCATGATGGTGCGGGCCCTATGAAGGCCGTTTCGGGAGTTGACGACGATTTCTAGCTTTATCACCGGGCGACTGTTTTGGACAAGTGAGTAGTCCATTTCGTGTACTTTTTCGAGAGGATCGCAATGGTGTGATCCGTTCGTCGGGTTTCGGGACCGGGATGCAGGTCCCACGTGGCACTACTCGTGTGCGGTGCACCGGGATGCATCTTTTTCTCCGGATATCCGTTGCACTAAAGTGAGTAGTGCTTTTGACGTGTTTTCCCGAGGGGATCACAATGGTGCGATGGCCCCACTGTTTTCAGGGCCGAGGTTCGGGATCACGAGACACCGTTCGGGCGTGAGGCGGTGTTGGTGACTTTTTCGTCGGATATCCGTTGGAGGCGAGTAAGTAGTCGATCTCGCATGTTTTTCCGCGAGGATTACAACGGTGTGATCCGTTTGTTCGTGCAGAGCCTCTTGTGCAATATAGTATAAAATGTGGAAGCATGGAAGGTGCTCCAGCGGTGGTTCGCCCTACCTTGTTTGTAGCGGACCCTTGGCGTGTGATCGCGCACTCTTAGGAGAGTGATATAAATGGTTCATGAGATGTGGTTGGCTATGCCTCAGTCGATGAGGTGACAGGTTGGAGTTGTTATGTCACGCCTTCACGTTGACGTTGGGTGCCGTGTGAACGATAACCTATGGGTTGGAATGAGGTATACTCTGGGAGTATACGGGAGTGCTTGGAGGTACGTGTGGCTGTTCGTACCTGAGAACGTTGGTGCGTTCAGTTGGGGTTGAGATGGGGCCACACGTTGTGTGGGCCCCACATGTGTGCCGGGTTCTTCTTTGCATACTTTCACCTCTCGCGACGTAGAGGGTCCCTCGGAGTGTTTGTTTTTTCAGTAGGGTGGAGCTTTCCCCTAGCTCGGTGCTCGTTTGTTGACCAGCAGGATTGAGTGGTCTCCCCTGGTTTCGTTCTCAATGGATCGGCCAATAGCGGTGCTAGTGGTACCCCGTGATGGAACAGGCACTGAACCCCTTTGGGTGAGTTGTTCTGGAGTTGGGTGGTTGCACGATACCCACTCCGCGTTTGGTTGGCCAGTGTTGTACCCTTCAGTGGATGTGGCCAGAGTAGTTCTGAGTTTTACCCTCCAGCGGGGCTGGGCAGTGGGTTACTCATCGGCTTTTAGGGTCTACCCTCCAGCAGAGACTGGGCAGTGGGTCACCCGACAATTAGGGTCTACCCTCCAGCAGATACTGGGTAGTGGGTCACTCGACGACCTCTTAGGGCCTAACCTCCAGCAGGGCTGGGCAATGGGTCACCCGTCGTCTAGTTCCAGGTCTACCCTCCAGCGAGGCTAGGCAGTGGGTCGCCTGTCGACTTATTCCAGGTCTACCCTCCAGCGGGGCTGGGCAGTGGGTCGTCTGATGATGTAATTTGGTTTACCCTCCAGCAGGACTGGGCAGTGGGTCACCTGATGATGTGTTAGGGTTTACCCTCTAGCAGGGCTGGGTAGTGGGTCACCCGATATCTGATTATGGTCTACCCTCCAGCGGGGCTGGGCAGTGGGTCGCCTGACAATGTATTATGGTTTACCCTCCAGCAGGGCTAGGCAGTGGGACACCCGATATCTGGTTATGAATTACCCTCCAGTAGGGCTGGGCAGTGGGACACCCGTTGATATTCCAGACTCAGTCCTTCCTACTAGGCTAGTCTGTGGCTTTCCTCCGTGACCACCGGAGCAGGACCCTTGGTTGTACGAGTCGGTGATGGAACAACTATGGCATTGAGGAGACCTCTCGACTGCAGGGCAGTGACGAGGTGTGGTTTGACATTCCATAGAACTCTCAAGTACGAGGGGCACTTTCCACACCGAGACGTGTTCTTGTGATGCGATCTAAAACCGTGCAGGCGAGTCAGTGCCGCCCAAGGCGGATAGTGTTGAGGTGCGGTGATTGAGCCCCTTGGATTGCGGTTCGGGGTAGACGTGTGGGATGCTGGGCATCGATGGAGTTTACCTCTGGGACTGTTGGCGGCTCTTTTCTTGGGTTGAGCTACGGGACAAAGATCCCCTTACGACGATGTTCGGGCTTCTCGACAGAGCATATGGATTCGTATATACCATGTTTCGAGTACCCACTCCTTGGGTTTTGGATACTCTCCTTCAGGAGAGGCGAAGACGTGCGGGGTATTCCACGTGCGTTCCGCGTCCAGCTTCTCGTGGTTGGATGAGTATACACTCCTGCTATAGGCAGTGAAAGCTCGACGAGAAGTGCATCTTCTCACCGTTCCTAGCTCCTTATGTTAGGACGAGTCTTCTATCTTTCTCTTGATGGGTTGATCTGGACTCTTTACTGTACTCTCTGTTTTACTCCCTTTTCTTTCCCCTGTTCGCTCTACTGCTCACCCTTCGGTACCTCCTTTGTTGCTCCCTCGAGCCTTCGGGGTATCCTACTGAGTATTTTTATACTCACCCCTGCCTGGGCTTTTCCTGGACTTTGTGTGCCCTTGTAGACGACGAACTGGTGGAGCGTGACTTTAGTGGAGCGTAGGAGCTTGGGAGCTTGAACCACGTGCGGTGGTCATGCCCGGGTTCCAGGTGGGAGACCCGTCAGCTGTTTCTTTTTTTTTGTTTACCTGTTGCCGGGTTGTGGCACTTTTTGGTTGTGCGTGTGTTTTGCCCCTTTTCTTTTCAGCTTGTACCCTGTACTGTTTAGAGGTCGATGCACTCTTGTGGTTTATTTATAGCAGTTTACCTTTTACTCTTATTTTTTTACATGCACTTTTTCATTGAGTATGCTACGTGTGGGTGTGTACAGGTGCTTAGGCAAAGGCCTGCCCGAGTTGTTGTGCCATCGGCGCTGGTCGCCAGCCCCTGGCCGATGGAGGCGGGCTTGGTGTAGTTGCGGCTCAAGCCCAGGTAGGGTCAGGCCGTGACAAAGTGGTATCAGAGGTGGTTCGTTCCTTGGGGCGCTGTTCGGACGTCCCTAAAATAAATAGAACTAGTTGGGATTTAGGGAATCAATGTTAACGTGTCTCGAGAGCGGCTCTCAGGCCAGGGAGTCCAGTGATGGTGCAGCGGCCGACGTATCCATTCACCAGGACCTTGATAACCCGTTTGTCAACTCAGCATGCTGAAACACTTGTTGTAGGGAAAAATTTGTTTGTGCATCACATAGGATTGAGTCTTTGACTGTCCTTCTTGAGTCAACTCCCCATCATTGCTATTGGTATATACATGTATTCGCATCTGACCGTGACACTCCTTGATAATTTTCAAGATGTCTCCGCAAGGACAGCCAGCCAGGATACCAGCTTTGGTTCGTGACGACGACCCAATGAGCTACGAGGCCACAGTCTAGGACCCATCATGCGAGCCCCTTTCTCCAGGTGGGTCGGTAGCGGCACCCCCACCTATTGAGCAGCAGTAAGTTTCAGCAGAGCAGGCTGAGCTTGAGCGCAGGTTGAGAGCGCTCCATGAGTTCCAGTGGCAGAGACCGCTGAGGTTCAGTGGTGAGCCACACCCTCAGGCAGCAGAGGTTTGGCTCGAGGCAGTGGTTCACCTTTTCAGGCTTGTGCAGACACTGACAGATCAAAGAGTGACTTTGACAGCCAGCCTTTTTCGTGGATTGGATTGGCGTTGGTGGAGTCTGGTGACTCAGCTTCTTGACGAGTCGTCACTTTCATGGGGTGACTTCCAGTTGTTGTTTCGTGAGGAGTTTTTCCCCTCCTACTTGTGCCCTACTCGGATTCAGGAGCTCAAGTAGTTTCAACAGGGAGGGATGACGGTGGCCGAGTACGCGACTAGTTTTTCAGACCGTGGATGCTTTTACCCAGACTTGGTTCATTACGACAACCTCTGAGTGCGGAAGTTTGAGCAGGGTCTCCACCGAGAGATTCGCGCTGTCATAGTACCCTTGGAATTTTCCACATATACCGTGGTGCTAGAGTAGGTGCTGGTGACAGAGGGCTTCCTGTCACGTTCTGGAGTTGGTAGTGGCAACATGCACGTTAGAGCTGAGACATCTGCCGCAACTAGTGGGTGTCGTCAAGCAGGACCTCGACGTAGGTAGCTTTCTGACAACCAGACTCAGGGGCGTGGTCATACACCACAGTGGTGCCGGAGGGCACCAGTGCATCCCAGAGAGAGTCGGTGCTATTCTTGTGACAGGCGAGGTCATTTGGAACGAGACTTCCCGACCCGAGTTGCTGGGAGCTTCGGGCAGGCAGCAGGTGCACCACCACGGTAGAGGCAACGCCATGATCAGAGTAGTACCCAGAGAGGTGGTGCTAGCAGAGGAGCGGGAGGAGCTGGTAGTGGGGGACAACATCACGAGGTCTTCCCATCACCACTAGGTGGTCCACGTCAGGCTCCAGGAGTAGATAGTTGGGACCAAGGACAACCGCGAGCTTTGGATGTCTACTATCCTACAGAGTATGAGGTGATAAGAGCTATGCTCTACAGCTCTTCTACCTTTTTGCAGTAGAATTGTCAGACTCTGTGTGTGATATGCTTTCCTCCCTGCTCCTTGTTTGATGTGTTACTAGGGTGACGCAGGGCGTTGGGTGTAACCCTATGTTGGTAAGGAAAAGGGCGTGAGACCTTTTCCTTTAGTCGATGGCGTTGACTCTTTCACCTTTTCAGTGTGTAAGAGAGCATCGACTGTGGAACCTTGCGTGACCAGATATCCTTGAGTGTCTCACCATATAGATATTCGGAAGGAGGGAATCACCGGGCCTTGTTTCAGGTGTGGGTGGTGATTCCAGTCGCGACGTGCGACGTAGAGGTTAGACCGGGGAGGTGAGCTACCCCGAGGGCCTTCGGGCCGTTTGAGAACGTGCAAAGGGATGGTGAGGTACCCTACTGCCTTGCCCTAAACCCAAAGTCTGTAATGGGTGCACGACATCGGCAAGGGCCGACCTCGCGTGAACAGATCAATCCTTTGGTCTGTGTGCGGAGGCACATAGCCGTGCGTGGGTTCTTCTAGGTATGGGAAAGCCAGGTGTGGGCTTAGTACCCTGTGTTTCTCCCGGGTTTGATTTTCGGGGATGAAAATCTTGAAGGAGGGAATGATGTAAGAACCCGGTTCTTGCGGTGAAAGACTTTGGAATATTCTTGATGATATTTTAGAGCAGCGCCTTCAGACGGCGTGCGATTCCGAGCCCCAGAGTGGCCGGAATTAAATTTTCAGTGCGTTCACACTGGAAATGATAAATAAATAGGATAACTCCTAAACGGTGATCCGGATCAGAGATCCGAGTGCATGGATGGGTCCGGAATGGGCTTTTTAGCCTAGGAACGACATAAAACTTGTCGGCGCGGGATGTTTGGACCCCTCGCCCGCTTCTGGAACGTTAAACGGATTAAATTAATTAATTAATTCGTTTAATGGAGAAACACTAGTATCTCTTGAATGGTGGCTCGGATTGGAAAACCAAGGGCATCGTTGAGTTTGGAGCATGCCGTTTACCCTAGGAGGGATATAAGTTTTGCGGGCACGAGCCGTTTGTGAAAAATGGCCCCAAGGGAATTTTCGTAATTTGGCGGCCTCGGGCGCTATGTTTAGTAACTTTTCAACGGGGTCTCGGAATAAAATTCCGAGACCGCCGTTGCACTCAGAGAGTGGTTCTTAGCCTAGGGGAGGCTAAATCCTGACCCCGTCGGGAGTTCGGGTTAGGGGCTGTCGGGCGGGCATTTAAGTGATTTGTACTTAAACACCCCCACCCCCCCTTTCTTCTTCTTCTTCTTCCTCAAACACTCCTCCCCCTCCTTAACCTTCGGCAAGGAGAGCTCCGGCGAGGTGACTCCGGCAAGGTGCGGTGGTGCCAGCGAGTTGACGGCGAAGCGAAGGGCATGGCCCAAGAGGTAGGAGTTTATCATTTGCGTTTTTCTTTCCCGCACCTCCTTTGAACATAATTTATACCCCTGAATTGTTGATTGATCTTCTAAAAAAACCCATGAATGTGTAGTAGAGTTAATTCCCTTTTCAACGCATCTTTCGGATTCAAAGTCCGAGCTCCGTGGCATCCGCAATGATCTGCCGAACTTTGCGGGTTTTCGGGTTCAGGCAAGTTGAAACGGCGGCGAGGCTTCGTTTCCAGGTGGTGGCACGGCGAGCAGGCGGCGCCGCGGTGAGCAGGTGGTGGCGCGGCGCTTCGGTCGGGTGAGCGGCCAGCTTCAGGGTGGCAGCTTCAGGCGGGCTCCCGGGCGGCGCCGACGTAGTGCGAAGGGGAGGAGGGGTCGCGGGGTGCGCGACCCCGCATGCGGCGACAGCGACCCGCGTAACGCGGGTCATTGCGGAGGAGAAGGGGACCGACCATGACGGCTGGTCGGTGGCTAGAGGCCGCAGCCACCTGGCCTCGGCCGCTTGAACCGGACCCGCGGCCGGGCCGCGGGCCGCCTGTGGGCGGACCGGCCGGTCCAGGCCTGTCCGGCCCAAGGGAGTGCCCCTTTTGAAATTTCCGACGCCCGTAACTTTTGTTACGGGCGTCCGTTTTGCGCACCGTCAGTGGCAGCGCGGACCTCGTGTCGAGTGGAACGCTTTGAGATGGTTTTGGGAATTTTTAATTCCCAAAACGAGGGGCCGTGGAGGTGCGACATGTCCTTAAATGGGTGAGCGTATTCCCCGAGAATCTTGTTTTGGACGGCGCGGACGCGTCCGACATCCGTTTTAAACGTCGTCCATGGCGTTGGACCCTGGCGCCTGGGTGATGTTTTCCAGGGTGGTTTCCGGCGTTGAAGCCGAAGTTGAGGTGCGGTCCCCACGACCAGTCTTTCGAGCTGCATGCAGCGTTTCACGAATTTTTTTGTCGGACATCCATTCGGGGCGGGTGAGCAGTCGATGTTGGGTGTTTTTCCGAGGGCATCGCGTTGGAGCAGGCTACCCGCTGTAATTCCGCACGATGCTGCGGGCCCCGCGAGGGTCGTTTCGGGAGTTGACGGTGATTTCCATCTTTATCACCAGGCGACCGTTTTGGACAAGTGAGTATTCCATTTCATGTACTTTTTCGAGAGGATCGGAACGGTGCGATCCGTTCGTCGGGTTTCAGGACCGGGATGCGGGTCCCACGTGGCACCGCTCGTGTGCGGTGCGCCGGGATGCATATTTTTCTCCGGATATTTGTTGCACTCAAGTGAGTAGTGCTTTTGACGTGTTTTCCCGAGGGGATCGCAATGGTGCGATGAGCCCGACTGTTTTCGGGGCCGAGGTTCAGGATCACAAGACGCCGTTCGGGCGTGAGGTGATGTTGGTGACTTTTTCGTCGGATATCCATTAGAGGCGAGTAAGTAGTCGATCTCACGTCTTTTTCCGCGAAGATTACAACGGTGTGATCCGTTTGGTCATACGGAGCCTCTTGCGCAATATAGTGTTAAATGTGGAAGCATGGAAGGTGCTCCAGCGGTGGTTTTCCCTACATTATTTGTAGCGGACCCTTGGCATGTGATCGCGCACTCTTGGGAGAGTGATATAAATGGTTCATGAGATGTTGTTGGCTGTGCCTCAGCCGATGAGGTGACAGGTTGGAGTTGTTAGGTCACGCCTTCACATTGACGTTGGGTGCCGTGTGCATGATAGCCTATGGGCGGAACGAGGTATACTCTGGGAGTATACGGGAGTGCATGGAGGTACGTGTAGTTGTTCATACCTGAGAACGTTGGTGCGTTCAGTTGGGGTTGAGATGGGGCCACACGTTGTGTGGGCCCCACATGCGTGTCGGGTTCTGCTTTGCGTACTTTGACCTCTCGCGACGTAGAGGGTCCCTCAGTGTGTTTGTTTGACCAACAGGGTGGAGTTTTCCCCTGGCTCGGTGCTCGTTTGTTGACCAGCAGGGTTGAGTGGTCTCCCCCTGGTTTAGTTCTCGATGG
Source organism: Viscum album (assembly GCA_963277665.1). Taxonomy (NCBI): domain Eukaryota; kingdom Viridiplantae; phylum Streptophyta; class Magnoliopsida; order Santalales; family Viscaceae; genus Viscum; species Viscum album. Next base: position 657,246,358 of record OY728146.1, read on the forward strand.
ATCATCCAGTAGCGGTGCTAGTGGCACCCCGTGATGGAACAGGCGCTGAACCCCTTTGGGTGAGTTGTTCTGGAGTTGGGTGGTTGCATGATACTCACTCCGCGTTCGGTTGGCCAGTGTTGTACCCTTCAGTGGATGTGGCCAGAGTAGTTCTGAGTTTTACCCTCCAGCGGGGCTGGGCAGTGGGTTACTCATCATCTTTTAGGGTCTACCCTCCAGCAGAGACTGGGCAGTGGGTCACCCGACACTTAGGGTCTACCCTCCAACAGAGACTGGGCAGTGGGTCACTCGACGACCTCTTAGGGCCTACCCTCCAGCAGGGCTGGGCAGTGGGTCGCCCGTCGTCTAGTTCCAGGTCTACCCTCAAGTGAGGCTGTGCAGTGGGTCGCCTGTCGACTTATTCCAGGTCTACCCTCCAGCAGGGCTGGGCAGTGGGTCGCCTGATGATGTAATTTGGTTTACCCTCCAGCAGGGCTGGGCAGTGGGTCGCCTGATGATGTGTTAGGGTTTACCCTCCAGCAGGGCTGGGCAGTGGGTCACCCGATATCTGATTATGGTCTACCCTATAGCGGGGCTGGGAAGTGGGTCGTCTGACGATGTATTAGGGTTTACCCTCCATCAGGGCTGGGCAGTGGGACACCCGATATCTGGTTATGAATTACCCTCCAGCGGTGCTGGGTAGTGGGACACTCGTTGATATTCCAGACTCAGTCCTTCCTACTAGGCTAGTCTGTGGCTTTCCTCCGTGACCACCAGAGCAGGACCATTGGTTGTACGGGTCAGTGATGGAACGACTATGGCTTTGAGGACACCTCTCGACTGCAGGGCAGTGACGAGGTGTGTTTTGACTTTCCATATAACTCTCAAGTACGAGGGGCACTTTAACCACTGAGATGCGTTCTTGTGACGCGATCTAAAACCGTGAGGGCGAGTCAGTGCTGCCCAAAGAGGATAGTGTCGAGGTGCAGTGATTGAGCCCCTTGGCTTGCAGTTTGGGGTAGACGTGCGGGATGCTGGGCATCGATGGAGTTTACCTCTGGGACTGTTGGCGACTCTTTTCTTGGGTTGAGCTACAGGCTGGAGATCCCCTTACGACGTTGTTCGAGCTTCTTGACAGAGCATATGGATTCGTATATACCAAGTTTCGAGTACCCACTCCTTGGGTTTTGGCTACTCTCCTTCATGAGAGGTGAAGACGTGCGGGGTATGCCACCTGCTTTCCACGTCCAACTTCTCATTGTTGGATGAGTCTACTCTCCCGCTATAGGCAGCGAAAGCTCGATGAGAAGTGCATATTCTCACCGTTCCTAGCTCCTTGTGTTAGGCCGAGTCTTCTATCTTTCTCTTGATGGGTTGAGCTGGACTCTTTACTGCACTCTCTGTTGTACTCCCTTTGTTTTCCCCTGTTCGCTCTACTGCTCACCCTTTGGTACCTCCTTTGTTGCTCCCTCGAGCCTTCAGGGTATCCTACTAAGTATTTTTATACTCACCCCTGCCTGGGCTTTTCCCACACTTGGTGTGCCCTTGCAGACGACGAACAGGTGGAGCGTGACTTCAGTGGAGCGTAGGAGCTTGGGAGCTTGGACCACGTGCGGTGGTCGTGGCCGGGTTCCAGGTGGGAGACCCGTCAGCTGTTTTTTTTTACCTGTTGCCGGGTTGTGGCACTTTTTGGTTGGGCGCGTGTTTTTTCCCTTTTCTTTTCAGCTTGTACCCTGTACTGTTTAGAGGTAGATGCATTCTTGTGGTTTATTTATAGCAGTTTCTCTTTTACTCTTCTTTTTACTCTGTACTTTTGCATTGAGTGTGCTGCGTGTGGGTGTGTACAGGTGCTTAGGAAAAGGCCTCCCTGAGTTGTTGTGCCTTCGATGCTGGTCGCCAGCCCTTGGCCTATGGAGGCGGGCTTGGGGTAGTTGCGGCTCGAGCCCGGGTAGGGTCGGGCCGTGATAGGATTTATCATACTATTATGGTGAAGGGAGGTGAGGAAAGAAAATAAAAAGAAAATAACTTAAAAGAAAAGAAGAAATTTGGGGAGAATAATTATCCTCTTGAGACTTCATCCTTTGAGAACCTCTTAAAGGGAGAAGTTTTATTATTTTAAGAAGGCTAAGAGCTTTTGGACGTGAGGGAGGACCTTTGGGAGTGATTTGGGAAGAATTTAAAGATGCCTTGGAGCTTGAGAGGAGTGGAGAGAAGAGGGAGTGAAGGGGGTTTTTATAGTGGAGGAGTGGAGGGATTTCATGATATTATAATCCTTAATTTATTATTTGTTCACAAGACAAAGAATAGTAAGTATTCCAGGACCAATAATAGTAAATGGGTCATGTGAATTAGAACCAAGTGGGCTTACATCAGCATAACATCATCAATGACTCAATTAATCCATTATTTAACATTTATTGTAAATTATCAGATTACACTATTCATAAAAAATATCAATTATTTCAGAAAAATCCCAAAAATTCACCATAACCATTTTTCAATGTGTAGAATCCAAAAATGAAGTATATTTTTCAAAAGTAATTTTATAAATATTATTATTTAAATATTTAATTCAAATAATAATTTATTATCAAAACCAGTTTTAAAACATTCATTAACACATTCTAAAATATAGGTATATTGTACTTCCAACTTGAATATTTTTTTTATACCACCATAGGTGAGGTTACTATTCATTAGGGTATATCACTATTCTTGAGGGTATTTTACTATTAATTAGGGTTGGTTACTATTCAATAAAATTTATTTTTGTTTTATTAGACTGCAAAAAACATCATAAACACAACCGTGTATGCCGGATTTTCGAAATTTCAAACAGAGAAGTGAAAGTCTTATGTTTAAAGGTCACTTATTACTTAGTAGTTCATTATGTTGTGTTTTCATGTGATTTTATAACATAAATATAAGAATGGAATTTCCATTGAAAAACTTTGGGTCGTTACATTACCGACTCTCATGTCAGGGAATTGTGATGGAAACACTTTTTAAATATGTTATATATGATATTCATAATTTCTATATACTTATTTAATTAATTTATAACACATACCTTTATGTAGTCTATTTTCTAAGAATATGATAACATCGTTTGTGAAAATGTGTACTAATACCCCTCAAAGCAATGCGATTCATTCATTATATAAATATAATGTATAAATGGTTGTTTAAATTAAAAATATGTGACATAAAAATCATCTATTTAATATTGATGAAATAATTAGATTTCAATAAATATGATATCATTTTCTTTTTCAACTTTCACTAACCTAAAAAGTCTTATCGTTATTTGTGAATGTGTGTACTACCACCTCCCCAACAATATATGATTCCTTACAAATCACTAGAATTATATATATAATTATATAATTTTTAAAAATTTGGTATTTATGATATAACGAAATTTCTATAAATATTAATGTTACTAACCATATTTCTCGAACGATTATTCAAAAATGGGAACGTTACCCAACTATAAAAATGACCTACCATTTCCATGATTGTAACGTTGGATCATTTTTCAGAACAATATTTAATGAATGGTTTGAAAAGTATAATTTATTTATAAATATGGTAATTATTTCATGATTTCTGTTGTGCAGATGTTATTCAATGACCCATTTGACCATAGGTAACCTGCTAAAGTCGTTCTTAACACATTAATCAAATTTTGCCAAAATACCCAACATAAAATTAATTTTTAAGTAGTTTTCTAAAAAAAATAATAAGTGAAATTAAAATAATTATAATCCAATTTTTTTAAATAATGTAAATAATTAAGAGAAGTTTATTATTAAATGATATAATTAAATGCATGACTTGTCAGACCCAAGGTAGTGAATATTTCTAAATTTACATTCCATTCACTCTTATTTGTTGTAATGCATAAAATCACAATCATATTTTTCATATACTATATTTTAACACACTATATCATGAATCTAAATATCTTATTATATTCTACGTTTCATTTAATTCATGGGTAATCATGATTCTTATATTTCAAAGGGGTATGAGACACTGTGGAATGTTTAAATATTATTTTTCCTCAAGAATGTTTTAATGATCTTTCTATAGTATTTCCAATTAGTAATGCCAACAACCCTTATTGTTACTTATCTACCTTTAAGGAATTATTGATAATTATATTTTATTTATTCAATACATATAGTTGATCAGGCATATTGTTAAAATCGATTACTCAATATGAGGAATGATTTTGACATGAAATGACGGGTGGGGATCAAACAAAATATATCCCCTCCAGAAATCGAAACATTCTAAAAATATAATTAATTTGGACAAATTAAATATATTTTATATTGTAGTTACAAATTATCTAAAAGAATGTTCTAGAATTTATAGGTTCTAATGTGTGTTGGGAATTATGTTTAATAATTAAGAATTTCCTTCATTGATATTCCAGTTATCATTATTATTTTTTGTGAGTTTTTCATACGAGGAATTAAATGGATTCATTTCATTATCAATTAATTGATTAAATGGAATGTGTTTTCAGTTTCTTACATTCCCATATTGATTATGACCTATCTAGTAATCTTTTCATGTTAATTTATTCTAATAAATTCATTATTTCATCCACATTACTCACCCTTACTGAGCATTTGGTATCACCGTTATTATATTTACTTTCCCCATGTTATGAATAATAAATATTTGAATAATCATTAAAGTATAAATTTTGATTCATTATATTACGTATAATGTTTTATTTTCTATTTCCAAATGTTATATAGGTATAATTAATGTATTTTGGTTTTCCAAAACTACTAAAATATTCAGACCCTTGGGATATGAATCTTGTATCTATGATAATGTAATAAAATAATGCACTAGCTCAAGGATTCTATGGTCTAGGTGTTATAATACAACTATTAATATAGCTCCCACCTAGAATATTGGTTTATATGGTTATTGATTGGACCTAGAAGGAATATAGACCATTTTGTGGAGGAATTATATTATTATAAATATATACTGGTAGAGGATAGATCATAGTGAATATGACCCTATTTGTAACATCCCAGGTAATTAAAGAATAAATAATTTTCATATTTATTAATATTAGAGAATTAAATATGAATTTTAATTAAAAGGGGTTGCTATGTTCGATAGCGTACCCGATACGCAACGATGAGTTTCTTTGAAACTTACGTAGCACACTAGTAATATAATAATATTATGTTAGTTAACAAGTAGCGGTTGTACTGGCGGGAATGAATAGAAATAACTAAAATATGAATAGATATGTTTTTAGATGTTTTTACATTTACCCAATAAAAGATAAAGGCTTAAAATACGGAAAGAGTTCAATTTTAGGCTTTTATACTCTAATTTTCACTAAAGGTTCACTTATCACCTTTTAATGGTGAACCGTCATTAAATATAGTTTTGATCACTCTTATACATTCTTTTGGACCAAATAAAACTCTTATTAAGAATAGGGACATCAAATTTTACTTTGTGTAATTTTTGGTACCTTTCTTATAAAGTTCATTTTTTTTATGAATAGTGTAAAATGTTGCATTTTACATCAAAACTGCTTTTTAATCTAATTTATTTATATGATTAGATTATCTTTTGAATTGTTCTTAATGTGTAATATGAATATATTTTTACCATTTTATCCAATGGTGGTCATTGGAATCAATTTCGATTTGAAATTAGACTTAAACTGGTGTCAATCTTTTGATACTTATTGTTTTGTAAAAACACGCTATTTGCTCTGGCAGCGGGAATTAATTATTAAATTAATTAATGTGACTTATATGATTTGAATTTTTTAAAATGGACTTCATTTTTGAATTCGGAATATCAAATATAGCTTAGGGTGAATTTTTGGTAATTTTCTGAAAAACTTCAATTTTTGATGAATAGTGAAACCACTAAGTGGTAATCAAGCAAACTGATTTTTCAGTTAAATTAAAGTTTACCACTAATGTGTATTGAATTTTGAAAATCCGACATACATGGTTGTCATTAAGAAGTAAAATGTGGTTCAATGAGATTAAAATAATTTTTTGGTGAATAGTAACTTATTAAGTTCTTAATCGCGATTAGTGGTAATTAGTGTAGTTTAAGGTATAAATAATACTTTAATAATATAAAATGACCTAGACACATGTCCCAACCTCATTGGTTGTGTCATGGCCGACCAAGACAAGCCATGGCCTAACTTGGGGACCCCATGTATCCACTTTTGTTGGGAAATAACATAAATTACTTTTTATTAAATGTTAAAGTGAAAATGACACAAACATAATATGTTTTGCGAAAACAATTTTTAAGTGGGGTTATACAAGTCCAAATTTTGATTATAAATATTCAATGGAAAGATAAAAAGATTTCCTACATCATAGTATTTGTTTTATAATTTTTAGACATTAAATAAATTAAATTATTTATGACATAATAATGATGCAGCGATGACATCATTATTTGACGATTTAAATAAAATGGAAAGATAAAATAAAATCTATGAACTACACATGTCCAAAACCAATTGGATGAATGGATTTCGATGCCTTATCACCTTATCCACGAATTCCATCAATGTGGGACCTTTTAAAACCGAAACACATTTTCAAATAATGTAATGTTTCTTTACTTTCCAAAAGTGCCCCTCCTCTCCCCTTATAAAAGGCCCCCACCTCTACCTCATTTCACACACTCTTCAAGCCATTGGCTCGGCCAACCCCTGCCCATTTGCTCTCTCCACATCCCTCTCATCATCCTAGAGGATTACCTTTGGGCAGAATCCTTTCAAAGGAAGCCTTTAGGCTCAAACCAAAAGAAGTTACACTTTTTAAGGTATTTCATTCTCTCATGTTCATTTGTTTTATTTTGCTTCTCCAACCCCCTAAACTCTTTTTATTTACTTCTTTTATAACATCACCAGTATCTTCAATATACTAGGATGTTGTTATAAGATTTATTTGAGCTACACTCTCACACAACTACATCAAATGGTTTAAGAACATACGGTTTCCGTGGATGGCGAAATTCTGCCTCCCGAAACGATGATTGTTCAATACTCATTTAACACCTTCAAAGGTGGCCATTATGATGTCACTATTTTTATATATGATATATAATATGTTTATGTTTTCTTTAAGCTTCTGTTTTTTCATTTTTGTCATACCTTTATGGTTTCCATTATGGGTAAAACACGATATCTTCATTTTAGGAAGTGCGGACTACCGCCCCCTAAAAGTGATTTGATTCGTTAATACCATATGTGGGATGTGTAAAGGATAACGTTAATGATATTATATATGTTATTATACTGGAATTATAATATAACTATATATAATTATCATTTATTTCCATTAAAGTATGAGATAGAAATGAAAGTAGCGTTCATGCGTACGTACGGACTACCGTCTCCATGAACGGTGCATTTCATTTCTTTTCCCCAAATGTAATTTATTATTAAAAGTACATGTATATAATGGATATATATAATTAATGATATATCTAAATGATGAATATAATTCTGGAATTAAAATATACATACCTCTCATTTAGTTTTAATTCCATTAATATGACAAAGAAATGAAAGTAGCGTTCATGCGTACGTACGGCTTACCGTCTCCATGAACGGTGCGTTTCATTTCTTACCTCTAAATGATTATGTAATATTATAAATGCATGAATGTACTGGATATATATGACATATATTATATCTACATCATGAATAATATTCTGAATATAATGAACCTTTGACCAAATTAACAACATGTAAGTATAAGAGGTCTATTTTTGACTTAAGAACCAAATACCGACAAAATGAACATTATTAACTTAACTGATTACATGATGTTCATAACATGGTATAAAAGGAATAATGAACTTGAAAAAGATTCATAATCAAGTAGAGATTAACTCAAGTTTATTATTCAGGAGATTAAAGAACGGTCGGGTCAAGTCAGATACGAGGTATGGGAACTTCTTAACCCAATTTCCATTCTTTGGGTTAATCTCCTACTTTCAAATTATGTCATTATATTATTATGTCGTATCTTGTATTTGTACTTTATTTATGTGTACTTATAGTGAATACACATAATGTATCTATTTTATTTTAAAAATTATCTTTGTATGGGACTTCGTCTCAATCTCCTTTCGTTGAGGCATATTTTATTTTATACACAACTTTCTTTTATACGGTGTATAAACCCCTTTGACATTTAAGTTTATTCAAAAGGAATCTTTTTTATACGAAGCGTTTACTAAACGACAAAAGGGAATGTTTTTGTCGTACGTATGCGGCGACAACGACTTCTCCGCCGTCGTGATCGTTATTTGAGTTTCGGCTTCCTCTACAAGCCATTCCTTATTTTTAAAAGAAAAATAAATACCATGTTTTACATTTCTTTTATTTTGGTATTGAAAATGGTTTTCATAATTTTTTTATATCAATGTGTGGTATTGATATCTTGTGATTGAATGGTGGAAATGTTATGTTTCCTTTATGCATGTTTTATGTGATATGATTATGTTATGGTTCTTGGGCATTATTATGAAGACGGGTGGTTCCGTGATAAACTAAGGGCGGGTGAGCCCGTTATAGCTCTCCAATGCATTGGGTAACGCGAAGGAGTGAAACGTTAAGGTTTCTCCGAAGAGATTTTAGGGAATATACTGTGATGGGTATTCCAAACGTAACCAAGAGGGTTACTCCCTACGTAAGAATGTTATGAATGCCTCAAGTTACCTTTACGTATTATGATTTATATGATTTATTCATGTTTTTATGAGGTATGTTAAAGTGCCTATGTTTTATGGGTAAAGTATGATTTCATTCTTATTTATATATGAACTCATGTTTCCTTTCCATGTTTTTTTTTATAACCCATACTGAGTTTTTATGCTCATCCCATGTTTTTGAAATGTTTTTCACAGGTCAAGGGAAAGGTACATGATAAGATGATAGAGTCAAGGATGTGTCAAGAATTAATCCATGTTTTTTTTAAATGTGTGTTCCATTGATGGGAATGAAGAATACTATATTTATGTAACCACTTTGTTTATATGTGGAATGTAATGCAAGTTTTATTATCTAATTCTCTAAAACTCTAAACCCGAAAAGATCCTCAATGTGTAATCTTGTAATAACTCAAGATTAAGTAAGGTTTAAGGCTGGGGCCTTATAGTTGGTATCAAAGGTCGGTTTAGATAACTTTAGGAGTTAGAATTCTATTAAATGATTATCTAAAAATATTTTTTTTTTGAAATGATATAGCATTTACGGATTACCATGTTGCTTCGCCTAAGATATTTCCATGTTCAGAATGGTTTTCCGTAGGGGAAACAAAGCAGCTATGTTGGGACGACATCAGGAGGAAGACAACCTTCCAAATCAGCAACCTGAGATGGTCGGAATTGGAACTGAACAGTTTGTTGCAGTAATGGCGCAGTTGAATCAGGCGATAAATGGTGGTGGTATCCATGCACGAGATCAGCCAGATCAACCGCAGAGGAACATGTCAGTGGTGGAACATTTCATGAGGCAACATCCACCATCATTCGGAGGATCATCTGACCCTGTGCAAGCTGAAGGGTGGATTAAATCACTGGAGAAGATTTTTGATGTCATGGGATGTTCAGACAATCAAAAGGTTAGTCTTGCTATTTATCGTTTGGAGGGTGAGGCAGATCAGTGGTGGTCTATGGTTAAAAATATCAGGGATGCCGATGAGATTGATGCTCTTGACTGGGATGAATTCAAAGGTATGTTTCTTGAGAAGTATTTTCCTAAGGCTGTTCGACTTAGGATGGAAAAGCAATTCTTGGAATTGAGGCAAGAGGAAGACTCAGTGGCTTCCTATGAAGAAAGGTTCACTCGATTGGCAAGGTATGCTCCAAATTTTATCCGAGACCTTGATAGTAAAATCAATCGTTTTTACTCAGGATTAAAGCCAAAGTATCGAAGGGCATTAGCTTCTCGTGAGTTTAAAAGTTATGAAAAGCTTGTTCGATGTGCTGAGAAGGTGGAAATGGAGTTTGCCGATGACCAAGTGTTCTATAACAACCAGCAGAAGAAGAGACCGAGGTGGCAGGAGAAAGGTAAGAATTCTTCAAAGAAGTCTGATGGTAAGAGAACTAAGTTTCCAGTTTGTGATAAATGTGGCAAAAGGCATGCTGGGGAATGTCTTCTGAATTCTGGAAAGTGCTACCGATGTGGTAAGATGGGACATAAGGCTCGTGATTGCACTGAAAAGGATCAAGGTGAAGGTAAGAAAAAATTTGATTTACAGTTAGTGAAATGTTATAAGTGCAATGAGATGGGTCACTATGCAAACGAGTGTCCGACAAAGAGCTTGAGTGATGGGAAACAGTTAGACTACAAGCAGAAAGGGGTGGTGAAATCCTTTGCAACAACTTCAGCAGATGTTGGGCCATCGAATGAAGTGGTGTCAGCTCCAGGGAGCTCAGTATTTTTCGAAGTTTGACTTGAGGTCGGGGTACCATCAGTTGAAAGTAAAAGAAGCAGACGTTCCGAAGACTGTGTTCCATACTAGTTATTGCCATTATGAATCTGTAGTTATGCCTTTGGGGTTAACCAATGCACCTTTTGTATTCATGGACCTTATGAATAAAATTTTCCATGAGTTCTTGGATAAGTTTGTGTTTGTGTTTTGAGGTTTGTGAAGAGGTTATGTGTGCCTTGTGATTCACAGTTGAAGAATGAGTTGTTTTTTTCATCCTGTTAGTACTAAGATGTACAGAGGTCTGCGGGAGTATTACTGGTGGGATGGAATGAAAAGAGATATTGCTGATTTTACTATGAAGTGTTTGACTTGTCAACAGGTTAAAGCAGAGCGGCAGTTACAGAAAGGGATGCTTCAGCCTTTACCAGTTCCAGAGTGGAAATGGGAGAATATATCCATGGACTTTGTTGTTGGATTACCGAAGACATCTCGAGGTGATAATGCAATCTGGGTTATTGTTGATCACTTGACCAAATCTGCTCATTTCCTTGCTATACGAGATACTTTCTCTCTTGATCAACTTTCCCGTTTGTATCTTAAAGAGATAGTCAGGTTACATGGAGTTCCTCTCTCCATTGTATCGGATCGTGATCCCAGGTTTACTTCTAACTTTTGGAAAGGCCTTCAGAAGTCGTTGGGTACTGAATTAAATTTTAGTACAACTTTTCATCCTCAATCAGATGGACAGTCAGAACGAACAATTCAGACATTGGAGGATATGCTACGAGCTTGTTCTATGGATTATCAGGGAAGTTGGGACCAACATCTTTCTTTGGTTGAGTTTTCATATAATAACAGTTTTCATTCTAGTATACAGATGGCACCATTTCAGGCATTATATGGGAAGCGGTGTCGAACTCCAGCTTTCTGGGATGAAGTGGGTGAAAGAAAGTTGATGGGACCAGAATTGGTAGAAGAGATGGCAGAAAAAGTTCAGCTGATTCAGAAACACATGAGAACAGCTCAGAGCAGGCAGAAGAGTTATGCGAATAACCGGAGGAAGGATCTATCTTTCGAGGTAGGTGATCATGTTTTTCTCAAGGTTTCTCCTTGAAAAAGTGTGATGAGATTTGGTAAGAAAGGAAAGTTGAGTCCAAGGTTTATTGGACCATACGAAATTCTGGAAAGAGTTGGATCAGTTGCATACCGAGTGGCTTTACCTCCGAGTTTATCTCAGGTACACAATGTTTTTCACGTTTCGATGTTGAGAAAGTATATGCCAGATCCATCTCATGTTTTGAGTCCAGAGGTAGTTCAGCTGGAAGAGAACCTATCTTATGAGGAACAACCGGTCCAGATTCTTGACCACAGGGAGCAAGTGTTACGGAATAAGGTGATTCACCAGGTAAAGGTTTTGTGGAAAAACCACATGATTGAAGAGGCAACATGGGAATCTGAAATGCTATGAGGGATAAATACCCCCACTTATTTTGATAAGTGAATAAAATTGCGAGGACGCAATTCCCAAAAGGGGGGAAGGATGTAACATCCCAGGTAATTAAAGAATAAATAATTTTCATATTTATTAATATTAGAGAATTAAATATGAATTTTAATTAAAAGGGGTTGCTATGTTCGATAGCGTACCCGATACGCAACGATGAGTTTCTTTGAAACTTACGTAGCACACTAGTAATATAATAATATTATGTTAGTTAACAAGTAGCCGTTGTACTGGCGGGAATGAATAGAAATAACTAAAATATGAATAGATATGTTTTTAGATGTTTTTACATTTACCCAATAAAAGATAAAGGCTTAAAATACGGAAAGAGTTCAATTTTAGGCTTTTATACTCTAATTTTCACTAAAGGTTCACTTATCACCTTTTAATGGTGAACCGTCATTAAATATAGTTTTGATCACTCTTATACATTCTTTTGGACCAAATAAAACTCTTATTAAGAATAGGGACATCAAATTTTACTTTGTGTAATTTTTGGTACCTTTCTTATAAAGTTCATTTTTTTTTATGAATAGTGTAAAATGTTGTATTTTACATCAAAACTGCTTTTTAATCTAATTTATTTATATGATTAGATTATCTTTTGAATTGTTCTTAATGTGTAATATGAATATATTTTTACCATTTTATCCAATGGTGGTCATTGGAATCAATTTCGATTTGAAATTAGACTTAAACTGGTGTCAATCTTTTGATACTTATTGTTTTGTAAAAACACGCTATTTGCTCTGGAAGCGGGAATTAATTATTAAATTAATTAATGTGACTTATATGATTTGAATTTTGTAAAATGGACTTCATTTTTGAATTCGGAATATCAAATATAGCTTAGGGTGAATTTTTGGTAATTTTCTGAAAAACTTCAATTTTTGATGAATAGTGAAACCACTAAGTGGTAATCAAGCAAACTGATTTTTCAGTTAAATTAAAGTTTACCACTAATGTGTATTGAATTTTGAAAATCCGACATACATGGTTGTCATTAAGAAGTAAAATGTGGTTCAATGAGATTAAAATAATTTTTTGGTGAATAGTAACTTATTAAGTTCTTAATCGCGATTAGTGGTAATTAGTGTAGTTTAAGGTATAAATAATACTTTAATAATATAAAATGACCTAGACACATGTCCCAACCTCATTGGTTGTGTCATGGCCGACCAAGACAAGCCATGGCCTAACTTGGGGACCCCATGTATCCACTTTTGTTGGGAAATAACATAAATTACTTTTTATTAAATGTTAAAGTGAAAATGACACAAACATAATATGTTTTGCGAAAACAATTTTTAAGTGGGGTTATACAAGTCCAAATTTTGATTATAAATATTCAATGGAAAGATAAAAAGATTTCCTACATCATAGTATTTGTTTTATAATTTTTAGACATTAAATAAATTAAATTATTTATGACATAATAATGATGCAGCGATGACATCATTATTTGACGATTTAAATAAAATGGAAAGATAAAATAAAATCTATGAACTACACATGTCCAAAACCAATTGGATGAATGGATTTCGATGCCTTATCACCTTATCCACGAATTCCATCAATGTGGGACCTTTTAAAACCGAAACACATTTTCAAATAATGTAATGTTTCTTTACTTTCCAAAAGTGCCCCTCCTCTCCCCTTATAAAAGGCCCCCACCTCTACCTCATTTCACACACTCTTCAAGCCATTGGCTCGGCCAACCCCTGCCCATTTGCTCTCTCCACATCCCTCTCCTCATCCTAGAGGATTCCCTTTGGGCAGAAGCCTTTCAAAGGAAGCCTTTAGGCTCAAACCAAAAGAAGTTACACTTTTTAAGGTATTTCATTCTCTCATGTTCATTTGTTTTATTTTGCTTCTCCAACCCCCTAAACTCTTTTTATTTACTTCTTTTATAACATCACCAGTATCTTCAATATACTAGGATGTTGTTATAAGATTTATTTGAGCTACACTCTCACACAACTACATCAAATGGTTTAAGAACATACGGTTTCCGTGGATGGCGAAATTCTGCCTCCCGAAACGATGATTGTTCAATACTCATTTAACACCTTCAAAGGTGGCCATTATGATGTCACTATTTTTATATATGATATATAATATGTTTATGTTTTCTTTAAGCTTCTGTTTTTTCATTTTTGTCATACCTTTATGGTTTCCATTATGGGTAAAACACGATATCTTCATTTTAGGAAGTGCGGACTACCGCCCCCTAAAAGTGATTTGATTCGTTAATACCATATGTGGGATGTGTAAAGGATAACGTTAATGATATTATATATGTTATTATACTGGAATTATAATATAACTATATATAATTATCATTTATTTCCATTAAAGTATGAGATAGAAATGAAAGTAGCGTTCATGCGTACGTACGGACTACCGTCTCCATGAACGGTGCATTTCATTTCTTTTCCCCAAATGTAATTTATTATTAAAAGTACATGTATATAATGGATATATATAATTAATGATATATCTAAATGATGAATATAATTCTGGAATTAAAATATACATACCTCTCATTTAGTTTTAATTCCATTAATATGACAAAGAAATGAAAGTAGCGTTCATGCGTACGTACGGCTTACCGTCTCCATGAACGGTGCGTTTCATTTCTTACCTCTAAATGATTATGTAATATTATAAATGCATGAATGTACTGGATATATATGACATATATTATATCTACATCATGAATAATATTCTGAATATAATGAACCTTTGACCAAATTAACAACATGTAAGTATAAGAGGTCTATTTTTGACTTAAGAACCAAATACCGACAAAATGAACATTATTAACTTAACTGATTACATGATGTTCATAACATGGTATAAAAGGAATAATGAACTTGAAAAAGATTCATAATCAAGTAGAGATTAACTCAAGTTTATTATTCAGGAGATTAAAGAACGGTCGGGTCAAGTCAGATACGAGGTATGGGAACTTCTTAACCCAATTTCCATTCTTTGGGTTAATCTCCTACTTTCAAATTATGTCATTATATTATTATGTCGTATCTTGTATTTGTACTTTATTTATGTGTACTTATAGTGAATACACATAATGTATCTATTTTATTTTAAAAATTATCTTTGTATGGGACTTCGTCTCAATCTCCTTTCGTTGAGGCATATTTTATTTTATACACAACTTTCTTTTATACGGTGTATAAACCCCTTTGACATTTAAGTTTATTCAAAAGGAATCTTTTTTATACGAAGCGTTTACTAAACGACAAAAGGGAATGTTTTTGTCGTACGTATGCGGCGACAACGACTTCTCCGCCGTCGTGATCGTTATTTGAGTTTCGGCTTCCTCTACAAGCCATTCCTTATTTTTAAAAGAAAAATAAATACCACGTTTTACATTTCTTTTATTTTGGTATTGAAAATGGTTTTCATAATTTTTTTATATCAATGTGTGGTATTGATATCTTGTGATTGAATGGTGGAAATGTTATGTTTCCTTTATGCATGTTTTATGTGATATGATTATGTTATGGTTCTTGGGCATTATTATGAAGACGGGTGGTTCCGTGATAAACTAAGGGCGGGTGAGCCCGTTATAGCTCTCCAATGCATTGGGTAACGCGAAGGAGTGAAACGTTAAGGTTTCTCCGAAGAGATTTTAGGGAATATACTGTGATGGGTATTCCAAACGTAACCAAGAGGGTTACTCCCTACGTAAGAATGTTATGAATGCCTCAAGTTACCTTTACGTATTATGATTTATATGATTTATTCATGTTTTTATGAGGTATGTTAAAGTGCCTATGTTTTATGGGTAAAGTATGATTTCATTCTTATTTATATATGAACTCATGTTTCCTTTCCATGTTTTTTTTTATAACCCATACTGAGTTTTTATGCTCATCCCAAGTTTTTGAAATGTTTTTCACAGGTCAAGGGAAAGGTACATGATAAGATGATAGAGTCAAGGATGTGTCAAGAATTAATCCATGTTTTTTTTAAATGTGTGTTCCATTGATGGGAATGAAGAATACTATATTTATGTAACCACTTTGTTTATATGTGGAATGTAATGAAAGTTTTATTATCTAATTCTCTAAAACTCTAAACCCGAAAAGATCCTCAATGTGTAATCTTGTAATAACTCAAGATTAAGTAAGGTTTAAGGCTGGGGCCTTATACTATTAGATCAGGAATTAAGACTCATGGGAGAATGGCCTGATGAGTGGAGGATGTAAATGATATCATGGGAAATATATCCTAATGTGGATGAACCATATGTAATATATCCCCAATGAAACTGACATCCAAACATTCAGGAGTATATCCTCATGTGTGAAGGATATAATTTCTCTCATAAGAAATATCTCCTAAATATATTGTAAAAAGATGATTGATGATTTTGGGATTGAACCTTAAAGAGGTGTTCTATCATATTCACCAATATGGAACTAATGGATGTGAAATATAGATAAGTCGGCGTATATACAGTTTTGTAGAGTACAAAAATGAACTCATGAGAAATAAATCCTAATGAAGATAGAAATGGGAGATTGATGATGTTGTTTATGTTCATTATAGAGCTTTGAAAATTGGAATACATGAAGCTATTGCGGTTAGGAGACATTCTACCTTTAGTGCATTGCATGATGAAGTGTGGACATGAGATAATTCTATCAAAGATAGCCTCCATTGAACTGGTCAACTGAATGTATTAGGGTTACATGATTGTGTTTCCTTAGTTGTTTTCTGATGGTTTAAAGGAAACACAATCATGAAACCAAATTTTATGATTCTCAATGTGTTACGTGATAGGGATTTTCAGTGAACGCAACCTTCTAAGTGTCTATTATACTAAAATGGTACTTGTATTTATTTTATTTTTCAGAAAATATTCTTGAAAATATTTTATCTGGTAGGTATATATTGAATTAAATAGGACTAGAATAATAATTTATTGACTGTTTACTATTTTAAGATGATTCTAGGAGTGGAAGGAGAATGCATGATATGTAGCGGCATGAGTGAGATTCATTAGTCCCATTAGAATTTAATCATCAAAAATACCTTTATCTATATGATACTGACATTAAGTAGAATCATATTCAGTGTTTAATTATGCGATCCTATGTTTTATGTGAGGTGACGTAGTGGAATGTAGAATGGGTGTGCATTTGGTTTGTATATAATAATACAACAATTGAGGTTGGATGATATTTATTTGCATAGTGTTGAAGATTCTATCAATAGTTTCTCTAGTGGTTAACTAAATCTTAAGAAAAGGAGAGGGAGGGTTGAAATATTATTTCTTGTAAAAGTTATAGTAACCTATATATTTCATACATAAATATTATTTTATTTTTTGAATGAATCATAATAATAATAATAAAATCCAGAATCGAAAGTTTTAGTGTCCTCAGAAATTTGTTTCATATGAAAAGTTTACATATAAAATTTTTAATAGTATTTAAATACTTAATAATTTTATTCCTAAAATCATTCATAATCGACATAATACACACAATATCATGAGAACATACATAAAAGAAATGTTGAGTTAAAATCCTACCAAGGGGAGGAATAATAGGGAAGGTATATGAGACATGAATTATTACACTATAAGGGTGATCTTAATCAATATAATCATATACAAAGAATAGTATCATCTTTATAAGAATGGTAGAATCATTTATAAGTGAAATAGAATGTAGAATATTCATAAAATTTAACATCACAACATTTATATCCTAGCTGACATATATTCTGAAAAACATCTATTATTTTGTTCATGAAAAACATGTGTATAAATGATCACTTAATAAATTGATATAAAATATATCATTTTCAATGATGATATACATAATCTAAAGTGTTATATCACATTAAAACATGAATTTGAGTATCTTATATTTATAATCCCACCCACCAAATTATAGAATCGTCATAATCATGTATTAATCATAAAAAGGAGGAAACTAATGTGAACATGAAATAAACCCATAATTAATTAAGGGTTTTCATAAAAATTTCACAATGTATACATTATTAAATAACCTTTAATATTCACAAAATAAATTGGGAACCAATGTTTGGAAAAAATAATATTTTTCGAAAAAATATTATATGTATTTGTGGGATTAATAAATAAATAAATAGGAATGAATAAGATCTTTTAGATAATGTAGTCTTTTTGAAAAATCATAATATAATTTTTTTCCAAATCATCTCAATTATTTTGAAGCATGAATATACCAATGAATTGGTATTGTTAATATTATTTAATAGACATTTAGATGTCACTTGAGTAGAATCATTAGAAAATATATACAATAATAGGATAATATTAAAGAAATAAATTGTTTCCATAGTTCCCCAAACATTATATCATATTTTATTTCAACCCATTTATAACACATGTGTTCTAAGCCTATCTTACTAAAATATGAATATATATGATACTTAATTTAGTTTTTTTCATAATTGATTTGTTTTAATGAATGAATTTTATTTTTTTAATTTTCTTTGTATAATGTGAGATGATTTGATGTCTTGTTTTCATTAAAAATATATCAAGGTGTTATGATTTAGTGGCAGTGGTTGTGGTGAAACCAACATGAAGTCCAATGATATGTTATTAATTTTTAGACAATCTAGTTGTTAATTAGGTTCATAGGGAACTCTTATAAGACCCTTAAGCTCAAATTTACAAAGACCAGTTCATGACCCAAATTATTATAGGTATAAGGCCCAATTCATGAGTTAATGACTCAACGATCGGACTACAGAGGAACCATCCCTCCCAAATATCTTCATTATTTAACCTGTCTATATTCCCACCCCACACATCTAAATCATCATAATTTCCCCATGTGTAGCTACATGGTGCCTCATACTAATTTATATTAACATGAAATATTATTCATCACATCATTTATCTCTACTTCGATGGTTTCAAAATACACTGAATCCTTTTACGGGGACTTATTATATATGGTATTCTTAGACTACTTCATGGTTCGATGGACTAAATTCCAACTAAACAATTGCATGAGGTGTACCATAGGCCCTTTTCCCTAAAGAAAAATTCTTGATCGAAGGACCAATAACACATAGTCCTAAACCAGTTTCCCTAAAGCCGCTAATCAGATTACTAGTTACAGTTACTATTGTACCACTATCTTGCATATAATAATACTAATATAACAACCTTGAAATATACTTCCACCCAGATTTGATCCTTTTTCCATGTAGGGTCATGGGTATTGTTTTCCACTTTGATATCACCCAAACAACTGAAAATGTATGATTGGTTATCCCTTGAAACCGAGGTGGGAGGCCAACCCAAGAGCATACCTCAAGTATCCTGTAAAGGAAAATGGATTTGAATCACCTTGTTCAAAATATGAATAACGTCTGCATATAACATGACTCAATCCTCCGTTAGTTCCCATGTGTAGGGAGATGTTTCTTTCTTTTGTATCACTTGACTAATTCCATAGATATAATTTAGTAAAATTATTTCTTAAAGAAATAAAATTAATATGATTATATAATTATATATTATATATGATTTTTGATAACCATAATTGAAGTCTATGATAGGTAAAAAGTTAAAAACATCATCATAGGGTTTTAACGGATAAATAAAGGGGTAATGACAAATTATAATGAGATATAAGGTTTTATAAAAAAATGAATAAAAGAATAGAAGAATAGAATATGAGGGTGAATGAAAGAAATAAAATAACCTTCCCCCATTATGATGTAGTTCATTTTCTATGACCATCAACACCATAAAGGATTAAATTTGATAACACAGTAAAACCCCTAATTTTATCAGGAGAATTAGTAGGGTAGAATTGGGGATATCCTAGATTTTCATACATTTTTGTGAAATTATTTTAAAAAGGAAGGGAGAGGGGATATTTATATATGATGGGGTAATTTTTGGTTAAAAAATAAAGAATTATTATTTCCAATTAAAATATCAAACGTGATATTTATTAAATTATGATTCACATTATATTGAAAATATATATTTTAACACTTTAAAAGCCTTAATACATTTAATATATTATTTTATATAAATGGAAGTAATATTGATGGGAAAAAATTATATGGATTATGTCACATTTTTATACATTGAAAATTGAATTTTATTCTTGATTTTTTGTTATTATTTATAAAAGGATGAATAAATCATATTAAATGCACTTGGTATTGATCTAACCATTTTGGGATTGTTCGTGTTTTTTTTAAATTAATTTTAAATCTTTATACATTTTTATTTCTCTTCATAACATGGTTTTATGATATTTAAAAAATATTCAGAAATTCAGGCTTGGAAAATTTCAACCAAATAACACCTTCTTCCAATATATTTTTTTGAGTTTTGAATATTTATTATTATCAAAAAAATATTGTTTTTTATAAAGTATATCAAAACACACTATTAAAAAAATACACTTATACATTCCTGAATTTTTAAATTGAATATTTATTATGTGACATTATTAAATATATATTATATTTATTTATTTATTATAAAAATTATTTTCATTCATTATATTTTTTAATTGGTTATGTTACTATTATATTAGACACGTCAATACTCTAATGGTCATGTTATTATTAAATATAGTTATATTACTATTCAAATTATGATGTTATTATTTCAATACTCATATTGGTTTCATACTTCCTATGAATAAATCTAGTTTTTTCATTACTCATTCACTTCAATCTATCTCAGGGTTCTATATTATTCATTTTAAAAATGGAAACTACACTACTAGTGTCTTATTTTTTCTACTTTTTTTGAAGTGTCATATTCATAAGAGATGCAAATTGTCTAAATTCTCTTATTCTATTTATTTTACTTTATTAATATTATTGTCCCATTATACTACTTTTAGATTTTCGGGTATATTTTCTCTCTAAATGCAATGTTATAAATTAATAAAAAAATGATGTATTGGTTTATTATATGTTGAATGTGTTTTATATAATAATATATTCCTATATATTAAACAGAATAGTATTCATAATTAAAATTTTAAATATAAAAATATTGGGTTTCACATTCACATCACCTTTTATAAATTTCAATATTTAGGTTACAACCAATTCCCAGGGCTGAGAATAGATGAGGGTACATTTTTTTCATTACATTGCCATGTTACCATGTTAACTCTTCATAAAAACGGTTTATCCAAAGTCATTGATAGGGAGAGTTTTCTTATTGTATATAAATTTCTCTCTATAATATATGATCTTCACCGGTTTCTCCTCGTATACTTTTTTATAATACAGTTCTACCACATCCCTATTCAATTCACGTGAGAGTTCATGTAAATTATTATTCAAGAAATATATGTCAAAAATGTCATGAACTTGTAATTGGTATAGTTTATTTGATAATAAAAATAAAAAAATAATATTAATAATGTATCTCAAAAGGGGATCATATTCCATGAGATAAACATTCCCTTCTTTCCAAATGTTATGACTCTTTTCCATAGTGATGTTTGAAGGAAAACACTATCTCAAATCCAAAAACCCCAAATCCAATAACATAAAGTTGTTATCCACATTTATATATATTAATACAATAAAAGTGTTCTCAACCAAAAGGATTGACCATTTTACTATTCTTGAGAACATAATATATACATGATCCCTATTTTACATTAAAAAAATTTAAACAACCAAAAAATAATAAAATTTTATTCATCTGTGAATCTAATCCAAATATGTCTTCTTCATTTTATAATATTGAAAAAAATAATGGTGAGATAAAATACCCATTAAGGGATAATACGATAATAAAATATTAGGATTAAACAAGGAATATGAAAAATAGAAATGTGAATAACATAAAACACATGTTGTTTAATAAATAACTTGAAAACAAATCACATTCATGGATAATATAAAATTAAATAATCTCATTGATAATAAAAATTTAATTATCAATGAAGGAAATATCTAATATTGGATTTTATAATCTCAAAAATATATATATCTTCACCATAAATTCATTTTCAAAGATAGTTTAATGTATGACTAATAATACATCTAAAATACCATCTAATAAGGTTATCCAACTGGTTTGTCTCAATATTCATTTTGATGTAGTGAGGGAAAATATAATTATGGGCCCCACCCATCACTATATTTCCTATCAATTCTCCATATTTTTAATGAAAAATTGATTTCATAAACAATATTCCTTTTAAAAAATGTCTATATTGAGTAGTGAATATGTAATATCAATATTTACCTAGTCAGTTAAAACACTATCTAAAATAAAAACCATGTGTATAAATGGTATATGGTTTAAGAAATAATCATAACCTTGACAAAATTATTATGGATATTTAAGATAAATTAAATTTTCAATTAAAATTATGAATTATAATGTTAATTTTTCAAGGGAATGTTAGTAACAAAAAATTATGTAAGAGAAAACTGATGATCAACAATTCATCAGAAATATATGTCTATCAGTAATATCTTCTATTTTGGAAAATTGTAAGTAATATATTAAAATTGTATTTCATTAAAATCTATTAATTTTAAAATTAATGAAAACTTGTTGATGAAAATATATTGTAAAATGGTTATAGAGGTGGGGAATTATGTTAACACCGTATATATTAAAAAACATTCCTTTTTTTCTTTTTCTAAATCATGTAAAAAATTACAATTTTGAAAAAATAGAAAAATTTGATGAAATCCATGAAAATCCTAGGATATCATAATATAACATTTGAGTAATTAAAAAGAGATTTTGAATTTTTTTATAAAATATGGACATATTAGTAAAATATAACAAAAAAGAAATAATATCCATATTTAAACATTTCCTAGCTTGATTCATGTAAAAAAGAGTGGAACAGTAGGAAGAAAATATGTAAACGCCTTAAAAAATTAAACATTAATTGAAACTTCAATCATTATAAATAAATATATATTCAATTTGAATACCTCAATGATGAAAATGGTTTCATAATATTAATTATGTCTCAATAGAGTGGAATATAAGATAAAATGTATTACAAAAAACATATCATTGAAAAGGGAGTTCTTCAATGATGTGATTGTGCATATAAAATTTAAATTTTCACAAAAATAGTGGAATTAAAATATAATAATACCAATAGTAATTTTACAGAATATAAATGAATAACATAGTCAATTATTTTTATATATACCATAAGGAATGGATATTTATTTATGAATCCTCATAAAAAGAACATATCTTTGAAGTGAGAATTAATAAATGAATAAAATATGTTTAACATAATTATATACACATAATTTTTTTTAAATACAACATAAAATAGTGCAACATAATGTCAAAAATAATCATTACATAACAGAATCAATGACGAAGCGATATAACCCAATGAAATGAATTTGAGCTAAGAATACCCTCACCGATATGGTACCATTCAAATGATAACCCCCATAAAAGGAAACCATAAAATAAAACATTAAATATCATGACGATAATGGTATTCATTATATAAATTTTCCAATTTTTAGTTTATATAGCTCATAAATGAATATATGTGTATAATATAACATATGTCCCCAAGGAATGAAGTTGAGATGAAGATCCCTAACATCACATTTCTCCATAGCTAAACATATATTATCCTCTTGTATAGTAGTTTTAAAGATTTTATTATCTTATAAAAATACCATATTAATATATAGAATATAATATAAAATACTATGATGACATCATATGATAATTTTATTAACAATTTTTAATTATTATCATTATTTAAGGTGTCAACTGTTTTTTTTTTCAAAAATTATTTTTCATGAATGCTTCAATCCTTTTACATTGAATATGGTTACATCATCTCCATAATATTAATAATGATGAAATTTTTATATATATTCATTAAATATATCCTTATTGCCTTATTTTTTAATAATAAATGAGCAATAGATTTTATCGCTTCATGGAGTTGGTAGTTCACACGTACGCACGAGCAACGTTATCATTTTACAATAGATTGTAATGTAAGAAGGTAGAGTTTATATTTTAATAATAGAAGCCCAATAATTTTATAAAAATAATATATATTTATAATTTCTTTATTTATAACCATCCAAGAAATATGGTGACAAAAAACAATTTACACAGCTCTATAGACACAATAATACATACGTACACATCAGTTCTGTTTTCATTTTCCATATTATAGAAAAGATTTGAAAATGGTTATTTACTAATTATATTTTATTATTACTATGTTTATGATACTATATTCATTATTCAAGAATGTGTAAAATTTATTTTCTGTAATTATTAGAAGAAATAAATTCGAATGATTTGGTAACAATGATTACCTCTTCTTCTGTATACTTCTTTTAGATATCCTCTTAAGGGACATTGGGTTTGTATTTTGGAAGTTTAATAACCTAATGATTTTAGATAGGGATTTTGATAATTTATGTGGTTAGTGATTGGTTGATATATTTTTCTCAATTTGGTTTAAATAAAATAGATAGGGGTTTCCTTTTATAAGTGAAGGGATGGGAATTTCTGGAATTTCTGAATGTATTAAATTAATATATATTAATTTTCATTATAGAATGTGTCCAAATTGATATAATTAAAAGATAATATTTTGAAGAGTTGATGTTTTAAAATACAATAAAATTTTAATTTATTTTGATTACATTTCCACCATTATCATTAATCCCCCCCTCGAAGTTTACCCTTTTGACAAGTTCCATAATATTATTGTTTACAACAAATTGAAGTGAATGAATTTTAAAATTGGTGAAAAAACCCTAAATTTATAAATAATTACAACGTAGAAAATATATTATCACCCTTATGCTCCTTCCTAATTTTTATGAGATTTAAATAATTGTCTAAAATATTATTTTTAGGAAATAACATTCACCACATTTTTGATAGTATTCAATTAATTTTACATTATGAAAATCAGCATAGAAATAGTGATTGAATATAATCACTAAAAACATCAAAAATATGTTATTTTTTTACAATGTTCATAGTACATGTTAATTTTAAAAAAAATTATTAATATCCTTACTTTCAAAATCACTCATTTAATTTTTTTTATTTATTAAATAAATACCGTGTCGATGTTACTTATGATTTTAAACTAATTATTCAATTGCTAAAAATTAGATATAAAGAAACATTGTAGATATTACATATTATGTTCAAAATAATATTTTATACTTGGCCATATAATATTCACATATTTAAGTCGACATATAAAACTAGTAAAATTCATGAGAGTTTCATTTCGTAATTTTCTTATCTCAAAATAATACATTCTTCATTACAAGGCTAAATGGAACCAAAATTTCATAAATTTTATTTCTGGATGTCTAGGGATTATTTAAACCCATCGAATGAAAGAAATTTAGGTGTTAGGTATATTTTTAATACCCTATCATAATTTTTTTCACCTAAATTTCCATATTCTCCCTTCACTCATATGAATATTTTCTACTATTATTATTCATAGAGCATAAAATTACAAGGGATCTATTCACAAAATTTTATCATCATAATTAAAATATGATATATATTTTTCATGATTCATTCTATATAAGTGGTATATAATAATTTTAATAAAAAAAATTTAAAGAGAGAAAAAAAATAATATTTTGGAAAAAATGTTTTTTAAGAATAAAAATTAACTTCTTCCAAAATCATGAATTTTATTGATTCAAATTAAATAATTATGGATAAAATTTATAATATTTTACGTTACAAAAAATAAAAAATATAATGGTTTGTAAATTATTTTTATTTAATAAAAATATTTGACTATATTTGAAGAATCTATATTTTAATTATTGAAAAAAAAATTAATCTTCTCAGAAAATTTCCCAAAATTCAATATAATATAATTTTGTTTATAATTTTAGAAATTATATTCTATTTAACAAATAATTTTTTTTAAATTTATTAATATAAATTATAATATTCACATAAAATAATCAATAAAACAAATTTCTGAATAAAACGTATTTCGAAAAATAAAACTTCTTTACTAAAAATGTAATACATATATCAGAAGAATTAATTAGTAATTTTTGATTGTGTATATAATTTAGATAAAAATAAAAATATATCATAATAAAATATATCCTGATAATAACCTCTAATTCAGTGCAATGATTACAAAAGTAATAATTAAAATATAATATTTTGTTGTTCATTTAAGATTAATATTTCTTTTTTTTGTATGCTATAGATAATAGTGTAATTTTCGAATCATGATGTGTTATATTATCCACCATCTAATAAATATCATTGACCTATTTTTTACTCTTACATGGTAAACAAGGGTTTTCCATTTGGGAAATCCATTCAGGAAAACCCACATCATAAAAAGGGTAAATATAATATCCTACATAAAAGAGGGAAAGGGAAATATAAATCTCACCCAAAATGAAAGAAAACAACGTTTCCAAATATGTGTAAATTATTAGGTGGCCGAAATGTGGAAATGTTGGATAGAAATAATGCCCAATGGCTGCTAGATATTAATAGATAAGATGGTTAGTTGAATATCAATGACCACAAATCCATAAATCTGTGATGGATTAAATGATTTAAAATTCATTAAAAATTGCATCAATAGGATGAATTTTTTTTTCTAGATCCTTTTACGAGAGTTGAGTAACTATAATTATATATATACCCCTAATATAAGGAAAAATTCATACATTACTACTTTAATTTCACCCATTAATCAATTTTCAGTATAATCTTATACTTTCTCCAAATGATGCGTAATGAAGATGAATTTATAATTCATGAAGAACTCAAATAAACACATTAATGATAAAATAATCCAAAAATGTTAACAATATATATATTCTAAATTATTATTTAAAAATAACCGAAATGGTTACCATAAGGTATGATAATATTTATAATGTACAATCCTTTATATGATGAAATAATTCATTTACATAAAAAATACACTTTAATAAAAAAGAATCTACATATATTATTACACAAATAATCACCCTTGCAACCCAATTATTTTGAATAACATCCACATTAAATAATTATTTATCATCAACTATGATATCATTCATTTTAACATGAATTCCAAAAATATAATTGCATTCTTCATAAATAATATTTCATATTTAACCACATGTTATCTTTAAAAGATATATATAATTAAACCCAATTAATCATTCCTAAAATATAATTAATGACCCTAATAAATCATTATATAATCTTATAATTTAGTTATCCTCACCAGAAATATAGGAATAAAATTTCAATACTAAACTGAATTATAATCTTTACCATGACAATAAATGTCTCTAAAAATATCACACTGTCAACAAAATAATTTTTAACAATCAAGACTATATACTCCAAAATATCTAATAGAAAATAATATATCATACACTAATCTAAATGTTTATTTAATCCTCAAAATATTATTCTTATTAATACCAATTAAATGTTACAAATCACCTCAAAACAGAATCACTTGAATCCTTAAAATTATATATTCTTTTGAACATATGGAGAAAATAAACTTTTACATTCAAAAATAAATTCATAAATATTATTTTAACCCCACATTAATATATACATTCTTATAAAAATTAATACAATAATTATTCATAAAATAAAATCACATATTATTTCAATAAATCCAAAAATGTGATAAAAAACATTGAGTTTGACCTAAATCACATTTTCAAAAAATTGCTTATCAATTTCAATGTCAAAAATATTATCCGATTTAGGTCTTTAATTTCAATAATCACTTTATCCCAATATATGATCACTTCAGTCATTAATTATTAACTACTTGCAAAGAATTTTTCCTTCTCTCTTTAAGGAGTTAACTATTGGAATAGGTCTTTAGCTTGGATAGTTCCCATGTTCCCCATAATAAGAAAATAAACAATACATTTTAACATTAGATGAAATAGATTTCATTATATCTTGCTCATTATTTTTTCACGATAATACATTGTCTTATTCCTTTCAATTCAAATTAAAAAACATTTTTCCCTTCCATTGATACCGTCTATGAGGTTTATGCTTCCACATTTTTACATGATGGATATTAATCATTATTTACTCAATGGTCTTCACCACTCAATATCTCATGTAACTCTATCCTTATTGTAACACCCCGAGATTTTATGAGAAATATTATTTTTAATTTTTGTGTTGTACGTTACAACAATGGATTCTTGCACAACACGCAACCCTAACTTGGCTGCATTACACGCAATCACGACCATCCTCGATAGCGTGTGTAGTACGCAATACCGAGTTTTACAAAACGAGATATTATTATTATGAACTAGCCATTATGAATAGTAATACCCACTTTTTGAAATTTCATAAATTTTATCTTTCAAAATAAACTTCATTTTTGGATTTGGAATATCGAAATTAGCTTAGGGTGAAATTTTGGTACTTTTCAGATAACTTTTATATTCTGATGAATAGTGGAAATTACTAAATTTCAATTAAAACAAAATTTTTAATCGAAATAATTAGTAGTGATAAATTATTAATTTGAGTGGTTATAAATCATATTTAGAATATATTTTTACAATTTAATACAATGTTGTCATTGGATGTAATTTCACATTTAAACCAGACATAAACAAGTGTCAATCATTTGATAGTTATTATCTCTTAAGAACATGCTATTTGTTTTGACGACGGGAACTAATTTTTAAATTAATTAATTCAACTGATATGTTTTGAATTTGGTAAAATAGACATCATTTTTGAATTCATAATATCAAATATAGCTTAGTACTAATTTTTGGTATTTTTCTGGAAACTTTCATTTTTTGAGGAATAGTTAAACCACTAAGTGGTAGTTAAAAAAACTGAATTTTTCATAAAACATAATTTTACCGCTTCTGTGAGTGAAATTCTGAAAATCCGAGAGACATGGTTAATATCAAGGACTAAAATGTGGTTCAATGAGATGAAAATAATTTTTGGTAAATAGTAACTTTTTACTTTTTTTTACCACGGTTAAAAGTAAATAGGGTAATTAAGGGTAAAAATGATATTATTATTACCCTAACACATGTCCTAATTCTGTTGGATAAGTTTAGTTGGACCAAAAACAACCTTAGAAATAAAATATGACCATTTAGGCCCACTTGGATTAGATTAGGACATTTATTATTAATTTATTTAAAGAAGGGTTAAAATAGTTAAAATCAATGTTTAATAACTAAATCATTTTTAATATAGGGTTATACATAAGATAAATTCGACTATAAATATTCACTAGAAATATAAAAATATTTCCTACATAATGGTATTTTATTTATAATTTTTAGACTTAAAATAATTTAATTTATTTATGAAACAATTATGATGCAGTAATTATCTTATTAATGAAATACTGACATAATTGATGTTATAAATACCCAAATAAATGTAATTTGAGACTTTTTATGAATTAAAATAATTTTATATGTTAATATTACATGTTAGTATTGATTTAATTAACTTTTTGCGAATTAATCATTCTGTTATGAGTTTCACTAAAATCAATTACCAAATAGTGTCAAAATTGACATAAAATTGTATTTAAAACAAATATTATATTAAAAATTGTTATTATATTCATAAAAATATATGGTTCGTCCAATATACTTATATCATGATAGGTGTATCATTAATGGACCACTAGGGGTCTCTTGGATGTATATGGTAAGTTTATTAACTATATAATATAAAAATACAAAGTGACATGGTAAATGTCAATCTAATTAACTAAGAGTTAAAACTAGATGTTAAGGAATATATAATGACCTAATCTTGTCTAAATTCTATTGGATGAGATAATTTCGACCTATAACCACTATATCTTCTAAATAAATCAATTTGGAGCTATTAAAAACCGAATATGACTTTATAATAAAATAATATTTTTAGCTATTCAAAAGGTGCCCCTCTCCTCCCTTATAAAAGGGCACCTCCTTCCTCTCTTCCTCACACCACTTTGAGCCTACAATCTCGGCCAAACCCTGACAAATTCTCTTCTAGACTTCCCTAGAAACATCTTAGAGGTCCTGGCCTTCTTCAAAGACCAATTTTAGTGCCCTAAGAGGAGGTCTCAAAGAGGCGCTTCAAAGAAGAGGTAATGTCCGTTACCGATTCTTTAACCTTTATTTCTTCTTCCACTTCTTCTTCTTAGGTTGTTTCATTATGAAGTAATAACATCAGTATCACTCATATACTGATATGTTATTATAAGTATGAAACAACCCTATTTCACCATCTCTCCATCCTATGGAAAATGAAATCACCGCGCGTGCGTACGTACGGAATACCGTCTCCACGCCGTGGTGTAATCTATTTTCCACCACCACCTTACTTGGATGAGTATAATGGTGTAAATAATAACTATATATGATTATTGTAAAGTGATATTGATTCTATAATAGTATACATACACTCCAATAAAATTTCACGGTCATGGGAACGATATTATCACTCGTGCGTACGTACGGAATACCATCTCCACGACGCGATGAGATTGATTCTCAATGATTAACCATTCATAAATGATTATAAAGTATATATAATAACTAATAATGAAATATATTAAATAATAATGATACTGGATTTATGTATATATATATATATGTATGTATGTCATCCAATTGATTCCATTCAATTCAATGAGGAAACGAAAACAACGTTCATGCGTACGTACGACCTACCGTCTCCATGAACGGTGTATTTCATTCCATTTATCGATCTATTATATATATGTATATTCTTAATATATATTATATATAAATAATGTTTTATATTTTGGAATTTAGTAATCATGATCTAAGTAATCAGATGAATAATTACAAGTCAGAACACAGACAACAAATGAAACGATTTTACCCAAAACGCCCTTTAACATGGAATTTACAAAAGAATGGTTAATATAAAGTCATAAGTGAACAATATATGATATCATAACAATGAATATGATTCTATAATAAGTCAATGATATTATTTAAATCATTATACAGGAGGTTCAGATACGTACAAAGCATATCGGACCTAAGGTAAGGGATAATTTCAAAAATCTCATTTTTATCCGAGATTGCTTATTTGTATGTATTTACTAGGGTTAATGCTATCGTACATGTCCATGTTTTATAAAAGTGTATTCATGTATGTTTATTGTCCGTTTTACCCATTTGAATTTTACCCCATGGTATGGAAGGAATCTTTCTTTTATTTACGCTACAATGTACGTTTTTGACTTTTCTGACCAAAGTACGAGAAGAATGTTTTTTTTAACGTATACGGCATGAAAGGATTTTTTTAACAATTTTATAAAGACTTATTTTCATTAATCTTCCTCCAAAATATTGCATGACTATTTTCAACAAAACCTTTTCTCTTAAAATTGCATGACATTTTGTGAAAAGAAAATGATTTTAAAGAAAAAAGGATATTTTCCTCAAGAATTCATTTCAAGTGTTTTATCAAAACCATTTTCATCTAAGATGACATTATTTCACATGTATATGTTTCAAGTATCATGTCTCTAGGATTTAAATGGTTTCACTTTTCATTTTATGAAATGATATCCATTTCTTTTATATAGATTATGTGATGATGGGATGATATTTATGAAACCCATTTTATTTATTGGGGTTTTTTATGAATGATGTATGTTTATATTGTGGCACAAGTAAGAATGGTTTCAATATGAGATGGGTGGAACCTATATCTCCCTCCAATGCGTTGGGTAAATATTAATATCTCATGAGATAGACATGGCTGGAATGGTAAGTTAATCCGGTTCAGTGTTACAAGACTAAAATGAGAGTGAACTCGATTCAGAAAAGGACTTTGTCCACTAAGATGGTCTTGGCAGCAATGCCTTGGCTACTATGGCAGTCATTACATGTGCTTAATGGATGCCACAATTACATGTTTTATTCCCATGATATGTTATCATTATTTATGTTCCATTATTATCTATGCCTTATGTACTTCCATGTTTTACGTCGTTGCCCAAGATTTTGATGTTTAAACATTATGTTCATGTTTTTAGGTTCAAATGTGTATGGTATGTTTTATTTTATCCATGCTTACCCTTACAGAGCATTTGAGCTCACCCTTTTTATGTTTTATTTTCCCCCAGGATTAAAATAAATGAATTAGGTAAGGAAACAAAAATTGGAAGATCATTATGGTAGATGTTTAAGATCTTTCACCATGATTAGAAGATTACGTTCCAAGTTTCCAAAGACACTAAACTATTACTGTCCTTGTGCATCTGTTTTTGGTATGTATTATGTATTCCGCAAAAGTAATTTAATATCTATGTATGTCAAGCTTCGGTTCTCTACAGTTGGTATCCGAGGAAAGGTTTAGTCAACCTTTGGAAACTAGAATGCGAAAATGTTAGTGAGATCCCTAGAGATATTTCTAAGGTATGACTAGGGATGTCCCTAAGGATAGGTATACGTATAGGATATAGTCCTAGAACAATGATAACAATCTTAGAATTTAACCTAAGATGTTAGATATTGAGGGAACTCCCCCTTTACTATGTTGTTTTCCCTAGCATGATTTTTGCCTCTCACACTATTCTTTTTGGGTTTTAGAGAATGGCTGGAAACATGAAGATTCACGATAATGGAGGATATGACAGACAATGGAATGATATTATTTTTGAGAAATCAAATGAAACAGGATCTGGAAGTCCAAACATCGTTATTATTCCTAATCATTAATCTCATTATATGATCAATAATCTCAACTTTGGTAAGTTACCCGACTCAGATAATAAGAGAAAGATGGAGTTTGATGATGATCATAGAAGAAAGAAAGTTCAGTTTCCCTCATGTAAATCATGTGGGAAGAGGCATCAGTGAGATTGTTTCAAAGGAACTGGAAGATGCTTTGGGTGTGGAAAAGAAGGGCACAAATCCAGTCAGTGCAAAGGAAAAGGTTCAGTAAACACCATGGACAAGGATAATGGTATTGCAACGACATCAACAATGATTATATGTTTTAAATGTGGAATGTACATGCATTATGCAAACCAATTCCCTAATGGAAAATCTCATGAACAGAATCAGCATGGTCATATGGGTAGTATTTATATCGATGATGATGAGGAGACTACAAATGATATATGAGCTGAAAGAAGTGTTGAAGCTCAGTCAGTTGTTTTAGATGGTAGTGGAATGCTTGTATGTTTATCGAGAGTTATTTTGTATAGTTAATGTTACTATGGAATAAAGAATCATCTAAGGATTGTTGCACTTTTGTTTTTACTAAAAGTATTTGAAAGTATATGTTGAATGGTACCAGTAACCATGGAAGGTTATTCAGATATTTTTGTAAAGTAGGTGATATGCACATAATGAAGGAATAAGAAGATAATGAAATGTTTGATTGTATTCATGAGCTCTTGATTGATATAGGGACTAAGTGATATCATGGTTTGATTATATAGAATTTTTAGGATTTTGGTATGTGGAAAGTGTTATCTTTTAACTACATTCATGTTTTCACTAAGGTTCAATGGGTATTCATTTTTCAAGAGAATACATGATTAAGGCCTTTGAATTTTTGGAATGTGACCAACAAGACATATCTTATGATATATGGGGATCAACGATGGTATTAAATCTCTGGTAATCATTTTCACTATATTATGAGAGTGGACTGCAGTATTATGGATAAGACTAAAGATTGTAATTGATTATGTTGGACATAAGTTTGTATTGTTTAAGGATAGAAGTTTTTTCAATATTATTGATGGGATGTTATAGTAATATAGTTTTAGAAAAAGGACAACCTGCAGGACGAGTGACAGCCCATCACGTCGGACAATGCTATGGAAATCGAACCCACAACTGAAGTGCGACTGGCCTATATCGCCTACCACTGGCCTACAAGAATTCCCTGGTTAGTAGAAACTAGTTTTATTTTTTTAAGCGGTATGATAGTATAAGTTCATTTTTGGAACCATATACGATTAATCTAACCATAACACAGACTTATAACTTTTGCTAACATTTTGTTTGAATAGATGGAATGACCCATCATTCTATCACATGATCTACTAACACATCACGAATAACAAATTCAATTTCATTTCTTTAAGGGATGAAGTGGAAATTGTTTAATTCATGAACAATAGTGAGATTGTACCAAAATCATGTAAGTATTTCTTTTAATTCATCAAATTTAGGGAAATGATCTTGAAGAACAAAAATGTTGTCCCAGTTCCCTTATATCCGATGAATCAGATGGTACCTTAGATCATAACAAATCTATAGCTTTGTGATTGTTGTCTTTTTCATAGCCATGTTCTCTACCACTCTCCATCATAACATGATGGTTGGGTTTCTCTTCCATATCCATATTTTCACCTATGTTCTTCTATGTGGAAACCCAGTGTTTAGTTAATTTGGGTAACCGTTATGTTTCATACTTTAGTTTTTAATGTTTGGTTTTGGTATTCCTTTTTACGATGTGGGGTTCTATTAAAGAAACTTTCGAGTAGTAAATCATTTATAACCCCGACAAATTTCGAGGGAAAATTTGATTTTAAGGGGGGTAGAATGTAACACCCAGAGATTTTTTGAGAAATATTCTTTTTAATTTTTGTGTTGTACATTACAACAAATGAGTGTTGCACAAAACGCAACCCTATCTTGGCTGCATTACACGCAATCGCGACCTTCCTCGATAGCGTGTGTAGTACGCAATACCGAGTTTCACAAAATGAGATATTATTATTATGAACTAGCCATTATGAATAGTAATACTCACTTTTTGAAATTTTATAAATTTTATCTTTCAAAATAGACTTCATTTTTGGATTCGGAATATCGAAATTAGCTTAGGGTTAAATTTTGGTACATTTCGGATAACTTTCATATTCTGATGAATAGTGGAAATTACTAAATTTTTATTTAAAACAACTTTTTAATAAAAATAATTAATAATGATAAATTATTAATTTGAGTGATTTTAAAGAATATTTAGAATATATTTTTACAATTTAATACAATTTTGGTCATTGGATGTAATTTCACATTTAAACCAGACATAAACAAGTGTCAATCTTTTGACAGTTATTATCTCTTAGGAACACGCTATTTGTTTTAACGACGGGAACTAATTTTTAAATTAATTAACGCAACTAATATGTTTTTAATTTGGTAAAATAGACATCATTTTTGAATTCATAGTATCAAATATAGCTTAGGCCTAATTTTTGGTATTTTTCTGGAAACTTTCATTTTTTGATGAATAGTGAAACCACTAAGTGGTAGTTAAAAAAACTGAATTTTTCATAAAACTTAATTTTACCGCTTCTGTGAGTATAATTTCAAAAATCTGAGAGACACGGTTAATATCAAGGACTAAAATGTTGTTCAATGAGATGATAATAATTTTTGGTGAATAGTAACTCTTTACTTTTTTTTACCACGGTTAAAAGTAAATAGGGTAATTAAGGGTAAACATGATATTATTATTACCTTAAAACATGTCTTAATTCTATTGTATAAGTTTAATTCGGCCAAAAACAACCTTAGGAATAAAATATGAGCATTTAGGCCCACTTGGATTAGACTAGGACATTTATTATTAATTTATTTAAAGAAGGGTTAAAATAGTAAAAATCAAAGTTTAATAACTAAATCATTTTTAATATAGGGTTATACATAAGATAAATTTGACTATAAATATTCCATAGAAATATAATAAAAATTTCCTACATAATGGTATTTTATTTATAATTTTTATACTTAAAATAATTTAATTTATTTATGAAACAATTATGATGCAGTAATTATCATATAAATGAAATACTGACATAATTGATGTTATAAATACCCAAATAAATGTAATTTGAGACTTTTTATGAATTACAATAATTTTCTATGTTAATATGACATGTTCGTATTGATTTAATTAACTTGTTTCTAACTAATGATTCTGTTATGAGTTTCACAAAAATCAATTACCAAATACTGTCAAAATTGACATAAAATAGTTTTTAAAACAAATATTATATTAAAAATTGTTATTATATTCATAAAAATATAAGGTTCGGCCAATATACTTATATCATGATAGGTGTATCATTAATGGACCAATTGGGGGTCTCTTGGATGTATATGGTAAGTTTATTAACTATATAATATAAAAATACAAAGTGACATGGTAAATGTCAATCTAATTAACTAAGAGTTAAAACTAAATGTTATGGTTAATATAATGACCTAAACTTGTCTAAATTATACTGGATGAGAGGATTTTGACCTATCCCCACCTTAGATTCTAAATAAATCAATTTGGAGCTATTAAAAACCGAATATGACTTTATAATAAAATAATATTTTTAGTTATTCCAAAGTTGCCCCTCTCCTCCCTTATAAAAGCGCACCTCCTCCCTCTCTTCCTCACACCACTTGGAGCCTTCATGTTCGGCCAACCCCTGAAAAAATCTCTTCTCCACTTCCCTATAAACATCCTAGAGGTTATGGTCTTCTTCAAGGACCAATTTTATTGCCCTAAGAGGAGGTCTCAAAGAGGCGCTTCAAAGAAGAGGTAATGTCCGTTACCGATTCTTTCACCTTTATTTCTTCTTCCACTTCTTTTTCTTAGGTTGTTTCATTATGAAGTAATAACATCAGTATCACTAATATACTTATATGTTATTATAAGTATGAAACAACCATATTTCACCATCTATCCATCATACGGAAAACGAAATCACCGCGCGTGCGTACGTACGGAATACCGTCTCCACGCCGTGGTGTAATCTATTTTCCACCACCACCTTACTTGGATTGGAATAATGGTGTAAACAATAACTATATATGATTATTGTAAAGTGATATTGATTCTGTAATAGTATACATATACTCCAATAAAATTCCACGATCTTGGGAACGATATCATCGCTCGTGCGTACGTACGGAATACCGTCTCCACAACGCGATGAGATTCATTCTCAATGATTAAGCATTCATAAATGATTATAAAGTATATATAATAAGTAATCATGAAATATATGACATAATAATGATACTGTATTTATGTATATATATATGTACATCATCCAATTAATTCCATTCAATTCAATGAGAAAACGAAAACAACGTTCATGCGTACGTACGGCCTACCGTCTCCATGAACGGTGTATTTATTTCCATTTATCGATATTTTATATATATGTATATTCTGAATATATATTATATATAAATCATGTTTTATATTCTGGAATTAAGTAATCATGATCTAAGTAATCATATGAATAATTACAAGTCAAAACACGGACGACAAATGAAACGATTTTACCCAAAACGCTCTTTAACATGGAATTTACAAAAGAACGGGTAATATAAAGTCATAAGTGAACCATATATGATATCATAACAATGAATATGATTCTGTAATAAGTCAATGACATTATTTGAATCATTATACAGCAGGTTCGGATACGTACGAAGCAAATCGGGTCAAAGGTAATGGATAATTTTGCAAATCTCATTTTTATCCGAGATTGCTTATTTGTAAGTATTTACTGGGGTTATTGATATCATCCATGTCCATGTTTTATAAAAGTGTATTCATGTATTTTTAATGTCCTTTTTACCCATTTTGAATTTTACCCCATGGTATGGAAGGAATATTTCTTTTATTTACCCTACAAGGTACTTTTTGACTTTTCCGAAAAAAGTACGAGAAGAATGTTTTTTTAACGTATACGGCATGAAAGGATTTTTGTTATGATTTTATAAAGACTTATTTTCATGAAGCTTCCTCCAAAATATTTCATTACTATTTTCAAAAAAACCCTTTTATTTTAAAATTGAATGACATTTTGTGTGAAGAAAATGATTTTGAAGAAAAAAGGATATTTTCCTCAAGAATTCATTTCAAGTGTTTTATCAAAACCATTTTCATCTAAGATGACATTATTTCACATGTGTATGTTTCAAGTATCATGTATCTATGATTTACAAGGTTTCACTTTTCTTATTATGAAATGATATCCATTTATTTTATATGGATTATGTGATGATGGGATGATGTTTATGAAACCCATTTTATTTAATGGGTTTTTTTATGAATGATGTATGTATATATTGTGGAACAAGTAAGAATGATTTCACTATGAGATGGGAGGGACCTATATCTCCCTCCAATGCATTGGGTAAAGATTTATATCTCATGAGATAGACATGGCTGGAATGGTAAGTTAATCCAGTTCAGTGTTACAGGACTGAAATAAGGAGTGAACTCGATTCAAAAAGGAC
The DNA here is from genome assembly GCA_963277665.1 of Viscum album. Taxonomy (NCBI): domain Eukaryota; kingdom Viridiplantae; phylum Streptophyta; class Magnoliopsida; order Santalales; family Viscaceae; genus Viscum; species Viscum album. The sequence goes on from OY728146.1 coordinate 657,284,650, forward strand.
TTTGTCCACTAAGATAGTCTTAGCAGCATTGCCTTGGCTACTTTGGAAGTAATTACATGTGCTTAATGGATGCAACAATTACATATTTTATTCCCATGCTATGTGATCATTATTTATGTTCCATTATGATCTATGCCTTATGTACTTCCATGTTTTAAGTCGTTGCTCAAGATTTTGATGTTTAAACATTATGTTCATGTTTTTAGGTTCAAATGTGTATGGTATGTTTTATTTTATCCATGATTACCCTTACTGAGCATTTGAGCTCACCCTTTTTATGTTTTATTTTCCCCCAGGATTAAAAGAAAGGTTTTAGGTAAGGAAAAAAAAGTGAAAGATCGGTATGGGAGATGTTGAAGATCATTCACCACGATTAGAAGATTACCTTCCAAGTTTCCAAAGACACTAGACTATTATGGTCCTTATGTGTCTGTTTTTGTTATGTATTATGTATTCCGCAAAAGTAATGTAATATCTATGTAATTCAAGCTTCGGGTCTCTACAGTTGGTATCAGAGGAAAGGTTTAGTCAACCTTTGGAAACTAAGATGCAAAAACGTTAGTGAGATCCCTAGAGATATTTCTAAGGTATGTCCAGGGATGTCCCGAAGGATAAGTATACGTATAGGATATAGTCCTAGAACTATGGTAACGATCTTAGAATTTAAACTAATATGTTAGATATTGAGGGAACTCCCCCTTTACTATGTTTTTTCCCTAGCATGTTTTTTGCCTCTCACACTATTCTTTTTGGGTTTTAGAAAATTGCTGAAAATAGGAAGATTCACAATAATGGAGGATATGACAGACAATGGAATGATATTATTCATGAGAAACAAAATGAAACGGGATCTGGAAGTCCAAACATCGTTATGGTTCCTAATCAGAAATCTCATAATATGATCAATAATATCAACTTTTGTAAGTTACCCGACATAGATAATAAGAGAAAGATGAGGTTTCATGATGATCATAGAGGAAAGAAAGTTCAATTTCCCTCATGTAAATCATGTGGGAAGAGGCATCAGGGAGATTGTTTCAAAGGAACTGGAAGATGCTTTGGGTGTGGAAAAGAAGGACACAAAGCCAGTAAGTGAAAAGGAAAAGGTTCAGTTAACACCATGGACAAGGATAATGGTATTTCTATAACATCAACAATGATTAGATGTTTTAAATGTGGAATGTACGAGCATTATGCAAAACAATTCCCTAATGGAAAATCTCATGAAGAGAATCAGCATGGTCATATGGGTAGTATTTATGTGGATGATGACGAGGAGACTACAAATGATATATGAGTTGAAAGAAGTGTTGAATCTTAGTCAGTTGTTTTAGAAGTTAGTGGAATGATTGTATGTTTATCGAGAGTTATGTTGTATAGTTAATGGTACTATGGAAAAAAGATTCATCTAAGGATTGTTGCACTTTTGTTTTTCCTAAAGGTATTTGAAAGTATATGTTGAATGGTGCCAATAACCATGGAAGGTTATTCAGATAATTTTGTAAAGTAGGTGATATGCGCATAATGAAGGAATAAGAAGATAATGAGATGTTTGATTGTATTCATGAGCTCATGATTGATATAAGGACTAAGTGATATCATGTTTTGAGTATATAGAATTTTGAGGATTTTGGTATGTGGAAAGTGTTAACTTTTAACTGCATTCATGTTTTCACTAAGGTTCAATGGGTATTCATTTTCAAGAGAATACATGATTATGGCCTTTGAATGTTTGGAATGTGACCAAAAGACATATCTTATGATATATGGGGATCAACTATGGTATTAAATCTATGGTAATCATTTTCACTATATTATGAGAGTGGACTGCAGTATTATGGATAAGCCTAAAGATTGGAATGGATTATGTTAGACATAAGTTAGTATTGTATAAGGATAGAAGTTTTTTGATATTATTTATGGGATGTTATAGTAATATAGTTTTAGAAAAAGGACAACTTGCAGGACGGGCGACAGCCCATCGCGTCGGACAAGGCTGTGGGAATCGAACCCACTACCGAAGTGCGACATGCCTTTATCACCTACCACTGGCCTACAGGAAGTCCCTCGTTAGTAGAAAGTAGTTTTATTTTATTAAGCGGTATGATATATGAAGTATAAGTTCATTTTTGGAACCATATACGATTAATCTAACCATAAGATGGACTTATAACTTTTGCTAACATTTTGTTTGAAACAGATGGAATGAACCATCATTCTATCACATGATCTGCTAACACATCACTAATAACAAATTTAAATTCATTTCTTTAAGGGATGAAGTGGAAATTGTTAAATTCACGAACAACAATGAGATTGTACCAAAATCATGTAAGTATTTCTTTTAATTCATCAACTTTATGGAAATGATCTTGAAAACCAAAAATGTTTTCCTAGTTCCCTTATATCCGATGAATCATATGGTACCTTAGATCATCACAAATCTATAGCTTTGTGATTTTTGGCTTTTTCATAGCCATGTTCTCTACCACTCTCCATCAGAACTTGATGGTTAGGTTTCTCTTCCATATCCATATTTTCACCTATGTTTTCCTATGTGGAAACCTAGTGATTTGTTAATTTGGGTAACCGTTATGTTTCATACTTTAGTTTTTAAAGATTGGTTTTGGTATTCCTTTTTACGATGTGGGTTTCTATTAAAGAGACTTTTGAGTAGTAAACCATTTATAACCCCAACAAATTTCGAGGGAGAAATTCATTTTAAGGGGGGTAGAATGTAACACCCCGAGATTTTATGAGAAATATTCTTTTTAATTTTTCTATTGTACATTACAAAAAAGGAGTCTTGCATAACACACAACCCTAACTTGGCTGCATTACACGCAATCACGACCTTCCTCGATAGCGTGTGTAGTACGCAATACCGAGTTTCACAAAACGAGATATTATTATTATGAACTAGTCATTATGAACAGTAATACTCACTTTTAAAATTTTTATAAATTTTACCTTTCAAAATATACTTCATTTTTGGATTCGGAATATCGAAATTATCTTAGGGTGAAATTTTGGTACTTTTTGGATAACTTTCATATTCTGATGAATAGTGGAAATTACTAACTTTTAATTAAAAACAACATTTTTAATAGAAATAATTAATAGTGATAAATTATTAATTTGAGTGGTTTTAAAGAATATTTAGAATATATTTTTACAATTTAATACAATGTTGGTCATTGGATGTAATTTTACATTTAAACCAGACATAAACAAGTGTCAATATTTTGATAGTTATTATCTCTTAAGAACACACTATTTGTTTTGACGATGGGAACTAATTTTTAAATTAATCAATGCAAATGATATGTTTTGAATTTGGTAAAATAGACATCATTTTTGAATTCATAATATCAAATATAGCTTAGGCCTAATATTTGGTATTTTTTTGGAAACTTTTATTTTTTGATGAATAGTGAAACCACTAAGTGGTAGTTACAAAAACTGAATTTTTCATAAAACATAATTTTACCGCTTCTGTGAGTGAAATTTAGAAAATCCGAGAGACACGGTTAATATCAAGGACAAAATGTGGTTTAATGAGATGAAAATAATTTTTGGTGAATAGTAACTTTTTTACTTTTTTTACCACGATTAAAAGTAAATAGGGTTTTTAAGGTTAAAAATGATATTATTATTACCCTAACACATGTCCTAATTCAATTAGATAAGTTTAATTCGGCCAAAAACAACCTTATGAATAAAATATGACCATTTAGGCCCACTTGGATTAGATTAGGGCATTTATTATTAATTTATTTAAAGAAGGGTTAAAATAGTTAAAATCAATGTTTAATAACTAAATCATTTTTAATATAGGGTTATACATAAGATAAATTCGACTATGAATATTCATTAGAAAGATAAAACGATTTCCTACATAATTATATTTTATTTATAATTTTTAGACTTAAAATAATTTAATTTATTTCTGAATCAATTATGATGCATTAATTATCTTATTAATGAAATACTGACATAATTGATGTTATAAATACCCAAATAAATGTAATTTAGACTTTTTATGAATTAAAATAATTTTATATGTTAATATGACATGTTATTATTGATTTAAGTAACTTTTTTAGAACTAATAATTCTGTTATGAGTTTCAAAAAAATCAATTAACAAATAGTGTCAAAATTGAAATAAAATAGTTTTTAAAACAAATATTATATTAAAAATTGTTATTATATTCCTAAAAATCTAAGGTTCGGCCAATATACTTATATCATGATATATGTATCATTAATGGACCACTTGGGGGTCGATTGGATGTATATGGTATGTTTATTAACTATATAATATAAAAATACAAAGTGACATGGTAAATGTCAATCTAATTAACTAAGAGTTAAAACTAAATGTTAAGGTTAATATAATGACCTAAACTTTTCTAAATTCTACTGGATGAGATGATGTCGTTCTATCCCCACCATATCTTCGAAATAAATAAATTTGGAGCTATTAAAAACCGAATATGACTTTATAATAAAATAATATGTTTAGTTATTCCAAAGGTGCCCCTCTCCTCCCTTTTAAAAGGGCACCTCCTCCCTCTCTTCCTCACACCACTTTGAGCCTTCAAGCTCAGAAAACCCCTGCCAAATTCTCTTCTCCACTTCCCTAGAAACATCCTAGAGGTCTGGGTCTTCTTCAAAGACCAATTTTAGTGCCCTAAGAGGAGGTTTCAAAGAGGCGCTTCAAAGAAGAGGTAATGTCCGTTACCGATTCTTTCACCTTTATTTCTTATTCCATTTATTTTTCATAGGTTTTTTCATTATCAAGTAATAACATAAGTATCACTCATATACTGATATGTTATTATATGTATGAAACAACCCTATTTCACCATCTATCCATCCTACGAAAAACGAAATCACCGCGCGATCGTACGTACGGAGTACCATCTCCACACCGTGGTGTAATGTATTTTCCACCACCACCTTACTTGGATGTGTATAATGGTGTAAATAATAACTATATATGATTATTTTAATGTGATATTGATTCTGTGATATTATACATACACTCCAATAAAATTCCATGATCATGGGAAAGATATCATCGCTCGTGCGGACGTACGGAATACCGTCTCCACGACGCGATGAGATTCATTCTCAATGATTAACCATTCATAAATGATTATAAAGTATATATAATAAGTAATAATTAAATATATGACATAATAATGATACTGGATTTATGTATATATATATGTATTTCATCCAATTAATTCCATTCAATTCAATGAGGAAATAAAAACAACGTTCATGCGTATGTACGGCCTACCGTCTCCATGAACGGTGTATTTCTTTCCATTTATCAATCTATTATATATATATGTATATTCTGAATATATATTATATATAAATAATGTTTTATATTCTGGAATTAAGTAATCATGATCTAAGTAATCATATGAATAATTACAAGTCAAAACATGGACGACAAATGAAATGATTTTACCCAAAATGCTCTTTAACATGGAATTTACAAAAGAACGGGTAATATAAAGTCATAAGTGAACCATATATGATAACATAACAATGAATATGATTATGTAATCAGTCAATGACGTTATTTAAATCATTATACAGGAGGTTTGGATACGTACGAAGCAAATCAGACCTAAGGTAAGGGATAATTTTGCAAATCTCATTTTTATCCGAGATTGCTTATTCGTAAGTATTTACTTGGGTTATTGATATCATCCATGTCCATGTTTTATAAAAGTTTATTCATGTATGTTTAATGGCCTTTTACCCATTTTGAATTTTACCCCATGGTATGGAAGGAATATTTCTTTTATTTACCCTACAATGTAATTTTTGACTTTTCCGAAAAAAGTACGAGAAAAATGTTTTTTTAACGTATACGGCATGAAAGGATTTTTTTTACAATTTTATAAAGACTTATTTTCATGAAGATTCCTCAAAAATATTTCCTGACTATTTTTAAACAAAACACTTTTCTTTTAAAATTGCATGACATTTTGTGAGAAAAAAATTATTTTGATGAAAACAGGATATTTTCCTCAAGAATTCATTTCAAGTGTTTTATCAAAACCATTTTCATCTAAGATGACATTATTTCCCATGTATATGTTTCAAGTATCATGTCTCTATGATTTACATGGTTTCACTTTTCTTATTATGAAATTATATCCATTTCTTTTATATGTATTATGTGATGATGGGATGATGTTTATGAAAACCATTTTATTTATTGGGTTTTTTATGAATGATGTATGTTTATATTATGGAACAAGTAAGAATGATTTCAATATGAGATGGGTGGGACCTATATCTCCCTACAATGCATTGGGTAAAGAATTATATCTCATGATATAGACATGGCTGGAATGGTAAGTTAATCTGGTTTAGTGTTACAGGACTGAAACGAGGAGTGAACTCGATTCAGAAAAGGACTTTGTCCACTAAGATGGTCTTGGCAGCAATGCCTTGGCTACTATGGAAATCATTACATGTGCTTAATGGATGCCATAATTACATGTTTTATTCCCATGCTATGTTACCATTATTTATGTTCCATTATGATCTATACCTTATGTACTTCCATGTTTTAAGTCGTTACTCAAGATTTTGATGTTTAAACATTATGTGAATGTTTTTAGGTTCAAATGTGTATGGTATGTTTTATTTTATCCATTCTTACCCTTACTGAGCATTTGAGCTCAACCTTTTTATGTTTTATTTTCCCCCAGGATTAAAATAAAGGTTTTAGGTAAGGAAACAAAAAGTGGAAGATCTTTATGGGAGATGTTGAAGATCTTTCACCACGATTAGAAGATTACGTTCCATGTTTCGAAAGACACTAAACTATTACGGTCCTTGTGTGTCTGTTTTTGTTATGTATTATGTATTCTACAAAAGTAATGTAATATCTATGTACGTCAAGCTTCAGGTCTCTACACTTATATTCTATAATGAGTCTCCGATTTAGTGATGGTGAATGTTATTATGAATATATGTTGAATCTCGATTAAGAATTTTTACAATATCATTCAATCTTTCCATCATCGAATTTGACTATTCGTAATCACCACATTGTCCATCATGTTTAATTCTATCATGATTCCTCTAGGTTATAACCATTGACTAAAATAACATATTATCAGAAACAATAATTATTTGGGAAAACCACATAATCATTATATTAAGACAATGATAGGACGTTATCCTCTATATAATTTTTTAAATAATTTTTTTCACAGTGTTATCTTCCCTAATCTATGTTTCTCAAAATATTTTTAAAAAATGTTTCAACTAAATGTCCTATGATTTCCACTCATATAAACCAAAATCCAATAAAAAAGATCCAAAATCAACTTTATTACATTATCATATGATATAAGTGACAATATCCGAATGAATTTAATAGTTTATTATTGTTGCACAAAAATATACTAAAATTAGCCCCATTTTTCATTGGAAATAAAATATAAAACATATAAAAAGAAGATTTTATACGTCGTTGAAACTCATAAAAAGATTCCTTCATCATGTCCTAAGGAATGGAAAAAAAATAATTGTAATAAAAAATTCATAATAAGGCTTATGTACAATGGATGATTGTATTAGAAAATTAACCACAATCAACATGGAAAGGTAAATAAATGAAAATATATTCAATTTAATCAATAACTTGATCATTAATTGAATCCATTGATAAAATCAAATGAAATAATCTCTTGGATAAAAATATGTATTTGCAATATGAACCCTAGAAAAATCACTACTATGTTTTATTTATTAATAAAAGTATTGGGAAACAATAAATCATTCAAATTTTGTTACTTTTAATATTAATTTAATCGCTTGGTTTCGTTTTTTATTAATTGAGAAAATAATGTTTCAACATTACAAAAGAATTTAATGTAATTATTGAATCACTAAAAATTATAAAAAAATTATCATTATAAAAATAAGTAAATTATTTTCAAAATAGTTTTTCAGATTATTTTATGGTGTATTCATTTCCTTATTTGAGCATATAAATGATGTAAAAATCGATATAGTGTTTTCTTTACTTAAAATAATTTAAAGTTAATTACAATGAAAAAATGGCACCAAAAATATATATTTTTTAATTAAGGATTTCAATGGATAAATTAATCAATTAAAAAGAAATATAATATACTTTTTGTTTTATTATTAAAGTCAAATAATGTTATTGTGAACATTAATCACTTGATTTTCCCTTTATCGATGTCATAAATATTACCATTATTAATATTCATGATGCCTAAAAATAAAGGGAGACTACTTAAATAAATTGAACTCAATTATTCAAAATAAGTAATATATATTATTTATATTCATTTTCTATAATTTCAATAAATTAATTTTAATATAAATGCATAAAATTTAAACCAAATTTTTTTTTATGTCTTTCAATTTTAAACAAAATAATTAATCTATAGAAAAATCATGATTTTTTTAATTCAAAATAGATTAACATAAATATAATTAAATATATGTTACTTGATGAATAAATGTAAAATATTATTAGTTTCTTAAATTAATTTTTTTAATGAAAATATATGGATGTATTGAAAAATTTCTATTTTCACTATTATATGAAAATCAATCTTCTCAGAAAAATATTAAAAATTCAATGTAATATAATTTTGGTTTTTGAATTTTAAAAACAAGTTCATTTTTAAAAAATAAAATTTTAAATATTTAAAGAAACTATTTATAATATTCTATCACATTAATAAATATAAAAAATTTCTGATGAAAATGTCTTTAAGAATAATATATCTTTATTAAAACCTGATTACATATTTATTAATCATAAATCAATAAAATTTTAATGATTATGTACTTTATATGAACTTTTTATAATATTTTTACTTCTATATAAACCTAATAATTCAACATATAGTTTATAAAGGTCACATTTGAAAAATTATATTTTATTGTTCGTTTAATCATATTGCTGCATGTTGTATACCCTACCGAACATAGTGATTTTTTAAAATATCATGGTGATACATAAAAATTAAAAAATCAAGTCCATTTAATGGTTGTCATTATATCTCATTTGTGGACTCTGAAAAAAATAAATGTGTTTCTTTATGGATTGAACATTCAATATCATTACTTTTATAAGTTTATAAAAAATAATCATATATTTACAGCATCCTCCAATCCTGATAGGGTTCAATATATATTAACATATATATCATTATGTAGGCTCCTGTTAATACTTGATTGGATATTAATGTTGTATAAGAACTCAACAAGTGGGAGATGTTGATCCCATCTACTTTTTATGTCAATTGATAACATTATAAAAAAGAAATCGAGTGTATGAATTTTACCTTAAATCATTCTATCTATTTGGGGGTGAAATTTTTTATTGAAGTCCAACACAGTGTTTATGGAATGTTGAATAATCCTTAAAAACTCAGAGTTAAAAATTAAATAACGATAAGATACTATATAATTTATTCTCTAAGAATCCTCTCCACTTTCATTATATATATCATACAATAATGATTTAATGAAAGTATTCCCAAATATATATGAGGATCATAATATTACTGAGTTGATCCAAAACTAACCCATACTATGTTGTTTCCATTATATATCTTTGTATGACCTCTGATAGAGTTCATTGTGATGTTCAAAATATTTCCATGAATTTATGGGAATTGGTTTCATCATCCCATTACACATATGAAATCATTTTTCATGATAACATATCAAGAACAATGTACTGTACATAGAAGCATCTTTCTTCATTCTGTGCCAACATTAGTGCACTCAAAGATCTATGTATATCTTGGTACTTTTGGGGTTGACTGAGAAATATGAGTTATTTGAATCATTTAATAGATACTAATTTATCATAGGTGACAATTTCACATAGATTCTAGTTATATTCCTAATGACTAAATCTATTCCTCTATTGAATTCAGGAATCTTTCCTTCCATTTTTCATGAATATTCTATTGAAGTTATAAATCATCTCATTGTGTCTCATTGATTTCCTCTTGGATATATAGTTGAGAAATCATATTATAAATATTGGATGAGTTCCCTACCATTATTATTACCATATCTATCCTATTAATATCCATAAATATAACATCTTTCACAATATAAATTATAGAAAAAGTAGAATTTTATTTTATAATAAATAGAAAACTATAACTTATCCACCTCTATATGATGGAAATTAATTGAGAAATAATAGTCTTTGAATAACATAAGTTATAATTATTCGTTAATGTTAAATTATTTTGATGTGAATATATACTCTAAACTATTCTGAGTATAATATATATCACAATTCTCTTTAGAGAGATGATGCCTCTAAATATTTCAATCAATACGAATATATCACATGTCCAAATAATTTATCAGGTAGTTCTTCTCTTGGATATTCAATGATTGAGAAGCATATTATATCACATTATTATTTTTCACTTGTAATAAACCCATTAATATAAATTAATCATCATTATATATCACAAAAACTTATCCACATGAGGGAAGTGTGAGTACGGGTGGAGTGACTAGACTCTTCATGATCCCTTTAAATCAATTTCCACATTTTTCAATCAATAAATACTTTACCAATTTATTTTTTTAACAATGATAATGGGATAGACTATAATGATAAGTTTCATATAATGCATTTCTATTTACTAGATAATCTATGAAAACAACATATATTTTTAAAGGTATGGATCTAGTAAATTCATAAATTTCAATTTACTTTGGGAGATCCATAGTAATTTCCTTTTTGACCATAGAATAATTCTTTACCATATGTAAAATCTTCTTAATAATAATTTTAAGATCATCATTTTCACCTTTTATTTTAGAGTATACTATAATATCATTAAAAAATAACATGAATAATTTATTGAGGTAGTCTCTAAAGATATTATTCAATATGTATATGTATATTATTGGGGCATTTTTAAGTCCAAATAGAAGCATAATTAACTCATGGTATCTGTATATTTTAAAAAATGATATCTTTTCTATTTCTACATTCATTACTATTAGATAATGGTATAAAAATAAATATATACCCTTTATATAGCTTGATGATGTTTATTGGAGAATTCATCAATCCTTAGTAGTGAATATTTTTTCATAATAATGATTTTTTTTGAGATTTCGATAGTCAATGAGGGGACTCATTAACCATTTCATCTTCATAACAAAGAACATTGGTTCACACCATGGTCAGTCACCTGGTCCTATAGACCCATTTTATATAATATAATTCAATTACATCATTATATCTTTGAGTTATGTTGGATATATCTTATAGGGGATCTTGGATATAGGTGTGTTTCCAAATCAACGTTCTCCAGAAAACTCTACCACATGATTCAGGGGAGGGCCAACCTATTCTCTATTGAATTTGTCAACAGATTCTCTTATAATGAGTGTTTCCTTATGGTTGTTTAAATTCCTCATCTATATTAGATTATCATGATATGATTATTTATTGGATATCAACACTCACACCGCAGAGGTATTTTATAAAGGGTATTCATAACCTCCCTTACATTTATAAAAATCCTGGGATAATTTATGATATTTAGTGATAATTCATTTTCACAATAGGTTATGTGTACTTAGTATAATGATATTAAATCTATGTTGAGTATTGAATCAAAACATAATAACGGAAGGATTGTGATATTCACTTGAAGTCACTTTTTGTAGATGCTAATTGTGAAAAATCCAAACACCTGGGGTGTAATGATTTCCCCACTAGGAGTTTTAAAAGAAATCCCTTCTTCATAATATTGAGTAGAATATTCAATAGTTCAAGAAGCCTTGTAGGATATATAGGAATGTGTATAACATGGATAAAATAAAATTTTACAAATTATTATTTTAATAGAATCTCTTCCATACATTACATTGTTTTCATTCTTCCCCACAATTGTTGTAATAGTTCAAGAATTCCCTTTATATCATAGAATTGGATTTTGTGGATTCTTATTACCCTTTAATACCCTTTTATTGGTACACACTATTTCATGTCACCCATGAACTATTATTTTCAATACTTGAACAATTAGTTGTATATTGTGTAGTAACTTCCACTATTCTGTCACATTTATTCACTTATTTAAGTCTCATTGTCATTCTTGTGTCCACTTCCCATCCAAAAATGAACCATTTACTTGTTATTTTGAAGAAATATATGTTTTATTTCATTCCATGCCATTTAAATTTGGTTAGGCGGTTCTTCTTTCCTCAATTACATTTGATCATTACTCAAGAAACACATTCCTTAGTTTCATATCTATATGTCTATGGGATTATTCTCAAAAACTCAACTTAGACATTGAGATAACACTAAAAATATTCTTCATGACACTCAAAGTACTGGATAAAATGATATTTCTAGAGATATGGTATTAAAAAACCCATTAGTATATCTATTTATCAATCATTATTGATAATAAAACAAGATGTTCATGTTTAATACCTTGTTAAATTTGTCTAGAATGTTGTGAAAAATTCAGTCTACTTCAGCTTAATCTATATAAATTCACTCTCTTTAAATGTGTGAAGAGATTAAGGGAAGAAATTGTCACAAAATACATTCATAAATTATTCCCACCCCAAATGTTATGCCTTTTAATTTCTATATTCATGTATAATGAACATCTATATTTAACCCACTTCTCCATCTAAATGGTAAATGCCTTTAATAACTCTCGGCTACTAAAAATAATGAATCCATAAAATAGACATTTCCATGGATTGGACATGTTCTTCCATAATAAGAAGATTTAATGGTCCAAAAAATGTATATATTTCTTTAGATGGAAGAATAAATTTTAAATTGGTAATTACTGGGTGAAGAAGGATGTTATACATGTTTTAGGCTATTATTAACAACCTTGTAAATGAGATTATGTAACACCATGAAGTTTTTAACTCCAACTCCAATTCCATTTCTAAAATAATATTAAGAATCATTGAATTATCATTCACGAGTGTTATTGATATGATTTCTCGTGGTTCTATCAATTTTATAAAAGAGAAATGGTAATAAAAAATATCAATATTCAATAAATCCATTATAAATATTCTACTCACATGTGTAACAATATTCTATAGTCTCCACCTTTGGGACCTAAATTTACCCTAGTATATACTTTAATAACCTAATAAAAATGTAAACTAAATATTTATCTTATACCAACAATTGAATCCCAAAATTATTATAATTGATTATAAAATTTTTTCTATGTTAAATTACATAACAATAATGCTATCCAAAATCAAAGGAATAGTGTTTGGAAAAAATTTTGTGCACACAACATCATTACATATAATATTTAAAAAAATATTTACATCCTTTTTAATTATCCAAATAAACTAATGAAAAATCCTATTAATACACACATTTATTTATAGTTAAAAATCAAAGAAAGGGAGATCTAAACTCTAAGGGGAGGAATAATATGGAAGGTACATGAGAAATGAGTCAATATAATTCATTGGTGAGCATATTCATTATTTTCATGTCATAATAAAAGGATAATAATTATAAGCATGGGGAATTACATTTAATGTTGGATGGAATGTTTAATTTTAAATAAAAAATTATAAATCATTACATTATGGTAAAATCACTTAGATATATTCTTAAAAAAGAAAGCATCATGTACACACATAACATATGTGTGAAAATATTCTCTTTATAAATGTGAAAAATACCACCATCATGTTCATTTATAATACTCATAATATCATATGTTATATCACAGTAAAAAATTAATTGGGGGTATTTATTATTATAATCCCACAAATAACATCATAGAATTTTCATATTACTAAATTCCATAAAAAAAGTATGAATATAAAAATCATATAAATGAAATAAACCCATGAAGAAATAAATGGCTTCATAAATATTTGGTATAGTATACATCAATTAATAACCTTTTATTTGTTGAATATTAATTTAGAAACCATATAGTTAGACAATTATTATAGAGATAAAAATAATAAGTCTTAAAAAGAAAAATTAATTAATATATTTTAATCAATGGGAATATTTTAAGAATAATAAATTTCATAAGTACATTATAGGTAGATTTGATATCATATCATTTATGTGAGTGAATTCATATACCATTAAAGAATGTGAAATAATATTATATGGATATTTTGGAGGTACTTTTCATGAATCAATGTAAAATATATAATAAAGGATGTTAGCTAAAAAAATGACTTTGGATTGATAATTCCCCTTACCATATGTCCAGTTTTATTTCATAAAGTTTATCTATCCCATATAATAAAATTAAAATTATTATATACTGAATATAATAGATAATTAAAATCATTTATAACCCTCGAGATTAATTATGATCAATGGATTTTATTTTTTTAATATACTTTGTTAGAGGATAAATGTTATGATGTCACATTCTTTTTAATTAAAAGTTTTTTTATGATTTTGATTATTTTAATTAAATTCTAATTATACAAGAGGCAAATTAATTCTAGAACCTTAATAAAAAATAATATTAAATAATTATATATTATATATAATTTATTATCATTACCCATGATGTTGAAGATATTTAAAGTGTTAAAAACATCATCAAAGGTGTTTAACCGACCATTAATTGTATGTTATCTAAAGGTAAGGAAAGAGATATATTTATAATTTGTGCATATATTGTAAATAAAATTTTAATGTAGATTAATATCATTAATACCATTTTATTAATTATTTGTCAGGAACATTAATCCCTTGATTTATTGTATTTGTATGACACTAAAAAATCCCTAAGATTATAAGGAAACTTTTTAGGTGGTAATTAGGTATAATTTTTTCGTTGATATTTTTTTGGAATTTGGTTCTCTTTGGAATGGGAGAGGGTGGGTCTATACATGATGGGCAGGGTATTTTTTGATAGAATATGAATTTATTATTACTTAAAATATAATTATTTGAATAGTTATATTATTTAAATTATGGATAATATTATTTTAAATATATATGTTTTAGCACTTTAGAAACCATTATATGATGAATTTAGAAATTATACAAAAGGAAATAAAAAAAATTAAAAGTTTTTTTAATGGAATACATAAAAAACATTAAATATATCAAATAATGTTATGGTTTCGTATTTTTGTTTGTTGTTTTAAGAGAATAATTTATTTTATTAATCCTGTTTTGGATAGATCTAACCATATTATGATTTTTTAAGTCATTATTACATCAATACAATATAGTAAAACATCAAAATATTAAAAATTTTATTTTATTTAAATTCACCTAAAAATCATGTTGTCTAAAAATCATCAAAAAACAATCCATAGATAATATGTGCAAGGTGGTTCTAAATTTAACCATTTATTTCATTAATTTTTTTATAAAATTAGTAATTTTAATTATTCAAAAAAATAGTTCTTTTTTAAAAATCAATGAATTATTCTTTTTCAAAAAAATGCAAATATACATTGTTTTAGATTTTAGTTTTCGAAATTTATTCCAGGTAATTATAATATATATTAACATATTTTAATCACATTAATTGTTATTTAATTTTTAATTTTACATTTTCTATTTAAGTTACTATTCTAATGGTTATAATTTAAATCTAATGTTAAGGTAACTATTCCTAATGGTTATGTTACTATTCTAATGGTTAGGCTATTATTCCAATAGTTTTATTAGCTTTAGACATCCTAAAAATACCTAATATTTTCTTATTTCATTATTCATTTCATTTCAACTTTCCATTCTATATTATTCATTTTTAAATTATTCATTACATTATTATACATTTGTTTTAATTATAATGTATTGTCCGTGAGTGCGATATTTCTAGGAAATTAAAATAATCTACATAATCCAATTAAATTTATTTTTTCCTATTATTGTACAGTTGTACTTCTTTTTGTTTATTGGTAATATTTATTCTCTAAATGTAATGATAAAAATTATGAAATGGATTGTTTTTGTTTATTATGTGGTCTATGCATTATATACTACACTATATTTTTAAAATTGATATATATTATTATTTGGAATTAAAATTCCATATATAAATGTTGGTGTAATTAAAAAAAGTATCAACTCCTATGGGAAAGAGAATGTTGGTTAAATGTGGTGTTTTGAGTTATGGATCAATGAATGTTCATGTGGAAGATGAGGATTGACAGATTTGATAGAAAACACGTGGAAATAGTGTCTCAAAATTCAAAAACAAGAATGTGAGGTGTTTCCTTTGTAATTGATATTGACAAACTAGAAAGATTATAATATCATTATATGCTTGATCATAGTTTTTCCTTGGTAGGGGTTTTTCCAAATTGGTAATAACTGATTGCGAATATTATCATGTATATATTGCTGGGGGATATATTAGTCAATGATTGGTGATTAGTGTAAGGGGATCCATATAGTTGGAATCCCACCATTGGTGGAGGGAGTGACTGACCCTCACTTTGATTTAATGTTTTTATGAGTAATGATGATGAAATTCATTCATGAACTCAAAATGGGTGGTGATAAAAATTTAAGACATTATATTAGATAAATATAGGATGGTCATTTTCAGCCATTAATTTTTGTAATTGATGAGATGTAGGTCATGGAAGTTCGATAGCTAGTTCAAAAATCTAATGATAAGGACACTCCTATGCTGGAGTGTGTCTAATCAGTCCTAAAATAATAACCCTTGTATTTGATGGGTTGTGTGTGTTGTAGGACTAAGTGGTGGATGTTCTAGATAGATCACAGATACCATAATGAACAAAGATATGTTTTTATCTTGTTTGACACTAAATACATAATTTGTGACTTTTTGTGGTTTCAGATAGAGTCTAATTTTTTGTAACAATCAGGGGGTGGAATTGAGTATGATATGAGATAGAGTTAGATTAGTGATACCTGATTTCTCATGGAGAGAGTAAGGTAAATTATTAATATGTTTGGGAAACCAATTGTTGAATTACACTGAGTGTCATGTTTGAATTAAAGTGTGGGAATTTTATGATCTCAATAAATATCATTGAAATTAAAGTATTTGGATCAATAGATTCAATATCACGTTAGTGTGTGTGGATAATAATTTTGGTGAAAATTAAAATATTGGGTGACAAAATTATTGTTTTATTATTTAATTTGGTATGGTGTGGTTAATTCCATATCAATAATTTTAAGGGGCCAATAAAACAAAATTTTCAATGGAAGATTCCAATCGGGTAGCATTAGAACCTGATATTAACTTCCCCGAGTAGAGTATTGTGTTGTCGATCACTATATAAAAGGGGGAGAAATGATTTATTATTCCTATGTGTCTTGTAATGAAAATTTTTGGATGATTGTTAACTCAATTATTATGACAGATAAAAGTGTGTTTCTTGTATTATTAGGAGTTATGCAGTCCCATTGTTTAGAATTGAATAAGAAAATCTCATTTAGTATTCATGGATAAAATCAAATTTGTTAGTGGTCAATTGATAACTGATCATGGTTCAAAGTGGTAAATATTATAACACCATGGCTTATTTAGGATGAGAATAATTATGGTCAAGTGTTTTTAATTCCCTAAGGATACTTAGATCATAGTTATATATGGATACGAAATTTTTTGTTCCCAGAGTGAGGGATGTGTACAAATTGAGTATGAATATCTTGAAAAATAGGGTAAAAATATATATAGGTGATGCGTATAAATATTAATCTTGTCTAATGTGGTGTTTCACATTCTGTAGTTAATGACATATGATAGTTTGGGTGACCCCTTTTATTTTACACAATAGATAGATTTTACACTATGAATGGTGTTTGTCATTTCAAAACGAGTGTTGTGTGGTTGGAGGGCACATCCCAAATTTTTTTTGTAAATGAAATGTTGTTTTATTTACGCTTTTTTTCAATGAGAATGAACCTTATAAAAGGTTTTCTCATCAAAACCATTATCTTATATTCTTTAGGTTCTACATTACTTAAATTATCTAAGGAATTGTAGGGTTTTCTTTTATGGTTTTCAGAAAAGGGAAACTGGTTATGAAATAACATCTTATTTTGAGGGATTTATTGAATAGAATCATGTAGGAACACCATTGAAAATCTGGGATACCACACCTTAGCATCCAGGTGTCATAATGAAAACATATTTTACATCATGAACCTGGGTGGCTTCCCCATGATAGAGTTAGGAAAGGGTATATGTCCATCGAACTAAGGGTGGTCACACCTCAACATAGAGGGTTCTTTCCACAACCATCCCTTTTTGTAGTTATATTATTATAGGATGATCCTTATTTTTTAATTCTTTCCCCGCTTTAGTTTTATGTTATGGGGGCCTTAAAAGTGGGAAATTTTAGCAACCGCTCTCCCTCATTCTCTAATAATATAATCTCCTCAACGAGGGGGAAATATTTTGGGTTTAATGTATTAATTATTGTTATACTTATTCCATTCCTTTAAATTTTATTTTCCACATTTTCTAGTTGATAATTTGGATATCTTTGGGATAGTTTTTTGCTACACATTTCATCATATCTTGGATGAATCAAGAAAGAATGATGACTATTTTTATCATGATGGATATAAGAGATCCCAAAAGGAGAAAAACATGTTGTTTTGTGTGGATTCTCTGATAAAATATTTACTAATGTTTTTTTTCATATTATTCCTTTTTTATAATAGAATAATAAATTAAAAAATGTTACATTTATTAATTTGGTTGTTATGGTGGTGGGAAATAACTGAGGTGAAGGTATAATCATGTAAAAAGATTGAATAGACCAGTCTGGGGATGAATTGAGCATCATAATAATTTTAAATACATTTTATAGATAGGTGATCCCTATAATATGAATTCATATTCATATTTATACATGAGTGTTACAACATATATGTTTTCATGGGATTCAACAAATGGATAGGTACTGAGAGTACCACAGAGAAGGGGAATGAATGGAATTCATCCTCCTCGATATATGATAAATGATTGTTAAAACTCATTGTATTATTGGATCACCAAGTAACCCTATCATCAATGGAAAAAGTGAAAAATAGTTTTCTGATTGAAATTGAGTAGGTATTTTAATATTATATGACACGTGATTTTGTGAGGTGAGTTTCCAAGACCATGTGGAGAAGGAATTATAGGAATTATATTATCATGTTAAATGAGATATTTTTACAACTCTTGCTAAATGAAGAATAACATCTTTATGGTGGAGTTTATTCTTTAATGTGCTATGTTTGGAATATGTACATAATGAATAGGTATTAGAAGATCGATAATATTTTCATTCAGATGATGACCTCAAGTGATCAATGAAAAGATATATTAGATTGAAACATATATGGTTGAGGTGAATTATTGGACTTCATTCAATTGGGATTCTAAGGGACATTGTAAGATATTTATTTAAATGGTACCTTGATAGTGGGACTAAGTGTCATTCATTATTTTTATGTGGTTCAGAACAACCTATTGATGTTAAGGTGATGTAGACACTATGATATATGAGAACTTAGTCTATGGATGGATACAACTTGGTGCTTATGAGAAGAAGTTGAGATGGTCTTGATTAGATTAGCCTATAAGGATATAAGGGTTTTATGACATATTCAAGATGTATGGATGTGTCTCAAGCATCTAGAGCCCTAGTGATGAGAAGCTGTTCTTGTGGAATAGGCTATGTTCCCTATATTATATTATTGTGTGTCACTATTTTTCTGAATGCTAAATAATAGAATGAGATATGTCATCTCCATGAATATTAAGGCACTATAAGGACCCTAACCTGAGCGACACGACATGGATCTAGTTATAAAATGTTATCAAACCATACCTTGAATGATAATGTAGTGGTATAGATATTATACTCAAATTGTATAATATGTTTTGGAATAAAAATCATTAACTCAGATGTTTGGTCTTGATTTTTAGGTGATAACATACCCTATATTGAGTTATATGGTCATTTTGTTGATAATAGCCTCTCATAGAGTAATAAAGTGTTGGTGTGGACCGTACTGAGTAAAATGGATGTTCAATTTGGTAATTTTGGTATGATTTATGGGATAAGACCCTATCTTGAGTGATATGGTAGTGGTTAGGATGTGTATATTTATCGCTACATTGAGTGATAAGGTATTGGATTAGATATAAATTTCATCCCCACAACGAATGAGAATATTTATGTATGGCTACATTGAAAAAGATATAGATCCATGAAATAGATATGGGACCAAACCCTATATCCTACTAGAGTGGTTGGAATATTGTAAGACAGACTACCCTTTATCTTTATGATTTTTTTTAGAGTTTATGAAATGTTATTATATATTTTCGATATAGTATAATGTTGGTTTGGTTTATTGTCATGGTGGACCAGTTATCACATAATGACTATCATACATGATTCATTTCAATTATTATTTTTCATCATGAATACACATTTATATAATTGAATATTCAAGGGTAACTTAGTGAGACAATTTTGATATTTATTTATCTCACCATCAATTGGAACTCCAGTGTGCACGAATACCTTTTGTCATTTTCACATTTACAACTATAAGACATATAGTGGAATAGATTTGAGTATCTTCATAGTGACTAGGGGTGATGATATGAGGGGATCCTTAGATAGGGAAGTGTAACCATTATTTAAATTTATTTTTTTCATTGTTCTGTCTATGTGATGATCTGAGTTGGAGATTAATGGGATTTATGTTTTATATCATACAAATTTCTATATTTGTAGCATAATTTTTTTTTTCTAATTAGGCAGAATATAATGTTTTATGAGGATGATGTTTGGTTATATCATGTTATTTATTGTCATAATATTGGGTTCATAGTCTCCCTAACATATGATTTACTCCATGACCACTAGTCTACTTACTATGATGAATGGGGAGGTGCAATTCAACCCTTATGGCATCTCAATTTGGGTCACTAATGAGTGGTCTTTTGATATAGTTTCATAACATGGATGAGGTACATGTGATTTTTTTATCATTTATCTGAATGAAATATAATGTATGATCCAACCTATTAGGTCTATAATAAGAAAATAAAAAATGTTTTATGAGGATATATGATATTAACATACACCATGTCCCATTATCACATGATGTTTTTGATAAATGAATCATATGAAATATCATGCTATAATGTGATGCACCTAATATAATCTGGTGTAGAAAAATATCTGTTTGAAGTAGATAATGACAAATGAATTTATAGCTTGACTATAAATGATTTTATTCTGGAAAATTCACTTTGCATGCTTATATGGATATAATTATTTGTATTTATTATCTGTGTAACAATGGACCATGGGGTTATACATTTTTGGTTGAGTTATTGGGGATTTTGTTTGATATAAAGAGATACTCTAAAAAGTTTTTTGTGTTTTATCCAAAATGATATTTTGATGGGGATTTCAGAAGGTATTATATATAGTGTAGTACAAGGAGTTATTAATCATGGATTTATAAATGTGGTTTGAAATATATCAAAAAATGATTTTAATTTAGTTTAACATTTTAATATATATCATATAATATAATTTTAATGGGAATGAATGTATTTTATATCATTAGTGGATATATGATTTGGAAATAAATAATTCATAAAAACCATTTATATTATATAATATGAAATGGAAGGTCATATAATAAGATAAACACGCAACCAATATATTATATAAACTTTTATGACTATATCATATTTAATGAGTTTGGGATATCATATAGACTACCTTATATTTTTGAATAATAAAATTTGGTCGAGACCTAGATCCATCAATCATAAGGCATGATTCCATTATAAATACAATTATATGTCAAAAGGTAGTAAATCTATTTCACCTTTGACTATCATTAATATTAAATTTCATATGATTATATGGGATGAATTTTATTGATGGACAAGATTTGGAAAACTTATAACCAAAGGCCTTACTCATATGATTGAGAAATATATAACTAGATTAATATATCATATAGTATCTCAGTGGGCTAAATAATAATGATAGGGTAATTAGCCTGCTATCTAATCTCTTATCACAATTTATAAAAAAACCATTCCCCCGCCAAATATATATCCTTCCTTCATTATATATATCCACGATAGTATAACATTTTAATGTAATAAAAGGTATTACACAATTAATTTTGGGTGATTTGATGAAATCCATTGATGTACTTCCGAGGGATGATCCTCCATATTAATCTTAGGTGATCATCATAAAACATTGAAATATTACAATGATAATAGAATTAGATAGTGTAAGGTAAAAAATTTCACTTCTATTATCATATGATTTAAGTTATACTATATTGTTTTTAATTGATTTCATTATTTATTTTCAAAATTAATACTGTTATTAATCATTAATATTTTCATAGAAACCATTCCTTATGGCCTTCTAAAATCTTTTCCTACTATAGTTTAACTTCTCGAAAGATCCTAACGTGGGTCCATAAATACCCAATTAATTATCTGGATCCTTTCCATAACACATTTAACAAACACAATAATGCATCATTTTTTATAAGGTGGTCTCACATTCCACCAATCACAGAAAATATTGTGTATCTTCTTATCCATTGATAAACTACATCATCACCCTCAATCACATAACTGTGACATGTACCACTATGCATAAAATGGACCAAAAAACATATAGGGACATTACTGTATACACATTATGCCAATATCAAAAAACTAACTATCATCCATATAACCAATATCATATAGACACAATTCGTTGAACATCCATTTCCACATAGGAAAATGTTCAACACAATCTATGTCTCATTGGAAAACATTTCTTCCTAATTCTTTATAATCAACATTACGCATAGTAAAATTAGATACCACCATCATGTTCCCAAGTGACTAAATAAATGACCAAATACTATGAATTATTATACTCAACACATGAAATCATTCCAAAAAACCCAAAAACAACACAACCAAAGAATACTAGGCTAAAACCATCATTTCCCACATGATATTAACCCTATGTATCATTTATGAATAATAGAATCCCATTGTAGTTCAATTATTATTTCACATACTCATCCCTACCCTATCCAATGTTACACACAACACATAAAACAAAAATTAAATATAAAATAACATTTCACCACATACCGATATTTAGCTAGAATCTATTTATTGAGAATCTATGACCAGTCTAAATTTATTCAACAAAAATTTGATTATCTAAATAACCCCATGATTTTGGGAAATGTTAATATAAAATAAAGAAAAAATGATGGAATAATATAATAATTACTCCATTATATATAGATATACATGCAACTATAAGATTCATTAGACCATTCTATGATCTAAAATTAATGGATGAAAATCTCACCAAGAAAGAAGAAGGAATGATAGAGAGATAAGGGGATTTTGGAACTATGGAAATCTAACTATATTATGAAAAAACTAGACTAATTCCTCAAAATATAAGTAATTAAATAAATTATATTTTTATTTGAAACAATTCATGAAATGTCTCACCATAGTCAAATTTTTTACAAACACTAATACCATGATGTATAGACCATTAGATATGTGAATCATAAAAATTGCTCACTAATGAACCTTAAGTACAAATTAACATTTCCATTTGTATGAAAATGAACATGATCAATTTACCAGTATATAACCAATCTCCACAGGCATACTCTGATATATCTTGTAAATAACTATTACATATCACATGGTATATAAAATGTTTATAAATTTCACCAAATAGTGTTACTCTTACTTTTCAGGGAGCAACATTTATGAATACAGCATATAACTATATCTCATCCTTCACACCTAGGGTTACATTAATGCATCACTATAGGTGAGAATTATATCTCAACATGGTGTACCTCTACACCATAAAAGCATTACTATTGTGTATCATAAAATTATTTATTGAATTTACCAAAGAGTTACACTTATGTATACATAGAATCTGAAAAGTAAAATTACACATGAACATACCCATTTTCCAAAAATTCAATGGATTAATTTTACATATGTTCACCACTAAATATGAGTATATGTACACATGGGGACTTACCCAATATGCATATAAGTAGACCCTTGTGTATATTGGGTGATCCTTATATATGTGACTATGATTTTTTATCTTATCATTTGGATGAATTTCATATATTCAGAAATATACATATCACATAACATATATTTGGTAACCATATAGGACAACTATTTTTCATTTTTAAAATGATTTATAGAAACACACCAAGCTAGTTGTTTCTTAACCCTGACACAAGTCATACCCTATGACTAAAAACCCATATATTCTAAAATATTATAGAAACTCTGAAAATATCAAAATTCAACCCAAATACATATGAGACTAAATTTAATAAAATCACACCCAAAAATAAATCAAACTGTATAAAAATATAAAAAACACCTATTTGAAAAAAATTTCTCCACTCAAACATTGATCCTAGTAAAACCCACATGACATGATTTTCGACTAATAATAATAAACCCTACTCCTTAATAGGGTATAAACACACATGTTTGATCTAGTATCAGACCCAAACTACCCATATCCAATACCTTTGAAATTAAAATCTCTCCAAAATATTGTATCTTGTCATATATCTATCTCATGCATTACATATTCTACCCTGAACCAAACCGAAGTGCCACTCTAACCACATTATCAAAACATTGTGAAAATATCAAATGAATCTATCTCTTACCCGATTAAAATAGATACACAATATAAATTTATATAACATTTAAATAAAAAATCCCCACTATAGAAAGTACCAACCTAGTCTTCAATTGTCTAAAATAAACTATATGTTGATATTTTTCATACCAGTACATTACCTTGAATTCCACACACATTGAATGTTACCAACTAGAAACCTGTACTCATATGTAATCTTTATGAATCATACTAATCCCTATTTTAATACCATATTATATTTTATTCCAAAATTAATCATTTATCTAATCTGATTCCCACTTTCATACCTAATTTAAATCCACAAATATTTATTTTAGATCATAGCTGATGCTAATTTATCCTGCAGTATTTGGTTTTTCAAGTTATCATATTTTCACAACATGAATTAGTTTCTATAAAACCAAGGAAAAAATTAGATTCTCATGGAATGCCTATTATTATTATGGATCCCCAATTGACTGTAGAAGACTCAACTAAATCACATGTCGTTGACTCAAATCCAAACATCCCAATACAATCCTCCCTATAGAATAACACACGCTATTGAACGCTACCACCACTATAGGGTGTCCCATCCACCATCTCATTCCATATGTACATTCATATCTATAGTAATAGATCCCAATACCAATCCTTATCTTACCCCTCCCTGATATATAACATAAAAATTAATGTCACAAGACCCACTATATCAAACTAACCATGAGGTCATTAAATAAAATATATATGGAAATATCTTCTAACATCTTGTTCAACTCTCTTTTAGGTGTCAATACCATTAGTATTGAACATGACATGTAATTTGTCACAAAGAAAACACATCTACAACCATGTACATAGTGTAATAATTCAATCTAAGGTCTAGGAACCCTACTTGATTTCCTCATCTCCCTAATTCTTTCTACCTTATGTTCCACTACACGCATCAACTAACATCACTATTCAACTCAATTTACAAACATCCACATATTTCTAATCCAAAATTCATGTGACACCACTACCTTTAAAATGAGGATAGTATAAATATATATCTCCCAAATTAATAACACGTCGTAAACCATCCATGAATAATCACACATTAGTGATCACATTTATTTCTAATTTTGGCACAAAATACAACAAATATGCTTACATAATTGCATATTCTATAACAATCTTTTCCCACTACACCATGTTCACAAACATCTATTATTACAATTATATAAATGTATAAGTATATAAGTTATCAAATTACACCACCTTGATGTTCTTACCCATAAAAATGACCTAAATACCTTCAAAATAATGTGCATCCCACTAATGTTTGTCTATTCCCCTAAGCATATAAATACCCAGCTCTACCTTCCCCCATGGTGGTGTCATTATAAATTCAATGATTTTATTAAAAAACTAAATCTTTAAAAATGTATCCAGGGTCCACTCTATCCTTAGAAAAAAATGGGATTCTACTATTGGAACTCCCATGTTTGTTATTCTAAGGATGGATCTGCTCTGAGATATCCTCAATCAATTATCTCAACAACTCACACAATGATTGTATTTATCTGCACATATAACTACTATAAAAAATTCTCTAGATACACATTCTATTCGGCCTGCCTAGGAACTTATATATGTACTGCATGCACACCTATTTCCCTATGGCCCTCATCAAGTTCATGTCTCAGTGGAACTATGTCTCTACCCACCATACACTCCAAAGAAGACCATATCGATGGAATATAGTTGAGAATCCAATAACATGATTGATATAAATATAATAGAATATATATTTAAAATATGGAAAATTCTAACATGAAAATTAATAAACTATCCTTTACAATTCCATATAACACCAACATGCCATATAATCGAATCTTACAACCTTACCTTCCATTTTCCGAGTTAGGTACTAGAGACTATACATAACTAGAATCCTATAATTTTTCACACCCAGAATCATATATCCCAGAAATCTAAGTAGATTTACATAATGTATAAATATTGAAAGATAACATATTGGAAGATACTATAACATTAAACAACTAATCAACTTTTTTTAGTAGATAAAAAAAAGAAACAGTATATGGAAAATACATTTCCTGGGGACCCTACATGCCTAAAATTACTCAAAACATCCACCAATTATTTTTGAGGACTATGATTTAATGTTATAAATAAATAAAATAAAATATTACTTTATCAAAATAAAATAACTCATCTTTAATGCGGAAAAAATCTCACAATTTTCCCTGGTAACGTTTACATTTGGACATACTTCTTTTAGAAACACAGACAACATGACATTCACTCTATGTTACAACATTTTAAAAGTCAATATCTACACATCCCAAATAAAAAATAACAACTCACATTGATAACACATCATAACATCCTGAACTAATTCACTATACATTCATCATATGAGAGTGCTCCTAGACCATAGGCACTTATCCTCATTCACCAAATACATTCAACTGGTATCTAAGGTGTAAGAAGTGATTGTGTGAGGAATATACCTTTAAAATATAAAAAAATATAATTAATATAAAAATATTGTGAGAGGAATTTAATATAATAAATAATCTTGTAAAAAAATACATATAATAAGATAAAACTATGATCTTTAATGCCCAGATTTTTATATACGAGTAAAAAATATCTCTTTTAGTATGGTAACTAATGTATAAGAACAAATTTAAAAAAAATAAACTGACTTCCCAACACTAAGGAACAACTTGAACAATTTGAAAATGCACATCAACTATCATGGGAACCACATAATATTATATCTCTACTAGGATTCAGATGATGATCCTTTTCCATTTAATGTGCCAAAAAAACAAATCTTTACGCATCTCAAAGGGTTAGTGTAGTGTGTGTGTATGAACTCAGTAGGTCCCGAAAAATGACATCCTTAGATGATATCAATACATATAGAAATTTTAAAATAAAATAATAAACAACTATAAAAGTCATCACAAAATATTTAATACATGTTCTCTACTAGACCTAATTTATCTATTACAAATATCAACCAGTCCTTGAGTAAAATGACGAATCAACAGTCTACCATAAAATATGTACTCTCATACTTCTATACAATTACATGTATCTTGATCACACCATTACAATAAACCTGAAAACTCAATTGAATGTCCACAAACCATATCACAATACCCATGGTATTTTGACCTATTTACCATCTGATAGCTCAACTGAATGATAAAGACGCAGGCATAGTCAAACCCATCCTTTTCAAAGTATGTATCATATAATCTATCTTATCTCACATATGTTGGAAATATATTTCTCCTATAATTTTTATCACATACCACAAATAATGGATTAATATATTGTATTACACACTATATTGATGAACCAAATCATCAAACCAAGCCACATAACTTTTGAGGATACCATTTAGAAATTATTTGTCAAAACCACCTCAGAGGCCCTATGCTATGTAAAAATATACCCAATGACCTCACCCAAATTGTGATTTTCCTTACTAAAATTCAATGACCAGAATTTAGTAATCCATCATAACCACTAGAGGTAATTATAAACACTCTCTACTTCACACCATCAAACCATATGACCATATTCTTAGTGATCAATATAACACATAGTCACTTGGTTTACAAACATCATGTTCCCATGGAACAACATCAATAACTGAATTCTATGAAAAATTATCCACAAAATGATAGTTCATGATGAAAAATCATTAAATAAAAAACCATACTATTACAAACACATCACTTTCAACGTGATACAACCCTCATGTATCTCATACATATATTTAAAACTCAAAGCAGTTCAATTCTCAATCGAACATACACCAACCAAACCTAAAATATATAAAACACAAAATATAACATATTTATGATATAATAAATATCTATGGAACACGTACCTAGAGTTATCAGGTCACCACCCATTGAGAAAACATGAATGATCCAACATCAATAAGAATAAATACGATAACCTAGGAAAATCACTAATTTAGGGAACATTCATCAGAAAATAGGGATTCAGTGAGGGAACATAATTGTAAAATATAATTTAGAAATTACCTTCACCATGAATGCACTATTATATAGGCTTTTTGATGACCTGATAATATTCATTGAATAAAACACTAATAATGTTGCAGGACTTATATAGAGAAAAGAATAAGCTACTCCTCATTTATTCTAGATAAAATATCCCTAATTAACTTTTTATAACCAGTCAATCAATAAATTTCTTGTTTGTAGGCACCCATGTGTATTGGAACAATACATATCACTATATATGTAATCTTATATATAAATGAAATGACCTTAATATATCACATTAAACAAAACAAAATTACCATTTTCGTGACCTTAGGTGTGGGGTTACTCTTATATTTCCAAAAAATAAACCTTACATATCATATGGTATCCCAATATATTACAATTTTTACCACCATGGTTAGGATTTTATATTATAGGGTTACCTTTACACATCCGACACATATCCTATTTTTTACCCTTATTCTTTTGTTTACATTTACACATCAACACATGTCTTATTTATATATCACCACTATTTGCATTTACATATTATGTGGGAAATTGTTATGTATCATACCATTATATATCAAAATTACATAGTGTTAATCTAACACTGATAGGAAAATAGTAGTGTAACCCTTACATATACACTTATATATTTTATTAATGTTAAAATGGTTACCTCAATCTATTCTTACCCAAATCTTAAATACCTTTAGACAAGAAAAGGTTACCATTATGACTATAGGATGGCCCTTACATATATGGAGGAACCCTTATGTATGATACATTGATTTTTTCAAAACACATAGAAGATTTTCAAGTATGAATAAAAACATATTTCTATATAATTATATATAGTTATTATTATTAATTGTGTTTTTAAAATTATTAAAAAATATACAACAACTCCCCAAGTCATTCATTTCCTATAACACACACCAATTGTACCCCTTATAAAAAATGTAAATCTTTTAGAATATTCAAAATATTATAGGAATTTAGAAATTAATCCCAAATATGTCTAGACTACAATTTTTATAAAAACATTCCTAAAAATTATATATCCCTCTATGTTTATTTCAATCGAAAACTATTGTTTAACTTCAGCTCTCAACACCTAAGCTAATGATATTACCCAAAACACATTAGTTGAAATATACCAACACCCCTGATACCTTGATATGTTCCACAATCACATTATTAATCCATGATTTAATCATAACTAACACACGTGAATACATGAGACATTATAACCAAGTATCCTCTTCTCAAACTTCATTCCATTTTTTCAATACAATCTACAAAATTTCGTACTTTTATATTCCCTACCACTATCAGAACTCAAAAATATTATATTACTTTTATTATCCTTTTCCTCCATTTAACTCTATTGGAAGAAGGTCATGGAATTTTTGATCTTATTCTTTTTAATGAACATCCACACCATTAGTTTCACACTGTTGATTAGTGTATCATATTTTAGTAACCCTCCGTGAGAATGATTATGGGCTCTTACAAATGCATCTATATAAACCAGATATAACATTCAATCTTTTTGAAATTTAGGTCAAATTAAAAATAAAAATATTGATGGATTACTACCGATATTTTCATCACATGATCCATACTCCATTCTATAAACATTCAAAATTATTTTAGATGAAGATAATATTATTCTTTTATCACATAAGTGACAATTATATTAATTCCACAACATAGTATATATTGTTTCTTTTGAGTTCATTACACTTTATGAAACTCATTTTAGTTTAAATGTTCAATACTTTTAAACATTTGCATATCTCAAAGGAAACGTGTGTGATTATACATTCTCCGCCCAAAAATGTAGTATAGAAACTTATGTAGTTCAATAATCCTAACTAAATTAAATTCATACGTATACATAGTATTTTTACAGTACAAGAAAATCCCAATAATCTTTATATATAGTCTATAATAGAACATCCCTATTTATTTTAATCTTGATATTTTAAACCCCTACATGATACACCATTGTAAATCTTATAGATTTTTTATTTTCCCTCATACTTCCCTTGGATGTAAAGTGAAAAAAATTACAAACTCTATAATCTAATAATCATGTTAACTAACAACACATGGAAATAGTAAATGTAAGTATTCCAAAATTTGAATTTGTAAATGATATTTTACGGGAATAACATCTATAATTAATTCCATGTTCATAATAAAATTTCTTAAAATAACATTTCATTCTATATTTAAAGCACATGGGCCCACTATCAGCTAAACTATTTTTTATTCTAATTCTTGTTATATTCCATTTCATGTGACTCTTTCTTGTGTGGGAACATCTAAAACCATTATCACTATAGTAATTTTAAATTTAGTAATGGATATCCTCTAGCAGAATTATATCATTCAAATATTAAACTCTAACATCCACAAAAATTAATTAAATATTACTGCATCAGTTACTCACTGTGATAATAATAGTATCATGTGATTTTGGAAGTTAAGATAGTGACAACAACACCCTATATGGATCCATGAATTGTACTTTTATAGATTCCAAAATTCTATGTATCATGTTCCTATCATTGAAATGGGAAATCATGAGCTTCATATTTTAAATTATTAACTAAATAGTATATATAATAGAAACACTTTTTTCATTATATTTGGAATATCATACCCATTGATATGATTTTTAATAGGTTAAGAGTATATCTTCAATTCGTAGATGTTATAATCAACATGTCGGTCTCCCAATATCTAGATAATCACCAATTATTTCATATTCAAACATTACCATTACAATTTCATAATCACTTCAATTTTAGTTTCTTCCAATTAATGGTTAGAATAATTTTTCATTAGGAAATATCAAACCAATAAAATATAAAATACTAAACTTGTATGATCAATAATTCCATCCATAATTTAACTACATTCAATGTCATTTCTTCTAGAATCAAAAACTCCAACAAAATCGGAGACATATAAGGAAAATTAAGAACCACATGTTAGAATTTTCATAAAAAACAATGTAATGAATGATTATTCTAAACCAATATCTAGAACAAATTTTCCACAGTCTAATCAGACAAAAATATTTAAATAAGATCTAACACCTCTTGTATAGTTTATAATTATAAGGACCCATCCTTAAAACATTACTTAATATTGAATTAAATTAATAATTCACATTGAGGATCTTTTTGGGTTTAGAGTTTTAGAGAATTAGGACATAACTATTACATCTCAAA
Organism: Viscum album; assembly: GCA_963277665.1. Classification (NCBI taxonomy): domain Eukaryota; kingdom Viridiplantae; phylum Streptophyta; class Magnoliopsida; order Santalales; family Viscaceae; genus Viscum; species Viscum album. Next base: position 657,316,702 of record OY728146.1, read on the forward strand.
AGATTACAAAGTATACACTTCTACTCAGTTTACATCATAAAACAGAAACACTTAAAAGAAACATGTCTAGTTCCATGATTTAGATAGATAGTATTTCCTTGATCCCATCCTTGACCCTATTCATCTTTAAGTCCTGTGGAAAACATTTAAAAAAAACTTGGGATGAGCATAAAAAGCTAAGTAATGGATATAAAAGTACGAAATGAAAACATTAGTCCATGTATACATAAGAATTAATGAAATCATACTTTACTCGTAAAACATAATAACTTTAACATACCTTATCAAATCATGAATAAATCATAGAAATCATAATACATAAAGGTAACTTGATGCATTCATAACATTCTTACGTAGGGATTAACCTTCATGGTTACGTTTGGAATACCCATCAAAGTATATTCCCTAAATCTCATCAGAGAAACCATAGCGTTTAACCCCTTTACGTTACCCAATGCATTGGAGAGCTATATCGGGCTCACCTGCCCTTAGTTTATCATGGAATAACGCATCTTCATAAACAATTCCCAATAACCATTACATAATATTATCAAATAAAACATGCATAAAGGAGACATAACATTTCCACATTTTAATCACAAGATATCAATAACACATTGATATAATAAAAAAATTATCAAAACCATTTTCAATAACAAAATGAAAGAAAAGTAAAAAAAGATATTTATTTTTCAGTTAAAAAAATGTTAAGGCTTGTAGAGGAAGCCGAAACTCAAATAATGGTCAAGGCGACGAAGTAGTTGTTGTCGCCGCATACGTATGACAAAAACATTCCCTTTTTTCGTTTAGTAAAACACATCGTATAAAAAAGATTCCATTTGAATAAAATTAAAAGTAAAAGGGTTTTATATGCCGTAAAAAATAATGTTGTGTATAAAACAAAATATGTCTCAATTAAAGGAGATTTAGATGAAGTCCCTTACAAAGTCGGAATCCTTAGATTAAGGATAAATCAATTACATACTTATGTGTGACAAATAAAAATACACCCAATATATGTGGATATTAAGTGTAATAAAATTTGGAGGCATTCACACATATTCATTGAATGACATACTCAAGGAGTACAGGTTTAACCCAAATAATTGACATTGGGTTAAGAATTTCCCTTGCAAAAATTCGATAGCCAAACGACATCACATCAAATTTAAAAAAAAGAGTTGATGAGAGAGATAAAGGGTACCTCATCACTTGGACAGAAAATTTACAGCAATATGTAAATAAAATAACATATCCTAACATAAGAATATGTAAACTAAAAGACATAACAAAAATAAGTCTTTTAAAAATAGGAGGGTGAAAGGTTCCCTTACTGACTTGGGTATCTTTCAAAACGTACACCCTTGAAATAATGACTATACAATGTTGATGAAAATACCCATAAAAGAAATTATATTTCACCAAGAGTAGAATAATGGGCATTACATACACCACTCAAAGGAAATAGTGGAAAATGTAGCATAAATCTCACGGGAATAAAAGTGAGATGAGAAATCCTTTACGAAAACTCTGCAGCCTAACGACGACACTTAAAACTTCCAAAAAAATGGATTGATGAAATAAAATAGGGTCTTTCATCATATGAAAATAAAATTTATAGTAATAGTAATATAAAAGAACATCCCCCAACATAATAAAGTGGAGCTTAAAAGAAATGACATAAAAGAGAGTACTTAAAAAGAAAGAGAGAGGTGGGATCCCTTAACTCAAGTTCAACTTGTATTATTCGTGTCTTTATATTCCTGAATAATAAGCTTTGGTAAATTTATAGTTTCTTAAGGAACTCATTTAAAGTTTATTATTCGATTCATATCAAATATTATAATGTTATAATAATTAGTTAATTATGCGAGTTCATATCAGATGTTTTTGTCGATGTTTGGTACATGAGTCAAAAATGAAATTGTTTGAAAATAATTTTCCATGTAGTTCTAATTAAATCATCTCCAGAATAGTATTAATGATTTAAATATCATACATATCTAGTACATATTAATTTTATACTATTCTATAACATTTGGAATGAAATGAAATGCACCGTTCATGGAGAAGGCAGGCCGTACGTACGCATGAACACTACTTTCATTTCATTGTCATATTAATGGAATTAAAAATAAATGAGAGAGAGAGATATATATATATATTATAATTCCAGTATAATATATATGTTTATATGTCACATATTTTCATTAATTTTATTCTTTATACAATCCATGTATTGCATGAACGAGTCACATCACTTGACGTGGTGGTAGTCCACACTTCCTCGTATGAAATTATCGCATTTGCACAACCAGCAAAGAATAAAGGTATGTTTTAAACATAAAATAAAGAAGCATATAGAAAAAAATAAATACCATATATATCATATATAAATTACAGTGACATCATAATGGCCACCATGACAGGTGTTAAGAGAAGATTTCACAATCATCGTTTCGTGAGGCAGTAATTCTCCATCCACAGAAACAATATGTTCATTAACCATTAGACGTAGATGTGTGTAAGTGTAGCTCTATTATTTCACATAATAACATCCTATAATATTGAAGGTACTGGTGTGGTTACAATAGAAAAGAATAAAAATAGTTTAGGGGGTTGGAGAGGAAAAATAAAACAAATGAACATAAGAGAAGACCTTAGCTTTAAATCTGGTAACTCCTCTTGGTTTGTACCAAAAGGGTTTCTTGAAGAGATTTTTTCCTAAGTTAAGGCTTATATGATGAATATAGGGATTTGGAGAGACAAAATGAGCAGAGTTTGGTTGATCCAATGGTTTGAGAGGTGTGGGTAAGGGGGTAGAGGTTGGTGCCTTTTATAAGAGGGAGGAGGGGCACTCTTGGAATGTTATAAAATGTTACATTATTATAAAATGAATTTCGGATTTTAATGGTCCCACAAAGATATATTTAAGGGATAAGGTGATAAGGGTTCTAAATCCACCCATCCAATAGGTTTTATACAAGTTTAAGTCTTAGATTCTATGTTATCTTTTCATTTTATTTAAATCGTTCACTAATGAGGTAATAACTGCTACATCACGGTGTCATAAATTAATTTATTTATATAACGTCTAAAAATTATCAAACAAATACCATGATTTAGGAAATCTTTTATATATTTCCAATGACTATTTATAGTCTAAAATATCATTTATGTAGAAAAAATTAATTTTTTTTACTTAGGTGTTACATACTTTGGTTACATTTTCCTTTCTTTAAAAAAATATGATAAAAGGTCACTATCACACTAAAGTGATTCCATGGGGTCCCAAGGTTGGCACAAGGAATCCCATGGCCATCCATGACACCAAAAATAGAATTAGGACACATTTTGGGGTCATTATATATTTTTATGATATTATTTTAATACCCTTAACACCATGTTACTAATTAAACACAAAAATTAAAGATAATTACCGTCGTTACTATTCATAATGTCTAAAAACAAAAGTCTTAATAACATAATTTGTAACATCTGATTCAAAATATGGAATCCATTTTATTTAAATTTTAAACACAGAAATTGCAGTAAGTAATCTAAAATAATTCCCATTTTCAAAACAAAAGACGGGGTTTTAAGAAGTAAAATCTATCAAAAGATTGATTTTTTACATCCAATTTAAAAGTTAAATTACATCCAATGACCAAAATTGTGTTAAATGAGACAAAAATAATTAAATTAAACTTTAAAACCATTCAAAATGAAAATTTAAATATATAATTAAATTGGATGAAAAGGAAGTTTTGATTTAAAATGCAGTACTTTTCACTATTCATTGAAAATGATCATTTGTCAGAAAAATACCAAAAATTCACCCTAAGATATATTTGATATTAAAAATTCAAAAATTATATCAATTTTATCAAATTAAAATCATAGAAGTTTCATCAATTAATTTTATAATCAATTCCCGCTGTCAAAACAAATAGCGTGTTTTTAATAAAAAAATATCTATTAAAAGATTGACACTTGTTTATGTCCAATTTCAAAGTGAAATTAATTCAAAAGACCTCAATTGGATTAAATGGTAAAAATTTATTTTTATTAAACATTAAAACTTATTAAAAAGATAATCTTACCATATAATTAAATTAGACTAAAAGGAGGTTTTGAATTAAAATACAGCATTTTCACTGTCCATTAAAAAAATGAACTTTATCGGAAAAATAACAAAAATTTACACAATGTAAATTTTGATGTCTTGATTCTAAATAAGTATTTTATTTTGTCAAATATAGCATATAAAATTGTCAAAAAGTTAATTTAAAAAGGGTTCTCCATCAAAAGGCGGTTAATCGGCTTTTTAAAGAATATTAGAATATTTATTCTTAATATTGGATTCATTTTCATTTTAAGCCTCTAACATTTATTTAATAATGTAAAAACATTTTTCAAACATATATAATCAAATTTTAGTTTGTTATGTTCATTCCTTCTATTCAAACGGCTAGAGGTTATCTACCATTTAAAATAATATTATTATATTATTAGTGTGCAACGTAAGATTTCAAAGATACTCGTTGTTGTGTATTGGGTATGCCATTGAACATAGCATCCCCTTTAAAGTAATATTAATATTTTATTCACAAATATTAATAAATATAAAAATGTCATATTCTTTATTTTCCTATTATGTTACATCCTTCCCCCCTTTTGTGAATTGCGTCCTCACAATTTAAAAAAAAGGGCTCGAAAACATCATTAAAAGCCCCACGTCGGAAAAGGAGTCAATTAAACTATCACTCTAAAAGAAAGAAAGGGAAGTAAAAAGGTCACCAGAGTTAACCCATACTTGGATTACATGTATGAAAACATGGATATAGAATAGAAAAAAGGGCCATGTTCTAATGGAGGGTGATAGAAAACATGTTTAGGAGAAAGTTAACCACCAGAAAATCACAAACATGTGATGGGTTGAATGGTATTTGATTCCCCAGTGGGAAAAGTTAACAGCAAACATTTTTACTTTAAGTTACTTTTCATTAAGGAATTTATTTATGAGCTTAACTAAAACATAAGGAAACATACATACTTGTCGGGTAGACTTTCATCTCTTACTAGATTTCTTACACAAACTCATATTTTCTCTAAAAAGATGAGTATTTGGGATGAATTTTTCACATTAAGAGCGCTATAATAAAATTCTAGAGAATCACCTAATCCAAAAAAGAGTAATATATATTTCCCATGTCTTTAGACCAAAACAAAAACCAAAATTGTTAGTACGAGATCAGATAATCTACAAAAAAGATAATCTTTTACAAAAAGAAAATCTACTCTTAATCTTCAAAATTTGTCCAACAAAAAAAAAGTTCATCGAAGACCATTCAATAAACAGTTATCCATAAAATTCATCAATGTAATCCAAACTAAGATTGAAACCCAAATTTTTGAAGGATGTAATCACATAGTCTTCTAAGGTAAATATTAATATTTATCTACAAATAATATCAGTTTCTCTTAAAGTCTCTTATTGAAAAGTAATTTATCTAATCATATTTCCTCCATGATAGGTCAATAATTTCCTAGATAACCCAAAATCAACTTATTATTGATTCATAAAATCATCTAACTAAAAATAATTTGTCATACTAACCAGGGATTTCACGTAGTCTAGTGGTAGGCCATAAATACCAGTCGCACTTTGGTTGTGGGTTCGATTCCCGCAGCTTGGTCCGACGCGACGAGTTGTCACACGGTCTGCGTGTTTTCATTTTTACAAAACTATATAATTCTTAAAACATTCCCCAAAAAGAGATATAATCTTCAAAAATAACCATAACCTAATTAACCTCAAGTTTATCTCTTGCCTTTCATTTTCCATCATAACATATAGTAACCTATAATTACCTCAAAAGTAATGATCACATAAACCCTAATGGTTACCTTTAAAATTATTACCTGAACTTCCACATCGAGTTGGTTCTCTCGTAAATGATGCATTTGAGAACTCACCAAGGTTCAAGTGGTTAATCATGACTCCTGATAGTTGGTTTAGAATAACCATGATATTTCTCCTTGAATCCCCCATTTCATCCAGTCTCTTAATCAGAGAACCACCATAGTTTCCTTAAAACCCATTGTCACTTTGGTGCCTGCTAGATCCATCCATTTACTAAAACCAAATATGTTAGTGTGAGTATATCAACAAAATCATTATGTACTAATGAGGAGGATAAACATTAAGATATACTTATCCAAGTTATCTCAAACTCATTCCATCTTTCAAAAATAACAATGACTCCATCTAATATACTAACCATTGTGGTTATACCCAACTTGTCACTTAAGCTTAAACAACACTCTAACCTCTAAAGTTATCTAAACCAACCTCTGATACCAACTATAAGGACCCAACCTTTAAAAATTACTTAATATTGAATTAAATGAATAATTCACATTGAGTATCCTTTCATGATTATAGTTATAGAGAATTAGGACATAACTATTACATCTCAAAAGATTACAAAGTAGACACTTGTACTCAGTTTCCATCATAAATCAGAAAATCTTAAAAGAAACATGTCTAGTTCCATGTTTTAGATAGCTAGTCTTTACTTGATACCATCCATGACCCTATTCATCTTTAATTCCTATGGAAAAAATTTCAAAAAAACTTGGGATGAGCATAAAAAGATCAGTAAGGGATATAAAAGTACGAAATGAAAACATTAGTCCATGTATACATAAGAATTAATGAAATCATACTATACTCATAAAACATAAGAACATTAACATACCTCATAAAATCATGAATAAATCATAGAAATCATAAGACATAAAGGTAACATGAGGCATTCATAACATTTTTACGTAGGGAGTAACCATCATGATTACGTTTGGAATACCCATTACAGTATATTCCCTAAATATATTCAGGGAAACCATAGCGTTTAAGCCCTTCACATTACCCAATGCATTGGAGATCTATATCGGGCTCACTCACCCTACGTTTATCACGGAATCACCCGTCTTCATAAACAATGTCCAAGAACTATAACATACTGGTATCACATAAAACATGCATAATGGAAACATAACATTTCCACATTTTAATCACAAGATATCAATAACACATTGATATAATAAAAAAATTATCAAAATCATTTTCAATACTCAAATGAAAGAAATGTAAAACATTGTATTTATTTTTCATTTTAAAAAAATTTATGGCTTGTAGAGGAAGCTGAAACTCAAATAATGGTCACAGCGGCAGAGAAGTCATTGTCGCCACATACGTACGACAAAAAAATTCCCTTCTGTCATTTAGTAAAACATTTCGTATAAAAAGATTCATTTGGAATAAAAGTAAAAGTCAAAGGGTTTAATACGCTGTATAAAATAAAGTTGTGTATAAAACAAAATATGCCTCAATGAAAGGATATTGAGACGAAGTCCCTTACAAAGTCGGTATCCTTAGATTAAGGATAAATCAATAACATACTTATGTGTCAAAAATAAAAATACACCCAATATATGTGGATATTAAGTGTAAAAAAAATAAGAGGCATTCACATATATTCATATAATGACATACTCAAGGAGTACATGTTTAACCCAAATTATTGAAATTGGGTAAAGAAGTTCCCTTGCAAAAATTCGATAGCCTAACGGCGTCACATCAAATTTTTAAAAAAAAGATTTGATGAGAGAGATAAAGGGTACCTCATCACTTGGACATAAAATTTTCAGCAATAAGGATATACAATAACATATCCCAACATAAGAATATGTAAACTAAAAGACATAACAAAAAGAAGTCTTTTAAAAATAGGAGGGTGAAAGGTTCCCTTACCGACTTGGGTAACTTTCAAAACGTACACCCCTGAAAGAAGGAATATACAACATTGAGAAAAATACCCATAAAAGAATTTATATTACACCAATAGTAGAATAATGGGCATTACAAACACCATTCAAAGGAAATAGTAGAAAATGTAGCATAAATCTCACGGGAATAAAAGTGAGATGAAAAATCCTCTATGAAAACTCAGCAGCCTAACGACGCCACATAAAACATCCAAAAAATTGGGTTGATGAAATAAAATAGGGTCTCTCATCATATGAACATAAAATTTATAGTAATTTGAATATAAAATAATATAACCCCACATAATAAAGATGATCTTAAAAGAAATGACATAAAAGAGAGTACTTAAAAAGAAGGAGAGATGTAGGATCCCTTACCTCAAGTCCTACATGTCTTGCTCATTTCTTTATATTCATGAATAATAAAAATTGGTCAATTTATATTTGATTAAGGACATCATTTAAAGTTTATTATTTAATTAATATCACATATTATAATTTTATAATAATTAGTTAATTATGCGAGTTTATATAAGATGTTTTTGTCGATGTTTGGTACATGAGTCAAAAATGAACTTGTTTGAAAATGATTTTCCATGTAGTTATAGGTACATAATCTCTAGAATAGTAGTAATGATTTAAATATCATACATATCCAGTACATATTCCTTTTATACTATTCCATAACATTTGGAAAGAAATGAAATGCACCGTTCAAGGAGACGGTAGGCCGTACGTACGCATGAACACTACTTTCATTTCTTTGTCATATTAATGGAATTAAAAATAAATGAGAGATATATATATTATAATTCCAGTATAATATATATTTTATATAGGTCACATATGTTCATTAAATCTATTATTTATACATTCCATGTATTGCATGAATGAGTCACATCACTTGAGGGGGCGGTAGTCCACACTTCCTCGTATGAAATTATCGCATTTTCACAACATACAAAGCATAAAATAATGTTTTAAATATAAAATACAAAAGCATATAGAAAATATAAATACCATATATATCATATATAAAATATAGTGACATCATAATGTCCACCATTAATGGTGTTAAGAGAAGATTGAACAATCATCGTTTCGTGAGGAAGTAATTGTCCATCCACAGAAACAGTATGTTCTTTAACCATTAGATAGAGGTGGGTGTAAGTGTAGTTCTAATATTTCTCATAACAACATCCTAGTATATTTAAGTTACTGTTTTTGTTACAAAATAAAGGAATAAAAATATTTTAGGGGGTTGGAGAGGCAAAATAAAACAAATGAATATAAGAGAAGACATTACCTTTAAATCGGGTAACTCCTCTTGGTTTGAACCAAGAGGGTTTCTTGAAGAGCTTTCTGCCTATGGTAAGACTTATATGATGAAGATAGGGATGTGGAGAGATTGAATGAGCAGAATTTGGTAGATCCAAAGGCTTGAGAGGTGTGGGTAAGAGGGTAGAGCTGGGGGCCTTTTATTAGAGGGAGGAGGGGCACTCGCGGAATGTTATAAAATGTTACTTTATTATAAAATGATTTTCGGATTTTAAAGGACCCAAAAATATATATTTAAGGAATAATGTGATAAGGGTTCTAAATCCACCCATACAATAGGTTTTAGACAAGTGTATGTCTTATATTTTACCTTATCTTTTCATTTTATCTAAATCGTTCATTAATGAGGTAATCACTGCATCATCACAGGGTCATAAATAAATTTATGTATTTACGGTCTAAAAATTATAAAAAAAATTCCATGATGTAGGAAATTATTTTATATTTCCAATGGATATTTATAGTATAAAATATCATTTTGGTAGACAAAATTAAAATTGTTTTACCTAGGTGTTACATACTTTGGATACATTTTCCTTTCTTTAAAAAAATATGATAAAAGGTCACTATCACGCTAAAGTGATTCCATGGGGTCCCAAGGTTGGAACAAGGCATCCCATGGTTGGACATGACACCACCAATAGAATTATGACACATTTTCAGGTCATTTTATATTTTTATGATATTATTTTATTACCCTTAACTACACGATTACTAATTAAACACGATAATTAAAGATAATTACCATCGTTACTATTCATAATGTCCAAAAACAAAAGAGTATTAATTAAATAATTTGGAATTTATAATTCCAAATATGGAATCCATTTTACCAAATTCAATACAGAAATTGTAGTAATTAATTTAAAATAATTCCCATTGTCAAAAGAAAATACGAGTTTTTAAGAAGTAATATCTATCAAAAGATTGATTTGTGTTTACGTCAAATTTAAATGTGAAATTACATCGAATGACCAGAATTGTGTTAATTAATAAAAACATAATTAAATTACACCTTAAAACCAATTAAAATTATAATATAAATATATTAATAAATTGGATGAAAAGGCAGTTTTGAATTAAAATGAAGTATTTTTCACTATTCATTGAAAATGAACATTTGTCAGAAAAATACCAAAAATTAACCTTAAGCTATATTTTGATATTAAAAATTAAAAAATGATATCAATGTTACCAAATTAAAAACATATAAGTTGCATCAATTAATTTTATAATCAATTCCTGTTGTCAAAACAAATAGCGTGTTTTTAAGAAACAATATCTATTACAAGATTGACACTTGTTTATGTCATATTTCAAAATGAAATTAATTAAAATGACCTCAATTGGATTAAATAGTAAAAATATATTTTGATTACAATTTAAAACCAATTAAAAAGATAATCTTACCATATAAATAAATTATTCTAAAAGGAGGTTTTGAATTAAAATACAGCATTTTCACGATAAATTAAAAAAAATGAACTTTATCGGAAAAATTATAAAAATTTACACAAAGTAAATTTTTATGTCTTTATTATAAATAAGGATTTTATTTTTTCAAATATAACATATAAAATTGTCAAAAAGTGGATTTAAAAAGGGTTCTCCACCAAAAGGCGGTAAATCGGCTTTTTAAAGAATATTAGAATATTTATTCTTAATATTGGATTATTTTAAATTTTAAGCCTCTAAAATTTATTGAATAATATAAAAACATTTAACAAAATTATATAATCATATTTTAGTTAGTTCTTTTTATTCCCGCTATTCAAACAGCTAGATATTATCTACCATTTAAAATAATATTATTATATTATTAGTGTGCAACGTAAGATTTCAAAGAAAATCGTTGTTGTGTATTGGGTACGCCCTTGAACATAGCATCCACATTAAAGTAATATTAATATTTTATTCAAAAATATTAATAAAAATGAAAATTTCATATTCTTAATTTACCTAGGATGTTACAATAATCATCAATCTATAACCAATCCCCTCTATGCATAAAAATAATGAACAATGGTATCGAATGTTCGGATTTAAAATGAATTCGTAAATATGATATTTTCCTTATACATTCCAAATAGTTAATCCATTCACACAAAACATGTTCTTTTAGATAAATAATATTGAAATAAATGAAATCATTGAACAAAAAAATGTTTACATTGTTAGACAATTTCATACTCCATATGAGGAACACTAAAAAGACATTATTACTAACTGAGGATGATTATTAGAAATTAAAACTCTTGATCACTTTGAAATAAATTATCCAAACCCAATATTTATTATATGTATAAGAAGAAGAAATTTTATTCACTATCTTATGAATGTTGTAGGTAATCATCCACAATGGTTTGATCAGAGGATGAGTTTCACCACCTCATCTGAATCTTCTAGTGAATATTACTCCCTTCTAGTAATTCCATAAATATTTTTTCTATATCCTGCTAAAGAATCATATATAGATGTTGAAAACCCCATAGAAAAACTTATAATACTTCCGTTGAATGATTTCTACGTGAGGTATACTTCTACGCATCCGTCATTTAGACTAATCATTAATGCTTGTTATTAATAAATATTCTTATTTCATAAAATCCAAAACTTTTAATGCCAATAACCCTTCTCCACTATCTTCATACAGATTCAGTATTGAATATTAAGATATAACCATTTTATAAATTTCCAATACACAGTGCAAAAATAATTTAGAAGCAAAAAAATAACATAATAAGTATTGAAAAAATATAAAATATTATGATGAATGTAAATGGAATTGGTATACACATTATCTACCTGATTTTAGAACACATATGATATTTTAGGAATAGTTTTTTTTAATGATGAGATTGAACAATGTGAGAAATACATCATGTTTGATTCAAGTAATTATGTATCTCATGAAGTAGATCATATTAGATAATTTAACATAGATAAATTATTTTTAATATATATTTTTAATTGAAATAATTTTAATGTGTATATATAATTATTCTTTAATGGGACTAATATTATGTCAATATTTGTATATTATTTATATAATAACTCTTAATCAATTGATATAAACTATCTGGGATTAATATAGGAGTATGCGTCATGGTTAAAAATCATTATTCAACATTGTTTAACTAGCAGTTGTTATCATCCATATACCATATAATGTGTTTAAATGAATCTAATCATCATGATTACCATCCCTGTTCATGGCCTATTACATTTGATTACATTAGGGTTGATGTGGACTAATTAAATCTATACAATATAGTGAGTTTATATGTTCTTTTTTACAATTATATTGATAATTTCTGTATTTCCATTGAAATTAAGAATTCTTCTAGAAGAGATTTCCATGATTTGATAAATAAAGATAAATAAAGAAAAAGATTCATCTCATTTGAATCTATGAATCCAAAGTGATGTGTGGTTTCCTTTGAAAATATAAATCCAGTTCATTGATCCTTTCTAAGTGATTTGATAAACCTCCCTCTTCCACATATTATTGTATGGTGAAATAAAATTTTCACAAATCCTAAATCATTAGCATAATTGTGAACAAATTCTCTCAATATTGAAATTAAGTAACCTATTTTTTTCTTATAAATTCAATTAAATTATTTTATCGATGGTTATATAAATTTTTTGTTATATTAGAAACAGATTATAATTTTATGTAAAATTAAGTGATTGTAATTATTGAAAATGTAATGGTATCATAATGGATAACATACATGTATTATAGAAGATGTTATTTTATCAAACAAATCTAATTCAAAACTATAATTTTAAAATAATCTCTTATACATTCCTATAGTCATTTTTTTTATAAAAAATAAAAAAAGGAATAATTATAAGGGAAACACATTATATAATCTTTAATCAAAAAATATCTCAATATTTCTTGTATAATAAATGATAAAAATAAAAATCAATATAATGACACATGAAACACGAATGACATATGATTTTAACTATAGAAAATATGAAAAATAATCCATAAAATAATATCATGTAACATCAATAATATTTGAATTTGATTAAATAAAATATCAATAAAACATCATAATAACTTCTCATAATAGGAACCATATATAAGCATTGAAATTGTGATAGTGTCAACACATATGTAATAGTTATTAAGTATAACTTGATGCATCATTTAACGAAATCTAAGGTAAATTAAACTTAAAAAATAAATCAATGAATATATATTCATCCATAATAGTGATTTTAGGGAAAGAAAAGATCATAAAATAATAATAAAAACATGCAATGAACCACCAAACACATTTACCACCTGATGTCATAAATTTTTTCCAAACCTCTAAAAATTTAACTATTGTATGATTTTTCCCCACACTAATCCAAAAAATTTCTACGATGAAACAACTAAAAATTATCATGAAAAATAAATTGAGGAAAACATACATTTATATAAAATTCATATTATAATAACATTAGTTGATCTATTGTAACTAGAATTGGTTTGATTTTAGAGACACCATTGGATATTATTTTAAATCAAAAATATATGATGTAAAATAAATATAATACTATATATGAAAATAATAGTGAAAAATATAAATATAAATTTCTTGAAAAAATCATAAAATATATAAAATACAAAACAAAATTAATTACAATCAAGAAAAAAGATTATTGAAATTTATAAATACATAATAAGTATCATGTTTCTAGAATGTATTCATAAATATTTATTATCTTCTTTTATACCTTCATTCAATAAATTTTTACAGACATCACTGTAAGTTATTCCATGTATAATTTGTTTACATTTGTTATTTCAGCTTCAGAATAATTTTTTTGTCATATACTTCAGGCATGATATCTTATTCGATTAAAAATAACTCTATTTGTTTATTGATACTAAAAATCTATGAGTTTTTTTAATTTACCTTCTTACCTATAAATTATTAGCAAGATTAATATAGCAATACAAAGTAAATATCACACCATATGATTGAGATATATTTATTGTTAATGGTTTTTATTTTTTAAAATTGATGGAAATTAAAGAAGAAGATTTCATTTATGTCAATACAATGAATAATTTTGAAATTAAACTCATACTATAAGTATAAAATATATCCAAGAATGAAGTGAATATAGACTGAATAAATGGATGGAGAAGAAGGGACTCAAGTATGGATGAATATGATGGTACTCATGTCATAATATATCAATGGTTTTTTAAGTCTTTATGTTTACAATGATTATTATTATTTCACTATTCCGATTTTCTAGAACATTCTCCCTTTGATTCATTTTTATGAAAAATATTTTATAAAAATGAATAAATGTTCATTGGAATAGATATTTTAAAATGAATAAGAATAGTGGTTGTTTAAATCCATGAAAATAATTGAAGATCTTATTTGAAGAGTATAATGATATTAATTTTCATGATGATTTAATTAATTAGTATAATGAATCATATTATTTTTCATGGTAAATAAAAAGAAATAATAGACATATAAATATTATTACAGATGATATTTTATTGATTTACATGCATTTATGTTCATGAGATATGTTTACAATATTCCTGTTATGTTTTTTTAAAGTGTCATTAAAAAATTTCCAACTGTTAGCCTTCCAACCAGGGATCAAATTAAACACAAATATGGGAATCTTAGGTTAATAACATGGGATTCATTCAACCTGTATAGCTATCTATTATTGTTGGATGAAGTGGAATCATATCACTCGTAAAGAGTCTATAGGCAAGAATAAGGAACACTAATGGAATTCCCTTTTGGACTGCATATGTGAGGCGTAGATAGTGACAGGTGTGTCTGACGGTTTATAGAAGTGTTGATCCCCATCTTTTTTACCATGGGTTGGTGGGGACTTGAAAACACATATTTAGAAGAACAAATAAAATTAAATGATGGATGTGTAATGGGATGTTCTAAATTACTATTTATCCAAATTTAAAAATACTGATATATCTTATCCTTATGATATGTTGCACAAGAGCCATAAAATCGGTATGTAGTTTGGCTCTAACATAAGTGACACTAGAAGGAATCTCTCCTCTAGAGTAGAGTTTTGTAAAATAATCAATCAAAGTTATAGTTTTTATAATTCATTTAAGGAAATTATTGTGAAATGATGAGGTCATGGGCCTTTATTCATGGATTATATGATATATAGGCATGTGATATCATGGAAAATATGATACTACTGATAGAAAAAAAATGTTGTTGAGGCAAGATTGGATTTTGAGAAACATGAAATAAATAATTCTTGTAATAATTATAGATCACGTGATCAGTATTTGATGAACATGAGGACTCGTCGCAAATAAAGAGACACCACCTTTTTTGACATATGTTGCAAGAGTAACCTGTGTTTGAAGAGTATGATTGTTTAGATCTTCGGACCCTAATGATATTTATTTAAATAGAATAAAAAGATGGATCTAATTTTGTGAAAAGGAATAGAATTATATAATATAAAAGGATAAGTAACCAAAAATAAAGGTGTTGTGGTTTCTCATGATTATTAAGAGATAACTCATTTCGAAAAAGCAAAGCAACTTTGGGTATTTCATTAATGCCAAGAGGCAGTAGTTCTGTGGGCCTCCATGGATGTAACATCCCAAACCAGCTCACCACAAAACCAGTGGATGGATCGGTCAAAACATTACATCATGCTCGTCTCTCCGTATGCCAGAGGCTTCCAACTAGCAGCGATGGTCTAAGGATAGTAAGTGGGGAGACTATACTCTCTTATCCGAGTTGCACAGTGTTATATCATTTTAAATAACAAAAAAAAGTGGAAGTAGTTGTACATAATTGAAAAAATAGCGGAAGACAAAGAGCATTAATTTTATAAAAGTGGACACCGCCAAATTATACAGTGGAAGAGTGGCCGAGGTAGTAGCTATCACCCGGTTACTGCAAAGTTTGTCATACCGTGCGAACTAACTGTTCGGCCACCTAAACAATATCCCTAAATTGTGGATCTCGCTCATTTTTTCCTTTATATGGATTGTTTTTTCTCTTAAGCGTCCATAACTCGGGATTTTTCATCTCCTTAGGTCAGAGAAGGTTCTCCCATCATTTTGGAGGCAATCTGAAGGCTTCTATTGGTGAATCGAAGCCTATTTCTTGAGGTCGGTAGATGTTCTTCTTCATTCTTGTTTGGTTTCTTAGATCATCTTAGATCTAAATATCCTATTCTCATGATTTCCTAGATCTATGCCTATTATGGGTAAATCTAAGTGTATGGATGACAAGTATGATGAGTTTTGGTCTTGGTCTTTCTAGGAGTGGTAATCTAAGGCGGGTTCTTGAAGAATCATCTCATTTCTCTTGAGGGTTCTTTGTTCATTGTGGTTTCCGTCAAAACCCGAGGTAGTGTTCCTAATATTTAACAAATTGTATGATAATTTGATCTCCTTTTTATTAATTGAGAATTTTAGTTTCCTTGATTATGATATGTCGATTAATGACACTTTTGATGTTATTAAATAATGCCACCCACATGAGATAAATGAGCACTTCAACTGTGTTGATTTTAAGCATGGGTTTATATTTGATTTAAAGTGATATGATTAAACAATTGAATGATTTGATTGGGAAGAATGTGTATTAGGACAATTAATTGTATAATTAATTATGAATTCATGAGTTGGAATGAGTTTGTGGCCTTTAATGATTTTTGGGAATATTGAATATTTGACATGTTTGGGAGATAATTTGGAAACTGGTAATAATTAATGGAGGGATTAATTATTACATGTTAAATGGTAAATGTTTAACTAGTTGAGGATTGGTTTAAGAGATAAGGTTTTATTAATTAATTCTTTAATTAATTAAGTTTATGCATTAAATTAAGATTGTGAATTGATTGTTTGTTACGATTGTTGGCCAAGGGCACCTTTTTATGCGTGTTATATTTCCATTCCTTAAGTTTTATTAGATGGAGTTATTTAGAGATTTGATATGTTGTGTGAGATGGTCACTAAATTATATTGTCTTTGTTCAGAATGTTTTGAGATGATTATGGGGAGCTTGTAGATTGTTAATGTCCGAGACAGACCATTGTTTGAATGGACGAGTTGAGACTTGTTAAAGAATTTGGATAATTAAGTGATGAGTTAATTATTTAGTTGGATTTCTAATAATATTTAACTGTTAATTAATTATTAATTAATGAGATGTTTAATGGATAATTAAGTTTTGACTTAATTTATGAGAGATTTTTGTTGTTAATTAATTGTTGAATTGATAAACGGTTTGGTTTGGTGGTGTTAGACATTGAATTCTACACCAATGATAAATATATGTGTTTTATTGATGAATTGGTTATGATATAGGGACTGATGCTCCAAATACTCACAGGGTGTTAGACATGATGTTATAAACCAATGATAGATGTATTTTTATGATTGATAAATTGGTTTTGAGACAGGGACTGATGCTCCAAATACTCATGGGGTGCTAAACATGGCGTTCTACACCCAGCTTTCAACCAAATATTCTTTTATTGGACTGGGGCTGATGCACCAAATACCCATGTGTTGTGATACATGGACTTATTATAAGGCCCCAACCTTAAACATTACTTAATCACGAGTTATTACAAGAATACACATTGACGATCTTTTCAAGTTTACAGTTTTATAGAATTAGATCATAAAAAATGCATTACATTACTTATTTAAAACAAGGTGGTTACATAAAAAAAAGTATTAATTTTTCCCATTAAAGGATAAATATTTAAAATAAAACATGGATTCTTTGGTGACACTTCCTCGACACTATCATCACATCATGTACGTTTCCCTTGACCTGTGAAAAACATTTCAAAAACTTGGTATGAGCATAAAAAGCTCAGTAAGGGATATAAAAGTACGGAAAGAAAACATTAGTCCAAGTATACATAAGAATTAATGAAATCATACTTTTACTCATAAAACATAAGCACTTAATCATACCTCATGAAATCATAATATTCTTGAATAAATCATAGAAATCATATGACATAAAGGTAACTTGAGGCATTCATAACATTCTTACACATGAAGTAACCCTCATGGTTACATTTGGAATACCCATCATAGTATATTGGATAAATCTCTTCAGAGAAACCTTAGAGTTTAAACCCTTTGTGTTACATAATGCATTGGAGAGCTATTTCAGGATCACCCACCCTTATTTTATCACAGAACCACCCGTCTTTATAAACAATGCCCACGAACCATAATATAATTGTATCACATAAAACATGCATAAAGAAAACATAAAATTTCCACATTTCAATCATAGGATATCAATACAACACATTGATATAATAAAAACATTATCAAAACTATTTTCAATACCAAAATAAAATAAAAGTAAAACATGGTATTTATTTTTCATTTAAAAAAAAGTTATGGCTTGTAGAGGAAGCCGAAACTCAAATAATGGTCACGGCGGCAGAGAAGTTTTTGTAACCGCATAAGTAATACAAAACATTAATTTTCTCATTTTGTAAAATTATTCGTACAAAAATATTGCTTTTGAATAAAATTAAAATTCAAAGGGGTTTATACACAGTATAAAAGAAAGTTTTGTATAAAACAAAATATGCCTCAATGAAAGGAGATTGATATGAAGTCCCTTCCCTCATCTCCGACATGACTTAATCATTATTTGATATCCTTAATAATAAAATAGAGTAAATTTATACTTTATTAAGAACCTTTTTCAAGTTCATTATTCATTTTATATCACTTATTACCATATTATGAACATTATGTAACTATTTATGTTAAAAACGGTTATTTTGTTGATCTTTGGTACATGAGACAAAAATAGACTTCTTAAAATTACATGTTGTTCATGTGGTCAAAGGTTCATTATATACAGAATTATATTCATTATGTAGATATCATATATATCAAATATATATAGTATATACACGCATTTATAATATTACATAACATTTAGAGGTATGAAATGAAATGCACCGTTCATGGAGACAGTACGTCGTACGTACGCATGAAAGCTACTTTCATTCCTATTTCATATTTAATGGAATTAAAAAATAAAGATACATAGTAGTATTATAATTTCACTATGGTATCATATATAATAACATTAAATCTATCCTTTATACGTACCACATATGGTATGAACGACTCAAATCACATTGAGGGGGCGGTAGTCCGCACTTCCAAAAATGAAGATATCGCGATTACCCATAATGGAAACCATGAAAGTATGCCATAAATGAAAAATGAAGAATAATAAAAAATACATAAACAAATTATATATCATATATAAATATAGTGACATCTTAATGGTCACCTTTAAATGTGTTAAAAGAAGATTGAACAATCATCATTTCGTGAGGTAGAAATTCGCCAACCACAGAAACAGTATGTTCTTTAACAATTAGACGGAGGTGTGTGTATGTGTATCTTTAAACCTTCACATAAAAACATCCTAGTATATTGAATATATTTTTCTTGTTACTAAATAATGGAAAAAAGCATTTATGGGGTTGAATAAGAAAAATAAAACAAAAGAACATTAGAGAAGACTTTTCCTTCAAATCGGGTAACTCCCCTTGGATTGAACCAAAATGGTTTCTTGAAGAGATTCCTGCCTAAGGTAAGGATTCTATGATGAATATAGGGATGTGGAGAGATGAAATGAGAAGATTTTGGGCGAGCCAATGGCTTGATAGGTGTGGGTAAAGAGGTAGAGGTGGGGGGCCTTTTATAAGATGGAGGAGGGGAACTCTTGGAAAGTCAAGAAATGTTACTTTATTTTAAAATGAGTTTCGGATTTTAAAGGTCCCTAATTGATATAATTCGAGTATAAGATGATAAGGGTTCGAAATATACTCATCCAATAGTTTTTTGACAAGTGTAAGTCTTAGATTTTACATTATCTTTTCATTTTATTTAAATCATTCAGTAATGATGTAATCACTGCATCATCATGGTGTAATAAATAAATTAATTTATTTAATGTCTAAAAAATATAAAAAAATACTATGATGTAGGAAATATTTTTAGCTTTCAAATTACTATTTATAGTCTAAGAGATCCTATACACATACAAATATAAAATTGTATTATTTAGGTGTTACATACTTTTGTGATATTCTCCTTTCTTTAAAAATAAAATTATTAAGTGTCACTATCACCCAAAAGTGATTCCATGTGGTCCCTAAGATTGGCACAAGGCATCCAATGGTCGGCCATGACACAACCAGTTGCATTAGGACATAGTTTTGGGTCATTTTTGATTATTTTGATATTATTTTATTATCCTTAACTACCCGATTACTAATTAATCACGACAATTAAAGATAATTATCGGAGTTACTATTCATAAAGTCCAAAAACAAAAGATTATTAATTACATAATGTAGACCTTTTGATTCCAAATATGGAATCCATTTTACCAATTTCCAAACAAATAAATTTCAGAAATTGATTTAAAAATAACTCCCGTTGTCAAAACAAATAGCGGGTTTTTTTGAAATAATTTCTATGAATAGTTTGTCACTTGTTTATGCCCAATTCCAAAGTGAAATTAATTATAATGAACACCATTGGATTAAATGGTAAAAATATATTCTAATTACACTTTAAAACCAATTATAATGATAATATATCCATAAAATTAAATTAGATGAAAAAGTAGTTTTGAAGCAAAATGCAGTATTTTCACAATTCATTAATAAAATGAACATTGTCAGAAAAATACCAAAAATTGATGCAAAGTAAATTTCAATGTCCCAATCCGAATGAATAAGCTTATTTTGACAAATAAAGCTTATAAAATTGTCAAAAGTTTGATTTAAAAATGGTTTTCCATCAAAAGGGAGTAAAATAATCTTTTAAAAAATATTAGTGTATTCCATGCTTATGATTGGATTTATTCTCATTTTAAGCCTCTAAAACAATATCTAATTCATAAATAGACATATATAAGAAAATAAATAATTCTTTACTTACATGGGATTTTAAATCCTTCCCCCCTTTAGAAAATTTCATCCCCTGAATTTATTTACTTATCAAATAAGTGGGGGTATTTATCCCTCATTGCATTTTCAGATTCTCATGTTGCCTCTTCAATCATGTGGTTTCTTCACAAAACCATTACTTGATGAATCACCTTATTCTGCAACACTTGATCCCTGTGATCAAGAATCTGGAATGGTTGATCCTCATAAGATAGATTCTCTTCTAACTAAACTACCTCTGGACTCAAAACATGTGATGGATCTGGCATGTACTTCCTTAGCATTGAAACATGAAAAACATTGTGTACCTAAGATAAACTTGGAGGTAAAGCCACTTTGTATGAAACTGATCCAAATCTCTCCAAAATTTAATATGGTCTAATGAACCGTGGACTTAGCTTTCCTTTCATACCAAATTGCATCACACTCTTCCATGGAGATACTTTGAGAAAAACATGATCACCTACCTTAAAAGAGAGATCCTTCTTCCTGTTGTTAGCATAACTTTCCTGCCTGCTCTAAGATGTTATCATGTGTCTCTATATCACCTGAACCTTTTCTACCAACTCTTCTACCAATTCTGGTCCCATAAACTTTCTTTCACCTATGTCATCCCAAAAAGCTGTAGCTCAACACCGCTTCCCATATAATGCCTCAAATGGCGATATCTGTATACTGGAATGAAAACTGTTATTATAAGAAAACTCAACCAAAAAAAGATGTTGGTCCCAAAATCCCTGATAATCCATCGAACAAGCACATAGAATATCTTCCAAAGTGTGAATTGTTCATTTTGACTGCCCATCTGATTTAGGATGAAAAGCTGTACTAAAATTTAATTCAGTACCCAACGACTTCTGAAGGCCTTTCCAAAAGTTAGAAGTAAACCTCAGATCACGATCAGATACAATGGAGAAGGGAACTCCATTTAACCTGAATATCTCTTTAAGATACAAATGAGAGAGTTGATCTTGGGAAAAATAATCTCGTATAGAAAGGAAATGAGTAGATTTAGTCAAGCGATCAACAATAACCCAGATTGCATTATTATATCGTGGTGTCTTCGGTAACTCAACAACGAAGTCCATGGATATATTCTCACATTTCCACTTTGGAACTGGTAAAGCCTGAAGAATCCCTTTCGGTAACTACTGCTCTTCTTTAACTTGTTGAAAAGTCAAACACTTCACAGTAAAATCAGCAATATCTTTTTTCATTCCATCCCACTAGTAATACTCCCAAAGATCTCTATACATCTTAGTAATGCCAAGATGAACTGAAAACGGAGAACTACAAGCTTCACATAACAAATATCTCTTCAACTATGAATCACAAGGCACACTCAATCACTTCCCAAATCTCAAGCACACAATCATTATCAATGTTGAATTTAGGAAACTTACACTTCTGAACCAGCTCTACCTTTTTCTGCAACTCACTGTCTTGCTTCTATGCTTTCTTAATTCTGTCTGATAGAGAAGATTTCACTGATACCTAAAACAAAACAGAAAAACATCCTTCACCAACAACTTATATTCTAAAGTTCATAAAATCCTTAACCAAAGTATCACGTTCCAAATGCAACATTGTAAGTGAAGCATTAATTTTTCGACTCAAAGCATCAGCCACATTATGTGATTTTCCTAGAAGGTAATGAATTGTACAATCATAATCCCTGATTATTTTTAGCCATCTCCTCGGTCTCATGTTCAATTCTTTCGGAGTGAATATATACTTTAAAATTTTTTGATCGGTATATATTTCACATTTTACTCCATACAAATGATGCCTCCAAATATTTATAGCGAAAACAATAGCAGCCAATTCCAAATCATGTGTAAAGTAATTTACCTCATGAGTTTTCAACTGATGTGAAGCATAATCAATTACTTGATCATTCTGCATTAGGACGCAACCAATTCCTTTCAATGAAGCATCACTATAGATAACAAACTCACCATTCCTAAAAGGTAGTGCCAAAACCGAATCATTCACCAATCTTCTTTTCAACTCCTGAAAACAATCATCACATTCTTTTGTCCAGATAAAATTAACACTCTTCCGAGTTAGCTTAGTCATTGGACTAGATAACTGTGAAAAATTCTTAACAAACCTTCGGTAATAGCCTGCCAAACCAAGAAAACTATGGATCACAGTTACATTTGTGGGTCTTGGAAATTCTTCAACAACCATTGTTTTTGTATGATCATCAATTATCCCTTATTTAGAATCAATGTGACCAAGGAATGAAATTTTTTGCAACCAAAACTCACACTTTTTGAATTTCCCATACAATTTCTATTCTTTTAAGGTTTGAACAATATCCCTTAAATGTATTTCATGCTCCTCTTTAATTTTAGAAAACACCAAAATATCATCAATTAAAACAACCACAAACTTATCAATGAACTCCTGGAAAATTCTATTCATAAGGTCCATGAATACAGTAGGTGCATTGGTTTACCCAAAAGGCATAACTATAAATTCATAATGGCCATTTCTAGTATGAAACGCAGTCATCAGAACATCTTATTTTTTGTACTTTCAACTGATGGTACCCCGATCGCAGGTCAATCTTTGAAATATACTAAGCTCCCTAGAGCTGATCAAACAAATCATCGAAATAAGGCAAATGATATTTGTTATTAACAGTGATGTTATTCAAGGCTCTATAATCAATGCAAAGTCTTATTGAACAATCTTTTTGTAACAAATAAGACCGGAGCAACCCACGGTGATGTTCTAGGTTGAATGAATCCTTTCTCTAATAAATCTTGCAATTTCTACTTCAACACTACAAGTTCAATTTGATCCATTTGATAAGAGGGTTTTGAAATTGGCTTAGCATCAGGAACTAAGTCAACAGTAAATTAAATTTCCCAATCTGGTATTATTCTAGGCAACTCATTAGGAAAAACATCAGGATACTCATTTACCACTGACACATAATTAATTTGAATGGTTCCTTTATTTTCAACAATATGTGCAAGGTAACATTCGTTTCCATCTTTTACAAGTTTCTCAGCCTCTTGATATGTTATCAACAGTAAGCGTTCATTCTTGTACACAAACTAAAAGTCTTTCTGAAAAGAAACCTTTTTAGCTCTACAGTCAATATTAGCATGGTAAACAGAGAGCCAATCCATACCCAGGATAACATCAAACTCTACTAGAGGTAAAACAATAAGGTTTGCAAGTAGGTTATTTCCACGGATAAGGATATGAAGATTCTTATAAATTCTTTTTGCCTGAACATTTCCCCCAGGTGTTTTTACCAAATGTTCAGGAGTAATTTTTAGAGATGGTATTCCCAATTTACTAGAAAAATTTTCAGAGATGAATGAATGTGTAGAACCTGAATCAAACAACACACTGGCATAATCTGAAAAAACAATGTTTCTGATACCACTTTATTTGATGGCCCAAAATCTGTTATGGTGGTTGCAAAGGATTTCACCACCCCTTTATTCTTGTAGTATGACTGCTTCCTATCACTCGAGCTCTTTGTCGAACACTGGTTTTCATAATGACCCATCTTATTGAACTTGAAACACTTCACTAACTATAAATCAAATTTGGTCTTACAATTAGCCTGATCTTTTCCAGTGCAATCACGAGCGTTATGTCCCAACTTACCACATCAGTATCACTTTCCAGAATTCAAAATACATTCCCCAACATGCCTTCTACCACATTTATCACAAACTGAAAACTTATTTTTCTTACCATCAGACCTCTTTGAATGATTCTTCCCTTTCTCCTTCCACCTTGGTCTCTTCTTCTGTTGGTTTTCATAGAGAACTTGCTCATTAGAAAACTCCATTTCCACCTTCTAAGAACATCGAACAAGCTTTTCATAACTTTTGAACTCATGAGAAGCTAATGCCCTTCGATATTTTGGATTTAATCCTGAGTAAAAATGATTGATTTTACTATCAAGGTATCAGATAAAATTTGGAGCATAGCTTTCCAATCGAGTGAACCTCTCTTTATAAGTACCCACTAATTCATTCTCTTGCCTCAATTTCAAGAATTTTCTTTCCATCCTAGTCGAACAGCCTTAGGAAAATATTTCTCGTGAAACATAACTTTGAATTAATCCCAGTCAAGAGAATCAGTCTCATCGGCGTCCCTAATATTTTTAAGCATCGACCTCCACTGATGTGCTTCACCCTCCAAACGGTAAATATCAAGACTAAACTTTTGATTGTCAGAACACCCCATGACATTAAAAATATTCACCAGTGCTTTAATCCACCCTTCAGCAAACACAGGGTCAGATGATCCACTGAATGATGGGGGATGTTGCCTCATGAAATGGTCCACCACTGACATGTTCCTCTGCAGTTGATCTGGCTGATCTCGTGCATGGATACCACCACCATTTATCCCTTGATTCAATTGCGCCATTAATGCAACAAACTGTTCTGTTCCAATTCTGACAATCTCAGGATGCTGATTCGAAAGGTCATTTCCTTTAGCATGCCTTCCAAGCGATGCTTCCCTGTTTCCTCTACGGAAAACCATTCTGAAAAAACATGTCTCAGATGAAGAAACATGGTAATCTTCAAATTCTATATCATTTTAATTTGGCCATAAAAAAAATATTTGTAGATAATAATTTAATAGAATTCTAACTGCTAAATTACTCAAAACCAACCTTTGATACAAACTATAATGCCCAGCCTTAAACATTACTTAATCTTGAGTTATTAAAAGAATACACATTGAGGATCTCTTCAGGTTTAGAGTTTTATAGAATTAGATCATAAATCATGCATTACATTCCACATTTAAAACAAGGTGGTTACATAAAAGACTGTATACATTTTTCACATCAAAGGATACATATTTAAAATAAAACATGGATTCTTTTGTGACACTTCCTTGACACTATCATCACATCATGTAATTTTCCCTTGACCTGTGAAGAAAATTTCAAAAACTTGGGATGATCATAAAAAGCTTAGTAAGGGATATAAAAGTACGGAATGGAAACATTAGTCCATGAATACATAAGAATTATTGAAATCATACTTTTACTCATAAAACAGAAGCACTTTATCATACATAATGAAATCATAATATTCAGAAATAAATCATTGAAATCATAATACATAAAGGTAACGTGAGGCATTCATAACATTCTTACGTAGGGAGTAACCCTCATGGTTACATTTGGAATACCCATCAAAGTATATTCCCTAAATCACTTCGGAGAAACCATATCGTTTAACCCCTTCGCATTACCCACTGAATTGGAAAGCTATATCGGGCTCACCCGCCCTTAGTTTATCATGGAACCACCCATCTTCATAAAAAATTCCCAAGAACGATAACATAATCGTATCACATAAGACATGCATAAATGAAACAGAACATTTCCACATTTCAATCACAAGATATCAATACAACACATTGATATGATAAAAACATTATCAAAACCATTTTCAATACCAAAATAAAAGAAAATTAAAACATGGTATTTATTTTACATTTAAAAAATGTTATGGCTTGTAGAGGAATCTGAAACTCAAATAATGGTCACGACGGCGGAGAAGTCGTTGTCACCGCATATGTAATACAAACAATTAATTTTTTTGTTTAGTAAAACGCTTCATACAAAAATATTCCTTTTGAATAGAAGTAAATGTCAAAGGGGTTTATACACCGTATAAAAGAAAGTTGTGTATAAAAAAAATATTCCTTAATGAAAGGAGATTGAGACGATGTCCCTTGCCTCGTGTCTGACTTGACTCGATCGTTATTTAATCTCATGAGTAAAAAAATAGAGTTAATTTCTACTTTCTTAAGAACCTTTTTAAGTTCATTATTCCTTTTATATCACTTATTACCAGATTATGAACATTATGTAAATATTTATGTTAATAACGGTCGTTTTGTCGATCTTTGGTACATGAGCCAAAAATGGACTTCTTATAATTACATGTTGTTCATGTGGTCAAAGGTTTATTATATCCAGAATTATATTCATGATGTAGATATCATATATATCATATATATCCAGTATATACATGCATTTATAATATTACATAACATTTAGAGGTAAGAAATGAAATGCACCCTTCATGGAGACGGTAAGTCGTACGTAGGCATGAACGCTACTTCCATTTATATTTTATATTTAACGGAATTAAAACATAATGATACAAAGTAGTATTATAATTCTAGTATGGTATCATATATAATATCATTAAATCTATCCTTTATACGTACCACATATGGTATGAATGATTCAAATAACATTGAGGGGGCGGTAGTCCGCACTTCCAAAAATGAAGATATCGTGTTTACCCATAATGGAAACCATAAAGGTATTCCATAAATGAAAAATACAGAATAATAAGGAAAACATAAACATACTATATATCATATATAAATATAGTGACATCTTAATATACACCTTTAATTGTGTTAAAATAATATTTAACAATCATCGTTTCATGAGGCAGAAATTCACCAACCACAGAAACAATATGTTCTTTAACCATTAGACAGAGGTGTGTATATGTGTACCTCAAATAATTCTTATAAAAACATCCTAGTATATTGAAGATACTTTTGTTGTCACATAACAAGAGAAAAAATAGTTTAGGGGGTTGGAGAAGCAAAATAAAACCGAAGAACATTAGAGAAGACTTTACCTTTAAATCGGGTAACTCCCCATGGATTGTACCAAAAGGGTTTCTTGAAGAGCTTACTACCTAAGGTAAGGATTATATGATGAAGATAGGGAAGTGGAGAGATTAAATGAGCAGATTTTGGCCGATCCAATGTCTTTAGAGGTGTGGGTAAGGAGGTAGAGTTTCGGGCCTTTTATAAGAGGGAGGAGGGGTACTCTTGGAAAGTCAAGAAATGTTACTTTATTTTAAAATGAGTTTCTGATTTTAAAGGTCCTACATTGATATATTTTGAGGATAAGATAATGAGGGTTCTAAATATACTCATCCAATGGTTTTTTGACAAGTATAAGTCTTAGATTTTACATTATCGTTTCATTTTATTTAAATTGTTCATTAATGAGGCAATCGCTGCATCATCATGGTGTCAAAAATAAATTAATTTATTTAATGTATAAAAAATATAAAAAATTACTTTGATGTAGGAAATATTTTTAGCTTTCCAATGATTATTTATATTCTAAGAGATCATTTACATTGACAAATCTAAAATTGTTTTACTTAGGGGTTACATACTTTTGTGATATTCTCCTTTCTTTAAAAATAAAATGATAAAGTGTCACTATCACCCAAAAGTGATTCTATGGGGTCCCGAAGATTGGCACAAGGAATCCCATGGTCTGCCATGAAACAAAAAGAAGAATTAGGACACATTTTGGGGTCATTTTTTATTATTATGAATTTATTTTATTATCCTTAACTTCCCAGTTACTAATTAATCACGATAATTAAAGATAATTACTGTCTTTACTATTCATAATTTCTAAAAACAAAAGATTCTTAATTAAAAAATTTGGACCATATGATTCCAAATATGGAATCCATTTTACCAAATTCCAATCACAGAAATTGCATTAATTGATTTAAAAATAATTCTCGTTGTGAAAACAAATAGCGGGTTTTTTTTTGAAAAAATATCTATGAAAATTTTGGCACTTGTTTATGCCCAATTCCAAAGTGAAATTAATTATAATGTCCACCATTGGACTAAATGATAAGAATATATTCTAATTATACTTTAAAACCAATTATAATGATAATCTAAAAATATAATTAAATTAGATGAAAAAGTAGTTTTGAAGTAAAATGCAGTATTTTTCACTATTCATTAAAAAAATGAACATTGTCATAAAAATTCCAAAAAAATTTCCAAAGTAAATTTCAATTTCCCAATCGTAATGAATAATTTTATTTTGACAAATAGTGCTTATAAAATTGTCAAAAGTTTGATTTAAAAATGGTTTTCCATCAAAAGGCAGTAAAAAACTTTTTTTAAAAAATATTAGTGTATTCCATGCTTAAGATGTGATTTATTCTCATTTTAGGCCTCTAAAACACTATATAATTCATAAATATACATAGATAAGAAAATAAATAATTATTTACTTACATGGGATGTTACACTGATGCTCCGAATACTCACGAGGGTGCTGGACATGACGTTCTACACCCATTAATTAACATTGGACTGTGGGTCCAATTGTTCGTGCATGAAATGAGTTAATGGTTAATGAAGGCTATTGTGACTTGAAGATTTGTGAATTGATTATGAGAAAGGGTTTAGACATATTAATGAATTTTGTGAACCACTATAAGTGGATGAACCCATGATAGAATCACTATTTTAGTGGACAGGCTTAGAAATAATGTAAGAAAGATTTAATTGAATAACTTATGACACCTTATCCAAGCCATAGAACAATATTGGTTTCAGCCTTTACTTTGATCACTTATATGGTCTTTAGAGTCATCCGCTGTTAGTGACTTATATGGGAGATGTCGGGTGTAGGCTGAATCTCAAGCCTTTCATATGTTATTAAGATTGGAATAATTGATAAGCAATAAATAATTATGTAATTATTGTCGAGTATGCATAACAAATGAATACTAAAGGTTCAGACACCAGCTGAGGGCTGAAACGGGTACTTGAGTATATTGTTAATTATTACTACTTACTTTATTTTATGCATAACTTCACATGTTTTAAATTATTTATTAAATGTATGGATTTGGGGTAGACACCGGTGGTACCAACCTACTATGTTTTATATCTCACACCCTACTCTGGCCACCATTTTACTAGGTACACATGTAGATTCTATTTGGTTGCAGGACTATGCTGTTTGCATTTTCTTGGGAGATAAGAGTAGAGGACTGAGCGGATGCTCGGGATGCTCGAGGAAATCGCCCTTGTGGATTTGAGTCATTATTTATTTATTTTTGTATTGGAATGTAAATCAGGTTGTTTTGTTCAATGTGTTGTACTTTTATATCATTAGCATGTCACATATGCATCTTCTATATAATTTTTCATTGGACACTTTAAAAAATGAGTAATATTTGTCTTCTGCTATTTTGTCAATTATGTACTACTACTTCCATTATTGTTTGTTATTTACTATGAAATACTGTTGTGAAACTCTGATAAGAGGGTATAGTCTCCCCAATGACTATCTATAGACCCTCAATACAAGTCGGCAACCTCTAGCATACAGGGAGACACTCTTAAGGTCTTGTGGCGACCGGTTCGGCCACTGGTTTAGTGGTGAGATGGGTTGGGACGTTACAATGGATTTATGAAAATTTGAGTTATGCAAACTACATATGGGAAGAAAAATTATTGTGAGATTGTTCTTGATTTACATAATTCTAATGAGGTTTATGGCGAAAAATAAACATTCTTTTATTTTTTCTATTTAACTACGTGACTACGCGATGAAACATTCTTTAAACTTGTGATAATGTATTACTAACTGAATGTGAAACATGATTGATTTGATCTATTTATAAAACCTTATTTGATGAAATAATATTTCATTGTGAATAAGGCTTTCATTCCTAAATATTACACCCAAAATAAATTGAGTTAATTATAACCACGAAATCCATTCCTATGAACACAATTTCACATGAAATATTTGAACGAATAATCTTATAGGTTTGTGTGAAGAAGGATGACAATGTGAATAATCGAAAGTAGGTGAATTACAAACATTACGTGAAATCATAAATGTTTAAATACAAGATAAATTAACTAAAATAGAACAAACCATTTTACATATATGATAAATTTGTATTATATTTTTCAATACATTTTTTATAAATATAATAGTTAAATTTAAAATAAAATAACCTATTTTCTAGGATTTTGGTTGAAGAGATGATGTGATCTGTTTGTGAAGATTTTTCATAATATTGAGTTGAATATAGAGGAAAATTGATTCAATAACAGTTATTGATATTATATATCGAGTTATTGTGATATATATAATCCAGAGTAATATTTATATAATCTGGATAGAATATGATAGAGAGAAGAAGAAGATAAGTAAATGTGATGATATTTGTTTGATATTTCATTAATTCTATAATAAAAAAGGAGGTCTTACTTTCTATCCAGTACTGAAATTTATTATATCAAAAAGAAAATTAGTGGTTCAACTAGATACCAAATAGGGTTGTGAATATAATTTTGGTTGATGAATAATTAAAATATTTTTAGTAAACTATATATTAATATTGTTGTGATTGATGTTAGAATAAGATGAAATAGAATATATTTTTTTTATTAAGAAGAAGAAGTGTTTTAGGTGTAATACTATACAAGTAAAAAAATGAAAAATATGTAAGTAGAGGAACCATGAAACAATGTGACATCCAAAATAAGTCCTCTGATGGAAGAATTTATTGGTCTTACAAAGTACCTTATTAGATTGGGTAGACAGTCTTCAAACACAATATAATGAACAAGAATGAATCTGCATGTTAGGCTACATTATCACTATTCTAAGGAAAGTGAAATAATTCCTTACACCCTCCTAAACTATATTGTATCATACTTTAATTAGTATTGTTTTTCTAGCAATACCATTATAACATGATATCTCATTATTGTAGAAAATATGTGTATCTTCAATCATGATTTGAGACAAGGGATAACAACTGTTATTTTTTAGTTGACATTGTGAAAATATATTGTCAAATTATTTATCTTTTTTATTATAATTTCATATGATATTGAAAATGTATTAACAGAGTCATGATCCTAATTTTTCTAAGTGGTAAATGAATTAAAGGTTATAATTTGTAAACAACACCAACATAGAATCACCCTCCCACTATTTGTTGTGTATATCCTTAAGTGGTCCTCTCAAAAGTTATATTATCCTTGATTCACCTACCTTAGATTCTCAACATTCTTGTAATTTTATTTTAAGGATTTTAGTTTCTTTCCTGGGATAACAATAAAGTTAAGTTTTCAGGAAGATAAATATGTGATTAATTCTATTCCCTCTAAATGATGATGTACATGAGAAACAATGTGAAGATAAAACTGAAGAAGAAAACCCTCCTATCTAAATAAATGGACATGTCAATATATCTCATCATTTGTAATAATGAATATAGAATGGGGTTGGTAAGTGAAGAGTAGGTGGATCGGGTTTCCACCATGAATATGGGATGTTGTTATACCTAATAATGATCAAGACATTCAATTTATATTTTGGTATGTGTTAACACTTATTAAAACAATTATGTTGAATTTCTAAAAACTAAAGGGATTGATGATATGTCAATGGAATTTTCAATTTACTGATTAAATAAAATTATACAGTTATACATAAATGAACTGTTGTCTATTATCTATGGGATAATGGATTATATACTGGATGAAATAACATATCACAGGGGGAAGTCAAATGTAACAGATAAGCCTTTATAATAAAAACATTGATATTATATAAATCTCTACAAAAAAAGTTTAATCCTCTGAAAAAAAAGAGTGTTGCATGATATATGTTCATCATATTAGAAGAAAATGGATCATTGAATTAAAAAAGTTATTTGGAGTCAAGAAGACACTTGAAAAAAATATCCAAGCACTTGATGTGAAATTTAAAACATGTGTTGATGTGAAGTATTTATTATTTAATGAAAAATTCATAAATATCAAAGAACATGAATCATTTTTATCAAACAAAGTTAATCAGTATAATTTTTAATAAACAATGGATATGACTTGTGAAGATAAAATGGTTATGATTGAAGATAAGAAAATTATTCTCAATATGAAATATCTAAAATTTGAATTTTAGTAGGCCAATATTGAGAAGACATATATTTGGACTTCACAAAATAAGGATACAAGTTCTAATTCTAATAAATCTTCATTGGAGGATTATTATTTTAAAAGGCCTCCAACATTTGAATAGAAGGTCATGGATTCATTTGATAACCAATCTCATGTAGATGATAATATAAAGGCCTTATAGATATCGTCTTCAAATATTGTTTCTAATTCCTTTTCCCAATAAAATAATTATTTTTTGAAAAAAATTGAATAAGTATGAATAATTAAAGGAGGTATGAATTATAACTCCAAAAATATGGTGGATATGATAAAGAGTGTGGAAAGTGGTTCCCCACGAATAGACCAACAAGATATGATATGAAATAATAAAGAAATTGAGTTTAAAAATATGTGCATTATTCTACTATTATTGTTGTCTAGACCATAATTCATTGTTTTTTATGATAGATTATTTCGAAAAATGAAGAATAATTCATTGGTATTGATGTTCCAAATTGATGAAGATAATGAGTTTTTCAAATTCCTGAAAATATTTGAGGATTTTATTTGAATGTAATGAAAATATTAGTTTTCAAGAAGAATACATTAATAAAGATAATGAAAAAACATTATTTTTTAAAATGAATAAGAAGAAGTCCATGAAATCTATTTATTATTTTATATGTTAATTTATAGAATGTAATCCATCAAAATTAATGAGTTATGTTAAGAATATTTCAAAGAGATTTATTGTATGTGTTTCAATAAAATTATGCACCCAATAACTATCTATTCGATCACCACCTCAACCAAACATTTGGGACTCTTAGGTTGACCATGTGGGAGGTATTCAACATGATTATCTATCCATGGAGGCAGGAAGAAGTGTGATTTTAGTTGTTACATGAAGCACATAGGCATGTGAATGGAATACTCATAGGATTCCTTGGCTGAGAATGTGGTTGAGGTGAACATAGTGACTTGCATGTGTGGGGGTGTATCGGGGAGATAATAACCCACTTCCTTGGAACAAGTAGGCAAGGAAACAAAAACCTTATTAATGTGTGTCTGTCTAAGATAAAATATTTTTGGTATTGGATACACTATGGTACTATTTATTGACCTTTATTAGAGATACAAATATATCACATCCATTTGATCTATTTCTCAAAAGTCATTTGATCAACATGTGATTGTCTTCTACCTCTAGTGGTTATGAAATTCATATATTCACATGAGTATAGGGATGATCCCCTATTAATCAATGCAATAGTCTATGTGATTGATCTTAGTATAATATTATCAAGAATTGATTCCATGAGTCTTCATGAATGCATTACAATATTTTATATTATGTGATAATGTGAATAACATAATAATAAAAAATGAAATTTATGTTTCAAAAGAATGATGGGAAGGTGAGAAATAGGCATCAATTCGTTCTTATAAAACTTATAGATTATGTGATCTTAATTTGATGCATGTTAGGCACATATCATAAGTACAATAATCACCATTATTGAAATATGTCATTAGAGGAACCCATTTTTGAATAATATAAATTTAGATATCATTAACCATTAAGTATATTGATTTACTTGGAATAAAAATTAGGTTCTAATGTTGTGAAAATGAGGTGCATTCTCACATATGAAAGAAGAACTAACCACTACCGATGTAGTTATTTTTTCTCATTATTCCTTTGAGATGTATTATTTTGGAAATAAAAATGTCATATACATGTATTTATTTTACATGAATAGGCATAAAATTTTATGATCCTCCTTGGCATCATGACAATGGATATTATTTATACCAAATGTTCAATGAAAAAGGGTTATAATCTATTTCTTGAGTTATGTACATCCCCTATGCTTCATGATGAATATGACACTTTCTTTGGTGTTTCACATTAGCCTTCATAAATGCTTGGTCAAATGTTCTACAAACCATTTTTTTCAATACAAAAACACTTTTTTATGTGTAGGATACCATCCTTGTATAGAACCTTATTTAAAAAAGGAATAATCATCTAATAAGCACAATTTAATTTTTTAAGGATTCCTCCATGACATACTAGGTGCAATGTAAGCCAATTAACATCCCTTCTATAGAATACATTTTTTCTGGACACATAGGCATAAAGAATTTTGTTGTTTTTCTGAAGAATGAATTTAATGTAAACAATAGACTTTGTGTGTTTCATTAATTACCTAAATAAGTAAATGTTTTTTAAATAATGATTTTTACCAAAATATAATGAATCATTCAAAATATATGATCAATTTTCATCAAAGAGTTCATGGAAACTAGAATATGTTTTTTTAAAGTAGCACATAAAATAAAAATTGTGATAGGGTTTTGGTTGGAGAGATTATGTGATACGATCAATGTATTGATATTTTTTTTAATTAATATTTATTTGAACAATGCTGAGAACTGATACAACAAAATTAATTTCGATAGTGTGTTAAGGAATTATGAAATACACCATTAATAGTCATAATCATATTATTCTTACAATATAATAAATAGTGAAGTAGAATATATATAATTATGATGATACTGAATTGTTATATCAATGATTCAAGAATCCCAACGTATGTTTTTGATTCTATCATGTCCAAATATTTTTCTACACTAGAAGGATGAATATTTGTTTGACCAGATACCAACTAGAGTTTTCATTATCATTTTGGTCAAAAAATATTTTGAAGATTATCTTTCTTCAACATGTTCAGATTATTTTTAGTGATGTTAGATTAAAGATGTAGGTTAAAATTAAATTTTATTCTAATAAGAATATGATGAGTTATTTTCCTACTAAAATGAATGTTACAATGTGAAGAATATTTAATTGGAAGAACAAGGCAGTAGTGTAATATAAAAAAAAATAATACAATAGATTTAATTATTAGAGTTATAATGTAAAGAATAAGATGTTGAAGGCTATGTTCATAGGAATTATAAACTATCATAATGAAGTAGCAATTTTGACCAGGTCATCACTAGTCTAGGGGAGAAGAATTGATTCCTTTCCACTATTAAAGTGCACTGGAATAGACATGGATACACTTTATCTTTTTATCCAAACCAATATAACATGATATCTCATTATTATATATAATAAGGGTACTGGATATAACCATAGGTTTCATGGACTACATACAGTTTTATAGTAGTTATCCTTGTAAAAATATCATCTTACATTAATTATTTTTTTACATATACTTCCATATAATAAGTAAAAATGTACAATAGAATCTAGACACTAACAGTTCTAGAGTTAAAGTGATAAAAAGGTTATAATTTTCAAGAATTTCCAACTTTAGTTCACCCCTTTACCCCCAATCATTGTTTATTATGTCCTTCTATGATCATATCAATTTTTTAGTTCCAGTATTCACCTTTTTTAGATTATATACATTTCATCTATTCTATTTTAGTGATTTAATTTTCATTAATATGTTGAAAATGATGTGTAGTTTTGGTGAATATATCTCTTAGAAGAATTATATTCCTACCAATACCATGTTGAATTGGATAAATTAAAAGAAAGGAAGTTTAAGGAAAAATCCCCTCTTATCTAACGAAGATGAATTGTCAGTATCTTTAATCATTTCCAACAATAAACCCAGATAATAATTGGAATGTGATGTGCATGTTGTGAGTGTTTCCACCGAGGATATGGATAATCATTTAACCTCATATTGATCAATATGTTCACGTGATCAGGAGTTATGTTTTGAATATTATAGAAAATGTCTTAAATAATATTTAATAACTATTTGGATTGATGATATGTCAATTTATTTTTCGATTGATTAAT
Organism: Viscum album; assembly: GCA_963277665.1. Taxonomy (NCBI): domain Eukaryota; kingdom Viridiplantae; phylum Streptophyta; class Magnoliopsida; order Santalales; family Viscaceae; genus Viscum; species Viscum album. The sequence continues at coordinate 657,353,477 of OY728146.1, forward strand.
TGAAGTGTATGAAGAAATGTTATCCCAATGAATTAGTTTCTATAATATATGGTATATAGTAATTCATGTAGGATGAAATCCTACTGGTTTAAGAGAATTCAGATGTAATAGAGATAGCTTTAAAAGAAACAATCCAAGAATAAATAAACCCCCCAAACTAATTGGATCTTTTGAAATAGAAATTATAGATCTTGATATAGGATCCTTAGAATTTGAATACAACTATACTAATAAATATTTTGAGAAATATGGTTTCAAGTATATGATGAATGAATAGATCCATGAACTTGAAAATAAATTCAAAAACAACCTTGATGTTAACTATTTAAAATTTGAATAAAAAGTGAAGAATATCAAAGAATTTAACTTGTTTATAACAAAAAAATATATGCTACAAGAAGCATAATTTAAAAGAATGAATATTTCTTGTCAAGGGAATATGGTTATGATTGAATATCATAAATTCATTCACAATATGGAATATCTATAAATGGAAGTTCTGTTAGAGAATCTAGAGAATACATAGATCAATACATCAAAAAAGTAGGATAAAATTACCACTACTAAAAAATTCTCATTGTAGGATAGTTATGTTAAAAGGACTCCATCATTTGATAAGAAGATCATTAATTGAAACAATGATCTATCTCAATCAGCTTAGAATAAAATGGTACAATCCATTTCATCTTGTAATGCCTTTTCTAAATTTTTCCCCAAAAATAGTGTATGTTAAAGAATCAAATCTAAACAACTATAGATAAAGAACATAGAGAAAAATCCTACCTCTGTGACTATCATTGATTGAAGAACGAGTATGGAAGAACGCTCTCAACGAAGATCCAAAAATGGTATAAAGAAGACCCAAAAATTCACATAATTGAAATAAGAAATTCAATTTTTGTGGGTAAATGTTATTTATAATTGATTTGGGAATTATGAAATATATTATTTGAATAATAATTTAAAATAAAAGGTATAAAAGAATTCAATGTCATGGTAGTTCAAGTAAGTGATGTAGAAGAAACATGTAAATGTTAATAAATATTTATATACTATAAAAAAATATGAACACATAATACTATATATGATGTATGAAATTATATTAGTCATGGGAATGCTTCATTCACATCTTGAAATATATCTAATTTTTTAATAATATATGTACACAAATGTAATAAAATAAATAATAGGAATCCTTTACCAGAATAGAGAATAATGTTATAATCATGACTTATCCCAAAAATAATGGTTTTAAGACCATGTATTCTAAAATTAATGGGTTTAATAAAATTTCATCACAAAGGAATTATAAGGTTTGTGTAATTATGACTAATCCTTATAGAAAATCCAAAAATATTGTTCATATTCCTAATGACATGTCAGTTATCCAGATAGAAGACTAGGAGAGTGTGAAGAAAATAAAAGTTAAAAAGATATGGAAAATGAAAAATTAAATGAAACTATTCCACTTGATGAAAAGAAAATACATGATAGGTTGATAAAAAATGGGAAATTTTAGGCTATAGAACTCATGTATGAGAGATGTAATAAATTGGGACATTGTAGAAGAAATTGTTTTACCTTTCTTGCAAAATAAAATGTAAATATTATGTGGAGTTTGTTTAACATCCTGCCCCTACTCATTTTCATGGGTCAAGGAATAATTAATTCATGGACTTAGGTGATATCCATAGGATTCCAATGGATGGACATAAATTCCAAGGGACTAATAACTGTTGGGAGGATGATTTTCCTATATAAAATCAAACAACCCCAACCAATAACACCATTACCAAAACCACCACATGATTTATAAAAAAAATGTAATACAAATCGATTTAAAAAAAATAAATCCAAACAATATTAGAGTATCAAGTGGAAACCAATATCAACATCATCTAAATTGCATAACACAAAACAATGGACAAATTATTCAATGTCACAAACTATAAAACTCCAAAAAAGGTCCAAGATCCAGCTTCTAACCCCTACCAATTATCCCAAAACACCACTAAATAAATGTAAATTTTTAACATTTCCTTTTTCTAAATAAAAAATAAATACAAAAAAAATCTAATGTAGGGGGTGAGTAATGAAACTCAATTGGATTTCCCTAAATGACATCCATACTACTGCCACTAGGATAGAACAAGTGATAACATTTATATAAAACCATTAATAATGAACCATTTAAAACATTTTAACTACGTATATCAAAGAGAAGTAGTTTCACTCTAAAATATTTTTCTGTACTAATTTTTTTCCACATAAATGAAATGAACAATGATTTAAAACATTTCACACTCCTTTTCAGCATAACCATTTCATGATCCATAGACACACCCACACATGGATACATCAATGATTGTTCCATACTCATGAGTGGTTTTCTTCCATCCACCTTGTTGTCACTAAGGGTCCAATATCTCTGTTCCATATTGGGACATGCCAATTAATATAGGTCGCATACCTTATACCCCAATGGTTATGACCCTTACTCAGGTTCTCATTGAAAGCACAAAATCACAAAAACACATGTATTCCAAAAACCATTTTAATCCAGCAATAAAAAAAATTATTAAAACTTTATTATAATGAAAACACTAAAATCTAACTAATTACATGAATCAAAACCAAGCCATATTCTATAGAAATAATTTTTAATAAAAATACACATTACACACTGAAAAATTTCCAAAAATAAAAAAACCAAAACCAAACAAAATTCAACCATGCTTTTCACATCATATTCAAAATAAATTTCATGAAACTCCGACTATTTGAAACTAAGACATCATGTTCATGCAAGAGGTGTCAAGAGTGAAGCAATCAACCTTGGAAACGATTGAGAAAACAATGAACTACACAAATTCTCTAACAAAATTGGGTTAAATCTCCATGAACCCACTTTATATATTATTCCCAAACATAAACACATCCAAACCTTATCATGATAAGTATTAATCATTATTGATATATCCCTAAAATAATATATCTATAAATCCGTGACATTAAAGAAGAATAGATATAAGAAATCCCGAAGAATATAAACATACTAAGAAATGATGCCTCAAAACACCATGATTTTCTAATGGATCACGTCTGAATCATAAGAGAGAGTATCCATATAATTTGGGGTTCAGAAAAAATTATGGAAAAGATGGAGAGAAATTGAGTGGTTAAGAGTATAATCAGTGTAAGATCCACTTTTTTAGGATATAAAAACAATCCATTCTTGGTTGGGATTTATGGTTAGAAAAATTGTTCAGAAACCGTGTTCCATCAACAGCCCCATGAATAATCATTCATGATTATTACAGATGGTTATAAAAACCATGTACTAATCTTGCAGAAGAACTTTTCACCACATCTTATGGTTACTCTTTTGTGGACGCATGGTTTAGTCAATCATAGTTCGAAACTGTGTGCATAGCCTTTATACCTTAATTCATTTTTCAAAATTTCATATAGTATTTTCATAGTTTCTGTTTACTATTTTGATACCACACACCTATAGAAAATGATAAAAATCATTCCAAAAGTCATCAAAGCACTCCCAAACAGCACCTAAAAACATTAAATTCATAAAATACATAATGTAAATGAAATTTACCTGAAATGGGGGGGGGGGTTCTACATTATCCCAATAATTATCATTTCCATCCTGATATTTTATAAATGAAATATTGTCCCAAAGTGTTCGGGCCACTTCTCATTCATTTATTTCACACATTCCTAGGTTTCTTCCTAAAACATTCCATGGCTCCACAACACCCACACTTGATCGATGCTTCTCACACAAAAGACTTTATATTACTTATCCATAACCTATAACTATATATGAACCAATAAATCATCCAACAATAGGTCAATGTGATCCCATTAAATAACTCTGTCATGATCAGGATGATACTTTTTCAACTGAGAAACACGAAATTAATTATGATCTACATTAAACTCTAGAGGAAATGATAGCTTTTATTCCACCACAATAACCCATTCAATTCTCTCAAAATTGCTTATATATTGAGAAAATAACTTTCATATATTTTCAAATCCATGATTCCTATTCCTTAGAGTGATCCACATTAACATATGATCACTTACATGAATGAAAATGGATCTCAATGATGTTCTACATATGATTTTTTATGACTCTAAGTCATCTCTATTATCTTCTTGATCAAATAAATATTCACTATTTTCTCTTAGAAAAGTCTTGGCCCAACCAGTAAATTGTCCACTATTTACACTAAAAAAGTGGAGAATGAAAAGGATACCAATACAATACTTCTAATGGAGGCATATGTATCGAGTCCTGTTAACGTTTTTATATGATAACTCCACTAATGGTATGTTCTCATCACATGATCCAAAAAAAATAAATTTCATAATCTTGAAACAATTCATCCATCATATATATTGTACTTCCTGATTTCCCATCTATCTCTGGATGATACACGACAATCATAGTAAACTGAGCCCCAAGGTATGACTTTATGAATTTCCAGAAATGAGATGTAATCCTATGATATCTATATGACACTATCAAAACTAGTATATAATGACTCTATCGATTCTCATATAAAATTTTTGGACACGTCCTCCATCATATCATATTCTTGTATTGGGATGAAATTGTACATCATTTTTAGAAAACCCATTAGCACCCATATGGGATTGGTTTGCCAAACCATCATAGGGAGACATATAAAAAAAATTCATTTTAATATGCACATATTTAAAAAATAAAATATTTAAGACTACAAAATACATTCTTTTCACTGATTCAATGATTTATCCTACTGGCATTTTATGAATTTCAAACCAAACTTAGCCACATTCATTTTCATAAAAACATAGAAAAACTGTTTTTAGTGCCTTATACATCATTAGTATTCCAGAAATAACAACCCATATCGAATAGTGGTGATAATGAATTAGTTCCCCTAGATAAGATATAGGTATGAACTTAAGATTTTGAAACTACAAAACTGAACTCTCATCTAGCTTTTATCCCTCAATGGTGTCCCAACCACTGAGTTTCAACCCCATTGTAATAGTTTCCAAATCTATTATCCAAAAAATTAAATACCTTTATAGTGATTAATTGTGGTATGAAAGATTCAATCTAATACCCCTTTAGATCATGTTTCATCATAAAAAAACTATATTCTATACTGTTACCATAGTAATGTATGAGCAAAAATTAAATACTGTGTGAGACACAATAATTATTATCGGTTCACCCTTATTGGGCTATGTTCAAGGTGCATTCAAGGGGAATATGATGATATCCCAAATACACTATGGATCAATGTCATAATGTAGTGTAGGATAAATTACTTATTTTCCCAAGAGCACTGTAATGTTAATGAATAGAGTCATCTCACTTATTTTCCAATGGTCAATCCCTGAGCATCTTTTTATATCTCACTGTTAGTGCAAATGATCATATTCTTCCTATTTCTTTTATCATTTCTCTAGAAGGGACCCACATACAATTTATGGAAATTTAGTTCGCATCATAATCACTAATGAATTCATCATCAACTATATATTGATTCTCTATTGAAGTCCCACATTCATCCACTAGATTAATGTCAATTTACCAATGATTTTCTGGGAAATAACTTTTTAACACATATGTGATTCTCACTACCTTCTTGATGCTCAAATATTTCACAAAATTCAAACCAATGTTATTAAGAAACCTCATTTCAAGATGCTTACATAGCCTTCATGAATGACAAAGCATTCTGTTGGCATTTTATATCCTTCAGGAACATCACTAATTTTGTGATACTTATAGATTTTGGTCGGATATCATAGACTTCATGAAATTCTTTTATTTGAAAAAATTTTCATGATAACACACTTCTCAATCCACCATTGAGAATTTAGGTCATGCATATTTTTATTAAGGAATCAGCTACTTTTTTCATGGGGGTTATAGTAATATTTATATGTGATGTCATTGATTCATGAAACTTACTTCCATTTCATCACCTTATCACAAAGATCACAAATCTTATTTTTGGTTCTCTATGTCATAGTGAAGCACCATGAGAATTTCACTTTTGCGAAGCTTTTCATTGTCACAAATATTACCATCAAACCATTTCATGATTTGAGATGCTCATTCACAAGGATCATTGCATTTTTTAAAACAAATCATCATGAAAATCATGTAATTATCATATTTATTTATTTATTTCAATTAAATAAATACTTTATGATTATTGACCCATCCTCTAAATTTTGGACCCCAAAAAATTGGAAAACACTGTGAAATGGTGAAACCTTGTGTACACAATTTACTATTCATATTATAGGATATCTAATCATTTTTTAGATCCTTAATAGCATGAAATGTAAAAAAAATATCTCTATAACTCCACAACTAACGATGGAAACCTACTTTTTCAACAAACACAATCAACCCAAAAACACTACAATGTCACCTAGACTGATTTTACCCAATAAATCTCCCCCATTGGGGTTTTTAACAATTATTCAAATTATGAAACCTTGTTAAAGATTCTTAAACCTTCAACCATCATTCAGTCAATTCTGATAGAGATCAACAATCCAATCAACACACACTCCAAGACCAAGTGATGAATACTCTACATGAGAAATAGGAGCATCATGACATGTTCATAAATAGATCACTTTATTTCAAAACTACATAACTAATTTCATCATGAATTTCATCTGTCATGAAATATAATATTTGGTCGATCACAAATATCATGATTAGATTTAATAATCTCCCTACATCACTTCTTCCATATCAAATTCTCTAATATCTTTATTAATACATTTTCTTTCCTTTCATAACCAAATTTTCTCCACCTTTTTCAATGAACCTGAAGGTCTCTTCATTGTGGATTTTAATAGGGTAAAGAACATTGATTAGCATGATAGTGAAAAACATTCAATTATTAGCAGATAGGGGGTCCCAAATCCACACTTTTTTATGTGTTGGGAGTTGACTAAACCCCATGATAAAGTCAATATCATTGAAACACTTCTTTGGTTATTTCCATTGTTATAATTTTTTAAACCATTAGTTCTATAGGAACATAATCCAAAATCACAATCCCTTCATCCATATTCTCCTTGATAAAAAGATACTTTATTTCAATGTGATTTTTCCATTAGTGGTGGAATATATTTCTCCATATATTTATAAAACATTAATTTTCAAAATGTATTCTGATCAAATACATCACTTTAAATACCATACCATCAATTTTTTGCTTCATCCATGATAACTGTGTGAATTCTTGAGAATCCATAAAATATTCATCTTCTTATATGATCACATAAATGAATAATTGTTTCTTGATTAGCCACGAAATACACAAACCACCAAGATAAAATGCACCTTCTAAGGTTTACTGTCTATCATCTGAAGAACCAGCCCAATCTACATCTGTATAGCCCAATATCTATTGGTGATATTTGTCGTTGTACAACAAACTAAAAATAATTCATCCCATAATAAATTGAAGTACTAATTTATCTATAGGTATGTGTGTATCCATTGGATTTATTTTATGTCGTGATGCATGGAATGGGGAAAAATAATATCAGGCCTTGTTATGGTTATGTACTTTTGACTTGTAATAATTTTACATTATTATATGACATCTTCTTCATTTCCATCATCATCTTGTGATATTTTCATTCGGGTAGCCACCAGAGTCATCATCTCCTTGGAATTATCCATTCAAGGATTCTAGAAACATCATTAGAATATTTATATTGAGAAAATAATACGCAAACCATTCCTTGTGTCACCTATAAATCGAGGAAAACATTAGTTCTCTAATTATGGAAAATTTGAATTGACTTTTCATAAATTTTGTTAAATATTTTGAATGATCATTATCTGATCCACCAATGAGTAAGTCATCGAAATACACCATCATAATCATCCATTTATTAATTTTTTACATAGAGATATTAATCAACTCCAATGTGTTGGAAATAGAGAATCTTCAAAAAAAGACTAGGCCATATAGATAATTTCTCACTCAAAAATAATTGTTCTTATCATAATTATTGAGAAAATCATTTGAATTATCAATATAAACTTATTCTAATAGAAATCCATTCATAAAATCTAACTTAACATCCTTTTGGAAAACATGGAGCATTTTATTCCCTATTATGGGAGAGAATAATCTGATGGTCTAAGTCCTTTCAATAAGTGAAAATTTCTCATCAACTCGATACCCTCTATTTACGAGTACCCATTATAAAATATTCATGCTTTATTTATAATCATAGCACCATATTCATTCATATTACTGTGAAAGACCCATTTAGACCCAATGATATTATTATTTGATAGCCTTGAAACAATCTATCATATCTGATTCTTCTCAATTTGGCCAAGGTCATCATACATAACCTGAATCAAGTTATCATATACAGTTTATTACTCAAATCATTTAGGCTCTACCTATGATATAAATGATTCTTGTTATAGAGTCCTCATCATCCTTGTCTGCACTGGAACTATCTGATCACCAGTTATGTTATATCCATCAATTTCAACTCTTCTATTTATCCTTTGTGATGTTAATAGTTTATTCTCTTCCTTTTCATTGTCCAAATACTATTATGAATAAGCCTCTAGAACTAGGTCAACACCTAATCTACTTATTTATTCATCACTATACTCCCAAGACTAATCATGTATTTTTTGAATATTCATAACACTATCTTCTATATCTACAGCAATGATTTAAACTACCTTTACCAGCCATTTATTGAAACTCTAATATGCTTTTCTTTCCACGGATTAACCAATGAATATCCCGTCATCTGCATGGGATCCAAAAATCATGTTGCTATCCTTATTGAGAATGAAAAACTAACTTCTAAAGACTAAAATTGAATTTAGCATTTATATATTTCCATTCATAGCTCATATTGAGTCTCCTCTTATTTCAGAAATATTACTGCTCGATTTTATGTGTAGACTAATTTCATCAATTCATTTTTTCTAAAATTATCTAGAATATCATTCTCAATGATAATTTTTCTATCCATACTATTGATAATTTGATTTCCTCTTATAACTACTCCATTTTTTTAGAGTTTGAACTACTAAAACATGGTTCTTTATCACATGTTTGTTGAGATAATACACCACTTGAATATTTGTGAACTTGGTTCCATTTTCTATTCAAATTTCCAGGATTCTTTGACCCATCATATTTTCATCTTCACTTGGATAAGTTGTTATGAAACTGAACGCCTTAGACATGTGTGTGATGACTAAAACCCCTACAATTATGCTAAAATCATCAATTAAGATATCATAATATCTCTTTCATTAATAAATAATGATGAAATAGGTCAACACATATTAATATACAATAGCTCAATTAATTTTGTAGACCATATATATTTTTACTTATATGACTTTTGAAATGTATTACCTTATTGAAAAACATCAAACATATGGGAATAATTATGTGATAATCTAGGTAGGTTTCAAGAAATATCATATTTAAACAAATATTCGAATGATGTTTGGATAAAATGACTATGGTATTTATTTCGTAACTTTTTTTTCTTCTTCCATGGACATAAATCACATATCTTCTCATCCACATACAAGGCAGATATTTATTTTTATATGATTCCATTGGGAAATAGCCCCAATAACGTTTTCCTTGATTACACATCATTTATTGGAAAAACACATGGCATTTCCTCCGTCAAATAGTTTACTAACACATAGAATATTGTGACTAAGACCATCAACAACTAATACATAAGAACATCTCAGGTCTCTCCCCAAAAACATGGATTTTACCAAGCCAAAAATTATCAGGCCTTCATCACTACCAAATCATATGATACTTTCTTTTCGTAACTGATTTCGGTCACTGGATCCCTATTTCCAATCAGGTGATAGGTGCATCTAATGTCAATAATTCTTATTTCAGTATGATCTGATATTTTAAAATCAATTTTTGAAACAACTGTAAGTTAATATCTCTTCTGTTTTATCCATTTTTTCTGACATTACACCAGTTACAGATTCATAATCTTTATCTTTCTCAGAGTATGATATAATATATTAAACATAAAAATATTCAAATAATGTTTTCATTTTTATCTTAAGTGATGATTCATTTGACTTCTTTTTAGGAATAATTTATGTATGCTTTAGCTCATTCCACTATATTTTTTATGATCAATATCTTGCTATGTGTTGGAATCCTCCACAACCAAAATAATTAGTATAAAAAGACATCCTTGAATATTGATCTCCGAATGGATCCTTCTTTTTTTCTCTATCACTTTTATACTTTTTGGATATGGAACAAATATTTTGGGATTGTCCCTTCTTTCCATAAATATAAAATATAATGTGTCTTCCGGTCCTGTGTATCATTAATGCGGTACTGGATTTCCCTTGGGTTTTATTAATCATATGGTTCTAATTAGTTCCCAAATAAATCTTCATTATTGTGGTTGGTGCATGGTGTTTTAGTTGTACCATTAATAATGTGTTATTTGAATCAAGCCACATACAAACAGTAATGTTTAGATCAATCATTTTCTTTTGCCAAAATTCTTTTATCTTCATCACCAATGTGTTGAAATTTACTATTCCATTATCTAATTCAATTGAGACCTAATTTTCTATATTTTATAGTTTCTACTACTCTTTCAACATCCTTCATAGGTTGGAGACATCTTCATCAATCGTTTTGATGAGTTTCTCTTTATTTTTTGTAGTTTTATTCAGACCATCAATTTTACATTCCTATTATCTCACTTTGATCTTGTACTCATGGGTCGTATTTGAGTTATTTATATTTAAAGAATTAATATTTTCATTTTCATCTATCATCACATACATCACATCTCCCTACTCAAACATAAATATTTTGGAATCTAAATCCACTTTGATATAATTAATTTTTCTGGTTCTCCAAAAATCTATGTCTTCAACTATAACTTCTAATTAGTACTCATTGTTAAACCTCACTTCGACTTCTCCATATTCATTTTTTTGTTTTCCCATTTTTTGGAAATTTTTGACAACATACACCATAACATCAACTTCATGATCCATTCATTCCTCCAACTCATCGGCCTCATATTTATCTGAAGTGTCATATTCATTTTGAAGAATTTTTTCATCAAATATTTAATTACATTAAAAGAGGATGAAGACTAAATCATGGAAATTTTAAATTCATCCTCATCATCATTATTTAGAATGCATTATGTGGATGGAACATGCATTATCGTGGTAAAACATGCTTGCATCCCCTTGTTACCACTTTCCAAAGGAACAAAGTTTCATCACATATTTATATATGTTTTCTTCTTGATAAAAATTAGATTATGGAATATTAGTTCCTCATTCAGTGGATTCCTCATTCATCTACTAGTTCAGATCTCTCTCATAGATTTGATTTGATGTTCATGAATCTCATTATCAGTTCCATTTCGTCATGGTTATTAGTTAATTATGCTTCTTTTTTCTAGACCTTCCATGTTGTCTTAACATGGAATAAATATCCGGTCATAGTAGATTGAAACATCATGTATGATTGGGAATATTTAGATACTACAAAATTGAAGAACCTTTATTCTTCTTTATAAGGGGGATTCTCAAGGGAGAGGAAACTTGAGACATCCCACATCAATTTTATAGTATCCTATACTAGAGGTATGTCCCTGAGGTTTTCTTTGACTTTCCATATTTAACATGGGTTATGTGTTGAGTTTAATGTCTAGTAGAGATGGATAAACTGATTACAATAGTAATGTGAGTGGATCAGGTTGGTACATTACTAAGAGGGAGCACCTAGAAGGTTTACCATTTGCTTGGATTGAACTTCAGGAAGGATTCCTACTTACTCTTCTAATAATTAAGTGATAAAAACCCATGTAGTTTGAATTGGTGGTTTAGATATTACACATGGATAACTGAACTTTGTAATAGGGACACTCTTGGTTAGATGGGTAAAATGTGTAGCGCATGTGCCTGATTATCTTTCTGTGCACTACTAGGAACAACAATGATGTGAGTGATTCTATATCACTAGGATATGGGGGCTTGAGTAAGGACTAGGATGGATATGGAATATATTATGACATGGCCTTAAACATTACATATTTTTGAATTAAATGGATAATTCACATTGAGGATCTTTTCAGGTTTAGAGTTTCAAAGAATTCGGTTATAATATTTACATAACAACAAGAATATTGCTTGTAGACAATTATATCCAGTATACAATTTTTCTTAAAATAAAAACTCTAAGAAAAGAGTGATTTCAAGTTCCATGTTTTAGACAACAAGACTTTTCCATGATCCCATAATTGACCCTGTTCATCTTTAAGTCCTATTAAAAACATTTCAAAGCATGTGATGAGCATTAAAAGCTTAGTAAGGGTTATAAAATAATGAAAAGAAACATAAGACCAAATAAAAAACTATGAAACCATACTTTTCAGTTATAACATACCTTATGAAATCAAAAGATTTATGAATAACTCACATAAATCATAAATCATACAGGTAACGTATGGAATTAATGACATACTTACATTGTTGATATCACAGCTATATAGTGAGTCAAATTTGGAATACCCATCATAGAATATTCCATAAATACCTTAGGAGAAACATTAACGTTTTCCTCGGTCATGTTACCCAATACATTGGAGAGCTATCTCAGGCTCACCCGCCCTATTTTTATCACGGAACCACCCATATATGTAAACAATGCCCAATAACCATAATAATAACACATAACACAAGAATATAGTAAAAATAACATCTCCACATTCCAAAAACATTATATCAAGTCACAATATTGAAATAAACAATTCTTTATCACACCATTTTCAAAACCATTTAAAACATTTAATAAAGAGATTTTTTAATCAAAGTGTCCCATAACACTTTTAAGCTTTTAAATAAATTTTCATTTGAAATACTAATGTCCATATAAATATATCCTTAAAACCATTTTATTAAAACATGGACATTAATGATAAATATTTAGAAAAATAAATCTTTAAATCATTTAAAATGATATTATAGTTAAAGAGTTTTTAATAAAATGAGAGACGTTGGAATACAAATAATTGAAGAATAAAAATTAAAAATAAAATTATAATATCATTAAAATAAATGGAATCATGATATAATATTCCAAAGGATAGTATATACACCATATAAGAGTTACTTGGTCCATAACAACATTTTTTTTCTCAATGGAATGTAAATTGAGATGAAATCCCTTATAAAGATGGTATCCTTGTATTAAGGATAAATCAATGACATAATTATGTGTGAAAAATATTAACACGACCAATATACATGGATATTATGTGTACAAAAATAAGAGGTTATTCACACATATTTATAGAACAACATAATCTACAAGTAGAAGTTTATGCCAGGGAATTGAAACTGGGTGAAGAAGTTTCCCTTACTAAAATTTGATGTCCTAACGACGTCACATTAAAATACAGAAAATGAGTTGATGAGAGAGAAAAGGGTATCTAATCACTTGGATATAAAATTTACTACAATATGGATATATAATAACGTATCCCAACATAAGAAGTTATAAATTAAAATACATACCAAAATGAAGTCTTCTTAAAAAAAGGGTGAAAGGTTCCCTTATAGATTTTGTAACATACAAAACACACACCCCGTGAAATAAGGATCATAAAATTAAGATGTAGATAACTATAAATTGAATTATATTACACATATAATACAATCAAGGGTAGTATATACACCACCCAAAAATAAATAGTGGAAAATGTAGCATGAATTCTCATGGGAATAAAAAGTGAGATGAAAACCCCTTACCCGATTATAATCAATTGAGTTGTACGGACAAAAGTTAATAATCACCAAATTAATCTCATAATACCATTAATATAAATATAATCATGATAATATATGTCAAATTTCAGTACACAATACACCACATTCAATAAATAAGTGGTGAACAATGGAAATATCACAGAATTAAAAGTGAGATAAGAAACCTCCTTACCTTGGGTCTGACTTGACTCGTTTGTTCCATGTTCTTCATGAATAACAAACTAATGTTAATTTATATTTTCTTAATACCCTTTTACAAGTTTATTATTATTTTTAAATCACTTATTACCATGTCATAAATATTATGCAATCATTTAACTAAATAATGGTCGTTTGGTCGATATATGGTACTTGAGTCAAAAATTGACCTCGTATAATTACATGTTGTCATTGTGGTAAATATTAAATTATCTACAGAATTATATTCATGATATAGATATCATATATATAACATATATCCATTATATATATGTATTTTTTAATATGACATAACATTTAGAGGTAAGAAATGAAATGCACCGTTCATGGAGACGGTAAGTTGTACGTACGCATGAACATTACTTTCATTTATATTTCGTATTTTAATAAAATTAAAACATTAATATACATAATTATATTATAATTATAGTGTAATATCATATATAATATCATTTAACTCCATCCTTTATACATCCCACATATGGCATTAGCGAGTCATATCACTTTGAGGGGGTCGTAGTCCGCACTTCCTCAAATTAAATTATCACGATTTCCCATAATGAAAACCATAATGGTATGATATGAATGAAAAATACATATTAAAAAAGAAAACATAAACATAATATATATATATATCATATATATATATATATAGTTCCATCATAATGGACACCATGCGAGGCTGTAGGAGATAATCGAACAATCATCATTTCGTGAGACGTTAGATTGTCATCCACAAAACAATATGTTATTCACCAATTAGATGGAGGTGTGTGTTAGTGTAGTTTGAAACCATATAATTACAACATCCTTGTATATTTAGGATACTATTGTTGTTATAAAATAAAGGAATAAAAATATTTTAGTGGTTATAGAAGTAAAATAAATGAAAAGAAGTTAAGAGGAATTGTTACCTTTAATTTGGGTAACTCCCTTTGGTTTGAACCAAAAGGACTTCATGAAGTGCCTTCTGACTTAGTTAAGTCTTATAGGATAAGGATAGGGATCTTGAGAGATTATTTGGGCAGGGGTTTGATGTTCCAAGGGGCTTGAGAGGTGTGAAGAATGAGTAAGAAGTGAGGTATTTTTATTAGGGGGAGGTGGGGTTCTTTAAGAAAGTGTGAAAATATTATTTTATTATATAATGATATTTTCAGATTCTAAAAGTCCAAAACTCATTAAGATTGAAGAAATGTTGACTCATGGTCGAAATAAATTCATTTGATAATAATTGGACAGTTTTTGGATGTTATTGTAATTTTTGTAATCTTATTTATTTAAATGATTTATTAATGAGGTAAGCACTCCATCATTCGTGTGTCATAAATAATTTTATTTATTTGATGTTTAAAAATTATAAAAAAAGTACCATGATGTAGGATATAGTTTTATCTTTTCAATGAATATTTATAGTCGAAATTATAACTTATATAACCCTATTTAAAAATTAATTTACAAAAAGATAGTTGATTATGTCATTTTTGCCTTTACATTATGTTAATTAAAATAAAGTGTCATTATCACTCTCATGTGGCTCCATGAGGTCCCAAAATCGACTGAAGGATGCCCATGGTCATTCATGATTCTTTAATTAAGGTTAGGACAAGTGTTAAGGTAATTTTTATTATTATAATACTCTTTTTACTTTGAATTACCCTATTCACATTTAATTGCGGTAATTAAGTCAAAAGGTACTATTCACAAAAAATTATTTTCATCTTATTGAACCACATTTTGCTTACTAATAACAAACATGTATGTCAAATTTTCTAAATTCAATTCACATAAGTGGTAAAATTTTATTTAAATGAAAAACTCAATTTTTAAGCTACTACTATGTGGTTTCACTATTCATCAAAAAATGACGTTTTTCAGAAAAATACAAAAAATTTAGACTAAGCTATATTTGATATTAGAAATTAAAAAATGATGCCTATTTTACCAAATTAAAAACAAATAATTTCCATTAATTAATGTAAATTTAATTCCAGTTTTCAACACAAATAGCATGTTTTTATGAAACAATAACTATCAAAATATTGATACTTGTTTATGTCCAATTTCGAAGTGCAATTAATTAAAATGACCAAAATTGGATTAAATGTATAAAATATATTATAATTAGACTTTAAAACCAATAAAATGATAGTATAACCATATAAATAAATTACATTAAAAGGCACTTTTGAATTAAAATTCAGTATTTTCACTATTCATCAAAAAATGTATTTTATCCAAAAAATACAAAAAATTTACTGAAAGTAAATTTTGATGTCCCAATTCTAAAGAAGAATTTTATTTTTTCAAATATAACATATAAATGTGACCAAAAATAGATTTAAAAAGTGGTCTCCACTAAAAGGCGGTAAATCGACCTTCTAATGAAGGTTAGAGTACTTATGCTTAAAATCAGATTATTTCTTACATTAAGCCTCTAAAATTTGTGGGATAAATGTAATAACATTTAGCAAACATGTATAATAATTTTTTAGTTAGTTTTGTTCATTCCTATCATTAAAATGGTTAATAGTTAACTACCATTTAAAATAATAATATTATATAATTATTTATTCAGTATAACTCAATGTTGTGTCCAACGTAAGATTTCAAAGAAACATGTTGTTCTGTATCAGGTACGACATTAATCACAGAATCCTCTTCAAAGTAAAATTCATATTTAATTCAAAAAAATTAATAAATATGAAAATTTCTTACTCATTATTTTCCTGGGATGTTACATCCTTCCCACCTTTTGAAAATTTCACCCTCGCAATTTTATAACTGGGCTACGAAACTTAATTGAATGTCCCACATTGGAAAAAGAGTCAATAAATATATCACTTTAAATGAAATAAAAATAAGTACAATGTTCACCCAAGATAATATACATTAGGATTCCATGAAAACACGGATATGGAAGACCAAACAAACAATCAAGTTCTAAAGGAGAGTGATAGAAAATATTATTAGGAAAATGTTAACCACCCGAAAATCACAAACTTGTGATGGGTTAAAAAAATTGATTCCCCGGTAGGAAAAGTTATCAAAAAAAGTTTTTTTAAGTTAATTTTAATTGAGGAATCTATTTATGAGATTAAATAAAAACATAAGGAAACATACTTACATTTCATGTAGACTTTGACCCTTTACTAGATTTCTAACACAAACTCATATTTCCTCCAAATAATGAGTATTCTGGATGACTTGTTCACAATAAAAGATCTATAATAAACTTCAAGAGAATCACATAATCCAAAGAAGATTAACTATATATTTCTCTTGTCTTTATATATAAACTAAAACCAAAATGGTTAGTAAGAGATCATATAATCCCCAAAATGGATAATCCTTTATAAAAATGAAATACTACTATTAATCTCTAAAATTCAATAAAATTTATCCAATGTTCAAGAAAGACCATTCAATAATCAATTTTGGTTAAAATTCATCAAAATAATCAAAACTAATATTGAAACCCAAAACTCAAAAATATTTAAATCACATAGTCTTCCACAGTGAATCAAAATATTTATCCAAAAAAACATCAACTACTCTTAAAGTCTCATACTGAAGTGTAATTAACCTAATCACATATTCTCTATAATAGGTTAATCATTTACAAAAATAACCCAAATAAAAATATATACTTCTAAAATAATATTTCAACCATTACTCCCCAATTTAAATCACAAGGTACTCTATTTTCCTTAATCATATATTGTTCCCAAATGAGAAAATATCTTCCAAAATAACCTTTATCACTTAATCACCAAATATTTTTACTATACTTAGAATATACTTTTTATAAAAAATATAATCCCAAATAAACTTATTCTTGATTAATAAAATCATTTAACTTTAAAGAATTAGTCATTATAACCGGGGACATCACGTAGTATAGTGGTAGGCGATAAATCCTAATATCCCTTTAGTTGTGTGTTTTATTCCCACAGATTTGTCCTACGCGATGGGTTGTCACATAGTATGCATGTTTTCCTTTTTAAAAAACATTACAATTTCATATAATTCCCAAAAAAAGATACCAATTCCTTAATAATAACAATAGCATAATTTTTCCTCAAAGATTATCTAATACCTTTCATTTTTCATCCCGAAATGTAATAACAATTTATCACTTATAAAGTAACTTTCACTCGTTCGATTATGTTAAAAATTATAGTGATGTCACTTATGCTTAAATTACACCCTAACCTCTAGAGTTATCTAAACCTACCTCTGATACCAGCTATAAGGACCCGACCATAAACATCACACATTCATGAATTAAATGGATAATTCACATTGATGATCTTTTTAGGATTATATTTTTAGAGAATTAGGTCATAACATTTACATAACAAAATGAATATTACTTGTAGAAAATTCTACTCAGTATACATTTTTTCATAAAATATGAACTATAAAAAAAGAGTCATGTCTATTTCCTTGTTTTAGACAGCAGGACTTTTCCTTGATCCCATCCTTGACCTTATTCATCTATTAGTCCTGTGAAAAACATGTCAAAACATGGGATGAGCATAAAAATCACAGTAAGTGTTTTAAAATAATGAAAATAAAAATTATCCCAAATAAAACTATATGAAACCATACTTTTCAATCATAACATACCTCATAAAATCCGAAGATTTATGAATAACACACAGAAATGCTAAATCATTAAGGTAGGTTATGGAATTCATAACATAATTACATTGTAGCTATCACAGCTACATAGGGAGTCACATTTGGAGCACCCATTACATTATATTCCATATATCTATTAGGAGGAACATTAATGTTTACATCCTTCACGTTACCCAATGCATTGGAGATAGATCTTTGGCTCACCCGCCCAAGGTTTATCACATAAACACCCGTATACGTAAACAATTCCCAATTACCATAATCATAACACAAAAAACAAGAATGTAGGAATGATAAAATTTCCACATTCCAATTACATTATATCAAATCAGGATATTGAAATAAACAATGCTTTATCAAATAATTTTCAAAACCATTTAAAACATTTAATAAAGATATTTTTTAATCAATGTGTCCCTTACTAATTTAAAGATTTTAAATAAATTTTCATTTGAAAAAATTAATGTCCAAATAAATAAATCCTTAAAACCATTTTATTAAAACATATAAATTAATGATTATTATTTAGAAAAATAAATCATTAAAACATTTAAAATGATATTTTAGTTAAAGTGTTTTTAATAAAATTAGAGATCCTTGAATACAAATAATTAAAGAATAACATTTAATCCAAACATTATAATATCCTGATAATAAAGGGATTCAGGATATAATATCCCAAAGGACAGTATATAAACCATATAAGATTTAATTGTAACATAACAACATTGACATCTCAATGGAATATAAATTGAGACGAAATCCCTTATAAAGATGGTATCCCTAGATTAAGGATAAATCAATGACATAATTATGTGTGACAAATATAAATACTCCCAATATTAGTGGATATTATGTGTAAGACAATCATAGGATATTCACACATATTTATAGCACATCATAATCAATAAGTAAAAGTTTAACCCAAGTAATTGAAATTGGGTGAAGAAGCTTCCCATATAGGAATTGGACTGCCAAACAGCGTCACTTTTAAATACAAAAAATGAGTTGATGAGAGAGAAAAGGGTATGTCATCACTTGTACGTAAAAATTACAGAAATATCAATATATAAGAACATATCCCAACATAAGATTCTCTAAATTAAAATACATAACAAAAGGAAGTCTTTTTAAAAAAAAGAAGGGTGAAAGGTTCCTTTACTGATTTGGTAACATACGAAACATACACCCCATGAAAGAAGGATCATGAAATGAAGATGTAAATACCAATAAATTGAGTTATATTACACATATAATACAATCATGGGCAGTACATACACCACACCAAAGAAAATAGTGGAAAATGTGGCATGAATTCTCACGAGAATAAAATGTGAGATGAAAACCCCTTACCACGTTGTAATGAATTGAGTCATAAGACCTAAAGTTAATAATCACTAAATTAATCACAGAATACCATGAATATAAAGAGGATCATCAAAATATATATCAAATGGGTGTACACAATACACTACATTCAATAAATAAGTGGCAAACAATGGAAATCCCACAGAAATAAAAGTGAGATAAGAAACCTCCTTACCTCTTGTCCGACTTGACTAGTCTATTCCTTGTTCTTCAAGAATAACAAACTAAAGTTAATTTATAATTTATTAACAACATTTTTCAAGTTTATTATTCTTTTTTATATCACTTATTACCATGTTATAAACATTATTCAATCATTTATGTTAATAATGGTCTATATTTGGTACATGAGAAAAAAATAGACTTCTTATAATTACAAGTTGACCTTGTGGTAAATATTCCATTATCTACAGAATTATATTCATGATTTAGATATCATATATATCGTATAAATCTAGTATATATATGAATTTATAATATTAAAAAACATTTAGATATAAGAAATGAAATTCACCGTTCATGGAGACGGTAAGCCGTACGTACGCATGAACGCTAATTTCAGTTCTATTTCATATTTTAATGGAATTAAAACATAATTATAAATATGTATGTTATAAATCCTATATAATATCATATATAATATAATTAAATCCATATTTTATCCATCCCACACATGGCATTACCGAGTCCTATTACCTTGAGGTGGCGGCAGTCTGCACTTCCTCAAGTGAAATTATCACGTTTACCCATAATGGAAACCATAAAAGTATGCTATAAATTAAAAATAAAAAATCATAAATAAAACATAATATTAATATATATATCATATAAAAGTATATTTCCATCATAATGTCCACTTTTAGAGGCGGTAGGAGATAAACGAATAATCAATGTTTCGTGAGGCGTTAGTTTTCCTTCCATAGAAACAACATGTTTTTCACCCATTAGATGTAGGTGTGTGAAAGTGTAGTTTTAATAATTCTCATAAAAAAATCTTGGCATATTTATGATACTAGTGTTGTCATAAAATAAAGGAATAAAAAGAGTTCATGGGTTGGAGAAGTAAAATAAAAGAAAAGAAGTTAAGAGGAACCGTTACCTTTAATTTGTGTAACTCTATTTGGTTTGATCTAGAAGGACTTCTCAAAGTGTCTTATACCTAAGGTATGTATTCTAGGAAGAGTATATGGATAATGAAAGATTATTTGGTTATGGGTTGGATGAGCTAATGTTCTTGAGAGGTGTGTGGAATGAGTATGAAGTGAGGGATTTTTATAAGATGGGGAGGGGTTCTTTAGGAAGGTGTGAAAATATTATTTTGTTATATAATGATATTTTCGGTTTCTAAAGGTTCAAAACTCATTAAGGTCAAATATAAGAAGTATCATGGTGAAATAAATTCATCCGATAAGAATTTGACAAATTTTGGATGTTATTTTAAAATTTATAATTTTATTTATTTAAATTACTTATTAATGAGGTAAACACTGCATCCTTTTTGTGTCATAAATAATTTTTTTATTTGATGTCTAAAAATTTTAAAAAAGAACCATGATGTAGGAAATAATTTTATCTTTTCAATGAATATTTATAGTTTAAATGATAACTTATACAACCACATTTAAAAATTAATTTACTAAAAGATATTTGATTATGTCATTTTTGCCTTTACATTAAGTTAATTAAAATAAAGTGTCATTATCAATCCCAAGTGGCTCCATGGGGTCGCAAAATAGACCTAAGGATTCCCAGGGTCGGCCATGACTCATCCGAAATGTTATGAAAAGTGTTAATGTAATTTTGTATTTTTACAATATTCATTTTCCCTTGAATTACCATATATACCACCTTTAACTGCGGTAAATAAAAGTCAAAAGTTACTATTCACCAAAAATTATTTTCATCTTACTGAACCATATTTTACTTGTTAAGAACAACCATGTATTTTTTATTTTCTAAATTCAATTCACAGAAGTGGTAAAATTTCATTTAAATGAAAAAGTCAGTTTCTTAACTACTACTAAGTGGTTTCACTATTCATAAAAATTTGAAGTTTTTCAGAAAAATACCAGAAATTAAGCATAACCTATATTTGATATTATGAATTCAAAAATTATGTCTATATTAACAAATTAAAAACCTATAAGTCACATTATTTAATTTATAATTAATTTCCGTTGTCAAAACAAATTGTGTGTTTTTAAGAAACAATAACTATCAAAAGATTAATAATTGTTTATGTCCAATTTAAATGTGAAAATAATTAAAATGACCAACATTGGTTTAAATGGTAAAAATATATTCTAATTACACTTTAAAACCAATTAAAAATATAATATAATAATATAAATAAATTATATTAAAAGGCACTTTTGATTTAAAATACTGTATTTTTCATTATTCATCAAAAAATGAATTTTATCACAAAAATACCAAAAATTTACCAAAAGTATATTTTGATGTTATGATTCTAAAGAAGAATTTTATTTTTTTCAGATATAATATATAAAATTTTCCAAAACTAGATTTAAATAAGGTTTTCTATCAAAAGGTGGAAAGTCGACCTTTTAAAGAATATTAGAGTATTTATGCTTAAAATCAGAATCTTTCATATTTTAAGCCTCTAAAATTTATGGGATAAATTTATCAATATTTAAAAAACATGTATAATAATTTTTTAGTTAGTTCTGTTCATTCCTTCCATTACAATGGATAGGCGTGAACTACCATTTAAAATAATAATATCATATTATTATTTTTTCAGTATAACTCATTGTTGTGTGCAACGTAAGATTTGAAAGAAAAATGTTGTTCTGTATCCGGTAATCCATCAAACATAGAATCCCCTTTAAAGTAAAATTAATACTTAATTCACAAATATTAATAAATATGAAAATGTTTTACTCATTATTTACCTAGGATATTACAGAAGAAGTGTTAATGATGAGGCTGACTGATGTGGAACGAATGTGAATGTGAATGTTTCGAGATTGAACCTCGAGGAGACATCTAGGAATTAAATTACATGTAGTTTGGGATGATGTGATGAGATACCTAGGGAAACATATCATCAGAAATAGAGCACATGGGTAAGGACCCGACAGAAGTAGAACCTCCGGGTAGGGGCATGATTTTTTAGAGACACAAATTCTTAAAGAAAAGAAAATGATAAGAAATGAGAGATTGTTTTGAACCTCATGAAGACTTCCTACATATCCTAGTGGGTGGTAATCAAAGTCCACATTGTTCAGGATGGGGTGATGGAATTGTGCCATATATAAAGTGCAGTAACTCGGTGAATTGCTAGGGGCTTAAACATGGTTAGTGGCCCATCTCAAGATGGATACTATTGGTTGGAGGACTATGCAAAGGTGTGGGGATTATGCATGTTTTCTACCCATTTGGGTATGATCTATTCAATGGATGGATCCATGATATGTGGCCAAAAAAGAGAAGATATCACATCTGGATGGTACATCACTAGAATGGAGAACCAGAGTTTACCATTGGTTGGCATTCAAACTCATAGATGCATCCTAAATACCCAAAAGGGATAAAAAACAACGTAGTTTGGAGGGTATAGTTTAACGTCATGTTGTATGAATGAACTGATGTGAAATATTTAGGAAAAATTGATTATATGGAGTTATGGTGAATGATCTTCCTGAGACACAATGTCTTAATGGAAATACAAATATGGGAAATGGGTGATGGTATTATAACTCAGGGAGTCTTCCTACATCTGCCAGTGGCTGGGAATCAATATTCACATAATTCATTATAGTGGGAATAAAATTAGGGTGTACAAAAAGGAAAAAACACATAAAAATTTTCAGGGGTTACACATGGTTAGTGACCCAAAATCATCTTAGTGCTTATTCATGGTTAGAGGCCCAGAAAAATTGATCAGAACACATCAGGGAGGTTTAACTGGGAACTGTGTCCCAAAAAGGGAATATTTCACATCGGAAGGATGAATCCTTGGGGGGGGGGGGGGGGGAGCACCATAGTTTATGAGAGGATGGATTAGAATGGCCTATGAGAGGTAATGCTATAAATGTGTCCCATAGAGGGAATATTACAAACAGTGAAGGCGAATCTTGGCACTGGTGGTGGTGGATCAGGAAGTGTGTAACCCTATGTGGGGGGGGGGGGGACTAATTCTAACCATTTCTTGATATTGAAACACTATTATTTATCCTATGTACTCTTTATAGAAGATAATATCAAATCCTATGTTGTTTTTTTGGTCGATTTGGGTCTTGCACAAGTATGCTATTCGGGTACCGCTAGGGAGCGATATTGTTAAATTTGTCTTATGCATAGAAGCATCCTATTTGTCTTTAAGGAGTGGAAATTATAGATATGGATTACAAATGTAGGTTGTCTTGCTACCTATAATGTGTGACAATAGTTAATGGGCTTATTCATAGAAGCTACCATGGTGCTGGAAAGGTGCGGAAATGGTGGATAGGGCTTATGCATGGAAGCTTCTCACAATGTCTTACTTAGTATAGGACATGAGGGAATCTCGACATGATGATTAGTCAATGGAATGTTTTTGGGTATTTCACCTTAAGAGGGAACCTTAGTGGGTTTTGGATGTTCTTCTCATGATGATTTATCTTATGATTGATGCATATGCTATATTATTCTTGAATTATAGGGTATTATACAGTTTAATATAATGTATGAAGACTATTGAAATATTATGCTTGAGGAACAAGGGATATCTAGTTCATAATAAGAGGAATCCCATTTTTTTAAATTAGGGAGTACTATAGTTTAATTTTATGCAGTGAGGACAATGAGGTAGAAGATGCATTGTAATGGCTGGTGTTGGGACATATGTAAGAGTGTCCCTTTATAGTTTGACCTGACATAGGTGGTGGGTGATATGGTTCGAGGAGTTTCATTAGAAACAGCTTGACTAATGGTAATTATGGAATCCATGATGAGGATATCAACTCACGAAATGGAGAAGTGACCAAAAGGAATATGATATATTAAGATGTTTCAAGTAGTGTGTAGAAGTCTATAAAGTTGTTGTATTCCATATGTGGATGTTTGGTATGAATAAGGGCACAAGGTAAAATGTTTGAAACCAAACTAGAAACTTTCATGCAGTGACTCTATATCATTCACGGGGACTAGTGACGATATTGAAGGGACCAACCCCGAGGGTTGGGACTGCAATATGTTACTAATCTTGAGTGGGGGTACGGGGGAATGACCACCACATTATGGACCAGTGGGTGTGAGGTTAAAAAGTTTTGAAATCCTATGTATTTTCAAATTAGCTTCCGGTTGAATATGAATACATGCGGAAAATTCCTTGATTCATTGGAGGAGTCCTTTGTGAAGGCAGAATGCTTTTTGAATCCTTACGTGCCATATAGGGACTTTTTTCCTTCTCAAAGGGAATATGAATTAATGATTGGAATCTCCATTAGGTTTTTAGGATCTTATGAACATAAGGGAGGTTGCTTCATGAAGCCTAGGGCCTCGGCATATGAGAATCTTATGGTGCAGATGAGCGTTGCGAATCGAAAGATATAGGGTGAAACCAGGAAGTGTCTCCTCTTCCAAATGATGGTGCGAGGGGAGTATTTATAGGAAATATGGGTATCATGACGGCATAATGAACTCCATGAAGGCAATCATGCTTCATGAATGGAGGAAGCTCGGTCTGAGTCATGGAGTGTTCTGTCACTACCTCACAACGTTTGGGGAGCTCGTTGAACTAGAGGTGTATTTTGTAACAATTCCATGGGGTTCACTAAGGGAGCTCTGAAATGGGCTCCATGAAGGATTTTTTCATCCAAATATTGAAGAACCATATATTTTAAACAGAACCTCTATTTGGAATCTATGACTATTCAAATTGAAGCATATTGAATGATATACTCTCATAGATCAGGTGTGGGTGAATTAAATGCTTATTGTGGACATGTTTTTTTGGCACCAACAAATATCTTGAAACTTCTTAGGGAACATTATTACAACATGTCCAACCATTCAATATTAAAATCATTCATGTGAGTGTTTCCCATTGACCTTTCCTTTTCCGTTGTGAATATTATTGCAGTGGAATTAAATAATCACATATGTATCTTCACCTTCTGGAAAATCTACAATGGTGCTCTTTTTAATGGCCTTGCATGATAGCTCTTTGGACATCCCCTTTTCCAAATACTCATTATCATCATTTATCATTTCATATGTTAAAATTGTTCTGGGAATGTTATCAAATATCAACTAATTCAGATCTTAATATTCTAATAAGAAAACATTATAATTGAACTCAGGTGGACATTTTTATAGGATACACTTAACAATATTTTTATCTTCAGTAATTTCTCCATGAACACACATTTATTCCAAAATTGCATTTAGCCTATAAAATGATGTACCAAAAAACTCATTAGGTTGAATTATATGAACCTCATACATGTTTCATAGAACCTAAATCATTACTACACTGACATTTGGGTTTCTATCATAAATTTTATGCAACTATTACCAAATAGAATGGGATGGCATACATGAAATCACCCTAATATATATTTCATTTGATAGGGGTCCCCCTAATGTATTGATTCATTTATAAATAGTATCCA
Organism: Viscum album; assembly: GCA_963277665.1. Taxonomy (NCBI): domain Eukaryota; kingdom Viridiplantae; phylum Streptophyta; class Magnoliopsida; order Santalales; family Viscaceae; genus Viscum; species Viscum album. Next base: position 657,380,207 of record OY728146.1, read on the forward strand.
ATTCCCTTCTTCTAGCTTCGGATAAACCCCCACAATTGATATTGGTAGAAATTACATGCATCTGTACTTCAAAGGCATCCATACCTAATGAGTGAAAATGGTGCTTCATATGATTTTTCCAAAATTGTAATTTTTTTCCATATAAGATCAGAATCCAATTTTTATTAACTTAATTCATTTATTCTACTAATAGAGAACCACTAAATTACAACCATTTTCTTTAATACCAACTGTTATCCAATCTAGGTTAAATACCTTGGGAGGGGGAATTAGGGTTTGAAAGATTAATACAACTACCCCTTAAGATATTTTTTCATTTTTAAAATACAACTCTCTTCTCACCCTTTACCATAGAAAAGTATGAGTGGAAATTAAATCATTCCACCTACACAACAATTTTACATAGTTCACCCTCATTGGGATATGTCCAAGAAGCATACAACAACTATGTTTTAATGTACCAAATACACTAATGATCTTTGAAAAAATGTGTTTTATGGGAGATCAATTCTATGCCTAGGATTACAACATTTATTTGGTTTAGGGTAAGATCACTACTTTTCCAATGGTCACTCCCTACATAGATTTCTCTGGCTCACTGCTGGTTGAAAGGATCACCTTCTTCTTCTTCTCTTTCTCATTACTTTGGAAGGGATCTACACATAGTTTATAGAAATATAGGTCACTTAATTATAATTATTTAATGCATCCTAAACGGTAGATATATTCTATATTAAATCAAAACTTTCATTATCTATATGAATAACACTTTACCATAGTTTTTTTAGGAAATATATTTTCATATTATTCACGATGATTATTATCTTCATGATGCAATACTATTTCATGGAGGTCAAATACCCTTCATAAAGAAATCTTAATTTTCAAATCCAACATAGACTTCAAAAAGTACAAAACATTTGTTCAACATTTTATAGGCTTTATGAATATCAATATATTCATGAAGCTTATTGATTTTAGTCATCCTTCATATCATTCATGAAAAACCTTTATTCATGAATGTTTTCACTAGATCAATATTCACAAAATGCAATCATGAATTCAAAGCCTATGAATTTTTTAAAGGATTCACCTTATTTTATGAGTGGGTAGAGTCATATTTATAGGTGTTTAACCCAATTCAAGAATAATCCTTCCATGTCATATCTGTTTTGTGAGGCTAAAAAATCACATTCATGGTGCTCTCTATCTTCACAATTCACCATTATAATTTCCATTTCACAAATCTTATCATAGTCCAAGTGATTACCAGTAAACATTTTCATGATTTTTTATGCTCATTCACAATGATGAGAACCATTGTGAAAACAAATTCATGAATCTCGGTATTTGTGAAACTAATTCCTTAATATATTTTTTTAATTCCTTCATCAAAATCCATCATTCATGATGGTTAACCCACACTAAATTTTTTTCCCCAAAATTGTAACACCCCGAGATTCCATGATACACTTCTCATTCAATAAGGCAATAGCTTGCATTGTACGCTACTTTGAGTTCTAAAACACCGCGACTAATCAAAGTAGCCGTTATGAATAGTAATAACCACTTTTTAAAATTATAGAAATTTGAAATTTCAAAATGGACTTCATTTTTGAATTCGTAATATCGAAATTATCCTAAGTTGAATTTTTTGTAACTTTCTGAGAACTTCCAATTTTTTTATGAATAGTGAAAAATACTTAAAACAACTTTTTTAATAAAAATAATTTATTGTGATAAATTATACTATTTAGTGGTTTCAAAGTATAATTAGAATATATTTTTACCATTTTATCCAATGGTGGTCATTAGAATTTATTTAACATTGAAATTGGACATAAACAATTGACAATCTTTTGATATAAATTGTTTCTTAAAAACACGCTATTTGTTGTGACAGCGGGAATTAATTATAAAATTAATTAATGAAACTTATATTTTTGGAATTTTGTAAAATATACATCATTTTTGAATTCAGAATATCAATTATAGCTTAGGGTGAAATTTTGGCATTGTTCTGAAAAACTTCAATTTTTGATGAATAGTGAAACCACTAAGTGGTAGTTAAATAACTAATTTTTCATTTAAATGAAATATTACCACTTATATGATTTGATTTTCAAAAATCCGACATACATGGTTGTCATTAAGAAGTAAAATGTGGTTCAATGAGATCAAAATAATTTTTTGGTGAATAGTAACTTTTAAGTTCTTAATCGCGATTAGAGATAATTAGTGTAGTTTAAGGTAAAAATAATGTTTTAATAATATGATATGAGCTTGACACTTGTCCTACTCCCATTGGATGAGTCATGGCCGACCAAGACAACCCATGGGTCAACTTGGGGACCCCATGGAGCCACTTGTTTGGAAAATGACATTAATATATATTTATTTAATGTTAAAATTAAATTGACACAAACATGAGTTGTTTTACTAAAACAATTTTTAAGTGGGGTTACACGAGTCCAAATTTTGATTATAAATATTCATTAGAAAACTAAAAATATTTCCTACATCATAGTATTTTGTTTATAATTTTTAGACATTAAATAAATTAAATTATTTATGACATCATGATGATGCAGTGATGACCTCATTATTTAACGATTTAAATAAAATGGAAATATAATGTAAAATCCAAAGCGTACACATGTCAAAAACCTATTGGATGAGTAGATTTAGAACCCTTATCATATTATCCTCGAATTATATAAGTGTGGGACCTCTAAAATCCTAAACTCATTTTATAATAAAGTGACTTTTCTTTACTTTCCAAGAGTGCCCCTCCTCTCCACTTATAAAAGGCCCCCACCTCTCCCACCTCATTCACACTTTCAAGCCCTTTGGCTCGGCCAACCTCTGCCCAAATACTCTCCCAACTTCCCCCTATTACTCCTAGAATCCTCACTTTGGGAAGAACTCTCCCCAAGGAAGCCTTTGGCTCAAATCAAAAAGAGTTACCCGATTTTGAGGTAATGTCTTCTCTAATGTTGTTTTGTTTTATTTTTCTTCTCCAACCCCCTAAACTCTTTTTATTCATTTCTTTTGTAACAACACCAGTATCCTCAATATACTAGGATGTTGTTATAAGAAGGATTCGAGCTACACTTACACACACCTACATATAATGGTTAAAGAACATACAGTTTCTGTGGATGGCGAATTTCTGCCTCACGAAACGATGATTGTTCAACACTCATATAACACCTTCAAAGGTGGCCATTAAGATGTCAATATTTTTATATATGATATATAATATGTTTATGTTTTACTTATGCTTCTATATTTCTCATTTATGCCATACTTTATGATTTCCATTATGGGTGAAACGCGATAATTTCATTTTAGGAAGTGCGGACTACCGCCCCGTCAAAGTGATGTGAATCGTTAATGCCATATGTGGGATGTATAAAGGATGGAGTAAATGATATTATATATGATATTATACTGGAACTATATTATACCTTCATATCATTATGATTTCGTTCCATTAAATATGAAATTGAAATGAAAGTAGCGTTTATGCGTACATACGGCTTACCGTCTCCATGAACGGTGCATTTCATTTCTTACCTCTAAATGTTACGTAATATTATAAATGAATGTATATATTGGATATATAAGATATATATGACATCTAAATCATGAATACAATTCTGGAGATAATGGATATTCTACCACATAAACAACTTGTAATTATAAGAAGTTTATTGTTGACTCAAGTACCAAAGATCGACAAAACGACCGTTATTAACTTAAATAATTACATAATGTTCATATCATTGTAATAAGTGATATAATAAGGATAATGAAATTTAAAATGGTTCTTAATAAGGTATATATTAACTCTAGTTTATTATTCAGGAGGTTAAAGAACGGTTGAGTCAAGTCAGACACGAGGTAAGGGAACTTCTTAACCCAACTTCCATTCTTTGGGTTAATCTCCTACTTTCAAATTATGTCATGATATTATTATGTACTATCTTGTATTTGTACTTTCATTATGTGTACTTATATTGAATACACATAATAGATCTATTTTATTTTAAAAATGATCTTTTTAAGGACTTTTTCTCAATCTCCTTTCATTGAGGCATATTTGGTTTTATACACAACTTTCTTTTATACGGTGTATAAACCACTTTGACTTTTACGTTTATTCAAAAGGAATTTTCTTTATACGAAGCATTTTGCTAAACGAAAAAAGGGAATGTTTTTCTTTCCGTACTTATGCGGCGACAAAGACTTCTCCACCGCCGTGACCATTATTTGAGTTTCAGCTTCCTCTACAAGCCATCATTTTTTTAATGAAAAATAAATACAATGTTTTAACTTTCTTTTATTTTGGTATTGAAAATGGTTTTGAAAGCGTTTTTATTATATCAATTTGTTGTATTTATATCTTGTGATTGAAATGTGGAAATGTTATGTTTCCTTTATGCATGTTTTATGTGATACGATTATGTTATGGTTTATGATATGTTTAAACCAATTCATATGAGGAATTCATTGGACTTAATAAGTGACGGGTGGAGCCCGCTATAGCTCCTCGATGCATCGGCAGGTCTCATGAGACAAACTAGTGTCTTGGAACGAGTCCTTGACAATATTTTATTTTTGGTCTTGGCACGAGGCCTTGGCTACGTGGTTTTGATAGTCTGGCATTATGCATTCCATCATTATGAAAATGGTTATTGATGTTGCATGGGATTATTCGATTAGTAGAATATCCATGTGAGTAAGTAAATGGAATTATCTCATTTTATTTTTGCCATATTATGCTAAAGTTCAAGTTTAAAAAGGCTTTTGTTTTAGTTATAAATTTCCTTAAATGTTAATGATTATTTTTGAAAGCTTCCGCAATATTGTTATCCTTACTGAGCATCTGAGCTCACCCCTTTCAATGTTTTAATATTTTCCAGGATGTGAAGAAGTATTTTATGAATGAACTTCAGGGATAGTCAGAAGAGGATATGAGTGTGGTCTATGAAGACTTTGTTATTAGTTTTTCACTTTATGATGTAATATAACACTTATGAATGTATCTAGTGTTTCCAAGGCTACTAAACTAATCGGTCTTTCGAGACTTGATCTTTTGTGATCATGCCAATGTTACGAAGTAATGCACCGACTCTGGGTAGCTGGGGTCGGGGCGTTACAAAAATATTAAAAAACAGGAAAAAAACACCACATTGTGTATGAAATATTCTTTATAGCTTCTGTGATATCCATTCATTTATCTGGTATCTTTGTTAACATACTATATCAACAATCTCTTTGTAAGTCCATAAAAAACCATGGAAACATAATTTTTCAAAAAACCAAATCAACAAAAAAGTACTAAAATTTAACCATGAGAGATTTTTTCCCAACAAAATCAGAAGTCTATGCCTCTTTATCAATATAATCAAAATTTGGGAAAAATAAACTTTATGTAAAACCGCATCATCACCTCAATCATTATATTTCATGTTAATTTTTGATATGACTGACATCAATATAGACTGATATGAAAAATTAGTATCTAACATAGAATATGACATTAATCATAATGAATTTCCATCAAATTGCATTTTACCAGTGTATACATCATGTCAAAGTCAAAAATATAGAGATACTCCATCCATATTCACTGTATTGGGTTCAAATCAGATTATGTGAAAATGTGTTTCTAATTATTTTGATCAGTAAACTCAGTAAATTTATCACCAAATAGGTATGGAATCTATGTATTTAATGCATGGAATATAGAAACTAAATTTTATTCATGTTTTTTGTATTTCATCTCATGAAACATTAACTACCATCACCCTTAAGAAAAAACATGATCTCCCCGTATGAGATGAAATACCAACCTATATCGTGTCGCATCACAGTACACCATCTACCATTGTCCTCATTCCAAAAATGTCCTGATATTTGTTAATGTAATTCGAACCTTAAACTCATGAAAAGACTCCTAAAATCTCCATTCAATTGAAATGAAGTGTTCTTACTTGTGAAACCATTAAATGGTGATGCTAATTGTGAGAAATAATGAAAACAATTTCAATAATAACCATTTGGGAAAATGAAACTATGTATCTAAAACACATTATTTGGTGGTTTCCATCAGATAATAACCACTATCTTTTTTAGATAAATAGAAACACAAATTTCAAAAATTATGTGGAATAGGAAAAATAATTCTGATATCCCAAAATTACACATTGGTAATTTGGAATACAAATAATGATCATTAAAAATTCCCAACATTTTCACCAACTGTTTCCCATGATCATCCTTTGACCTTGAATACACATGAATTTTTTCAACAAACACCACCAAAAATGAATCAATATATCTGTGAAATATCCAATTCATCAATTCCATATTGACTTATTGTGAATTTATAAGACCTAAAGGCATAACCACATATTCATAATGACCATAGCTTCTCCTAAGAGTTGTATTAGGAGTATCATCTTTCCGAACATGCAATTGGTGATATCCTGATAACATATAAATTTTAGAGAACCACTTTCATCCACAGAATTTATAGAATAAATCATCAATACATGGAAGTTAATTCTTCTTCTTTTTCATATATTGGTTGAGATTATGATAATACACACACAATCAAATATTTCTATATGAATTTTTGACTATTAAGACCAAATATGACCACAGAGACATGCTAGGCTAAATAAATACTTTTCATTCTATCTCTTCAAAATATAAATGCAATTAAATTAATTCTATTGGATCCATCAAATAATATGGATGGTAAATAAGACTAGTCCCCAAAAGGAGATCTGTTATAATATATACTTCTCTTGTGGCTGGAAACCATGATAATTTGTTGGGAGGAAACCAAGAAACTGATCAACCACTACTGGAAAAATGATATTCTTGATGTCTTTTAACTGTTTCAAAGTCAATGTTACCAATTGGGAAAAGATTGTTTTGATATCTCATGCCCAAAAGATTGTTTCATGAATACTTACACTATAAGAACCTTTAATTAAATTCTCAATGCCATCATTAGTTATAAAATTAACCTTTTCTGTATAATATTTAATGTGAGACATGTTCATTTTCAACCAATCCATATGATTAATTACGTCATAGATATCCATATAAAGCATAGATAAATCCCATATCAAGTCATATCCATGAATAGTTATAGAACATGCTCTATATATAAAGCCTCAAAATTCTCAATCACCTAGAGGAGTATGAAGTCTCAAAATAGAAGGCATCATATCAACATTTCACACTAGATAATCTACACCAAAAGAAGAAATAAACTAATGGGATGAAACTATATAAAAAATTCTTGCATAAGGATAAAATTAAAAAATATCATACCTCACACTATTGATGGGTCAGATTGATCATCCCCAATAACTTTCTCAGCACTATATAATTAATTACTTTCTGAACTTTTTACTATATTAACTTATTAAGATTGAATTTCATGAAGATTAATTGTATTCTTATAATCTTCATTTCTATCTTGGTTATGTTGATGAGAAATATTCAGTATCCCTCATCTCGTCAAAGCATATAATTTCTGCGAAACATGAGAAGCATCCTAAACACTTGACCATGGAAAAATGTGAGAATATAGCTTAACACTCGCCATAAAATTTCAATTTTTTCATGATCTACATGATTCCATACAATCTCACTTCCTATGATCACACTATCCATATTGGAAACTTCCATCTTTACACTTGTTCTATGGAAGAAGATTCACCGATTCAACCATAAGATTTTGATCCAACCCACAACCTTTGAAATAGATTTCCTTCTTACTCTTGTTCCAATTATTAGATTTCCCATAATTTCCTATAGGTATCAACATGATCCCTCAACCTATAGCCCATGAGATATCACTTTCTTTCATTATCTCTCTATTGACCATCATCTTATAATCTGTTATAGAGAACACGAAAATCATAGAGTGAATATCATGTCTCATATATAATTCAAAAAAAAATTAACTCAATGCTTAACTAGAATAAGAATTTGGTGAATAGTGGAATACATTCATAAATTTATCAACATACTCTATCAATGAGATATTCACCTCCATAGAAAAAAGCATGTTGTCATTGAAATAATAAATTTATGAGGATATAATTTTTTGTTAAACAATTATTTTAAATCATCTCATATAATTCCATTATCAAAATTATATTTAATTGATAAATCCAACCATTAGTATTAACGATCCACCATCATATACATATCGAAAATGAATTTCAACTCTGACGGTGTGCCTTGGATATCAATGATTATATTCATCATATTTAGCCACTACTCTTCATTATGTGGTTATAAATCACCCCAAAAGATGGATTGATTCTACTTTTGGAAATTAATGGAATGATCCAAAATCATTCGGTCATCCAATTGGTTCCCAACATCCATGGAATAAAAATCATTGAAAACACATTGAACCATCTGTTGGTTCAGCTATGGCTTAGGTAACACTACATTTTGGGTAGACTCTTCTGGTTAGTTTCCATAATTCCCACTATAAACCATTTCCTATAAACAGAACAAGAACCATAAGTCTCACTTTATATGAATTAAATAATGTACAATTTAAAATTTACCGTATCAACAAAATCACAACTTTTCGGTCAAAAAAGTAATCATTTTCCACATTCAACCATTTTTGAAAAACTCACCATGCTTTTGAAAGAAAACCCATTTTAAAAATTCCCATATCATGCCTTTTCAATGTATAACATTTGAAAAAATTTTAAACACTTAAAAAAATCAACTTTTATTTACCTAAAGAATAAATCATTACACAAAATGAGATATTCACTCTTTATGGGATTTCATTCATATCAATGCATGTCATGGTACTCATATTGTCTAAACCCATGACAATGAGATTACACTTCCTTTATGTGTCTCTAAAACACTTGGGTATCCAACTCCCTGGTAATGTGATGTTTAATTTAAATCGGTTAACTATATCTTTTAATTATCTAAATTTCACGTCATGGTGATCCTACTCATTCCAACCATCCAAACTCAAAGACAAAGCAGACATAATTTCTATTCCAATATAGACAACCAATACAATTTTTCCCAAATAAATTACAAATAAGCCAAGAATTATACCACTTGTAACCTTCCTCCCCTCCTCATTTGTTAGAGTGGAGGCCGTATTTATACCTGTCCTTAAGTGACATCCCTAGGATTCCAAAGTTTGGAAATAAATTCAAAGTCCATCAAAATAGTTGGGGGATGATTTACCCATTGAGAATAAAAACAATAACCAAGAAAATCATAACCAACAACCACTATTTTATGCATGATAATAACGCAATACAACTCATTGAATGTTAAATTAAACCAAACTACATCAGAGTACCATGTTGAAACCATTATCAACATCAACTACAAAGTCAAAGACAAACCTAATGAATCTCCAAAGACTCAATGAAAACAACTATGTAACCCCCAAGAAGCTCCAAGATCCAAATACCAATCCCTACCCAAGTATCACCAAGCCCCACTAAATAAATGTGATACATTCCTAGTATATGTTTTCTAATAAACAATATTTTCGAAATCCCAAAAGTTCCAAAGTAGGGGGTTTGTAATGAAACTATATAATATTTCCCCAAATTACATCCCAACTCCTGTAACATGAATATAAAAAAATTATTACATTTATATGAATCCATTAATAAGGATGTATTTAAAAAATATATAGTTTATATAAAATCCAATATGTTTCATGTTAAAACCATTTTCTATAACAATATAGATTCCAAATATAGAAATCAAACAATCATGTATACTATTTCACATTTATTTTTGGAATACCCATTAAATGATCCACACCCACACACCTATTAATGAATTCATTAGTTACAGTTCTATACTCATGATTGGTTTCTATTCTATCAACAATGTCATTATTAATTAGAAAATATCTTTGTTCTCTAATGGAACATTACCGTTTTTCTGGGTTATGTCCGTTGAACCCCAATGGTACACTCCCCTTACTTAGGGTCATGTTGAAAGTATGAACACACACAAACACTTGTATTCCAAAATAATTTCAAAACGAACATTTCATGAGATTCTAATGAAACCATCCATTTATTGAGAATAATTTAATCATAGCAATTTCATGAATCAAAACAAATCTATATTTTAAGGCTTCATTTTAAAATCATTAAACAAGGCACATTTCACAAAACAAATTCCACAAATCCACAAACTGTTACTAATGGGGGTTTCTACAATGTTTTTCATATCAAATTCATAATAAATTTCAATAAATAAAAAAACATAAAACATAACTTTCATGATCTAGAAATAAGGGTTCAGAATAAATCCACCTACCTCTGAAACTATGTAGAGAATGTAGAACGACACTAATAATTCAACAAACATAGGTTGAATATCAAAAAACTAGACATAGATATCATTCCATGAGATCAACACAACCAAATTTCATTATCATTAGTACCAACCATCATTTATCTATCCCAAACAAACCACATATATGAATCCAAGATAAGGAAGAAGAATAAATCTATGAAAAATAATTAATAACATGGACTTGGAATGCTATATGTCCACCAACGCACCATGATTTTTTAATAGAAATCATTGGTATTGAAGGGTAGGGTCTCCATAGCAATTATGATGAATCAACAAATTAGGGGAAAATGGTTGAAAAAAGAGTGGTTTAGAGAAAATATTAGTCAGATCCACTTTTTAGAATCTAAAAACTAACTGTGCATAGTTGGGTTGCACGATCAGACTTATAGTGTACTGACCATGCACCATCCACTACCTCGAGAATCACCTCACATAGTCTTTCTAAATGGTTAGAAAAACCATGAACAAACCATGAAAAAAATCCTTTATTTCACATCAAAGAACTATTCCTAAGTGGATTTATAGTTTGGCCAAACAGTGTTCCTAATCATGTTACTACCTAGTATCCTATAGTTCTCTTTTCTCAATTTCCTATAAGAGGAACACAATTTCTATTATCTGTGCATTGACTATTAACCTCTACAAGTTCCATATAAACATTCTAAAAGTCTCCCAACCTCCATCATACTTTACCAAAAAACCTTACATACATAAAATAGATAAATAATCGTTTACAAACTTGTAACCAGGGGTAATAAATTAAGAATTAATCATCCATGATGTTTTTTATGAAGAAAAAATATCCACACAATGAAAAATGTAATGTGAAGAGATCTATTATACACCAGTATAAATCCAAACAAGTTTTTATAGCTGGAAGCAAAAATATTGGAGGAAATGGAACAAAAATATTAAGATAACATTCTACACCATTATATTCGTATTAATAATAAATAAGAATCTACCTTTTTTCCATTATATATTTTTTTAGATTATTATTTCATAAAATATAGTGAATTTATGCTGAGGAAAATTATCTTACGGAGAACTTGAAATGTAGTGAGTGTTTTCAATTGTTTATATAAATGCTAAAGAAGACATTATCTATGAATTATTTTTTTATTGGTATTAAATTACATGTATTATTGACATTCATCCATGATTTATTTTAAAAGTGTACTATAATATTCTAGAAAACAAGAATAAATATGATACCATCTGGGTTTGGTATTATATTTGGTAATATGATAAACATATATTGAAAAAAATTGTATTTGGTGATGTTGTAAAAGTTATATATTATGGATAGGCATAACATTATGAGTAAATATTTTTTATTATTCATATTTTAAAATCCTGAAATTAATTCATGATGGGATACTCCATTATAAAGATGTTGCAGAATATTTAACTTGAGGAGGATACAAATGAAGAAACACGAAGAAGCTTTAAGAATTATTAGGTCAAATGACATCAAATCAAAATATTCGGGAAATTCACAAAATATCATGTAATTTGTAAAGTTATGTTACTTTTTTATATCTCATCCATGGTTATTAAAATTAATAAACTTATGAAAATGGGGAGTAACTTAATTAATATATAAAATAATAGACGTAGAAGGGTTGTAGCGCCACAAGACCACTTATCCTTATTGTTCAACATGAATGTTTTTGATCTATTTTAGATGTAATTGTAGGAGTTTCATGATGATTAATATTATAAAATCATCATATATAATTTTTTATATTCCACAGGGAATAAAATTAAACAAAACATGAATAAAATTATATTGATTCTCTTTTCAAGTGGTATCATAATCATCTTTCAGTTGTTAATTTTTTTCCCTAATTTGAATCCTTTTATTTTCTAAACTGAGAACTAATTAGGTATTCATTGAAAGAAATGATGGATGATAATTTTCATAAGTATGAACTCATACCCTTTTCCCATTAACATTATATTTATTATCAATAAGTGGGTGAGAATTGAAATGTTTGTTTGGAAAAATAATTTATATTGATTCACAAATTGATGCCTTAATTTGAAATGAAATTTTATGGTATTTCCAACAAATAAAATGTTTTTTATTGATGATACCTCTTTTTATATGAGTTGTTTTTGTTTGTAATGGTTTTTATTGGTTTTAAATATAGACCAATGAAATAAAAATATCTCATAGAGGTAAATATGATGATGATTTATGAAATAAATAATTTGATATAAGTATAAAATATATCCACCCTTGAATTGAATCTATCATTAATGAATGGATTAATGAGAAGGTAGTCAAGTTTGGAAGAGGAAGAAGGTACTAAAGTCTTAATATATTATTAAATTTCTTTTTTGAATTGTTTGTGTTTACAACCCTGGTGACTATTACATTTTTCATTTTTTATAAATTATATATAATTCAGTTCATTATTATGAAACATTATTATGAATAATAATTAATTTTTCAAAGGAATAAATATTATAAATTAATAATAATATAATTTGATAATAACCATGGAATTTATTGAGGTTATTATTTAAAGGGAATGAAAATATTAATTTTCAAGAATATTTCTTTACGAAGATCACGAATGATGTAGTGTTCCATGATAAAGAATAATAATTACATGAAATGAAAATATTTTATCATATGATATTTTATTAATTTCAATTCATAAAAATTCATGACATATGTTTGGCATATTTCATAAGATCTATTCTATTCATTGGGAAAAAAATTTCCATCTAATATCCATCCAAATAGGACCACCTCGACCATGTGTGTCAGGATCTTCGGTCAACCATGTGGGAATAATTAAACCTTAACATCCATACATGTTGTAAATAAGATGTGGGATAATAAATCCCACCTAGAGAATAAGAAATTGCACACCGTGTGGTCATGGGATTACCTTGTGGATAATTCTAGTGCGGTGCATCCAATTATAGTCATGTGTGGGGGTGCATGTGGGTGTCGGTCCCCTACAACATTGACATCAGCTGGTAATAACATGTAAAAATTAATTATTGAGTTATAATCCCATAAAATTATTTATTCGGATTAGATGAAATGGAAGGGTATTTATCCATATTCAAAAAAATATGGACATATTACATCTATATGATCTGTTGCACACGAGTAATCTAATCTACACGATGTCACCTTCTTCCTTCAACGATGCTTTAAGGAGTATATCCACAAGAGTATATGTGTATACCACCATTAATATAATATGTGGTCACTATTATTTTTCTATGGATGATATTGTTAATTGACGAGGCTTGGATCCTTCATGATCCTTGTCATGAATTGAATGCATATGATAACATAAAGAACAATATAATTTCGATCATGAAAAATGTTATAGAGGCATGTTTCACATATAATAAAAATGAATTCACTCATACCAATAAAAAATATAGAGCATTCAATCTTCATTTGATGAATGTGAGGATTAATTTATGAAGAAGTGAATTCAACATTATCCGCATATGTCACAAGAGTATGCTTGATTTGAAGAATATGAATGTAGAGATATTTGGGAACTCAAGATAATGATTTACATGGGTTAAATAGTGTGATCTATTGTGGATCAAAAGTGGTGAATTATGTCTTATAAAATGAGAAGAAACCCTATTGGAAGATGTTGATGTTGCTCATAATTCTTAAGAGAGATCACATAATGATAAAATAGATAATCTTTGAGTATTAATTTTGTATGAAGAGGCGTAATGTTCCGTGAGCCTATATTTTTCCATGAAGAGGGGATTTATTTATGCTACATTCATGATCAGTAAGTGTCATGGGATAGTACTTGAGTCACATACTCCCACTAATCATTACAAAGGTAAATCTACATGCATTAGAGCTATACATTAGCATTCTCAATTGTATGATAAACTATTTTAGAATCTATTTTTAGTTTAATAACAAAAATTTTTGATACATGAAGGATTTAATCTACATATAAAACCATATTTGATGAATAAATAGCATTCCATGAAGCACACATGCTTTCATGAAGCATGATCTATTTAGAAATATGTGTGATGTATAACAAGTGCACATCAATTTTGAAGAACACAAGCTCACAAAAAACATTTTTGTAAAGAATTATATTGGTTCATGTGAATAAAGAAGAAAAATTTAACATTACACTTTTAGTGGATTGCATACATTGAATTCATACATAAATGTTTAATAACATAATAAGTTATATCAAATATAAAAAATCTTTCAAAATATATGCGCCATTTTCATCAAGCATATCAAGGTAGAATGAATAAATATAATAGTGAAATACCACCTAAAATAAAAGGTGTTCCTATGTTTTGGATAAGGATATGGTGTTATATGTTCAGTATAGTGTAATAAGTGTTTTAATAATATTTAGTTTTACTAAGTGGATAAATGATGCAATTATAATGGTTAATATTGAATATGAAGGAATTATATGATATTCAATCCATGATAACATTCATATTATATTGATTAAAGAATAAATGGATGATAATAATATAATTAATTTTGATTATGTTGATATGATCAGTCATTGATTCAATAATCACAAAGGAGGTTTCTGATTCTTGATATTTCATACATTTAGGGTAATAGACAGAAGATGACCAGTTTGACCAGATATCGAATTGATATGTGATTATTATTTAGGATAAAGTGTAATTATAACATTAACATTACACAACGAAATAATATTATTTTTATTAAATTTAGATGAATGAGAAAAAGAATATTTAGTTTTTATAATGAGAAGATGAAGAAGAGTTACTTTTCAATTGTAGTGAAAGTAATAATCTTAATAAAATTTATGTGGAATAAAAAATCAAAAATATAACATCCAAAAAATTTATCATATAGTGGAATACATTAATGTGGTTACAATGTAACTATCATGAAGGTGAATACTATATTTAAAGGTTGTATAAAGAACTATAAATAAGCTCTATGTTGGATCAGGTGATCACTAGTCTATGAAAGATGAATTATTTCTTATCGCCCTATTAATGTGTCATGACTCTCACCCGAATAAGGATTGTATTCTATCCAAACCACTATAAAATTGTATCTCATTATATTTTATGATGTGTGTACTAATCATCACCATATGTGGTATAAAATATCTACCCTTATTAATTAGTGACCATTGAAAAAATATCACGTACCATTATCTACCATGATTCCTATACTTCCATGCGATATAGAAAAGTGATTAAGAGTATTAATATCTTAAAAGTTCTACGAAATAAATGGATTCAAATTTATAATTTGTAAAAAAAATTCAACAATTATTCACTCATCCCCCTCCCAGTGTAGAGGGTATTGTAAAATTTTCCTCTTACAATGGGCTTCCCTATTTTAATAACCGACTTAAATTTAATAAGAGTGAATGAAAAAATATATTCCTGGACACCATTAATATTATATACCCACTCACACAAATATAAAATATAACTTATCCAAGATAGATAATATAAATAAATAGTATATTCCAACAGAATATAATTTGATACAACACTAGTATTTATTTTTACCCCCACATGAATGCTAAATTTTTATTCACACTCATCTTATCAACATATTTCATGTGCCTCTAGTAATCATTAAATGTTACATTTATCATAATCTCAATAAAACTGATATGAAATGATCATAAATGATTCAATGAATTCTCTATAAAATAATCATAAGGTAAATTATTTTAAACCTAAATAAAAACTAAAAAAATGTATATATTGAAAAAATACAAAATGTTATATTCAAATTATGATATAAAAAACAAATTTTCTTAAAACTAAAAACAAGAATAATTTTTTTCCTCTTGATAATTATTTTTTAGGGGTTTTTATATTTTCAATGAAAAATTTCACATTGATCCAAACATAAAATTTAAGTATTTTAAAAACAACATAAATATAATAAAATAAATGGGTATGTAACATATAATTAATATATATTAAAGCAAAATAGTTCTAAAAATATAACACACAACATGAAAATATCAATGTAATGTTTCTCCAGATACATTTATTTTAGGAAATTGTATATAATAATAGAGTGAATACAAAGGGTCATTCATTTGTTTCTTCACATTCACCAAAATGTTTTCAAATTGTATTATATTCTTTTCTCTAAACTCCATTAAAATATATTAAAAAATACCATGCACTCTATTGTAATGTATCCTTCAATAATTTTCATTTTTTACTATTAGTATGAATTCATATTTTAAATAATAAAAAACAAATATTTATTCAAATGATAAAAATTGAATTAAATTTATAAAAATTAAAATGAAATCATATTTTCATTAACTCTCAATTAGATAAAATAGGATCTTAAGATCCTATGTTACATAATTAAATTACTTTAAATAATATATTTTTAATAATATTTTGTAATCAACTATAAACACTTTATATATATCAAATTTATGTAAAATTAAAGAAGAAATAGAATAAGAAATAATAAAGGAACTCCTGGGGGAAATTCTCCTTGAGGACAAGGTTGTAGCCTTCTTTAGAGCTGTGAAAATTATAACTGACCTCTAATTCCATCTCTAGTAACATAATATATATAAACATAATAAATTTTTACAAACATTTAAAAATTAATCTTTATTATTTTTTATCCTTTCGATTCAATCAATAATGGTATTTTAAGACTATAGTATCAACAAACAAATCATTCACATCCACTTGTAGAACCAAATGTTCCTTAAAGTGGATGAATGGATTCATAACCTATATTAAATTTGGATTCTCCAATGTATCATACTATATAAGTAATCACATCCACTTATTTTCCATAAAAGAATGTGTCCAATGCCTTGATTCATTAAGACTTCTTTATAAGAAACCTAAATACACTCACCTTTAGTAAAGAACACAGAAAGTTCATCTAGAGGAGGATTAAAATTTTTCTAAATAATGTTCAGAGGCATGAAAAACTATATAAAGGTTAGTATTTAGTACGAGTTCAATAATTTTTGAAATTATTACCAGCACCATAATAACAGAAAAATACCAATAAAATCCAGAATCTAGACTAGGATTTTTTTAAATAAGTGAAATATGATTTAGGATATCAATGTTTAAATTTTTTTTTGAAGATATTAAACATCAGCACTCTTCATTTACAATTACAACATCACTGGTTATTTTTTTGATTATTCTTGAAATTAATCTTCAAATGGGAAATAACATTCCATTATCCACTAAACCATTAGAAAATTCTTTAAAAATAGCATCACATTTAGTATAACGATTCAATGAATGTGGATGATTTCAAAATAAATTTCATTAGGGGTTTTATTAGTGGAACTATGAAAATAGTTTTTGTAGGTAAATTCACTAATAGGTAAATAAAAAATATATTATTTGGGTCAGTTTAAAAAATATATGATAGATAATATTATATACATATGTCATCAAACCTTGTTTTCCAAATGGAATACTGATTGTATGAAAAACAAATCAAATTTTTTTTCATGGGTTAGAAACATAGTTTGTTTTGAAATAGAATATTAAATAGCTAAACACTATAAATAATTATGGAAATATTCATTCCATATAAATAGACAATTTAATTCATAAAAAATTAAGGAATTTTTTTTAAAATTTAACCATTATTGTGAGAAAAAAATTATAACTTATGTTAAATAATATCCCCCAATAATAGAATTGTTTCAAAATATTAATATTTAGAATTTCCATAAAAATACAGTAGCTTTTTACCCCAATATTATTTTGGGATGATTATGGGGTTGCGGTTGCCTATCTAAGATTATAAGCATTTACTTTCTCTATTGATACATATAACACCCATGAAAAAATATCAAAACAAACTAAGTCATTCATATCCAGAAGAATCCATAATATAACATTTTATTGTTTTTTAGAGAAACATTTTCACCTATGAATGTAATGAATATTAATAATGAATTATTGTAAGAATAAAAGGAGAATGTTTTGACTGAACAATATTTCCATTTAAAAATAACATTCTATTATTGATAAAAATCCATTATAGAGCAAAATATTGAAGTTAAAATGATATAATAAGGGGAGATATATCATTTTCTCAAATAAATTACTATTTTACATCCTAAATATACACCCAAAATGGATTAAAAAACTAATCTATAAATAATTTTCCACTATCAATTGTGAAAAATGATCCAAAATAAAATTTCTCTACAATAGCTTATACAAAACCAAAATACCAATTCACAAGAAAATTGCATCCAAAATTCATGATCCATTAATGAAATGCATTGGATGAACATATTAGTAAGGCTATATTGATCATTTAAACAAGGAAATTTATTTTCATAAGGTAATAAATTAAATTTCTCAATACAAGAAAATTTTAGACCAATTATTCTTTATAAAATGATTTAGATGCATTATAATTTGAAATGTCCTTAAAAAAATATACTAGAGGTATACTCCATAAACAATAATGTCCTTCATCCCTATTATCAAAGAATAATCTTCCATAAAAAATACGTTGTGAAATATAGAATCCTCCAAAAGTAACAATTATAAAATACTATTTTGGTTTTTCCAAAGTGAATTAAGAATCGAAAATATAGTAGAAATTATTTATAATAGAAAAACATGAAAGGAATGAAAAATCATTCAATATAATTCAATAAATTATCTATAATATATGTTATGACCTAAATAAACCCTAAATTATTTTAAATTAATTATTAGAGGCCAATATTGTGTATTATAATCTTTCTAAGGATCAATAGACATTACCTATTTGGAAATGTGATGGCTATTATAGTCCACAATATCCCTTCTAATTAATATAATTTTATAATTACAATGAAAATGGTTTATCAATAAAATGAAAAACTATATTTAAATTAGATAAATGCTAAACAAAATTTTAATAATATGCTGGATTATAAAAAAATATGTACACTCCATCAATAAAGAGTCCTAATAACAGAATATTCAATATCATGAAATTTATTTTTGGAATTCATTAAATTCTAATTATAAATAATTTATTTATAATGGAACTCATGTTTTTAAAGTTTTATCATGAAAAAATATTACTCATTGACTCTTAATTTATGTAATTCATATTTAATATTGAGTTTCATAAAATAATATTCAATTTATAATTTATCAAATAACTCTACAACAATAGTAATATTAAACCATTTTTGTGTCATATGCTTATTTAATGCATAATAACCCAAAATAATATAACAATAACAATTATTTTTCCTCACTAGTACTATACGATAGGGAAAAGTATATTTTAATATTTTTTAGGAAACCTTGGCTAATAAATTATATAACATTCCTTTCAACATAATAGTTCAAATTAAGGGAAATTCTATATGATCTCCCGATTTATAATTTTAAAATAGTTATATTATTAATGGGGTGAGTGATATATTTTCAATGTGTAATACTGTTCATTTCCATGAATTTTACATGATACTAAGGAAAATATTTATTCAAATAATCGAACATCTCATGAAATAAATATGATTCTCTAAATAGTACATCAAAACTGGAGGCCCGTTGAAGAAAATGAGAAAAAAAAACATTTTATCTTCATAATAAAATTTAATGAAAAATTTAAGGCCTTGGATATGTATAATCTGACTCTTTTTGGGTTCTTGAAGTCTGAGTTACTCAATGGTGGAATAAATAAGGCTTCTAGATGTATATATTCTAAAATATAAGAGACAGCAGAATGAAAAACATTTTACTGTTTCACATTGTGAATTTATAGTTCATGTGTTAGGTTTTATCTTGATTTATCGGATTATTCAAGGAATTCAGTGGGTTCATGTCATGAATTTTTAGTTAATTCATTATGTACTACTAGATTATGGTGTACCTAATGATGTGAAATAAATCTGGTCTGAATAGTCTGAGGTGATGAGATTTTCAATCAGACATAAAAAAGATAATAATTTAACTACGTGAAAGGGTTTCACACTATGAAAATCCACATTTCATGTTGCATTTATCAATTGTAGTGCTTTCTGTTTTCTCAAAACCTACATCTTTTCTCTTAATTTCCATGAAATCAATAACACTCTCTCTAGGTGTTTTTGGATCCCTTATATTGGGATCTTTTCTATGCTTATTGTGTATGGTCCATGATGAAACAGGTTTTGTTACACCATTTCACTCATGGTTCATTAATTTTATCCTCTCACATCTTCAATATATGTGATAGTGTCTACAATATTTCATTTTATTGGAGTATAATTAGTTGTTTTTTTGGTGTGGTTGTGTTGTGGAATCCTTGGAGGGATTCAAATTATTATAATAGGGGTGATCAAAATCTCCTATGATGGTGAGTTTTCATAATAAAACATGGTGTGATTTAAAGGAAGGGGATTAATTGATTCTCCCATTTTTTACACGAAAACATGAATTTAGCACATATTATACATTAGATGGAAACAGAATTATCCTAGTAATTATTGAACTATATTAATAAAAAAATGGTTGTAGTTATCATTTATTGTTATTTCTACCATGATAATGGTTTTCCTATTTATTTTAAAGATAGTTTCTTATCAAGGTTATTCTATCTATAATGTCTTGTGATCGTATGTATTATAATTTGGTGTTGATAAAAAATGATAAAGTCTGTTAGGTTATTAATTATTAATTAGTTGGATAAATAATTAAATATGATGTATGTAAAATGAATATGATGTTTCCTTTAACTAGATAGTAAATAAAATATATGAAAAGAACATGGTTAAATATACGTGTTAATCAATTTCAATGTAATTGATAAAGAATTTGAATATTAATAATTCTTTTTGAGAATATTGAAATTAAAAACCGTGATAATTATAATTCTACTTATCTAAGTTCCTTGAAACTGGTTTTAATGCTTTGATCATTTATTTCATTTGATATCTTGATAGATATTTGTAACTTTTGTTTAATATATTTCGATCATACAAATAATTTATTATTTAATTCAAGATAGATTATATTCCATTGTTTGTTAATGTAAATTTATAGGCTTTGAGGTTCCTATCTACTTGAGAAGGCCGAGTCCCTAAAAATTGGACCCATGAAAGATCTTTTATGTAAAGAGGCCTCATGACTTGTTTTCAGGACCATTTTTCTTTATTGTTATATCCATTTTTTCTTTCTTCATTTGTGATGTTCTCTATATGTTAGATTCACATTGTGATGTGATATGATCCCAAAATTGACGAGACTCGGATAGCTAATGTGATGTGGGAGGAGAGGAAAATATGATGTTTCAAAATTTGAGGAATGTGATGGAGAGATGCATCAGAATACTCATGTGGGTGTTAGTGGTGGAACTAGGTAGGGTAAAAAGAGTAGAATATGGACTTACCTATTTATTTTATTAAGTTATATTCATCAATGAAATGAGTTTTTTTAATGGATGATGGTAGGTATTATTTTTTATCTATAATCCATTCCCCACTAACTAATGAAGCTAGATTTGTTTGGATTCATGTTCATCATTTTGGTTACTTGAGATTGTTTCCTAGAGTACCTAGTATATTGAATTATGTCAATGCTGAATAATAAAAACTAATCACATGGGTTTGGGGTTGATGGGATGAAAAGGCTAAGAGGATGAAAATCTTGAGATATCATGTACTCATTTTGGATTATGACTAGATGGACTGGACTTCACAAAGATAGTAAATAAATTTATCATGAAATAATTTAATATATAATTTATTATCTAATATATTATTTAATGAAAGGAAATGATATAAATTAAATAATTTATTAATATAAAAGTTAAAATTGTAGTGTTCATTTAGGATATCGAGTCCTTGCCAGTGATAATTGGGTGTCCATGAAATGATAGTTTCCCTTAAGATTCAGAATAGTTTATACCATTAGTGAGTTTTTAAACTATATTTTACTGAATATATACTTTTATTTCATTTGGTACCACACCCATGTTAGATAGGTTTCTTGAAACCCAATGGAATGTGGGTGGGTGTTTTCACCCACATCATGGTCAGAGGATGGTTGGATAACTACCACCCCATGGACCTTCTCCGTACTCTTTATTGTCACATGTTCTAGTGTGTATAGTGGGTTGTTTGCCCATATATGTGTGAAGAGGTTTCAGATGGAATTCAAATAATTTAAGCACATTTATCTCTGCATATCATTTATAATGTATTATTATATCTATGACGTGAATATACATTGGTGACTTGAGGTTCCATACTCTATATGGGCTATGATAGTGTGAGTATAATACTCAATGTATGATACATGATATATGGGGTGTGGTGGCTCCTGGAATCTACATTACTAATATATGAAGATCTTATAATGGATAATGTTGTGATTTCATTCCCTTGTTTCATTGGGGTTTATTATTTTTGAGAGATATGGATCAAGATTCATGATGTTAGGGAAGATTGGTGAACAATTGGAGATGTTGGGAAGTGGTTCCCTTGATGATTTATTTTTATATTATATTATCTCTTTCATTAGAATCTTAGTTAATGTTATCCATTGTGAGGTCTAGGACACAATATTTCTATTTTAGGTCATGAGTTAGATTCATTTTTTTCACTATTCCTTATAATGATTTCTTTATCTTTTGAACAAGAGGATTCATGGTTGATCATAATGAGTATACTATTATAATCACTCCATGTTTATATAATTTTTAGGACAGTTAAATCATGTTAGATATCATGCTATATATTACTAGATATCGGTTCTATATGAGTTGGTTGGGCTTCATGGTCCCTGCCATATTTATGTTTTGGAACATGGAGATTCTTTTTCCATTACTTCAGTAATGTATGACATTGAATTTTAGCACATGGGGTTTATTTATATATATGTTTGTGCAGTTTTTGATTGGTGTATTTGTCTTATATCTATATTCTACCTATTTTATTAGCGGTTATTCTCTATCGTATTTTTATTTATTATAAACCCAAGAGATTTTCTCCAACTTAGGGCATATAAGAAGTGGGACTTAGGTTATCACCATCTGAAGTGCATTGTGTTGCATTTGTTGTCAATGAGGTATGTTGTTGTCAAGGAATGAATGGATGGATGTCAAGGCGTTTCAATATGTGAATGACAAAGGATGTGATGGTGTTGGTGATGAATGGAGAATGGCCATGGTACTAAGATGCGTGTCACTTAGGAGATTCACTAAGTGACATAGGAGATGATGGTTGAAACATTCTCTAGTTAAATCAGACGATTGTTGAGTTGTTCTTAAAGTTCCAAGAACTTGTATCAACTGGATACAATGTCACAACATGATTAGAAGACCATGCATTGTATTGAAAATGCATGAGGAGCTGAAGTGAACCATCCCTAAGTTCTAAGTGGATGAAGTGGTTTTAATGAAGTCCATGCACCAACTCATAGTGCATATGAATCAGAAGAAGATCCAATTGATCTCTGATTAGATCAACGAAGCACATTGAAGAAGTTATGTGATTTAGGAGTTTGGTTGATGAAGATCCTTGAGAATTCTCTCCTAAGTAGAAAATGAGATGATGAAGAAGAATTATAAATTGAGGAGTTGTTTCCAATCAAGAAGATTAATGTTTGAATTCTCAATAAGAAGATGAAGGAGAAGAATGGATTGAAGGGCATGTGGCACTTGGCATTTGGCTTATAATCGTAGGAGAACTTTGTATTTGACAAAGTCTTATTCATGCGTTTTCCAAAAAATATGGCCAGCCATGGACACCTTGAGGGTTCTACCCCAAGGCATGGGCGCTAGGCACCACACACATGGGGGAACCTGTGGGGCGAGCCCAGGGTGGCAGGGCGCACCCGTAGGACACCGCATGGGCGCCTGGGGCACGCCCGGAGGAGCGCGGTAGGGGCCATGTATAAGCCCCCGAGGGCACGCGGTGGTGAAGCCCGCCGCACCCGAGGATGCATAGTGGGCGCCAGTGGC
This sequence comes from Viscum album, assembly GCA_963277665.1. Lineage (NCBI taxonomy): Eukaryota > Viridiplantae > Streptophyta > Magnoliopsida > Santalales > Viscaceae > Viscum > Viscum album. The sequence goes on from OY728146.1 coordinate 657,404,571, forward strand.
GCGCCCGCAGGGAGCATAGTGGGCGCAAGAGCGCGCCCGCAGAGAGAACCCAGTGCGGGGCGGCACCGGGAGGGGAGAAGTTCAACTGAGCTGAGGAGGTAGCGCCAGGGTGATAAACCGCGGCAAAACCGTGCCCCGTTTCGATGTGGGACGCGAAAAAAATTCCCGGGAGCACATCCTGGCCGCACGATTGATCGCGCGCCAGATCCGAGCCGCACATCTAATCGCGCCGCTCCCATTCTGATCGCGGCCGTCCGAAGATCTGATCCGACGGCTAAGAGACCGTCCTCTTCCTCGAGCCCAGCCGAAGGCTTCCCACAAGCTCCGTTCGAACCAGGAGCAACCCGAGCAGTGAAGTCGAGCTCCCGACTGTCTTTCTCGAAGCCGAAGGCACCATTGTGCTCATCTCTCCGTAAGGAACATATACATGCAATAAAATATGCATGCACATGATGGATGGAGAATTTCGAGTATTGGAAGAAGGCAAACGAAGTGCCGAGGTCATGAGGATTATTGCTGTGCATGGTTTGTGCCTAAACGAAGGCCGTGCATGCGTTCCAAGTCGCATGCACGTGGAGGAGAAAAACGAAACATAAGTGAACCCGCGTAAACAGAGAGAAGAATATCAAGATTTAGAAAATCTTGAAAACCCGAGAAGTTCGGGAATTCGAGAGATATCTCACGCGGAAGATTTGGCGTTCCTCTGCCTATAAAAGGAGAGCCCGAAGCACAGAGAATGCCTGCTGATCTTTTGAAGAAAAACGAGAAGTCCCATGAGAGCATCTTTGCCTCGCGAAGAAGAGCCTGCGCGCACACTTGCGCGGCAGTACAGCCCGGAGCTCCCCTAGCTCTGTTTGGTTCCTTTGCGCACCTCTTGCGCGAAAGAAGAGAAAGGGAGAGTCCCCTGCGCGCTACCCCTTTGCGCGACAGGAAGGAGAGGTTGGGCTGCGCCAACTTGTGCACCCCCTCTGTGCACCGCGGCCCCCTGCGAGGTAAGCACTTGTGTGCCCGCGGTGTTTCACTTTGCACACTTGCGCGGCGGTTGAGAAGAGGAGGAGGCCCTTGCACCTCACACCCTGTGTGCTTGCTACACCAAGACCCTACACGGCAGTAGGTTACATACCTTGTGTGTGTGCGCTAAAGTGAGGAAGAAGACCCGAGGCTTTGCCTCTTGTGTGTGCATAGTAAAGAAGGAAGGCCACCACATCTCTTGTGTGTGTGCAACAAGTGAAGAGGCCGTATCCAATTAGGTGTGCAAGAAGAAGTGGAGGCCGAGACTTGCATGCCTTGTGTGCAAAGTGAAGACCCTACGGTATTGTGTGAGCAAGGAGAACCCGAGGCCATACCTTGTGTGTGCACCAAGTGAAGACACATTTTGTGTGTGCAAAATTGAAGAACAACCTACGGGTTAAGGGTGTGCAACAAGAAGTGGGAAGAGGCCCAAGTCAAGTGTGTGCAAAAAGAAGAACAATTTATGTGTAATTGAACAAGTAACAAAGAAGGCCGAACCTAAGTGTGTACAAAGGGTACGCATTTAGAAGTTGAAGGAAGAGGACATCCACACTAAAGTATAACACACTTGTGAGTGTGTAAACAAAAAGAATAAAGTGTGTGAAGAATTGAGAAGGTGTGTGCTTGAAGTGATTACACCCTTTGTGGGTTTACTGCACCAAGAAGAGAAGAAGGGGAGTGCATGCAGGCATGCATGCACATGCACATGTGAACAAAGCCAAATCCGGTTGTGTGCATTTGAGGAGTCCAAGACTTGAAGATCTTGAAGATATTTGAGAAGCCATGCAATCAGTGCATGAGGAACCAGAGATTCCATGCACTCAATGCATGATGTTGAACTGAACTGTGAGACTGGACCAGACTGAAGTTAAAGATATCAGTTGTCTGAGTATTCAGTAGTTGAAGAGAAAAGCCAGGTCATCCTTAGAAGAAGGAGATAAATCCTGAGCAAGACGAGAAGACCTGATCATCACAAGTGATCAGAGGTACAGAGCAAGGCCAGCAGTCTTTGTCCCAGACTGCTGAAGATTCTTGAAGAAGCTTACAGAGAAGAAGAGCTACTCGTGTGACTCGAGGAGCCAGGAGAAGACCCTGTGGGACTCAGGGAGAAGAAGTCTTCAGTGGGATTCTGGAGCAGGCCAGTGGGACTCTGGTAACACTGTGTGAAGCAGTATAAAGACCCTCCTGTGGGACTCAGGAGAGATACGGTGGGAAGCTGTATCGACCATTGTAATACTAACAGATTATAATGGGAGAAACCATGTTGGGGCGTATAACCAACATGGCAAGGACGTAGGCCTTTGGTGTCGAACCTTGTAAATCATTGTGTCCTGTGCCTTTACATTTACTGCATCATTCGTGGAAAGGTGAGAGATAAAAGAAGAGTGGATCGAGGCTTTAACCAGCCATAGAGGTTTAATTGATTAAGAATCAATTAGTAAAAAGTTTTAAGGGATCACTGATTCACCCCCTCCCCCTCTCAGTGATTCACACTGATCTGGGCACTACAATTGGTATCAGAGGGAGGTTACCTCTAAAAGATCCAAGGGAGTCTTTATGAAGTGAAGATTTGAGGAAACGAGCGACCAGCCTCAAATGGAGATATCTGCCAAGACTCAGAAAAATAGAAAGAAGAAACAGGCCAAGAAGATGAAGAAAGCCTGTCCTAGCTGTGATAAAGTTGAAACAATGAATGATCTTCAGAGTGCACTCAAATATCTTCAGAAGACAGTTCCCATGGAAGTGGCAAAGTGTATAGCTACAGGCATCCATGATCTTCATGAAGAAAAATCACAGTTAGAAGAAGAAGCCAATGCAATGGGAGATCAATTGGCAAAAAGGGTTGGCATAACCAACACTCTCAGAAAGCTGGTGAAGGCTAAAGATGAAACCGTTTCTCTTTGCAATGAAAGATATGAAGACACTGCTGAAGAATTGCAAAGAAGCCTTTCTGAGAAAGATTTCTTTAAAATAATTGTCAGAGATGTTTTCCATGCACTGGAAAAGAGGCACAAAGTGTCAATGAATGTCAGAGATGCTCAACTCGAAGAAAGAGTCAAATTGGTAAAGGAGCTGGACAATTCATTGCAAGAATTAAAGAATGTGCATGAAGACCAGATGAAACAACTGGTGGAGAATTGGGAAGGAAAGCTAATAACTATTGAGGATGAGAACAACTCCCTCAATATGAAATGCTTAGAACTGGAGGTGATATTGAAAAATCTGCAATCACCCAGAGCCAAAGCCTCCCAGTCAGCTGAAAGGAGAAATGTTGCTACTCAAGTATGCATTGAGCAGGATGATTCTAAAAGAAAGACATTCTCTAATAAAAGGGCAACAACTTCTAGAAAGAAGGTACCATCCATACCATCTTGTACTAATGCTTCTAATTGTGTTTCCACAAAAAGTGCAGGATGGAAAAATAATTCCAAACAAGTATGGATGAAGAAAATGAAGAAAGAAAGCTCTCCTGAAGAAACACAACAATTCAAGACAAGTACCCTACAATCAGAAGGAATCAAAAAGTCAAGATTTGTGGGTCAATGTTGGTGTTGTAACAAGTATGGGCATTGTGCAAAGGATTGTTGGTACAATCCACTGAATGCCAAAGCACAGAGGAAGCCCATGCCTAGGGGGAGCAAGCCAGAAGAAAAGAAGCAGCATCCACAGGTCCAGAGACATCAGTTTACTGCAAATAGATTTGAATTACTTGACAACATCTGGGATGATTGCAAAAGTGGTCAAAAAGATACATGTCAATCTCCAACTGTATCCAGAGCTCAAAAGAAGAAAAGATCACAGAACCTGGCTCAGAAAGAATCCTTGGGAAGCAAGCATAAGAAAGTGGAAGATGCTCCCAAGAAGATTATGAAAAAGGAAGAGAAGACCTTGGAGTCTAAATCCAAGAAGGGTGATGCATCCAGAAGGACCACCAAGAAGAAAACATGCTTCTACTGTGGAAAGAAAGGACATATCATGGATCTTTGTAAACAAGCCATGAAATTCAATAGAGGAAGACTGGAATAAAACAGACAATCAATTCAGAAGAGGCAGAAGGGATTGATTGAAAACAAGTTCCCTAAGAAAGGTAGCTTGACAGCATCAAAAGAACCATGTGGAACTTCCAGAACTGAGGCCACACTTCCAAGTGACTTGTTAGTCATATGGCCAAATCAGTTGCAACTTGCCAAAGATCTACAAAGAGCTGAAGATGAAGTTCTGGCAATTGCTAAGGAAAAAGGGAAGAAGAAGATTTCACATGAAGATGTATTGAGATCCACACCAGCACAAACATCATTGAAGATCAAATGTGCAAGTGTGAAGAATGGTGAAAATGGGGCATCTCGGTTGAGAGAATCTTCTCAACCTTGTTGTTCACGTTGATGAACCAAGGAGGTTCCATCTTATTCCCTAATCACTTGTATTTACATGTGCTGACATTGCAGGGAATTGAAGATGATGATCATTCTCAGCTGGAGGATGGTTTGAAAGGAATGGAGTGCACCCCTTGAAGGGGAGCCTATCTGAAGAAGATGGGATTCTGAGATTTAATACCATCTTGAGAAAAGTGAAGGTATTCCAATCATACATTTATCCCTTGTTTCTTAATTGTATTCATCATGACAATTAAGGGGGAGTATTGATTGAAGACAAATGGTTGAAAGGGGGAGCATTATCTTTGCACCTGAACTTTCTAATGAGTTTTGTGAAGTTGTGCAGGATTTAGCAAATTCATTGATATATCTGAAAAATTTCAAACCCCTGAAGCATGATCTCACATGTACAGTGAATGATGGACATCATTGAGTTCCTTGGTTACATCACTCTTGTTTTCTACACCGGTCTAGCCCAAGTAGACTTAGAGTTGATTTACTAAAGGTTCTTTGCTAAAGAGAACATGTGACATCATCCCTCTCTCAGTGTTTTTCAAGAAAATACTTTTCAAAGTGAGGAAGTGTTTTTTTTAAAGAGTACCACACCACACCTTTGCATTTGATTGCCAATAAGGGGGAGAAAAGATTGGCACACATATTGACCCATTCATATGTGCTGAAGAAGTGTATTGACAACAAATACAAAGGGGGAGATTGAAGTGCATTGTGTTGCATTTGTTGTCAATGAGGTATGTTGTTGTCAAGGAATGAATGGATGGATGTCAAGGCGTTTCAATATGTGAATGACAAAGGATGTGATGGTGTTGGTGCTGAATGGAGAATGGCCATGGTACTAAGATGCGTGTCACTTAGGAGATTCACTAAGTGACATAGGAGATGATGGTTGAAACATTCTCTAGTTAAATCAGACGATTGTTGAGCTGTTCTTAAAGTTCCAAGAACTTGTATCAGCTGGATACAATGTCACAACATGATTAGAAGACCATGCATTGTATTGACAATACATGAGGAGCTGAAGTGAACCATCCATAAGTTCTAAGTGGATGAAGTGGTTTTAATGAAGTCCATGCACCAACTCTTAGTGCATATGAATCAGAAGAAGATCCAATTGATCTCTGATTAGATCAACGAAGCACATTGAAGAAGTTATGTGATTCAGGAGTTCGGTTGATGAAGATCCTTGATAATTCTCTCCTATGTAGAAAATGAGATGATGAAGAAGAATTATAAATTGAGGAGTTGTTTCCAATCAAGAAGATTAATGTTTGAATTCTCAAGAAGAAGATGAAGGAGAAGAATGGATTGAAGGGCATGTGGCACTTGGCATTTGGCTTATACTCATAGGAGAACTTTGTATTTGAAAAAGTCTTATTCATGCCTTTGCCAAAAAATATGGCCAGCCATGGACACCTTGAGGGTTCTACCCCAAGGCATGGGGGCTAGGCACCACACACATGGGGGAACCCGTGGGGCGAGCCCAGGGCGGCAGGGCGCACCCGTAGGACACCGCATGGGCGCCTGGGGCACGCCCGGAGGAGCGCGACAGGGGCCATGTATAAGCCCCCCGAGGGCACGCGGTGGTGAAGCCCGCCGCACCCGAGGATGCATAGTGGGCGCCAGTGGCGCGCCCGCAGGGAGCATAGTGGGCGCAAGAGCGCGCCCGCAGAGAGAACCCGGTGCGGGGCGGCACCGGGAGGGGAGAAGTTCAACTGAGCTAAGGAGGTAGCGCCAGGGTGATAAACCGCGGCAAAACCACGCCCCGTTTCGATGTGGGACGCGGAAAAATTCCCGGGAGCACATCCTGGCCGCACGATTGATCGCGCGCCAGATCCGAGCCGCTCATCTAATCGCGCCGCTCCCATTCTAATCGCGGCCGTCCGAAGATCTGATCTGACGGCTAAGAGACCGCCCTCTTCCTCGAGCCCAGCCAAAGGCTTCCCGCGAGCTCCGTTCGAACCAGGAGCAACCCGAGCAGTGAAGTCGAGCTCCCGGCTGTCTTTCTCGAAGCCGAAGGCACCATTGTGCTCGTCTCTACGTAAGGAACATATACATGCAATAAAATATGCATGCACATGATGGATGGAGAATTTCGAGTATTGGACAAAGGCAAACGAAGTGCCGAGGCCATGAGGATTATTGCTGTGCATGGTTTGTGCCTAAACGAAGGACGTGCATGCGTTCCAAGTCGCATGCACGTGGAGGAGAAAAACGAAACATAAGTGAACCCGCGTAAACAGAGAGAAGAATATCAAGATTTAGAAAATCTTGAAAACCCGAGAAGTTCGGGAATTCGAGAGATATCTCACGCGGAAGATTTGGCGTTCCTCTGCCTATAATAGGAGAGCCCGAAGCACAGAGAATGCTTGCTGATCTTTTGAAGAAAAACGAGAAGTCCCGTGAGAGCATCTTTTCCTCGCGAAGAAGAGCCTGCACGCACACTTGCGCGGCAGTACAGCCCGGAGCTCCCCTAGCTCTGTTTGGTTCCTTTGCACACCTCTTGCGCGAAAGAAGAGAAATGGAGAGTCCCCTGCGCGCTACCCCTTTGCGCGACAGGAATGAGAGGTTGGGCTGCGCCAACTTGCGCACCCCCTTTGTGCACCGCGGCCCCCTGCGCGGTAAGCACTTGTGTGCCCGCGGTGTTGCACTCTGCACACTTGCGCGGCGGTTGAGAAGAGGAGGAGGCCCTTGCACCTCACACCCTGTGTGCTTTCTACACCAAGACCCTACGCGGCAGTAGGTTACATACCTTGTGTGTGTGTGCTAAAGTGAGGAAGAAGACCCGAGGCTTTGCCTCTTGTGTGTGCATAGTAAAGAAGGAAGGCCACCACATCTCTTGTGTGTGTGCAACAAGTGAAGAGGCCATATCCAATTAGGTGTGCAAGAAGAATTGGAGGCCGAGACTTGCATGCCTTGTGTGCAAAGTGAAGACCCTACGGTATTGTGTGAGCAAGGAGAACCCGAGGCCATACCTTGTGTGTGCACCAAGTGAAGACACATTTTGTGTGTGAAAAATTGAAGAACAACCTACGGGTTAAGGGTGTGCAACAAGAAGTGGGAAGAGGCCCAAGTCAAGTGTGTGGAAAACAAAGAACAATTTATGTGTACTTGAACAAGTAACAAAGAAGGCCGAACCTAAGTGTGTACAAAGGGTACGCATTTAGAAGTTGAAGGAAGAGGACATACACACTAAAGTATAACACACTTGTGAGTGTGTAAACAAAAAGAATAAAGTGTGTGAAGAATTGAGAAGGTGTGTGCTTGAAGTGATTACACCCTTTGTGGGTTTACTGCACCAAGAAGAGAAGAAGGGGAGTGCATGCATGCATGCATGCACATGCACACGTGAACAAAGACAAATCCAGTTGTGTGCATTTGAGGAGTCCAAGACTTGAAGATCTTGAAGAGATTTGAGAAGCCATGCAATCAGTGCATGAGGAACCAGAGATTCCATGCACTCAATGCATGAAGTTGAACTGAACTGTGAGACTGGACCAGACTGAAGTTAAAGATATCAGTTGTCTGAGTATTCAGTAGTTGAAGAGAGAAGCCAGGTCATCCTTAGAAGAAGGAGATAAATCCTGAGCAAGACGAGAAGACCTGATCATCATAAGTGATCAGAGGTACAGAGCAAGGCCAGCAGTCTTTATCCCAGACTGCTGAAGATACTTGAAGAAGATTAAAGAGAAGAAGAGATACTCGTGTGACTCGAGGAGCCAGGAGAAGACCCTGTGGGACTCAGGGAGAAGAAGTCTTCAGTGGGATTCAGGAGCAGGCCAGTGGGACTCTGGTAACACTATGTGAAGCAGTATAAAGACCCTCCTGTGGGAATCAGGAGAGATACGGTGGGAAGCTGTATCGACCATTGTAATACTAACAGATTATAATGGTAGAAACCATGTTGGGGCGTATAACCAACATGGCAAGGACGTAGGCCTTTGGTGCCGAACCTTGTAAATCCTTGTGTCCTGTGCCTTTACATTTACTGCATAATTTGTGGAAAGGTGAGAGATACAAGAAGAGTGGATTGAGGCTTTAACCATCCATAGAGGTTTAATTGATTAAGAATCAATTAGTAAAAAGTTTTAAGGGATCACTGATTCACCCCCTCCCCCTCTCAGTGATTCACACTGATCTGGGCACTACACCATCCCTAATCTCTTTTTGTCGACCCAAGAGGTGTACTCTTTGGGGGTGTTTTGACATAGAGGTATAAAAGGTTAACTTGAAGGGGTAATATGGAGGTTTGAGTTACGAATAAGAAAATATGTATTGGTTTTTAGGGAAATGGTGTAATTTTAGTTTAGTAGGTAATATAAATACATGATATTAGATAGGACATGGTAGATATGACCCTTTTCACTTAATACACTGACAATTATGTATACAAAGGCTACTAAATTAAGAGATATCGGTTGTCAGATAGAGACACAGAAAATGTTCCCATATTGTTTTCATAGGATGCTTTGGTTTATATGGGTTGAACATGATATATGTTAAAATATTAAAAAATTGCAATAAATTAATTATTTAATGTTATATATTCCACATTCTTGGTTTAAAAGAAATAAACATTTGTTCCTACTCATAGGCATGACTACAGGTCAACACCATAGTCAGGTTCACAGCAAAGGTGGTTATAGGGATATTCCATCAGATCCCCACACAGTTGTGTTCAATGATGAAGGCTCAGGGATGAGGATACACCAAGAGTGTCAATGACATAGTATGATTATATATAAGGGATTTATTTCTAATTTAGTAATAGAATACTTGTTTGAGGAGTTTGAGATATATTTTAGTCCCAATAAGTGTGTAGTTGCAGAAATGGGATTCATTAGTTGGGATGATTTTGTGTGGATTAGTGAGGTAGTGGTGGCTCTCATTCCTTGGTAATTGTGAGGAGTCATTATTATAATTGGATATGTTATGAGACTATTTCTAAGAAGTGTTCATTTCTTCAACATCAATGCCTACCTGTCACTAAGATTTTCTTACCCTTTGACAGGGTAGTTCTAAAATTTGAGATTTTGGGATCCATTTCAGGACCCTTATGAGATTATATTTAAGAAAATAACTATATAAAAAGGACATATGGAGGAAAGTTTTGGAGTAATGTCATCCATAGAACCATTTATATGTCATCCCATTTATACTAAAGGAATATATCAAGGTACTTGTGAGAGAAGATGTCTTTTTGAGGATGCAGATGAGAATCAGATCATCATGATAAGGGAGTATCCAAGATATATCAGGAATTATAGTTATGGTACAGGGTTCCCAATTTCCTATAAAGAAGATCATTTGGACACAAAATGGTAGGTCCCAACCCCCATCATCTCATTCTTATGGGGGAAACATCACTATCACTTATCCCAAGGAATCAAACACATGTTTTTTCTATAAAGAATATTATTATTGGCAGATAGAGTGCCCAACATTTATATTACATAAATGTGATTCAGGAGTTCCACTAGAGGTTCTTTCATTGATGTAGTTTCAGGATAGGGGACAAAAACTATGTGTTATAGTTTGGGATCAGCATAGAGGAGATGTGGAAGGAAGTGTAAAACCCTGTTATGCTCTTCATCCTTATAAATAAAAATTAATCCTTGGATGTGATCATCTACGGGGTTAGAGTTGCCATGTATAAGGTCATGGTTAGATTCACTCTTTATTGTTTCAAGTGTTGGCTGTGCTAGATTTCAATATTTGTTACCTTTTATTATTTTATAGATTGGAGAATCATTTTTTTATTTAAGGAGAAAAATCTTCTTTATATCACATACTATTGTCAATTAATTCTGAATTGTTTTAGAGACACTTCTAGTTCCATTAGCATTGGATTTGTTAGTTGGTATTTGATATTATATATATATATTAAGACTGTAGATACTATGAGCTTTTTCAAGGGCTACACCACTGTAGGGGAGAATTCAAATTTTTATACATAGACATATGACATCATCCTTGACATGGATTGGTTGTTTTAATGTGGGATCTCTTTTATTTAATAATGAGGTAGGTTTTTTTTCTCTAATGTTGATATTTAGATAATAGTTTCAATTAGACAGTGAGAATCATATATGGGTTGGAGGCCTGATTAGCCATTGACAAATTGTATGGTTAAGATAATTTTGAGATCATTAGAGTTTCATTAGTCTATGTTTCCAAGGGTTTTGAATGATTATCCTAATGTATTTCAAGAGAAGGTTTTTGCGTTACACCCATTGATGAGAAATCATGTTGGAATAGGTCTATAGCTATTCATGTCTCTAATATTGATATATATATATAAGAAGGTTCTTTATGAGTACCAAGAGATACACGTACAAATCAATGATCTATTGAAGTGAGGTATTCCTAGATAGTGTGTGTTTCCTTTGGGTGCCTCAGTTTTGTTATTAAAGAAGGATATTGGAATTTTATAGATTTTTTATCTATTTTCTTTTCTTAAATCAGGTGAGGATGAATAACTGATATCTTCATCTACATAATGTTGATTAATTTGATCAGATAAGGGGATAAATTTGGTTCTTGAGAATTGATCATCAAAAAAGATATCATTTGATGTGGATAAAGGATTTGAATATTCAAAATACTTATTCCTATTTTCATCATTGACATTATGAGGGATACTCCTGCTCTTTCCATTGGGTTGATGAAGTAAGTGTTCAGAGAGTTCGTGGAAATTTTTTATTAGTTTCTATCAATGGAATATTAATGTACTCATAATCTATAGAGGATCATTTAGATCATATTCATGTTATTTATGGAGTTTTTTACATTAAAAAGTTATTTTGGATGTTTTCATTGTATTATTTTTTCACTCATTAGATCAATTTATTATGGAATTTGGTATCCCAGAATGTAGTAGCTATAGAGAAATTGGAGATAGAGTTGGATTTTTCCATGGTATCCACCAATATAGTGGAAGTGGTGTATAGTTATTTTGGTATTTTAGGGTACTGCATGTATTTATTATTTTATTTCACTCAGGTTGTGAATCCTCTGACAACCTTTACCTTAAATGATCATATGTTCTTATGGACTAACTTGTTTCAGTAATCATTTGTGTACTTGAAGGAAAAGTTGTTCTATAGTTCATTACATTGTTTTCAAGCATAAATTGTCTATTTTGAGGTTTTTTTGTGATTCCTAGCATCTTAGGATGGGTCATTTCTTATTTAATAGAGATCAATTGTTTCTTATCGGTGTTGGATGTTATTCACCCATGAGAATAACTATTCCACTGATGATCTTGTGTTGGTGACAAATGTGTCTTATTTTATGTTGTGGTGATATTACCACATTGGTGAGTGTTTTTAAATTTTTACCATTCATTAGAGACCTAGAAATGTCTATTCTCAATGTAACATTATGCTATATTAGTGATGGTGGACAAAAATCTTTTAGGATTACAACTTTGAGATTTTTTATTCACTAGGAATGGTAAATGTTATAGTCATTGCTCTATGTTTTAAGTCACATTTTTCACACAATGTGTTTTTTTGGATTATTCAAGATGAGAATATATTTATGGTATCTAATGTAATGGAATTGATCCATTTACTCTTTCCCATTCTGTGTTCAAAAATTATTGGCTACTCAGTGGAGGCCTAGAGTAGGTCTGGATATGTTTTGCTGCAAAAATCTAGGATCACAGAGAATTCCCAACATATAAGTGTTTCATGTCTTGAATATGCATTTTAAGGCATGGGTGAGAGAGCGATTAATGGGATGATTTTCGACATGTAAGGGGTTATCATCATGATTATTTGGTTCACAACATGTGTAATTATAGTTAATAGGGTTCCTCATTATGTGAAAAAATTTAGGTTCAATAGTCTGAGGCAACACATTTTTTGATAGTATATAAAAATATGATACTACCATAATGTGAAAGGGTTTCACACCATGAAAATATATTATGCATTTTACCTTTATAAATTACAGAACATTGGGTTTTCTAAAATACTAAGTACTTTCTCTCAATTTCAAGGTTATTTTTGGTGCTTACATTAGGCATTTTTGGGATCCCTTTGTTTAGTATCAATTAAAATATTCTTCAGTTTATTCTACATTGATCAAAGGAATGTTTTACCTTTTTTCATGTTTCATATATCTAGATACCCCCTCTTATTATTTTCATTCTATTTTGATTTCTCTCCATAATTTTAATAGATATTTCTTTATTTATTTGTGGTGGAGTTATGTCATAGAATCCATGGAAGGATGTGGCATATTTTGGGTGAGGAGATCGGGATCTACGACGTTGGTCAATTATGATATAAATAACATTCACACCATTAAGGTAGATGATATTTTGATTTTCATATTCATTAACATGAAATCATAAATTCATCATTTTTTTCCATTTGTAAGGAAATTTAATGAATCTAAAAATCATTGAACTAGGTTAATAAATATTTGGATGTAGTGGTCACATGTTTTTTATTTATTCTAGGATAATAGTTTGCCTCTTGTTTTTATAGATAGTGTGTTACAATTTTTATTTTAGATATCATGTCTTGAGATGCTATTTATTGTTGTGTATTTTATAATAGAGAATGATAATGAACAAAATCCAAGAATTGTTAATTTTTTTTTGATAAATAATTGATGAAGTGATATGTCAACTGAACACGAGGTTTCATATAAATTTATTGTAATTAAAATTGTTGAAAAGAACATACATGGGTAATAGTTTTCTCCCATGATAATAGAATTGATAATGAAAGTTATTCATTCTAATTATTTTTGTGGATGTTCATATGAAAAGTCATAACAATGATAATAATACTTTTCAATGTTTTTCGAAACTGGTTTTAATTCAAACAGATTGTTTATCTTTTGATATCTTGTTATAGAATGATTCCTCATATTATACATATTTGGGATATATGAATAATGAATTATATTATACAATATTGAATATAAACTAGTTTTATGATAAAGATAATTTGTTTGTCCTATATAGACAATTTTCATGAGAATACCAAGTGCCTTATGTATGGATACGTTAGATGTTATTTAAGATATATGGCTAGGTTCCATATGTTAGTGATAAGATTTACCAAATATATATATTCATGTTTATTCCTTGATAACTTTGTGATGGATTCTAGAATTGATCTTCACTTCACGATGTGATATGATCCTGGGATGGCTGAGCCTAAGAGTACTAATGTGATGTGGGTGGGGAGGGTTGAATTATTTGGAATAAGTTGATGAAATTGATGGTGAGATATATCATTATATTCTTGGGGTGTCAAATATGGTACAATATATGATGAAATAGGTTGAAGATGATCTTATTCATTTATGTGATAATTTTGGAAACATTCATGAAATGAATTTCTTTAATGGACTATAATCGGGCTTTTTGTTCTATCTTCTTTACTTTTCCAACTTGATAATGCAACCAGATGTGTTTGGTTATATGATTCTTATTCGTGGTATCTTATGATGGTTTCCTAGAGTATCTAGTATATGTAATAATGATAATTATTAATAATAAAATTTAAAACCATATGTTTTATTTTGATAGAATAATTTTTTTAAAGATGATATTTTTTAAAAACTATGTACTTAGTTTGGATTATGTTTAATGGGAATTTCCTTCATTTTGATAGTTAATGAATGTATCCTAAAGTAATGTTAATGGAAAATTTTCATTCTAATAAATTAATTAACAATATAAAATGAAAAAAGACAATCATGTTAAATAATATATCTCATTAAATTATTGCATTCATAAAGGTTATTTTGTAACAAACCATCTCCGAATATCATCTAAACTAATACCTGAGCTAATTCGATACTAACCTGAATAGCATTCCAGATATCAATTAGTTGATAAAAATCACCTAGGTATTAAAAAATAATTTTTGGGAATGATTTCATCCACAAAATTTTTCAATAATAGAGTACAATGAAAAAATATTATTATATAAATATATCAATCAATACAGTTATATCAAGTACAAGGAGACTCTAATAAAAATTAATGTGGAAAATACCCACCAAAACCCATCTCTTTGTGGTCAATGACCACCCACCGTGTCCCAAGGCACCCAACCTTGGTCACCCAAGAATGAACCGACAATGGAGGTTGAGAGCATGAACACCAGCTATAAGATAATAAAGGGATGAGAAAATTAAAAAAGAACTAGAAGGGTTTGAGCTAAAGAGAACAGTAGGATTCTACCAAAGATGATATGAATATAATTTATAAGTTAATTCAAATTTTCTAAAATATGATAAATATGGTATATTGTTAGGATTTTTTTAAATAAATAGAGTTTAATATATTTAAAAATATCATATTAATCTAAACCGATAAAATATGTCATTTAACCAATTAAAAACTAAATATTTTTTAAATCATTGAAAACTCTTTCAAAATACAAGTAAGGTAATCATAAAAAGATGGTAATAATAACATTATAAGTAAATAAAAATAAGAATCAATATAATATATTCATATAATAAACTAATCGAGCATAGAAACTCCAGTTCCTAATGGTATTAAAACTCAATAAAGAGCTTCACATTCAAAATAAAAAGGATTATATTTTCAAAATATTATTTAAAAAAATTAAGATTTTAATTTCAAATGATGAAATATTTATAAAAAATGTATTAATAAATTTTTTTATATAAAATATTTTATATAAATTTCAAATACATGTAATACATTTTATAACAATGCCATATATTCATTTAAAATACAAACAAGTGAGTAACATGGTTATGTGTCATGTAGGTATGATAGTTCCAGGATAATGGGACCCAAACCTATGAGTATGAAAAAGTATGTTCATACGCCACTTGAACCAAGGCCCAGATAATTACACAACTTCACCTATGGGATATTATGTGTTGATATGATGTTTTCAAATATTTTAAGTTGTGAAGTGTTATCCAACATAACCCACTAACTAACTATGGATTACATGTTCACTAGTATAAAACAGCAATGGGAAATATATTTTAATAATTATTAAAATATAATTAAGTCCCATAATATATTTCAATATTCAAATTTTCCCTTTATAAACCAAAACGAGGTTTTAATAAAAAAATATGCCCTTAAAAAAGATGAAGCAATTGGGTTTTAATTAAAACCATTTTAAGCCATTTTTCATAAATTGGAATTCAAAACTAATTCATCAATAACTTTTACAATCCAATTTAAAAATTAAATTCAATAATTTAATTTTCATGCTATACAATAAATTTTATCACAAACCCCAAGTTCCCTATAATTGGGGATTTTCTCAAATTTTCAATAAAATAAATTTATATATTAAATTAAACGATTTAATTGATTCAATTTCAATCAAAACCAAAAACAAAACCTCAATAAATTTTAATGAAATTCAACATTACAAAGTTAAACCATACCCATATGCTTTCAAAATTCATTGTTAAATTTTCAAATGGTCCATTAAAATAATCAAAATTTCATTCCAAATCCATTTACAAAAATTAGTATTTTGAAATTGTAATAACACCCACATCCTTTCAAATATCATAATTAAAATCTACATTGAACCTTTAAAATAATCATTAATTTCAAATCATCCCTAAATATTTTAAAGGAAGTGATTTAATTTAAAAACAATTGAATAATTTTCAAAATGTAGGTTTACTTCTTGTTTCTAAAAGATAAATTGATTATTCCAAATAACCCATGAACACTAATTTCCCAAACAATGGAAAAACCATTAAAATTAGGTTCTTGTTCATTTAATAAATTATTTCATTTAAAAACATTTTGAAAATTTTAAATAGTTTCATTTAATTAATTCAAATCATTGATGTTTGTTTTATAAATCAAAACCTCGGTCAAAGACCTCAATTTCAACAAAATGTAATTTAAAATCTCATTGAAAATAAATCCATAAAATTTAAATTTATTTAGTCAAAAAAATGTGAGATAAATATTTTTCAAACCCGTTTAGTTAATTCCATATCCAATTCCAAGGGAAATTGGTCAAAGGTGCATTTAAAATAAATAAATTGAATAAAATAATAGATCATGCATTAGAAATTATAAATCTTGTATCTATCAAGTATCTGACAGAAATGAATCCAAAATGAGGAAAACCTATAAAAACCCACTTATAAATAATGTAATCTAACCACAACACGTCTAGGATGTGTCTCCTTCGATGGCGATAACCATATCTAAGAATATAGATCTGGAATGATGATAGTGGAGATCTACGATCTAATATTACATATCAATAAATCAATATCTAATAGAATGGGAGTTTATCATGGATTTTTGAAAGACGTTATCATGAGGATAATGGAGATCCATGATCAATAATAAAAGAACTCACCAAAATATCAATGTCGATTCAATTATTACTTTGATCTGCCAGTAGATGGGGTTGGGAGATGCAAAATTATCTTGAAAGGATCCAAGAACCCTAAGGATTCTATTTTGATATATTGAGATGATTTTTATATTTAGGGTGTTTTTTGTCATTAAATACCATTTTTAGAAGTTTAATTAATGTGGTAATGGTTTACTATGTTATGTCATAGGATTTTCACTAACCATGAGAAAACTATGCATCCAAAACAGAGCCATTGTTGGTGTTTCGTGGTTTGGGTGAACAATTTTTCATACCTTGTTCTGACCATGCGACCCCCTACTGTTTAGGGTCAATACTTTTTCAAATTGTGGACAAATCATCCACAAGTCCAAAAACCCTAAAAAATGTTCGAAAAAAACTAACGAAACGACCATCTAAGATACCCAATCATTGGGTAATCAAATAATTATGTCAAAACAAATAGAAAAAAATAATAGGATATCATAATATCTATAAACTAGACATTGAATTTGTGTTTCTACGATATGATAGTTGGGGGTTATATTATGAATAGGTTATTACATTAGTATGGATAAGATATATAATATATTTTATATATTACTTTATTTCATATGATACCCAACCCATGTTGGTTTTGGTGATTGATACCCAATGGACTCATGGAGGGTGGTTTACCCAACATACATTTGGGAGGATAGATGGCTAAAAACGCCCTTTGGACCCGCTCTCTTATCTTGGTAGATCATTGTGATGGTATGAATGACATATAAATTCCTTGAATATGTGAGTAGTGGGTTCTGATGGATTTTTTTTTATTTCAAACACATTTATCTATGGATATAGTATCTAATTTATTATTATGGGTATAAATTATATATACATTAAGGGTTTTATTTTCATTACTCGATGTAGGCGATGGGATAGGTTTTTTCATAATAGACAACATATGATACATGTCATACAGGATGTGGTGGTTCCAAATAAGTACATGGTTACCATTTAGAGATTTGACATGGGATTCTTTGATGATGTGATATATGTGGTGAATATTTTGATGCATTTACCATGGGTATTCATGCTAGACTGTTCTAGAGAGAGATAGATCAGGAGGTGTGATGTTGGGATATAGTGATAAAACAAAGTGTAAATGGGAGTGTGATACCCATGATGTTTCACTATTACATTATATACTATATTTTACATAATACATACTGAGAGTTTTCCTTAACGACTTTGGGAACATAGTATATCTATTAAGGAAATGTTTTAGTTTCACTAATGTTCACTTTCTTTTATCATGATTTCATTATCATTTGAAAGATAGGTTGTAGGAAGGATCCTACTGGGTATAATATTATTATTACCCTATGTATATATAAACATATTTTAGGTTTAAAAAGTTGTTTGGTGATCAATTTGGATATTAAAATCTTCTTGTTTTATGAGAGCTATTTGGGAATCATGGTCTCTTCTATCAATACCTTTTGGTACTTTTAGTTTCTTTTATAGTTGTCTCAGTATTATATGACATTTAATGTTATCAATATATATATATATGATTATGTGTTTATTGGTTTATTTTATTATATATCTCTTATTCATGTTCTCTTAAAATTTTATTCCTCCCAGATGTATGTTTACATTATCCTCATTACAATTTTTTAACCTAGGACTTCAAAAGATACAATCTCCTTTCTCACATTTCATGGCTAGTAGGGGTACAATTTGGGGGCAGGGCTCATTAAAAAATTCAACTCCTATAGTCATTGAAGTCATTAAATAGAATTATTATTCCCATGATAACAAAATCATGAGGTTATTCCAAAGATATATAATACAGAAAATGTTTTCTGGTAGACAAATCCCTAAAAAATAGTGTCAAATATCATTTAACAAGAATAATTCAATTGTAACATAAATCTACCCAATTAAACATGAAGGGTTTCATGCTTACCATAATATAAAATGTGATAACAACCACCTAACATAATTATAATAGAAATGTATCATGTATTAGGCTCTATAAATATCTGAGTATCTATATTGAATGAAGAATAGATTTTTCACTAATATCAATAAAAACAAGAATGGGAACACATTTAACACTACCCTTCAATATAATATATTTAGTTAACCAAAATATTTTCTATCCAAATAAGAAAATTTAAATGCATAGATTCATCCCCCATAACACTTCTTTTATAAAAGAAATTGTACCAAAAAATTATACATATATTGTTTCTTTATAAGAAGTACTAATACACTCTTATTTCATTAATAAAAACATATTTTTAGATCCCTTATGTTATTTACCATATCCAATGCTACAAAAAAAACATTTAAACTTAGCTCACCACTCTTCAGATTTTGCCTAAGGAATATTTGAAACCCAATTTCTCACATGATCATACTCTATCATATACAAACCTTTATAAATTTTCATCTAATCTAATCCAAAAATAATTAGGAAGAATTTAAATTTTTAAATATTTAATGGTTTATTACCTTAGTATAATCGACTACGTCATCAAAGATTATGGGGCCATATAATAACTTTAAAAATAAAATCTTGTTTAATATTTCCATTTAATAACAACAACATATTTTATTCACCGATGTTAAAAATGTTTTTTTATGTGTTGGATTTTAGAGAAGAAATTAATATGAAATTAATATTTTTAAAACACGATAATGATGGTAGATATGTCTGGTCAAAGTGACGATATCTTGAATTAAGTAGATGTAATTTGTGAAAATTGAAACAAGTACATTAGGGGAAATTGATGTGTCTAGATGGTGTAATTGTGGAGACAGAAAGGACATGAATAATGATTTTCTTTGGAAAATATGTAAGATCCTTCTAAGGGGATTCTTGAAAAATAAATTACTAATGAATTTATGGTAATTTTATATAATTGTAACCTCATAAATATTTATTTAGCTATGTAATGTCCCCCAAAATAAGGAATTAATCTAGTGGTTTCATTTCACTATTTTAAGGGATAACCATAGATATTATATCAAACTGGCCATATAATGTATGATGATAGAAAGTGTGGTGCACCAATTGAAACAATTTGGAAACCCTATATATTCTACGGTGGATTCATTAGAGTCATAATGTTGAGGTGTATATTATAATAATATTCCATTATAATTAAAAAATTATTATATTTTTTCCCCATGTATTAGGTCATAGTATGAAAAACATAAAATATATTTTTTGGTTATATTCCTTTTCATTTCCAATAATTGTCTATTAGAAATTCTTGTCTGGTTTTTCGATATGTATTGTCACTTAGATTCCAAGGTGAAGTTTTTGTTATTTTTTGGGTACATAATTAGATAGTTTCATTTGGATTCATTGGTTATAGTTTTTTTTGTTTTTTATGTTCTGGAGGATAAAGTTTAGTAATTAGAGGTTCTAAAAACTAAACAGGTGGTATCAGAGCTTGTCACAATGTTCTTGATAACATGAATTTGTTTAATTTGTTTTATATATCAATTTTGTAATATTTTTATTCTAATATAATTTTAGTATAACTTATAATAGTTAGATGTTTTGTGGACAAAAAAGTGATATTATATCTTAGTAGTAATGATTTTGATGACCAGACCCAACTAAGGTGTTTTCGAGCTTCATTTAGTGTCATTTTTTACCTAAACCTTATTTGATAATTTATAGAGGTTGTTTTTGATACATAATATAAATTTTATAATTTAGAGGGGTTTTATTGATTCTAAATAGATTCAATTTGATATGGGAATGTTATTTGTGGAGAATTTATATTTGGATAAATTTTTATTTTTGGTGATAAAGGCAGATGATTGTATAGAGTATAGTGATTAATGGTAAATGTTGGATATGAAATCATTTTATTTGATATTGATTCCACTATCCTAAAACATGTCCAATAATATTTGTGAAGTGAAAATAAATTTCAAACATATGAAAAATATTTCTAATATACAATTTATGAAAACTGTAATGAAAAAATGGTTATATTATAGAGGATATTAAAAAGAAATATTTCATTAGGGATTCTCGTGGTTGATCATTTAAAAATTTAAAAATTACTCTAATTTAATTATAATAATTACTTGTTGCTTTTGGTGATCCAAAATTTGAACTATTATTAAATTCCTCACTCCTATAATCATGTGATGTTGTACTTATTATGTTGAGTAATTCACAAAGTAACATAGGCTTAGTGTTCATGGATGTTGGGGATATGATTGTATGAAATATATTAACTAAAGTGGGGTCTGAGAATATACTGTAAATGCAAATAATGTAGATGTTGTGGGAAAATTCCACAGTATGGGAGTCACTTTGATAGAAAGGAAAGAGGAATTTATAGCCATTTTATCTCATTAGAAGGTAGTATTTCTGCATATTTTCATTTTTGGGAAGAATTCCCACATGATGAAATATTATATTGAGTGAATATTAAGTTATAAATTATTTTCTTTTGATAGTGCATTCATAAATACCATTTCAATATATATTAGATATTTTTTTTTGAGTTTCACTAATTCATGGGAGTCATCAGTTATAAAATATAGATCATTATTTTTTAGAATTTCTAAGAAATAGAGAAAAAATATGAAAAATTATACTTCTATTATGATTAGAATGGTGTATCATGAGAAAGGTATATCTCATGAGTTTATTTTAAAGGGTGATGTTTCCATCTGAAAAAATACCCAAACATTGAATAAGTTACATGGAGAGCGAAACATATCAGACTTGATTAAATACATGTCTTTTTAGGGAAATTGGATGTTGTAGGTTACATTAACACTTTTTATATAGATCATGTAGAGTTAAAAATGGTTAGATTTTTGTTCCCATAAGATTGAATGATAGAAAATTATACCAAACAAATCTTTCTAAAGGTGCATTACTTATCACACAAGAAGCTTTATACATTTTTTGTAATGAACATCATTGTAACATAAGTGATAATGTGTTGAGTATAATCCATCCAAATGGTGTTTTGATGATTATAGGACCAGATTATGAAACATGTGAATAATTCCTCTTTATGATGCTATTAATTATATTGTTCAAAACATATGAAAGAATATCTATCTACCAAAAGTAAGATATGATTCATATAGATGTTTTTTTATAGATCATGGATATTATCACTATGGTTAAATGTTATATATAAACATCATTGATGATGAGACTAGAAATTATTTACTATCTTTTATCAATACATGGTTTAAATTATTTTAAAACTTGATAATATAGATCTCCAGTTGAATAAAAAAACAAAAACTAATATGAAATGTTTTGGTCCTTCCCATAGTAGGGGATATATAAGTTATGAGTTTTAGATGTTTATCTGATAAAAATAAGTTTTTACCAAAAGAAAAAATTAGGTACACAAAAAAAGAGTTATAATGTTGATGAATGAGTATTTAGTGTATAAATTAAATAGCATGAAGATTCATTCTATATTTCTGAAGGAGTTTAGGTTGATTTCATGAATGGTGTTGACTAGTTGGTGAACAAAATTCATTCTCCTTTGAGATGAGAACTTTTGGATTCATGTTTGTCCAAAAATAAACATTAAATATATATTTTCAAATTCATTGGTTTACTCATCTTTTTCTATGTTTTTTCTGATGAAATGGGTCATATAGAAACCACATAATTTGTATATTTCTATGTATTTTATGGAGATGAAGACATTGGATTTTAGATTTTAGATAATACATTATGATTATTATAATAATAATAAAAATTTTCATCATAGAAAAGAAATTATAGAATTGAAAAAATAAGATGAAATTGATATGACATCAAGGAATCATCACCAGTTATAGTTCATCAATATTGAATTCTAGAAGTTTGAGATGTTCTGAATCATTTTTGGAGTATTATAGTTCTGAAGAAACCATGTTTTTCAATAGGAGTCTCAGATGATTGTCAATTTATGATGGTACTACCATATTTGAATGTAGTATATATCATTTGGATTTTTGAATCATAGAGAAGATCATTGAAAATTAAGGTATAGAAACCAAGGTTATAAATAGTGATGAGGTACATAGTATGTTTTAGAGGAGAACCAGGACTTGAAAATAAATATAGAGATGTGAAATTGATCTTAACTATTTTCTTCACATGGATGATATAAAACCTAATAGATTAAAAGAGTCTATTGTTATAATTCAAAAAACAATTTTTTATTTCTTCAAGAAAGGTGAAATTATTTCCTTACATGTTTCGAGTACATGGAATAAAATTTAATGAGCCTCATAGAGGAGATTAATTTATAAAAAATTGGATAATCTGATAAACAGATAAGTGGTTGGTAGAATCTAGTAAAAAAATTATTTCCATAAAAAAATTTATAAAAATATTTTTTATTCATTCATGAGGTCTATTCTCCTATGTTTAAACACATGACTATTCATATGGTTCCCATTATAGTATCAATGGAAAGGTCACATCAAAAAAAGATAGATGTAAAATCCTTATTCCGTCATAGATACATATTTATAGATATTTACATTGATAATATATAATGTTTCATAGATAAGAATAACAAGATTCTAGTTAACTTGATAAAATGGAACCATTATGGGTTGAAGAATGTACCAAGTTTATGGAACCTTATGTTAAAGATATTTACGAAACTGAAAAATATCATCGATAATAATGTTTATCATTCATATTAAATTAATGTGTTAAATGATGTGAGATTTTTCATCATACATATCTTTGTGGATGGAATATGTAACACCGTAATATTTTGTGAATTATTATTTATTGAATTAATTTATCTTTTTGCTATTTATCTTTTCACACAACATAGAAAATAGTTTTTTATTAAATCAATATGTTAAAAATTCCAAACACAATGAGCCAACCGATCATGTGCTACATACAACATAAATTTTATAATTCTCTTCCAAGAGAAATAAGGAGATATTATGTTACATGCAACAATGACTTTTCATAATAGCTTCTGTAATAGGGACGACATTGTTTTACCAAATAAGAATATATTTTTGGTTAATATAATAAAATATAACAATGAAGTTAAATTAGAGATTAGTAATATTATTAACTACCTTAATAAAATATATGGTTTAAAAAAATATAATATCAATACATATGTTACTAATTAATTTGAAATGAAAATATATAAACAAATGGAATATAAAGGATATATTTTTATTTTTGTACTCTCAAATGTAATTTGTTTTGATGAATTAAATTAATTAAATTTTTTGAGTGATATTGATGTTATATATATTATATATATTCAATAAAATATTTTTTATTTTCAAAAAACATATTTTATATACAAAAGATAACAACAGACCTTACATTATACTTAAAAGCCTGTATTTTTATAATTATAATTTCATCGGCTTTTTATAGAGAATCCATTTGAAGTAAAATTTTTGTATCTTATAAAGATTTAGTATTTCTAAAGAAAATTCATATTTGAAAGATAAACATACTAATTATGTTAGAATTAAATTTTGGTATTATTCAGTAAGTTTTTATTGTTTAATAAATAGTTAGAAATACCGAATTATAATTCAGAACTTCTTTTTTCTCAAAATAATCAATTTAGATAAATTATATTTTAGTTTTTTTTAAATGTGTAATTATATAAAATATAAATGCATTATTATAATTTAGGTAATTTTTACCAATTTCACATTGATATTGTATATACAAACATATAAAACTATTGATCATTTTTACTTTAAAAACCAGCAGTGTCATCCGGTCAGTAAAAAAAATTAAAATAAGTTTCAAAAACATAGGTTATTTGAATAACTGAAAATATAATACATATTTTAAATAATAATAATTTATAGTGTCTTATAATTTTTTCATTATTTTGGAAAAAATATTGGGAATGTTATTAAATTTAATTACAACGATTAAAGTGAAATTAAGCTTAATAAGGAAATAAACATTAATCTTAAGGGCCCAAATTACCTATCGACTTATCATAACCCAACTTTATGGAAATTATTAGAACATTAAACTTAAATTATTTAGTTTTTTGGATTTTTATGTCTTTTTTAGGTATAAATGTGGATACACCTAACTTTTTAAAAAAAATACCAAGTCAGTCCTTTCCTTCACCTATAAAGACCTCTTCTCCTCCCTCTACATCACACATCTCAATCCACTTTGGATCAAATAATATATTCTAAAATATCTACTAAAAATCCAATAAATAATACTACAATACTCTCCTTGAGTATAATTTAATATAAGGAAGGACTTTAGTGAAAACCAAAGGGAGTTACCCGAAGAAGAGGTAACATTTTTCCTGATGTTCTTTTATTTAATTTCCCATTATGAGAAGATAAAATATTCTCATTATATTATTATATAAAAAAAGTATCCTAAATACACTATGATTTTATTATGATTATTTTTGGACCCTTACTCACACAAACATCCATCTAATAGGAAACAAACATTTTTTATGTGTAAGACGAACTACAGCCTCATGAAATGATGACTGTTAATTTATCCCTTAGAACATATCATGGTGGAAATTATGGTGAAAATATATGTATATATTATATATTATATTTATAATTCCTTTATGTTTTTATCTTTTTATTTATTACATAACCATATGATTTATATCTTGAGTAAATATAATAATTATTTTGAGGAAGTGTGGAAAAATGCCCCCTCAAAGTATTGTGGTTAGTTCACACACTACATGAACTATATTAAGGATATATATAGTGAATATAAATTATATAGATGAAATAATAATAATAATTTAATAAAATTATATAAATATATATACACATATATTTTATTCACTTTATTCCATTGAATACCTCAATAAAATGGAATTAGTGTACATGCATAGGTACGACATGTGCTCTCCCTAAACCGTGCATTCTAGTACAAACCTATATATTATATAGATTATTATAATACACATATACTTAATAGTAAATATATTTACATTTTTTTACATTCAATAAATCATGATATAAGTATAATAACCTATAACATAAAAAATTAAGAAACATGTGAAAAACAAAGCGAATATAACATGAAGAACAAACATTACATAGAATTGTTAACAAGAAAGTAATATAAATTCATAATATATACATATAGAGAATTATATATAATAATATGGTTCTGTAAAATATGTATAATAAAATTATATTTCTTATAAATGAGGCTCTTATGATTATGAGGAGTGTCAATGCACAAGGAAAGGTAATTTCATCTCAATTTTTTATTTCTGTGAGTAACATGGTTAATTAACGACCCATTCCGTTCATGTGGTGTGTTTAATTCACATGTATGAATTATATAATTAATATAATTTAATTTTTGGTTATTTATATTTCAATTTTAGGATCTTTATTTCATAGGGTTTATGTTTCAAAATTTACCAAATTAGTATAATAAATTTGTTTCAATTTTCCTTCTTTAAGACACAACCCATGTTATATACCAATATTATTCTATGACTTTTATATACTTGATTTAAAATTATATACCATGAATTCCATTATTTTATTGATATTTTATGTTTCATTTAATATCATTTTTTTACATGGGGAGTATGGGTTAATGTTCTTACACGGTAAGAGTTTATTGAAAAAGTCTCATCGATTTATGAGATTATTTATAATTATGCTTACATTGATGAAATCTTATGATTAATATCTTATTAACTCTAATTAAATTTCTTATCCTCTAGTTATACATGATATATTAATTTATTGGTACCATTTTCCCACTATTTGGTAAATAATATAGTTATGAATGTTTATTTAAAAAATCATGACTTTAACAAATCTTCGATTATAAATATGTGTTCCATGAAAAACATGTTTTATAATAAGGTTTCCAAAAATAATCTATTATTATCCTATAATTATTGAATGAAATTTTTACTAGTTTTTTACCTTTTTAAACAAATGGTGGTTAAAAATGAACCATCATGTCCTTGTTTTGGATGAATGCACTTTTCTAAACATTTAAGGTGAAAAGGGAATGTTCGGTAGGTAGGAATTTACCCACCATTATGACCATCATTCTCATGAATATAACATTACAGTATTAAAAATAATTTTTTAAAAGAAAAAATTTCTCTATATTTTAGAAATTATCTAGTTTAATGTTTTTCAATGATGTTGTTTTTTCAAAATGATTTATCATTTTAAATAATTTTTAAAGATTCATTTAGTAATTTTCAAAGTATTTTATAAGAAATGGTTCTAAAAGCATTTCTAATCGTTATTTATGATTATTTAATGAAATTTAAGTGAAATTTTATATAAAAGTATTTCCACATTTAGTTATTACTTTTTAATTTGTTTAAAGGGAATTTTTTTAAATGTATTAATGAATATTTTATAAGTTGCATGGAAAAATGATTTTATAAATTATTTTAATAATACTTTATTTTTTTTCAATTAATTTTAAAAGAAAATGATTTTCTAATGGATTAATGTTTTACAAATTCAATTCAAATCATAAATTATATTTGTTTCAAGAAATATTTCAAAAATATCATTCCATGTTATTTTCCTTCTAATATGACATTTGTGGATATTACTCATTTCCTTATAGGAAATGATTCAATGGTACCATTAATATTCTTTATCAAATAGTTTATGTTTTAATATAATGATTCTTATGACACCTTTTTCTCTTCCACTAATTATATTCTTTTGAAACTCATTTCCTTTCAAGGGGTATTCTTGGTTGAAATTAATATGAAACAAATATATTTCCCATAGTTTATGATATGTTTAAATTTTTATAATACCCATATCATTTCATCAGATATGATATGATCTATTTTTATTGGTCATGATATTATTAAATTTTATTATGTTGTGTCACATGTATGTGTGAGTTTAATTATATGAATTCTTGAAATTATATATCCCACTGAGGAATGGGGTAAAGATGGATGACTCAAGTGTATAAATGTTATGCATAAACCTGATTTCATGATCACAATTTTATGCATGGATATTTTTGTATGTTCATGAGTTTATGTATAAAACATATTACATGTTTAAAATGTCATGAGTGAACCTTATATTGTGTTCATAATGTTATGTGTGAATCTAATTACATATTCAAAATGTTAGGCATTGACCTGTTTTCATGTCTAAGGGCTTATGCGTGAACCTGATTACATGATCACAATATTATGTGTAAACCTGATTACATGTTCACAATGTTATGTGGATACCCTGTTATATGTTCATAAATTTATGTGTGGTCTTGATTTCATTTCCTTAACATAATGAGTGAAGGAATTTATACTTATACATGTTTACGATGTTATATTCTGGTGTGTATTCCCCAATTCTACGTCTTATTCATATATTTTTCATTTATTAATTATGTTCAGGATTATCATATGAGTAACATATTATGACCTACTAATATTTATACCATTATTCATATTAATATCATTGATAAGAAGGATATTATATTCTAACTATATGATCATGTTTTCATACCGTTATGTTCATGTTATAAATAATCATTTCATTTATTTATTCTTATTGAGCATTTGAGCTCACTCGTTTATCATGTTCCCCTTATTAATGGTACAAGAAAAGGTTTTTATATATAATTACTAAGGGGGGAGATCTTCTAGGGGAAATTTTGAAGATATTTCACTGTGTCAGAAGAATTTTTGTACCGTGTTTCCAACGGTACAAAATTAATATGTTCTTTTTGTGTCTATTTTTATTATGTTCTATGTATTTTTTAAAAGTTATGTGGTGTACATATATGTCTTGAATGGGATATTATAATTGGTATAAAATATAAGGTTTTATTTCCATTTCAAAACTGGGATAAGAAAAATATATTGAGGGTCCTAGGTATATTTATAAGGATATATCAAGGGATGTCTTTAAGGAAAATTATAATAATTAGTTAATGTTTAAGAAAATGTTTTAGAATTTTGGAAAGGATAGAGTGGGTGGTGTTATAGAAATATATAATTTTATAAACACTATAAGTGTATTTGGATTTAGAATAGATTTAATGAGGAGTAACAACCCTGACAATGGGTGTTGAGCCTTACTCCGCATAACAAGGTACACGATATGTTGCCTTGAAGCACACCAGATTTGACACAATCAACAGATATAGTTTTAGATTTCAAAATCTCGTCACAAACCAACATTAACGATTTAAAAATATGTCTGATTCGAATAAAATATGATAAAAATATGATTTCATGGATTAAGAAAGTTTTCGTAATTAAAAAAAATATAACCAGATTTCTATCATTATATGGTTTTCATCCATGATATGTGTTTATCACCCAATGCTATCTGGTTTTAGACAATTATAGAACTAGATGGAATATTGTTAAAATTTATTTTTTGACGTGGAAATTATGAGAATTATGAAAATCTATTTCTCGTGTGAAAAAATCATAAAGATAATTAAGAAGGTGTTCTGAGTGTTGGGTATTCTTCTGAAGATAAATTGACTGCAAACAACATGTGAAATGTGTGTGAAATTCATCTAGTATTTCTTACATTAAACATAAGAAGCATGATTCGGTTGAGGTTTAGGAACCTTGAGAAATGATTCTTTATTCATATTTTTGGAAAACGGTATTAATGAATTTCATTATAAAGCATGAGTAATGGTTTAACATTAAAGTTGTATGGATTAAGTATTTAGGTCTAGAAATTCAAATAATATGTTATATAAATCATTAAATATATAAGTATTTTCAACATAAGTTCTCATTATGTATTGAAATGGTTATGTTGAATGGTGATGAATACTTAATAAGTGATATTTTGGTTCTGGGAAGGTAACCCTTATTGTTATCATGATGTATATAAAATTGTGTTTATATTTGGATAACATTGTGATTAATTTGGATAAAGTAATATTTATAGCACTAATTACCTTGGATTAGATTATTGTTTGGATGAAAATGTGGTTTATGTACTCATGTATAATGTTTACAACTTCTTGGATTTAAGGAATATATCTTGAAACTTTAGGAATAAAAAATTATGCATGTTTTCCTAGAGTATTTAAGTTAATTCAGGTCATTACATGTTAAAATAGAATATACTATGAGGGTATTCACACGTTTGGAATCTAACATCTATGTGCTACTTTTCTTATATGGGGAATCACTGTTAAGATGATTTTAAGACCATATTTATATTTTTTTCATTTTCAAAATTCATAAGTGTTATAAAGATAACCATATAAGGAATTTTTATGTTAAACATCTTATGTGGTTTGTGAGATTACATTATTAAAAAAACATGAGGATTTATCTATATTGGATAACATTCTCTGACAACATTATATTGACAGTAACTGAAGATATATGTGATGTCTTATAATGTATCTCATGATCTGTTATTAAATTAGGAATAAAATCTCCATCATCATTTTTGGAGAAAAAGGCGATACAAATTTGGTCAAGACCTGAAAAAATAGTGATATTTTACATATTAAAGGGAATTAAATCAAATATATATATGTTTTTAAGAAAATTATTTATCTTTAGAAAAATGATCTAAAAATAAAATGTTTTCATCATACCTTTTGTTTTCTTGAACCGAATTCCTTTTAAATCATCACATGTTTATAAATTTGAGACCTTAGAATCTCCATTTATCATTCATCAATTTGTGATTGGTGACCTCAATCACTACGTATAAATATTTATTCTTTTCCTCAATGTGTACTATTTAGTAAAAAACATGAATTATCCTATATGGAAACCTAGTTGAGATTTCCATTGTGTAACTATTCTGTTTCTTGCTTTATTCCTTTAAAATGAAGTTTAAGTATTCATTTTTATAGTATGGGTTTCTCAGAATAGAATGTCAATGAATAAAACTGTTATAAAGTAGAATAATTTCGAGGGATAAATTTATTTTAAGGGGGTAGAATGTAAAACCCCCAGATTTCATGAATTATTTTTTTTAAATAATTTTTCATTTTGAAATTTATCATTTCACACAACATTTAAAATATTTTTCTATATTAAATAAAAAATAAAAGCATTCCTTAATCATGAAACTGTTGTGTCTATCTCTACACAAAACTGAAATTTTAGCATTATCTACACATGAAAATGAAGATATATTTTGTTATCTTGAACAATGAATTTCCTAAATAATTAATATAATTAAAAAGACCATGTTTCACCAAAAAATAATATAATTTAATTCAATATATAATAAGATATAAACAAGATGTTAAATTATTGTTTATGAATAGTATTAACTATGTTATTGAAATATATGCTTTGCAAAAAATATTAGACGATTTTATAGGTTATCGATTTTTTATAATTAAAAATATAATAACCAATTGAATATAAAGTACATATTTTTATATTTATACTCCCAAATGTGTTTTGTATTAATAAAACAACGACATAATAATTAGTGAGTGAAATTTATTTAATAAATATCTTATACATTCAATAAATTATTTTCCATATTCATCCAATTGAGTTGATGGACAAAAGATAAGAACAAACCCAATTTTATGCTTTAAAATATTTATTTTTATAATGTTATTTTACCACAATTTTATAAATAAACAATTTTAAACCAAATTAATAGAAATTTAATAGATTTAATATGTGGAAATAAACATCATATTTGAAAACGAAACATAAAATTATGGTTTGGATAATATTTTTTCTTTAAGTTATCATTTTTTATGAATAATTAAAAATACAAATTATTTATTCAAAATTACATTTTCATCTAATTTATTCATATAGTAAAATTATGTATAATATGTTTTTGATGTTTAGTTAGATCAACTATACAAAAATTAATCCAATAATGGTCATTGAAAGCAATTTAACATTGATGTTTGGTATAAAAACATATCAAATGTTCGACAATTTTTACTTTAAAAACCTACAATGTTGTCTAATTTGTGGGATTTGAATTTAATTAATTATTGCCAATTTTGTGGCTTGAATATAAATAATTTGGTAAAATATTTTGAATCAGAATAATTTCTATGGTATAATATGTTATACATTGTTTTTGATAGAAAATATTAGTTAAATTAATTAAAATTAATTACAACGATTGAAATGAAATTAAGAATAATGACGGAATAAACCTTAATCATAAGGGCCCAAATGACCTCACCACTTGTCCAAAAATAATTGGATGTACATTAGTCATCCATTAACCTTATATTATTTAGTTGTTTTTTGTTTTTATGACATTTTTATGTAAAAACATTGCTACACCGAACTTGTTTTAAAAATACAAAGTCAGTCAATTCCCTCACTTAAGAAAGGCCTCCTCTCCTCCCACATCTTCACACCTCGAAAGACACTATTTATCAAAAAATATATTCCTAAATAGATTCTAAAAATCCATTCCCTTATCATAGAATACTCCAACCAGGAATAAAACAATCTAATGAATCCTTTTGCTGTAAACAAATATGAGTTACCAGAATAAGAGGTAAAATTCATCCCCAAAAGGTCATTTATGTTATTTCCACTCTCCACCCCACAATCATTAATTTTTTCATGATTGTTTAAAAAAATAGTATAAAAAATATAATTGGATTATTTATTCTAATGTTTCAACTTACTCTTACACACACTTCCATCTGGTGATTACAGAACTTACTATTTACGTGTAGGACAAACTACCGCCCAACAAAATGTTGATTGATCATTTTTTATTTTACCAAATATCATGGTAAATATTATGTTGGAGAATATTTATATATATATGATTTGTATAATAATTATAATGTCTTCATGCATCAAAATATTTTATTTAGAACATACCCTTATGATTTTAATCTTCTGTAAAAATGATAATTTCATTTGAGGATGCATGGACTACTATCCCCTCAAAGCGATGTGATTACTTCACACACTATTAGGAGCATATTAAGGATATGTTTATTTATCTTTTATGATATATATTACATATTAATGTTTTTTAATGGTATTATATAAATATATACATATACATATATGTGACCTACTTTCTTTATTTCAATACATCAATAAAATGGAAACAATGTTCATGCGTATGTATAAGCTACCATATCCATGAATATTGTATTACATTTTAGAAAAATATATTATATATATTATTATAATAAAAATATTATTATTATTAATGAAATTTAAATAATTGATTACATTATATAAATAATGATATATGTATAAGGTCAACTTATATAACAAATTAAGACACATGTGAAATATAAAGAGAATAGTCCCTGAAGCATAACCTTAACACAGAATTGTTTACATGAGGGTAATATAAAGTAATAAAAAAAGAATATATGTAATTAGATATAAGAATATGGTTCTTTAAAATATTTATAATAAACTAATTTTTATTATATCAGATATTCTTGTGAGTATGAAGACTTTAAAGAAACATGTTAATGGAATTTCATCTCACTTTTTATTTCTATGAGATACATGATTTATTCACCACTCATTCTTTGGGGTGGTGTGTATTCTGATCATAAATTAATTATATGATTCCTATAATTAAATTTATGGGTATTTACATATCAATTTTATGATATTTCTTTTAGGGTTTTTTTTAAATGTTACGAAATTGGAAAAATAATTTTGTCTCGGGTGGCCTCCTTGGAGACACATTTCATGTTATGCACAAATATTTTTCTCTTATGTGTATATACATCCATTAAAAGGTTTTATCATTAATATAATTTTTTTAATGATATTTTATGCTTCATAAAATTTCATTTTATTACCTGTGGAGTATGGTTCAAAGATAAAAGGTGGTAAGAGTTTATATAAATAATCTCATTGATTTTCATGATTGTATATGATTATGATTGAATTAATGAAATATTATGATCCATATCTTGATAAATCACATGAGTTTTATTCTATTATAGTTATTTATGATATATTAATGTATTAATATCATTTTTCTGCTCTTTAGTACATAATATAGTCAAAAAATGTTTTTAAGAAAGCCATTCTTTTCCCTCGGTTTGGTCAAAAATATATGTTCCTTTAAAAACATGTTCTATTAAAACATTTAAAAATAATCTACAATTATCGTATGATCGATAAAATAAATTTTTACTCATTTTTTAAAATTTTAAACAAAATATTTAAAATAAATGATTATTTCTATTATATTTCAATCGAGACACTTTTTTAAAATTTATAGTAAAAAAAGAATATTAGACATGTAAAAATATACCCCCTTTCATGACTATCATTACCATAAAGCTTCATTTTCAATATTACATTGTTATTTTACTTTAAAGAACATGTTTTCATAAAATTATTGAATTTGTTTCTTTTAATGGTATTTCAATGAACATTTTCTTTAATAATGTATTATTTTTTAAAATGATATTCAAATATTCTTTTACATGTTTTCATAGCTTTTTATTTGAAGTTGGTTTCATAATACATTTAATCCTCCTTCATAATGTTTTATGTATTTTCAATGAAATGATTTCCAAAATGTTTTCATGAATTGTTCATAATTTTTCAATGGTTTTCCAGTCAATTTTTTTTAAATTTTTTAGATATTATTTTATATATTTTCTTGGAAAAAAGGATTTTAAAAATGATTAAAAGACTTAATTTTATGTTTATAATGTATTTTCAAATAAAATTATTTTTTAAGTGTTATGTGTTTTAGAAAATTTTTAAAATAAAAAAGTATAGTATTTTCATTAAATGTTTCCAAAATATATTTCCATGTTGTTTCCTATATAAGATGAAATTTGTTATTGTTACGCAGGCGCATTAAATAAATGATCTAAAGGTTTCATTCATAATTATTTTTTAATGGTTTATGTTTTGATAGAATGATTCTTATGACACATATTTCTCTTCTAAGAGATATATTCTTTTGAAACAAACATTCTTTCAAAAGTTACTCTAGGAAAAAATGTATATGAAAACTATATATTTTTCATCATTTATGTTATGAATAAATTTTAATAATGACCATTTATTTTTGTGAGTGGTGATATGATGACATATTATGGGTCATGATATTGTATAGGTTTTATGTTATTATAGAACATGTATGTGTGAGTCTAATTATGTGATAGGTGGGATCTATATCTGCCTCCAATGCATTGGGTAATGATGGATGTTCCAAGAGTATAAATGTTATTTGGGAACCTGATTACATGTTCTCAATGTTATTCATAGACATGGTTGCATGTCCATAAGTTTATAATAGAACTTAATTACATGTTCACAAAGTTATCAGTAAACCTTATTATATGTTCATAATGTCATGTGTGAACCTAATAACATGTTCCCAATGTTATGAATGGACCTAGCTGCATCTCCATAATTTTATGTGTGAACTTGATTACATGTTCAGAATTTTATATGTAAACCTGATTTAATGTTCACAATATTATGCATGGACCTGGTTGTTTTTTCATATGTTTATACGAGGTTATGAAGTCATTTCCTTAACATAATGAGTGAACTTATTTCTAGATATAGATGTTTATGATGTTATATGCTGGTGTATATGAAACAATTCGATTTCTTATTCATATCTTATTATTTTATGGAATATGTTCAGGATTGTCTTATGATTCATGTGTTATGGACTATTAAGCATAATTCCATGATTCATTTTATTATCTTTCATATGTAGGATATGATAATATAATGATATGATCATGTTCATATGCCCTTATATTCATGTTATGCTTACGTATTTCATTCATTTACCCTTACTAATCATTTAATATCACATGTTTTTATGCATCCCTTCCCCATGTTATTAAGAAAGGGTTTTTGGTAGAATTACTTGGGTAAGATATTTAGGGGAATCATAAATGAAATTTCAATGAGTTAAAAGATTTTTGGGAACATGAATCCAATGGTACTAACCAAATATAATCTTTGGGTGGCAGTTTATACTATGTTTTAATTATTATAAAAAATTAATATTATTTATCGATAAATGAATATTGTTTTTTAATAGAATTTTTATTTCAAAACATATAAAGGAATTTATTGATGAGATGAAGAATGAATTTTCTAGATGTTTTGAGACAATAGATCATGGTTCTATAAAATATATTTTTAGGACTCAAATAATTTTGAAAATTTCTTCCTTAACATTCTTCCAAAATTAGTATGAAAATATATGGAATTTTGTTTATTTTTTTTGAATTGATAAGGAAAAACTGGTTACCTCTCCCTTGGATAGATATTCAAATGTGAGAAATGATAATGCACCTTCAATAGGAACTGAGACTGATAATATTGAAAAGGATCCTCATTAGTCATTATTCATTATCTATATGTGCATCATGTGTTTTACATTGATATATCTATATTTAATATAGTAGGATTAGTTAGTTGGTTTAGGGATGATTTCATAACAGTTCACTGGAAGAAAGTAAAAGCAATCCTCTAGTATCATAAAGGATTAAAATGTTTACATCCTTGTTTGGGAACAAATGAATCATAGAAATATTTTTCTGGTTCCACTGTTAGTGTAGACACAAACACTCAATGAAGAAATAGTAGTGATTTTTTATATTTCATATAGATTTTTTTAGTATAGTATCCAAACATTAATAGGTTGTTTCTATTTTAATGATGGTGGTTGATTATTTTTCATTTACTGATGTTTGGAAGGATTGTATTTGTATTATTTGGCTGATGAAATTTAACAATAGAATTCATGAATGATTAATTATGTTAGTTTAATCATATATTTTGATCCAATTTTCTATAAAGGTTATGTTTCATTCTGGTATGATGCACATTTCTCAAAATTGTCACTCACTCTTATTGTTTTTAGTGGAAAATGTGTTTGTTTTCAAAAATGTGAATGATGTTCTAAATTTAATAGATATGATATATTGGGTTGTAGTGTTTGATATCCTTATGTTGTTTTTCTTCATATATATTCTAGGAATATTTGAAACAAATTGGAAAAATTATACATTAGATTAGTAAAATTGAGATAGAGATAGGTTATGCAGATGTAGAAAAAGGACATAGGGGTGATGCCTAAAATTGATTCTCGACTAATATATTTGTTAGGTTAATCAATGTGAAAATCATTATATAGTAAAATGTTATATATTATAGAAGGAGTGACTCCATTGGTATAATTATTTAATTTAGATAAATATGTTAAAATGGTGTGGCAAATATCTATATGTCTTGTATCACTCGTATTGAAAGCAATGAAAATGAAAGTAGTCTAATAAAAATAAATCTATGAGTATAGAAATGGGATGTCTGGACATACAAATTACATTGGTATGGTTTTCCTATTGATTATACATGATTATTTTCATGTAGGATTTCAATCAATGGAATTTAATATTGATTATGTAGAATGTTACATAAGAGTAATTCTTAGGATATTTCGAAAGAATATATTGTTCAGTAGAAGATCAAGTTGTTTTGTTGGATTCTATTAACAATATTTTGAAATTACCATAATGATTATATCCATATGGTCATAATATTTTAAAATATATTATGATGATAGAATATGATGGAACATATAGGCTCTTTTATATTTTTTATATTGGTGTAATTGGATTGATGACTTTGAGTTGGATATTTTAATCCTAATTTTTAAATTTATAATAGTGTTTTATCTGTCCCTCATATAGTGAATTATGTGTGGTTTATCATTTATATTCTATATACATTGTAATAATAATCTTTTTTGATATATTTTTGTTCTAGTTCTTTCAAAATAATATATTGTGGAGGAAAAAAACTAGTAATGAGTGGTTTTTTAGACCTAACACAAATTTTATTGGACCTAAATCATTTATGTAGTCATTGGACTCTTTATTTATAGATTAATCACCCCAAATGAATACCAATGACCTATAATTTTATTAATATGTAGTTAAATAATTTCAATCTCACAAATATAATAATGAACTGAACTTAATGCATTAATTATCTATATTAAAATCATTAGAATATATTTTTTTCAAATATATATATCGATAAGAAAAATCTATATTTAGTTCATAAAAAGATAAATTAGGCTCATTTTAAAGTAAAAAAAATTGATGTATAAGTATTTAACAATATATCTGTGCAGTTAGAACTCAACAAGTACAATATGTATTTTCAATGTTCATATACATTTCCACATGAAATATCAACATAATATATTTATCACCCAAAATGTTTTATAAATTTTCTCTACTATAAATAGATCATAATTACTCTTAGAGGTCTTTGTATTATTTACACCACACTCACAAAATGAGGATCATGATGAACATTATATTTCTCATATCAATGTTTATAAAAACTGAATATACGGTAAAAGTATTATATAATTAAATGATTATAATGTAAACAGACATTTCCTTTTCATTTATAATTTTGAATAACTCTTAGTCCTCTCTGACTAGTCAGTTCTGTTCATAGAGGTTTTGAACAATCTGATAGATTTTTTGTACAGAAAGGTTAACTAGGGACCATGTTTGCACATATATAATTTGTTGTAACTCACTCAACCATGGAATATGTAACATATGTCCTTGATAACTAATTTTCATTGTATTTTACATATTCTAAAAGAATCCATCATAATTTTGTAACCAATTATTCTAATTCATAATAATGGTCACTTTTTTATCAAAATACTAACACCAGGATAGAACCCTGTCCATATACAGTCATAACACAAGGCATTATCCAATAATGAAATCATAAAATTGGATTAGAAAAAAATAATTCAACAAAAAAATGATAGGACTGTAGGATATTTTTTGTTAAAAAATAATGATTTAATGAATAAATACATATTACAGGTTTAGAATCAACTAAAAACAATATATTGATAGAATCACTATAGAACATTACAAGATAAATAGTAAAAGAAGAAGAAAATTATGGAACTCCCTTGAAAAAATTTCTCCAATCCCAAGGTCAAGGAATCGTATAGTAATTTTAGAATTATTACAAACAACCCCTCTCTTATCCTTTAATAGAATACATATATATAAATATATGAAAAAAGAATATCCTTTTAGAATATTAATCAATAATATTTTTCTACTTCCACCATCAAATTTGAATTTTTTTAATACTAGACTTCCAACAAACATATTAGATACATCAAAGGATAATAAACAGATCTATCAATCAAAGATTAATATTTCAACTGAATTACTAAGTGCAATATAAGGTCAAAAACAGAATGTGGTTTGACTCATTAAAAATGAAAAATTATAGAAAACAACATAGTTTAATAACCATTTAAAATAATCATATGTTTCCTCTTTTGAGAATAGATCCTTCTAAAAGTTACTCAACTAACTGATTTAAGAAAATTAATCATAAATAAGAGATAAGGGAATAAAATCATTATATAAACTATTATGATTATGTTTATCATTCTTGTACCATTTCATGAAATGGACTACTTTATTTAGCATGAATCTCTTTTCAATCCCATGTATTAAGGAGAAGTGAAGAAAACCCATCATTGATACTTTTTATCATTATTTATTTTCATAATATTCCCATTATCAACATTTCTCCATCACAAATAATAAAAAGTTAGGAAACAATCAAGGAAATGTATTAAGTTCTGAAAACATACACTGTAATTAGGGAATTCATCTATCTAATTGGATACAAG
Organism: Viscum album; assembly: GCA_963277665.1. Lineage (NCBI taxonomy): Eukaryota > Viridiplantae > Streptophyta > Magnoliopsida > Santalales > Viscaceae > Viscum > Viscum album. Next base: position 657,443,992 of record OY728146.1, read on the forward strand.
GATACATTTTTTTAATAATAAAATTATTTTCTGAGTGAAAGGAAAGAAACATATATTCATAAACATAATTGGATTTCATACAAGTATTAAAAAATGGATCTAAATCTTGGAGGGACATGTACAAACCAAGGATAGGATGGCCTTCCACTTCTCAGATCACATTGAGGAAAATCCAAATTTGAAGGTTACATCCATAAAATGGGGACTACTTAGTGTAAAAAAATTCCGATGCCTTTATTATTATGGGTTAATCTAGAAATTTCATGTGTTGTTTAATATTTTTCATTACTGTGACCTTTTTTGGTTTTCCAATTTTATTTAAAATGGCATATTGAAATAAAAAATTTATATTAGTAGTACTGCCATTAATTTCTAAAAATAATTCTCATAACATTGAATTATTGGGGAATAATTATATTTAACAAATTCAAAAGTATATTAGATACTTCAACTATCATTACCCCCTTAATAGAACTTCTCATAACCTGTAAATGAATAGAAGGAGTTACCACCAGATCCAACCTCCAATAGGCCTCAGGTAGGTCACTAGTACTAGGTGTTTGAAACATATAATGAGATGCATTACGCTTATAATAAATGTTAGTAACGATATATATGATGATAAAAATTTATAACAAAACATAAATATTTATAAACCAAAATCGATAGATTTAAATTAAACATTGAATTTAATGTCATATGAAATGAATCTCCAAAAATAGAAATATGGAACCCCTCATAATAAGTAGCTCTATAAAATAACTACATCTCCAAGATAGCAAGATCCAACACAGTCCCTAAAATACTCATGATCACCTAAAAATAGTATTTATATATGTTTGGTGAGAATTACATATTTACTCAGTATGAAAATCATCATGACCTTTCATGAAAGTGTAACAAATGCATACCAATTCTCGAGTGATTAAAGTAATGAATTAACATTCACATAACAGGTCTACTACAAAATCCCGAACAAAATAAGGATCATTGACCATGTAACTAAAGTGTGTATCATTAAATAATATCATTATATTATGAATTTTGGAACAACACCACCACTTCCACACTAGTTTTCCACTCTCATAACCCAATATAAAACATTTGAATCTTTCCACCCTTATATACTGATCCAAATTGGGTTGTAACCATGCCATCCCTAACTCTACAAAGGTCAAACATATCGTGTTGAAATAATGTAAAACCTTGTATAAATTACCATATACTCATTTAAAAAACATACCAAATCCATAAAATCATATGTCCAGAGTATTAGGGTACCATGAACCTGAAGGAAATCAACCAGTTTTTCTCCACATATCTAGAATAACCCCTATACATAACCATAATCCAATAATCACTAAACCAGATAGAAAAACACATAACATTAACTCACCATACATGATCATACCAACCTAGTAATTCACATACAGTATAATACTAACATGATGGGGATGAATATATCTTAGTCGGCCTTCCTCCCTTTCCTAACCGAATTATAAGACCTTGAGATTTTAATGGAAGATTGTGTTTGATAGAGTATACAACATACACCACCTATCTTAATAAAACCACAGATTATTATTTTGACTATTATAAAATATCCATTAAAATAGAGGGTATATGTATAAGTTACTAAATTATGAATTATATTTATGTTTTAACCTCATTTAAAATTTATTGATAAATTCTTAAAAAATAAACACTAAATTTTTAGTAAAGTAGATTTTCTTCAGAATATGTTTCTAATAGTTTAATGTGAGAATTTTATAATTACTTTCATGGGTTTGAAATTTTAATGATATAAAAATAATAATTTTTTTCATATAATCCTAAAAATATTATCATAGGGAGAATTTTTTTGGATTCTCTGAAAAGAATGATTTTGAAGTGAATATTGGAAAATATTTATTTTTATGTAATCATTATTTTTGTTTCCCGAAATTAAAAGGTTAAATTTTGTTATATAATTATTGTAATGTAATATTATTTATATTATATTATTAATAATCCAATTATGTTCATTGGAAACAATTTTTTTTAAAATTTCATATAATATTATTTATAAAAATGCATTTTTCTGAAAAATTATTTTTCTATTTGTTTTGTGTTATTATATTATTTTAATATATATCACTTAAATAAACTAAATATTTAATAATTTATTATATATTTTTAATAATGATGTCCAATTTTGGTGTATAATCAGATTATATGTAAATTTATTACCCTTTAATATTGAAAATCACATTACCACGGTAAGGGTTAAAATTGGCTATCCAAGGGGTTAAACCGAATTATAAGGTTTGAAATGAAATCAAAACCTCCCTAAATTTCATTATGTTATGATATCTAAACCATATTCTTTTTTCATTAAATTAATTTCTATTTTTAATAATTATACTTCAAAATTTGATAATTACATTTAAATATTTTTTTATAATTCAACTGGGTCATTTCCCTCCCTTATAAAAGGAAACCCCTTATATATTTTTTTTGAAACTCCATGATCCATCTATCAAGACCAAAATAAAACAAACTACGTGTTATAGTGAATTTTTTTCCTTATTATTATTATGAAATAAATAGTGACATTAGTTATAAAAATATTAAGTAATATTTAATCATTATGGAAATTGAATATTAAACATTCTTATTATAAGGTTTTATTTAAAATATTATAATTTGAATTTTAGAATTCTAATTTTATAAATTTATATAATATTTTAAATTATAATATCTTTATTTATGTATGGATAAATTATGGGATCTATTGGAGAATATTGATTTCATAGTGAATAGTGAAAAATACCGAATTTTTTATAAGTCATTTCTTTTTAATAAATTAAATAATTTAAAAAATTAAATATGTGTTGAATATGTTTTTAAGTATCCTTAGTATTATTATGTTCTATTTAGGCCAATTAATTACTTATTATTCATCTTAATATTTTTTAAATATATGTTTTTCTATGAATTTAAATATGGGTTTTTAAAAAAAAATCATAAAATTAATTTTTTGTCCCTATTTAAATATATTAAACCAATACTTAATAGGAAATATATTAATTGAAATTTCACGAATATATATCATAAAAAATTAATTTATATTCCTAAAATTATTGCTAGGATTCAATGAGTTAATCTGAAATCATATTTTTCTAAATTAATAATCTTATTAAAAACATGTTGTCTCACCATGTCCCCATAATTAATATTAAATTAACTTCATCCAACTACATGATTTTAATTTTAAAACATGGATTAAATATTTAGAATAAAAAAAATATAATTTATATTTATTCCAAATTACTTTTTTTACCAAAGTGATTAATAAAAACAATTAAAATTAATTACAGTGATTAGGGTAAAAAAAAATTTACTTAGTGGTTAAACATTAATCTTAATTGTCCAAATAAACTATTAAATTTGGTAAGGACCAATTATCATTAAATATTATGGAATTATAAATTAATTAAATTATTTTATAAAATAATTGGATTCAATTTACATTCAAAATTGTACGTGGAATTCACTATTTAAAAAACATACATGTTCCCACACACCTCCCTTATAAAATGCATCCCCCTCTCATACTCTCTTCACACATCTCAATAAAATTTTATTTTTCATGCCCTAAAAAATAAATTATCCTATTATATAATCTCATATAATAATAGTTACTTAGGGAATAAATCTAACCAATTATGTCTTTTGGTGCAAACCAAAAGGAGTTTCCTGAAGAAGAGGCAGTGTCCATCAATATAGGTTTTTATTCTATTTCTAGCTCCACCACATAGAATAGTCTTATAAAATTATTAGATAAATAATAGTATCCTCAATTCAAATAATATTTTTTATGTTTGGTTTTAAAACTAAATCCACACACACTTCCATCAAATGGGTTATGAAATCCTGATTCGTGTGTGTGACGGACTACAGCATCACAAAATGATATCTTTCATTTTTTTCATTACCAAATATAATTTTTGTTATTAGTGAATGGTTTAGTGTTTATCGATTATATTTATTTTATTTATAATAATATTATACCTTTTTATAAATTATATCATATACACTATTCTACATTACATACCATAGGCGATACGATAATATTGCTCACATATATGGCAGACTGATGCCTCCTGAAGCGATGTGAAGGGATTCTCTAAAATGTGTAACATGGAAGGTAAAAATGGTAAAAATAATTAATATATATGATATAAATAACATCTTAATAATATTAATGTCAAAATTATATTTCTAAAAATCTATTATATAAACATTTCATATTTCGGAAAAATAATAATGTCGTTCGTGGACATTTAGAATACCGCCTCCTTGAAGAGATGTCATTAATATTTTTTTCCTTATCACATAAAAGTAAGGATATAGATTTGAATATATTATAAATAATATGGTATTTATGATATAATAATAATTATATAATGAAAAATCTTACTTACTATAACCTCTCGACCTAGGTTCCACATGTTGTTTCCCTGAGCGGGTACGCTATGTGCCTTAAAGCGCCCATCCACACACACTAGAGACTACAGACATGTAATTAAGGACTGATATATATATCATGGAGATACTATAATATTTTTAATTAGATTAATACATGAGAATAAAATAAAAAAAATTCAACAGAAAAATATAATCATAATCTAGAGAGTACAAGTGTCACAAGATGACAAAAAACAAGAAATAAAAAATAACAACTAATGAAAAAAATATTCCATTTCAATCTATGTTTCCTATTTCTATAATGAAAACAAAAAATAAAGACACTTAATTCTACCCCATACAGGTTTCAAATTTTGTATGGTTCCCTCAACCATGCTTCATCCTAACTCATCCATATAACACATGGAATTTTCCCATATCATGTCCTTCAAACCTCAAATCTATTCAGGTGCCAAATATGGAACGCAAAAAGGGCATGTGTAAAAATTAGCAGGACATCACATACATCATCTAAAACAATATCCAATCAATAACAATGTATTCAGTTTTAAAAATATATTTGTATAATGCATAGGTTAACAGTTATCACATTATTAATTATTCTTTATTTAACCACATAAACTCCTAGGTTCCTAAGGGAACACAAAACTCAATACCTACTTAGATCATTATAGGTCTAAACCATTCACATATTCAATTGAGATTTTATTATAACACATGTAATTTTAGTACCCATATCATTTCAATTCATTTTTACAATCACATGGAACTGTAGTAAAATTCCAATATTTTGGGGGTAGAATTTCCTTTCTAGCACCCCATTAATATTTATAGAAATAGTTATCAACCCATAACTCATGGGTATTTGTACCACTGGTCTCTATCCCTTAAAATTTAGCATGTCTTCTCTGGGTATGTAGAACCATGTTTATAATACCATGAGAATTTGGAGAATCATTCCCTATGTCACGCACTTTTAAGAAATCATTCAAACATATCACAATATATCAAATTATAACATAAATATCAATATCACAGGTTTTCACATTACCTAATAAACCAAGATTAATAAACATTAATCATCTTTTCATAATTTACCACCAAAATCATCCATTAGTTAATTCAAAAATTAATTAATCCAAGTACATTAACAAACTCAACAATTAATTAATCACAAAAAATCCGTTTAATTAATTCATCAATTAATTAATCACATTTATCCCATAAATTAAATCAAAAATTAATTATTCACATTTATCCTATTAATTAATACAAAAATTTATTAATAACAATAAATGATTTCAATATTCCCGTAATCAATTCCATAATTATTGATTCCCAAATCCCATAATTTTAATATTTAGATAATTAATTCATTAAATAAATATTTTCTACATATAAAAAATATCATAATAAGTTATTAATTAATTAATTACCCTAATTCCAAAATCACATTATTCTATCAAATATTTAAACCATTAATTATTTAATAAACCACATTAATTATTTCTATTTAGTAATTTAAAATTGCTAAACTATCATTATAAATTATACAATTACAAAAACATAACTGAAATATTGACTATGTGATTTTTATTGTATACCACCTACCATGATTCTTTGATGGGAAATCTCCCAATGGAGAATCCACAATTCTAAAAGAGTAACAATATATATAAGAAACCAGATCTAGAACCTAAATCAATTATGATAAAATCATGATATCTTAAATCTACATCCATATTTATAATAGTAAACATATATAAAAAATTAGATCAATATATAATCGAAACAGATAATAACATCCCATAAGGAAAGAGTGAAGAACATGATAATAATGTTAGGATAACAAGGAGGAGTTCCTCTTACTAGGAGGGTGAATATCTTCGAAACAGGCTTGAAAACAAAAATAAAAGATATTGTTTGGTCTTGTAATCCATACGAGATTGTCTAAAATCATAAAAGGATGTCAAGGGTTGAATGAGGGTCTATTTTGTGAGTTTTCTTGGTTTTTTTAATTTTAAAACTAGTTTTCGGATGAATTAAAAAGGTAATCCATAGTTTCTTGTACATGGGTGAATGGTTGTCCATAATCATGCACCTAAAGAATATTCCTATTTTCATAGGGGTTAGATGTTACTCATAAGGTGATGGAAATTTTTATGATTATTGTGAGAATCTTGTAATTCCCTTATGTTTGGGGTTACATGGTTAATAGGTCCAAGGCGTATGGTTTGGGAAAATTATACAACAACCATGGAATTCTCTCATTTTTTTCAATTTTATAATATATAAAAAAACATCCCAAGATATAAAAAAAATTACTCAAAAAAGGTCATAATAATGCCTAAAATCAAGCACTATACAACTCTATAAAACTTAAGGATCTTACAATCTCCCAACCTTATAAAAGATCATCCTCATGTTGTACTCCCATTATCTATCATATTATGAGCTAAAATGATCTATCTAATGAGAACTCATATCAATTTCTGTCTCTCATGTTTCTTCCTTCACACGTCTATGTTTCCATAATAGGCGATCTATCTGCACGGTCTTCCCCCACAACACTTTATCACTGCAATCCATCACACATATAAGATGCTCCTCAAAGGACACATATGTCTGAAACACAACAACCTACACCTTGATCACATGACAATGATCAAGGTGATAACACTATTGTTAATATACATGGAAAAAATTGTGTATAGAACTATATCTTTGGGGAAGATCCAATATATACTGCACTAACCCGATTCTCTGAACTACATCAGATGGTCCGAAAAACCTAGGTGACAACATTCCCTATCTTTGTTTCTCGTTGTGAAACAATATATGTACAATTAATGGAATATAAAATCACCCACTAGAAAATCTTGTGGTCATGATTTTCTATTATCATTGAACTTGATTCTAAATTTAGATACATCCATATGTTTTCAAATCAACTGAACCGTATTTGATGTCTCCGGTGTGTTACTTGGTCCCAACAACGCTGACTCATTAGCCTCCATCTAGTATAGAGGTGATCTAGCTGGCCTACTATAAAGATAATCGTGTGGGGAAATTTATATTTTAAACTTATAACTTTTGTTATTGATGAATTCCAAAAAATCTAGGTTATGCTACCAAGATCCACCAAATTCAAGGACACATACTCAAATCATATTCTCAAGCACCTAGATAGTATTCTCCGACTATCAATATGTATGTGGGTGGAATTTCGTACTTAGTAGATCCTATATACCTATAATCATTCTCAATCCATTCTATAAGAATGAAGTAAAATATGAGTCATAGTGTGAATCTGTTTTCTGTGGAATCCCTTGAAAACAAACCCTTTCATGAATGTATGGTTCTCCCAAATTCTCTATTAATAATGTCTTCCATATTCTAGAGAAATTTTGATACATTCATCATTCAATAAACAATCACTGAAATTTAATCATTCTACAGAGGCATCCTTGGGATACCCAACACAATGTTTGTATTCACATCATCCCACTTCAACTTCGTAATGGAAAAGTGGTGTAGTAAACCACCAGGTTGTTGATGATGTACCATTTTTTATTGGTAAGTGATGTATCATGTCATGAACCCTACTGTCTAATTTTTAATTAATGGACACTAATGCTACCATTTTTTCTCACATTTCATTTAAATCACACCTGGATGCACAACCCAATTCAATTCAAGAAATTACCATATCAAATACACTCACTTACTAACATGAACAACCAATTGATTTTTTACATAAATGATCTATTCATTTTCTATCAACTAGTCTGATGGTGTCTCCCCAACCTCATGGATTTCCCTCAGGGATAGAAATTATGTATACATAAACATCATATCTATGATCCATCTCAAAGCTGTAGACTACCCTAAAAAATGTGACTCATATACTATTAAATCTCTTAAATCACAATATGCATCTCAACAATAAAATGCATCATCTTCCACTCAACACTAGACTCTTGAACTTCCTATGTCTGATTTTTTCTTCTCAATGAATCAAAAACCCTATTTCCATTCCAAGAATTATATTCCAGATCAATGTCTAATGAATGGATATAACCAACCCATCTCTACTTCCATATATTCAAATCTATCTTCTAAAATATGTAATTTAATCTATTAAGATGAATATAAAATGTAAATTTTTTTCCCAAAAGATAATGATACAAAGAATTCATGTCATAAACAACTATGTTCAACTATATTCATTAATAGGGTAGTCCTGTTCATGTGACCCCAATTGTAAAGACCCATATGCAATAGCTTGATATCTCTGCATCCATAATACTCCAAAAAAACTTTAGATGTATCACTATATACCATATTCTCTTATACTGGTTCAGGTATGATTAAGAGTAGTGTTGACGTTATGTTCTTCTTTAAATCATATAATTATTTCTCGCATCCTCTTGGAAATTCTAAATTTATACCCTTCTTGTTAAATACAGATTGATGTGCCTTCTATTAGGAAGTGTAAAGGATAAACATCCGATTGTATCTCACAGTCCTTAGAATGCTACATATATCAAAAACAATTTTAGGGATGAACCAAAGATTGAACTGCCTGAAACATATCTAGGTCCAACGACACACATTCATCTGAGATGATGTAACCTATGAAGTGTACAGGGTCATTATTGAATTTACACTTAGATATCATGGTATATAACTGATGAACTCTCAGTGTACTATTGACTATGTCAATATATTGGACATGTTCATTAAGAGTCTTATAGTACACCAATATGTCATCCAAAACCCCACCAAAAACTATTCCAAGTAAAGATGGAAGACTATGTTAATTAAGTACAAAAAAACTAATGGTGTGTAAATTGAACCAAAAGATAGTGAAGTGAATATATATATGCTAGACCTAGTCATAAAGGCACTCTATAGTATTTCAGATGTCCAAACTCTCAACTGATTATACCATAATCTAATGTTAATCCTTCAGAAAAAACAATCTTTCCTCAACAGGTCATGTAAATCATTGATAGAAAAAGAGGATATCAGTTCCTCAAATTAATATGGATCATCTTCTTTTAATCAACAAAAAAGTGTAGAATTCCATCAGAATTCTTTGACTAAAAGATCAGAGAATCCCAAGGTCACACACTCAGTTGGATATGTCCATTGACCTCAAAATCCTCTAGATGAGTCTTGAAATCTCACTGCTCTGTCAAATTCATTCTATTTTGTGGAATATAAATTGGCACATCCCTTTGCTGGATCTCAACAGTGAATTCAACATCTCCCTCCATTGGTTATCCGAAGAATTATTTAGGAAACACATCCTGATTAAAGTCTAGTGTAGGCTGAAAGATATCCTTCTTTCCACTTCCTTAATACAAAAAATAAACATGCGACCTAGGATGTGATCTCTCATATTTTCTGAGTAATTGGTCCTACTCATCCTGCCAACATATCCTACTCTCTACGTTGAATATAGTAGGCACTTATAGGAGACATAAAATTCAATATCTTGTAATAATATTCAATTCATTATCAGTATGCTACTAACCAGTCCATACCTAAAATAAGGTAATGCATTAAATATATAGAATATAAAGATCCTAGAGAAACAGATGCACAATAATCTTTGGAGAACTGTTGGATTTGGTGTCCAAGGAAAATATTTTTTTTACATTCATTACATGTAAATTCAATGTACTGAATATTAATAAAATATCTTATTAAAAATTGTTTGTTGTTATTAATGACTCTAATTTAATAATGTCTTAGAGTATACGTCGCATCGATAAGTTCATAGAAGTTCTACACTATAATGATAATCTTTATATTCTATGATGATATTATAAAATAATGGTCTACGATGGGAAAATGTAATGTTATGGGACACATAGTAAATAGAATGTCAGGTTTGAGTACTCATGATAAGATAAGGCTTCTTCTCATAAAATCTTCACTAGGTAATCTCCATGATGGGAGGTTATGGGAATAGTACCAGTAGTAGGAATTATATATGTCTTTGAATAATTAGATATTCCTATCTATGAGTGTGTGTTATGGTCCTTGTACTTTTGGATTATTATTAATGCATGTTACAACTCATGTACATATATTTATTATGTAATCCATGATGATAATAGTCCATGGTGATGTTAGATACATTGGGAGAATCATAAGTAACATTTCATTAATGAATATGTTTAGGAAGGATTTTTTCTCTTTCATATCTATGGAAGATAATAACTCATCCATTTCATTAGAGTAGAACTATCACATTAAATTCCATGAAATTTGTGTAACAATGATTTTATTTCAAATAGTAAAAGAAATACATATTGAGAATATAGGTTTTTGACATGGATGTGCAACCTTATTTATGATATATTGGGATAAAGGGATTATATTACACAGTGAGCACACATATGTGATTATTGAAGCTATGATATTATGTTCTTTCTCTTGTGTGCCTTGACCGATTTCTTGGAATTAATATTTTACTTTAGGCCATCCTTCCCAATTCCAATGAGAAAGAATCCTAGTCAATCAAACAGTAAGGGATTCTATTGATATTAATTAAATTATATATGTGTTTAACTAATGGAATAAATATTACTTTCAATTTTGAGGAATAATATTATTCAAGTAATATTGATCAAATAAATTAAGTAAATATTTATTTTCTATATTGTAAATAAAATATTTATTTTAATAAATTAGTATTTTAAGGAATAATAATTTTCTAGATTGTGAATAAACTATTTATTTTTGTATAAAATATATATTTATTTGTTTGATAAATGCTAGAGTAGTTCGAATGACCAAGACTGAGTCTAGTGAAAAATAAAAATTAATAGGATAGTTATATAATATTTTTTATTTTCCATGTCGGCACATGTCACATAATAATAATTATATAATTTATATTATGTGGAATTTGATTTATTAATAGAAATAAATGTTATTTAATTGTTTTTTTGAAATAAAATAATATTTTAACTAAAATCATAACTCTATAAATAGGTTTCTATGTCTATTGTGTAGTGAATCCAAAATCGGGAATAGAGATTTGTTGCACACAACAAATTTTACCTTAAATCATCCTTCTACCTCCCTATCAAGAATGATATGTGAAAGAGAGATGTCCTCAAGATTAAAGAATAACAGATTTGGAATGAACAATGCATTATATATGAATCATCTCTCTATAATCTTGAGACAATGTTTTGTTTCCTAAGGATCATAAGAGAATGTGTGGATCATCACTAGAGGGATTCTATCCTTCGATCCTCACAGGGTAATGAAGGTAATTTGAAAGGGACTTTTAGAAAAATCAGCATTCACTAAAAATAAAGTTCTTTTCTCCAGGTTATAATTTCATCATATATAAAAATAATAATTATAAATTTGATGTTCAAGTTATCTTGTTTTGGTTTTAGGTAATGGTTGTTAAAAATTTTAATATATAACCCACATTCCCACACTTCTTCTACACCAGGAACTATCATGTTTCATTAGATCAAGGTTAAATTTAAATTTAGAATTGTTTATTTTATTTTTGATCTATGAACAATAATGGATTGATTTTCATTTCATGTTATTAAATATTTAATATGATTTTAATTAACATTTTATCATTATATTTATCATGTTTTTCCATTCTTCAATTTTTTTATACTCTTAAAAAAATGAATAACAACTAGAGATACCATATATATGTGCCAAATCATTGGCTGGTAAAACAAGGATTCACGACATACATCCAGACAAAATTTTCTATAACCATGTAGATTGTATTTAGATGCACTGAGAAATTAAATAATGATGATTATTTTATTGTACACAGCATGTTAACCAGGCCATTCTAAAACATGGAAAGTGAATACATTTTGTGTACCTAGAATGCACATTTCATGTAGTGTATCCGAGTTAACACATTGAAGCCCTAGGTGTGTGACATGGATATACAATAACCAGGATATATAGTGTGTATCTTTATGGAAAAGTTTTTTAGTCTAAAATTGGTTGAAAAAAATTAATGTTAAATTAATTTTGAAAATTACTGTATTAAAATGTTTTTTTGTATTGACACTCCGTTGTGTGAGAGACAATTTAATAATGGTTTTAAAGAATATGAATTCTTAATGAATTTATCATAATTAATATATCATTATTGGTTCTACCAGTTATTTTCAATGAATTCCATTAATGTTGGGTGTCACCAAATAATATCAGATGATCATTAATATTAATGGGAATTAATTAGTTCAAGTGCATTTATCATAAATATTAATATAATGAATAAAGAAATTAATTCTCCATTTACTTTTTCATAATTGTTTCATGTATGAATGTTCATTATCTTCTTCAAGACCTGTGTATGTGTTGGATGTTTTAATTTTCTTCATGAGATTGAAAATATTTAATATTAAGAAAAGGATGTCTTGTGTAACGCCCCAACCCTAGTTACCCAGAGTCAGTGCATTATTACATAACATTGGCATGATCATAAAAGATCAAGTATCGAAAGACCAATTAGTTTAAAATCCTTGGAATCACAATATACATTCATAAAGTTTACATTACATCATAAAGTGAAAAACTACAACAACAATTTGTCTCCATAGACCAGACTCATATCCCCTCATACTATCCCTGCATGTCATTTATAAAATACTTTTTCACATCCTAGGAAAAATAAAACATTGAAAGGGATGAGCTCAGATGCTCAGTACGGATAAAAATATAGCGGAAACTTTCATAAATAATCATAAACATTTAAGGCAATGTATAACTAAAACAAAATCCTTTTAAACATGAACTTCGTCATAATATGGAGATGATTAAATTATATAATGCCATTTACTTATTCACATGGATATTCTTCTAGTCGAATAATCAAATGCAATACCAATAACCACTTTCTTAATGATGGAATGCACAATTACATACTATCATAACCACATAGTCAAGGCCTTGTTCCCAGACTACAAATAAGATTTTTTCAAGGCCTGGTGCCAAGACACTATTTTTTCTCATGATACCCATCGATTCATCGAAGAGCTATAGCGGGCTCCACCTATCACTTATTATGTCCAATGCATTCATCATATGAAAAGTTTGAAACAGAATATAAAAATTCATATTAAAACTAGTATACGAAATGTAAATACTTTACCCATAAACCATTAATGGTATAAAAATAACACATCCACAGTCAAACATATCACAAAACCATCAATACAATATGGAAGATTTTTATTATGATAAATCAACTTAAAAACATTTTTAAAATCCATTAAAGGATTTTTACATAGATGAAAATGATTTTTAAAACTTTTTGAGAGAAATACACATTTCTCATGAAAACATTTAAATGTCACACAATTTAGAAAGGAATAAATTTAGAGAATTTTTTTAATCAAAGTGTCCCATACCAATTTGAAACTTTTGAAAGGAATTAACATTTTAAAAACATTCATTTCTATATAATTAAATCCTTAAAAACCATTTTTAAGACATGGACATTAAAGAGAAAGATTTAGAAGATTAAATATTTAAAACATTTGAATTGATGTAATAGTAAAAAAGTCCCTTAAAATAATACCTTTTAAAACTCTTTCATGAAAAATGGACATGGATAATAAATATGTCCCAGTAGATACTTACATAAAAACAACCATAGATTATAAAGAGATTGTGTAATTGACCCTTACCTAGTACTTTTCCTTGGTCGAGGGTTTGTTAACCTCCAGTATAATGGTGAAATAACTGTTATTAAATTATAAAATAATCATATACATTAATACAATATCATATATGATCTTCTAATATTGACATTTAATATTATCGTCATTTCGGTGTTAACTGATTTGTTTTCCTTTAAATGCTTGGTTACGTAAGGCATGTTTTTTTATGAATAGGATATATTATATTTATACACAGAATGATATTATTTAATTAAACATTATTTTTAACCATCAAATTAAAATTATTCTTGAATGGATATGATGGGGAATGAATCTCATCACGTTCGTCGAGATGGTAATCCGTATGTACGCACGAACGCTACATCCATTTCATTTTTCATTTTAAAAGGAATAAAAACAAAATAATACATAGTTATATTATTATTACGGTATAATATAATAGCATATATATGTTACTTAATTTCATTAACACCATCCTTTATACGTTCCACAAATGGTATGAACGATTCATATCACTTTGAGGGGGTGGTAGTCCACACTTCCTCAAATGAAATTATCCTATATATATATAACATTAATCGAATAATGGTCTACAATAAAATAGAATTATAGAAGAATAAATATAAAATAAATATCATAAATATCATATTTAATTACAGTTCCATCATAATGACCACCATGAGCGGCGGTAGGAAATAATTTGAACAATCATCGTTTCGTGAGGCGTTTGGTTTCCATCCACAGAAACATTATGTTCTTCACCCATTGGATGGAGGTGTGTGTAAGTGTAGTTAGAATAATTCTCATAACAAGATCCAAGTATATTTAGGATACTTGTTTTGTTACAAAAGGGAATAATAAAAAGAGTTAAGGGGTTAGAGAAGTGATATAAATGAAAATAATTTAACAGAAATTGTTACCTTTAATTTGGGTAACTCCCTTTAGTTTGAAACAAAAGGACTCTTAAAATGACTTATACCTATATTAAGGAATATATGATGAGGATAGGGATGTAGGGACCTTTATTGGGTAGTGTTTGGATGAGCCAAAAGGCTCAAGAGGTGTGAGGAATTGGTTATAAGTGGTGTCCTTTTAAAAGGGGGAGGAGGGGCTCTTTAAGAAAAGATAGAAATATTATTTTATAATAAATTCATATTCATTTTCTAATTGCTCCAATGTACATTATTTAAATGTTAAGGTAGTTATAGGTCGAAAACCACTAAACCAATAGGTTTTAGAGAGGTTTCAGTCACTATATTATCTTTATCTTTTTGATTTAACTATTAGTTAATTAGTTTGACATTTATCATGTCTCTTTGTTTTTTTATATTATATAGTTAATAAGCATACTATATACATCCAAGTGACCCCCAAGTGGTCCATTAATAATACACATATCATTATATATGTCCTTCGGCAGATCCTTATATTTTTTGGAATAGAAAATCAATTAATAATATAATATTTGTTTTAAAAACTCCTTTATGTCAATTTTGACACTATTTAATAATTGATTTTTGTAAAAGTGGTATCAAATTTATTAATTCAAAAAAAATTCATTTAATCAATACCGACTTGTCATATTAACTAATAAAATTCATGGATTTCATCAAAACTTTCAAATTATATTTATTTTAACTTTTATAATACTAATTATTTGATTTATTCATTAATAATGAAAATACTGCTTCATTATTGTGTCATAAATAAATTTAATTAATCTATGTCTAAAAATTATAAATAAAATACCATTATGTAGGAAATTTTTTTATTTCTAATAAATATTTATAGTTGAAAATTTAACATATATAAAACTATTTAAAAATTGTTTTTCTGAAATATATATGCTTATGTCATTTTTGTATTTACCTTAACTTAATTAATATAAAGTGTTATTATCACTTACAAGTGGATCCATGGGGTCCCAAAATCTACACAATGATGCCCATGGTAATACATGTATCAAACAATAGGGTTAGGACATGTTTTAGGGAAATTTATTATTATTATATTGTTATTTTTACCCTTATTTACTGGATTTACCCTTTAACCATGGTAAATAAAATATTTACCAAAGTAATTATTCAAAATGTAAAAAAATAAAAGTTACCTATTTACATAATTTGGACCTTATAATTATAAATATGGAATCCATTTTTCTATATTCAAAACACATAAGTGGCAGAAATTAATTTAAAATTAATTCCCGTTGATAAAACAAAAAGCGTGTTTTTAAGAGATAATAACTATCAAATGTTTAGCACTTGCTTGTGTCCAGTTTAAATGTGAAATTATGTCTAATGACCAATATTGTATTAAATGGTAAAAATATAATATAATTATACTCTAAAATCACTCAAATTCATATTTTATCACTATTAATTATTTCTATTAAAAAAGTTGTTTTTAATTTAAATTTTTTAACTTTCACTATTCATCAAAATATGAAAGTTAACAGAAAAGTACAAACAATTCACCCTATGATAATTATGATATTAAGAATCCAAAAATGAAGTTCATTTTGAAAGATAGAATGTATAAATTTTTAAAAAGTGGGTATTAATTTTCGTAATGGCAATTTTGATTGGTTGTGATGTGTGTGTTAGAACTCGAAATTGCATACAACACACATTATCGTACCGTTGAAGCTTGGGGTGTTACATTCTCCCCTCCTTCAACAAATTTCATCATCACAATTTGAATTTGTTCATTGAAAATAATAGGTTTAAAATAGATAACTTATTTTGGGAAAACCCACATCGGAAATAGGGTTAATAAAAACATATCTTTAAAAGAATGAAAGAGAAGTACAAAGGTCACTCGAGATATCCCATAAAAGGATTCTATGAAAACATGGATATGGAGTAGAAACAAACCATCATGTTCTGATGGAGAGTTGTAGAAATTAGGATTATGATAAAGTTAACTACAATAAAATCACAAACTTGTGATTGGTTAAACGGTCTTTGATTCCCCAGTAAGAAAAGTTAACTGAAAACGTTTTTGTTTTAAGGTACCTTTCATAACTTTGAAGAATTTATTTATGATATTTACTATGAATGTAAGTAAATATACTTAATTTTCATGTATACTTTCATTCTTTACTAAATTTTTACCACAAACCCATCTTTCACTCCAAAAGGTAATAGAACTCAAAAATATTCTATTTATCCTACCCGTATAGGGTTCCAAAAATAAATTTAATATTCATCTATCAAAAATTTTTTTTAAAAAAAGAAAACTACATTATACACTCCATAGACTTCATGTAGTATAGTGGTAGGCTATAAATCCCAATTGCACTATGGTTGTGGGTTCGATTCCCACAACTTTGTCTGACGTGATAGGTTGTCACATGGTCTGCATGTTGTGCTTTTTATAAATATCCAAAAATAACCTTAACAATATAATCCATTCCAACCTTTATACTTATCCAAAATACTTTTGTCCAAACTCTCAGTCAAAAATTTATATGGAAGGTAAACATAATGTAGATCCTTTTTACCATGTAATAACATGTGAATACCTTCATCATGTATTCTTTTAAAACACTGAAACATCCTGAATTACCATAAAACCTAATTGATTACATTCATGCTCCCTTATTCCTTATAGAATTCTGGATATACTCTGTCCATCCAAAAATTGTGTAAACTCCATCAATGATGAAATATACAAATCATTACTCAGTTTCAAGGCAGTCAAGAATATCTAATATAATTTACCGAAATCAACCATCTCTTATTTGAAAATTAGTACCTCAATGTTAGGACCATATTAAGGTTTATCTTTCTTTCCATGTAGAGACCCGAAGCCTAACATACATGGACATTACATTACATTTTCGGAATACTTAATACATAAAAAAAACAGACACACAAGGACCGTAATAGTTTAGTGTCTTTGGAAACTTGGAACGTAATATTCTAATCGTGGTGAAAGATCTTCAACATCTCCCATAAAGATCTTCCACTTTTTGTTTCCTTACCTAAAACCTTTCTTGTGATCCTGGGGGAAAATAAAACATAAAAAGGGTGAGCTCAAATGCTCAGTAAGGGTAAACATGGATAAAATAAAACATACCATATACATTTGAACTTAAAAACATGAACATAATGTTTAAACATCAAAATCTTGAGCAACGACATAAAACATGGAAGTACATAAGGCATAGATCATAATGGAACATAAAACATGATAAAATAGCATGGGAATAAAACATGTAATTGTGGAAACCATTAAGCACATGATATGATTTCCATATTATCCAAGGCATTGCTTCCAAGACCATCTTAGTGGACAAAGTCCCTTTCTGAATCGAGTTCACTCCTCGTTCCAGTCCTGTATTACTGAACCGGTTTAACTTTCCGTTCCAGCCATGTCTATCTCATGAGATATAAATCTTTACCCAATGCATTATAGGGATATAAAGGTCCCACCCATCTCATAATGAAATCATTCTTACTTGTGCCACAAAATAAACATACATCCTTCATAATAACCCAACAAAAAAAATGGGTTTCATAAACATCATCCCATCATCACATAATCCATATAAAATAAATGGATATCAATTCATAATCAGAAAAGTGAAACCATGTAAATCATAGAGACATTATACATGAAACATACACATATGAAATAATGTCATCTTAGATGGAAAATGGTTTTGATAAAACACATGAAATGAATTCTTAAGGAAAATATCCTTTCTTATTCAAAATAATTTTCTTTTCACAAAATTTCTTGAAATTTTTTAAAAAATAGGATTTTGTTTAAAATAGTCATGAAATATTTGGAGGAAGCTTCATGAAAATAAGGCTTTATAAAATAGTAAAAAAATTCCTTTCATGCCGTATACGTTAAAAGAAACATTCTTCTCGTACTTTTGTCGGAAAAGTCAAAATGTACCTTATAGGGTAAATAAAAGAAAGATTCCTTCCATACCATGGGGTAAAAGTCAAAATGGGTAAAAAGGACATTAAACATACATGAATAAAATTTTATAAAACATGGACATGGATGATAGCAATAACCCCAGTATATACTTACGAATAAGCAATCTCGGATAAAAATGAGATTTGAAAAATTATCCCTTACCTTGGGTCTGATATGCTTCGTACGTATCCGAACCTCCTGTATAATGATTTAAATAATGCCATTGACTTATTACAGAATCATATTCATTATTATAATATCATATATGTTTCACTTATGACTTTATATTACCCATTCTTTTGTAAATTCCATGTTAAAGCAGCGTTTTGGGTAAAATAATTTTATTTATCGTATGTGTTTCGACTTGTACTTCTTGATATTATTACTTATATCCTGATTTACATAATTCCATAATGTAAAAAATTATTTTTATATAATATATATTAATCATATAAATATATATTATAGATCGTGAAAAGGAATGAAATACACCATTCATGGAGACGGTAGGTCGTACGTACGCATGAACGTTGTTTTCGTTTCCCTTTTGAATTGAATGGAATTAAGTAAATGACATATATATATATATATACATAAATCCAGTATCCTTATTATGTCATATATTTAATTATTATTCATTATATATACTTTATAATCATTCATGAATGGCTAACATGGAGAGTGAATCTCATCGCGTCGTGGAGACGGTAGTCCGTACGTACGCACGAGCGATGATATCATTCCCAAGATTGTGGAATTGTATTAAAGTGTATGCATAATATTACAGAATCAATATCAATTTACAATAATCATATATATTCATTACTTTCACCATTATACCCATCCATGTAAGGTGGTGGTGGAAAATAGATTACACCACGGCATGGAGACGGTATTCCGTACGTACACACACGCAGTGATTTCGTTTTCCGTTGGATGGATAGATGGTGAAATATGGTTGTTTCATACTTATAATAACATATCAGTATATTATTTATACTGATGTTATTACCTCATAATGAAACAACTAAAGAAAGAAGAAGTGGAAGAAGAAATAAAGTTGAAAGAATCGGTAATGGACATTACCTCTTCTTTGGAGCGCCTATTTGAGACCTCCTCTTAGGGCACTAAAATTGGTTTTTAAAGAATACAAATACATCTAGGATGTTTCTAGGGAAGTGGAGACCAGAATTTGGCAGGGTTTGGCCGAGCATGAAGGCTCAAAGTGGTGTAAGGAAGAGAGGGAGGAGGTGCCCTTTTATAAGGGAGAGAGGGGAACCTTTGGAATAACTAAAAATATTATTTTATTATAAAGTCAAATTCGGTTTTTAATAGATCCGAAATTGATATATTTCAAATCGAAGGTTGGGATGGGTCGAAATCCTATCATCCAATAGAATTTAGACAACTTTAGTTCATTATATTAATCTTATCTTTTAGTTTTAACTCTTAGTTAATTAGATTGACATTTACCATGTCACTTTGTATTTTTATATTATATAGTTAATATACTTACCATATACATCCAAGCGACCCCCAAGTGGTCCACTAATGATACACCTACCATGATATAAGTATCTTGGCCGAACCATAGATTTTTAGGAATATAATAACAATTAATAACATAATATTTGTTTTTAAAAACTATTTTATGTCAATTTTGAAACTATTTGGTAATTGATTTTTGTGAAAATTATAACAGAGTGATTAGTTAGAAAAAAATTAATTAAATCTATACTAACATGTCATATTAACATTCAAAAGTCTTTTAATTCATAAAAAGTCTCAAATTAGATTTATTTGGGTATTTATAACATCAATTATATCAATATTTCATTAATAGGATAATTACTGCATCATCATTGTATCATAAATAAATTAAAATATTTTAAGTCTAAAAATTATAAATAAAATACCATTATGTTGGATATCTTTTTATATTTCTAATGAATATTTATAGTTTACTTTATCTTATGTATAACCCTATATTAAAAATTATTTAGTTATTAAACATTGATTTTAACTATTTTAACCCTTATTTAAAAAAATTGATAATAAATGCCCTAATCTAATCCAAGTGGGCCTAAATGGTCATATTTAATTCCTAAGGTTGTTTTTGGTCGAATTAAACTTATCTAATAGAATTAGGACACATGTTAGGGTAATAATAATAACACTCTTACCCTTAATTACCCTATTTACTTTTAACCGTGGTAAACAAAAGTAAAAAGTTACTATTCACCAAAAATTATTTTCATCTCATTGAACCACATTTTAGTCTGTGATATTAACTATGTCTCTCAGATTTTTGAAATTCCACTCACAAAAGTGGTAAAATTATGTTTTATGAAAAATTCATTTTTTAACTACCACTTAGTGGTTTCACTATTCATCAAAAAATGAATGTTTCCAGAAAAATAACAAAAATTAGGCCTATGTTATATTTGATGTTATGAATCCAAAAATGATGTCTATTTTATCAAATTAAAAACATATCAGTTACATTAACTAATTTAAAAATGAATTCCAATCGTCAAAACAAATAGCGTGTTTTTAAGAGATAATAACTATCAAAAGATTGACACTTGTTTATATCTGGTTTAAATGTGAAATTACATCCAATGACCAACATTGTATTAAATTGTAAAAATATATTCTAAATATAATTTAAAACCACTCAAACTAATAATTTATCACTATTAATTATTTCGATTAAAAAAAGTTGTTTTTAATTAAAATTTAGTAATTTTCACTATTCATCAGAATATGAACGTTATCCGAAAAGTACCAAAATTTCACCCTAAGCTAATTTCGATATTCCAAATCCAAAAATGAAGTCTGTTTTGAGCGATAAAATTTATAAAATTTCAAAAAGTGGGTATTACTATTCATAACGGCTAGTTCATAATAATATTATAATAATATCTCATTTAGTGAAACTCGGTATTGCGTACTACACACGCTATCGTGGAAGGTCGCAATTGTGTGTAATGCAAGACATGTCAGGGATGTGTGTAGTGAAAGCTCCTTTTGGTGTAGTATACAACACAAGAGATAAATAAAATTAAAAAGAATATTTTTTATAAAATCTCGAGGTGTTACATTCCTCCATGTAATTTCGAAATAGTTTAACTCACTATTGAGTCAGTTTTCTTAGTACCATAAAATCTCAAATCCTCAATGAAATAGCACTACAGTACAATCCTTATTTATCTCCATAATTCATATAACCAGTATATTGTTGATACAACACTCAAATGAAATAATCCTATAACAACATAAGAACACCAGTCATTCTTCTTTATCTGAGGTAGTATCATAACTTGATTATTGTCCAATAGCATCATTTGGGGAATACTCTGATGATTTGTACATTGGTTCATGTAGTGTCCCAATACCTTACAGATGAAGCATTGTACATTTGAAACTGTTTTCTTACCCTTGTTGTCACGTAATTGGTGTCCTTTTTCTCCACACATATAACAAACTACCATTCCCTTCAGGCAAGTCCCAGGGTGATTCTTCCCATAGTTATCACATATGGGAGAATTCTTCTTTTCCCTCTTCCCTTTATCCATATTTCCCTCTTCCATCCTTTTATTCTCTTTCTTCCGTTCAATGCCATAGGACTCAGTGAAATATTTACTTATCTTATTGACACATGATACCATTTCTTCTTATGTTGAGAATACATGACAGACTATTTCCATTCTAAATATTGGCTTAATACCGTGAAAGATATAGTCCTTCTGACTCCTTGGATCATACGTATTGCTGGAGTTCACATTCCTTCTACTGGGCACCATTTATATACAATGTTATACACTAGATTAGATTATGAATTGAAATACATAATTCCAAACTTCTAAAACACTTAACATAAATTGAACAGTTTTTGGATATAATCCATAATCATAAAAAAAAATGTTTTCTTTGATGAAGTATATACTCATAAACCCTTCATAATAGTTTTTAAAGAAAATAATAATTATCCTAAGCATATCCCCCAGGAGAGTCATAACCAAGAGTGAGACAAGGCCTGTTGTTGTACACCAGTTCCCGTTCGAGTCTAGCTCAAAGCGGTGTTTTCAGGTTTTACCACTAGGTACATCTGTGCTAGAGTTGCCTTTACCTGCTCGTATCCAGACAGAGATGTATTGCCTAGAACACTCACAAAAACTCTACAATACCAAAATTCTATGATGTTATTCTATACTATTCCACAAATTTTATCTTAGGGATATGTGCTCTATTTAGAGTTTATCTAAATATAGTTTCCATGGTTTTTACTAAACTTCCTCTGATACCAACTGTAACGCCCCTACCCCAGTTACCCAGAGTTGGTGCATTATTACATAACATTGGCATTATCACAAAAGATCAAGTCTGGAAGGAACGATTAGTTTAGTAGCCTTGGAATCACTAGATACATTCATATAGTTTTCATTACATCATAAAGTGAAAAACTACATCAACCTCATATCTCCATAGACCACACTCATATCCCCTCATACAATCCCTGTAGGTCATTCATAAAATACTTCTTCACATCCTGGAAAAAATAAAACATTGAAAGGGGTGAGCTCAGATGCTCAGTAAGGATAAAAATATAGCGGAAACATTCATAAATAATCATAAACGTTTAAGGAAATTTATAACTAAAACAAAATCCTTTTAAACTTGATCATCAGCATAATATGGAAAAGATAAAATGAAATATTTCCCTTTAATTATTCACATGGATATTCTACTGGTCAAATAATCACATGAAAAATCAATAACCACTTTCATAATGATGGAATGCATAATGCCAGACTATCATAACAACATAGTCAAGGCCTTGTTCCAAGACTAAAAATAAGATATTGTCAAGGCCTTGTGCCAAGACACTAGTTTTTCTCATGAGACCTACCAATGCATCGAGGTGCTATAGCGGGCTCCACCCGTTACTTATTAAGTCCAATGCATTCCTCATATGAAAAGTTTGAATCATAAGATAAGCATTTGTATTAAAACAAGAAGAAAAAATTTCAATACATTACCTGTAAACTATGAATGGTATAAAAATAACGCATCGACAATCAGACATATCACAAAACCTTCAATACAATATGGACGATTTGTATCATTATAAATCAACTTCAAAACATTTTTAAAATCCATTAAAGGATTTTGACATAGATAAAAATGATTTATAAATTTTTTTAGAGAAATGCCCATTTTTCATGAAAGCATTTAAAAGTCACACAATTCGGAAAGGAAGACATTTAAAGAAATTTTTGAATCAAAGTATCCCATACCACTTTGAAACTTTTGAAAGGAATTAACATTTTAAAAACATTCATGTCCATATAAATAAATCTTTAAAAACCATTTTGAAGACATGGACATTAATGAGAAAGATTTAGAAGAATAAATATTTAAAATATTTGAAATGATTTTTCAGTAAAAAATTCCCTTAAATGAATTGAATTGAAAAATATTTCAAGAAACATGGACATGGATAAGAAATATGTCCCAGTAGATACTTACATAAAAACAACATCGGATAATAAAGAGATTGTAAAATTAACATTTACCTTTTAATTTTAGTTGGTCGAGGGTTGGTTAAACACTTGTATAATGGTGAAATAATTGTTATCAAATTATTCAATAATCATATACATTAATATAATATCATATATGATTGTCTAATATTGAATTTTAGTATTATCGTCATTTCGGTGTTAACAGATTAATTTTACTTTATATGCTTGGTTACGTAAGGCATGTTTGTTATGAATAGGATATATTTGATTTATATACAGAATGGTATAATGTAATTAAACAGTATTTCTAACCATCAAATTAAAATTAGTCTTGATTGGATAATATTGGGAATGAATCTCATTGCGTTCATGGAGACGATAATCTGTACCTACGAACGAACGCTACACCCATTTCATTTTTCATTTTAAAAGGAATCAAAACCAAATGATACAAAGGTATATTTTTATTCCAGTATAATATAATATCTTATATATGTTACTTAAGTTCATTAACACCATATTTTATATGTTCCATGTATAGTATGAACGAGTCATATCACTTTGAGGGGGCGGTAGTCCGCACTTCCTAAAATGAAATTATCTTATATATATACAGCATGAAATGAATAATGGTATGAAATAAGAACGATGATGAGGATGTTCCCATAAGAGGAACTGCGGTTTTAGGGTTCCCTATCACTGCCCTCCTCCTCAGTACTCGGATTGGCTATGATTTCTGCTGGGTTTCCTCCCAGAGAGCTTGGGGTGCGGTGGTTTGTGGTCTCAGATCTGGCAGCGCGGGGTCGACATCCTTCCGCGGTTGGGTGGTCCGTTCTTCTGCGATGTCGGGGTCACCGTCCAAGCGGCGTTGGGGTCAAGATATGGCTCTGTGGTGGCGGGGGCATGTTACTGTTCATCCGGTGAGGGTTCGTGGTCCATTGTGGCGAAGGCGTCAAGATCCGGCGAAGCGGTTGTGGTCCAGTGCAGCGAAGGCGTCAGGGTCCCTGTTCATCTGGCGCAGGGCTTGTAGTCCATGGTAGCATTGGATCTGGTTCCACGGCATCAGGGTCATGTTCTTCTGACGAGGGGTCACGGTCATGTTCCTCCGGCGAGGGGTCATGGTCATTTTGCATTGTGGTTGTGATCCGACCGTCCAGCTTCAGTCTTTGCGAGCAGTTCTAATGGCGGCGACAAGATGTGTGGTAATTTGATCAGTCGACGTCACATGGAGGCTCTGTTTCGGTCCCTGATGGGTTCCTTTCGATTCCTACGGGACTCCTCATTTTGGCCTCCAGGGCGGGTTCCTTCTCGTCTCAGATCTGATTGAATTCATGCTCAGAGTGGTGCTTCTTGTTTAGATCAGCGGGGTTCCTCTCTCCGCTGATGCTCTGTTGTTGTGGTTGTCGGGCCTTCTAGCTTGGGGTGGCGTTGGCTTGACTTCTTGCTTCTTGGTGCGTCTGGCTTCTTTGGGTAGCTCGTGTGCAATAGTGGTTTTGACAGGAGCCTCGTGGGTTCATTGTAGTGGGGATGTCCTTCAGTGACTGTTTCAGCGTACATGATGCAGGTTTTTTATCATTGATTCTTTTATGTCTGTTTTTGTTTTAATATTCATATGTGTTTCTCGTGATGGTTGTGCAACATGTGATATTGTGACCTATGACCCACGTTCATGGGTCTAAGCAACCGTACCTTCTTCAAAGGGCTGCTTCAGATGAGGTTCAGAGTGGGAAGTTTTCACATGACCTTCGCTTTCGGATTTGAATGTTTGAGAGGGTATGAAGTTTGTCATCGGTACCGGGCTCGTGCAGGTTTTCATGGGACAGCTTGCCGAACAGTGATGAGAACGTGGAAGCTGGACTTATCGTTTTTTGATGCTGGGGAGGGGATTTTCTTTTTCATCTTGTTCTGGTTGTTGACTACTCTTTGATTTTTGGGGTTCAGTTTAAGTCCTTATATCCTTGATGTCACTTTGTGTTCTCCCTCACCCCTTAAAAGGGATTTTGATAATAAAAAATTAATTTCTATTCAGTCAGTATGCAATAAAAGGGAATTACATAATCTTATATATAAAATAAATATCATAAATATCATATTTAATTACAATTCCATCATAATGGCCACCATGAGATGCGGTAGGATATAATTTGAACAATCATCATTTCGTGAGGCGTTTGGTTTCCATCCAAAGAATCATTATGTTCGTCACCCATTAAATGGATGTCTGTGTAAGGTTAGTTTGAATCCTTCTCATAATAAAATCTAAGTATATTTGGGAGACTGTTTTTGTTAAAAAAAAATTTAAAAAGAGTTTAGGGGTTTGTTAAATGATATAAAAGAAAAGATGTTAATATAAATAATTAACTTTAATTTGGGTTACTCCCTTTGGTTTGAACCAAAAAAACTCTTGAAGTGCCTTCTGCCTAAGTTAATGCATTTAGGAGGAGGATAAGTATGTAGGGAGCTTAATTGGGCATAGTTTGGATGACCCAAAAGGTTTGATAGGTTTGTGTAATTGGATAGAAGTGGTTCCCTTTTATAAGGGGGAGGAGGGTCTCTTTATGAAAAGCTAGAAATATTATTTTATAATAAATTTATATTCGGTTTCTAATGGCGCCAAAGTGGATTATTTAAAGTTTATGGTCGGGATAGGCTGAACACCACTCAACCAATAGTTTTTAGACAGGTTTGGTTAACTATATTAACTTTATCATTTTGATTTAACTCTTATTTAATTAGTTTGACATTTACAATGTCTATTTGTATTTTATATTATATTGTTAATAAACATACTATATACATCCAAGAAACCCCCAAGTGGTCCATTAATAATACACCTATCATTATATAAGTCCTCTGGAAAAACCTCAGATTTTTAGGAATAGAATATTAATTAATAATATAATATTTGTTTTAAAAACTTCTTTATGTCAATTTTGACACTATTTAATAATTGATTTTTGTTAGATTATTAACAAATTTATTAATTCGAACAAAATTAATTTATAAAATCCTGACATGTCATATTAACCAATTAAATTCGTGGATTTTATCAAAACTTTCAAATTATTTTTATTTTAACTTTTAAAATACTAATTATTTGATTGTTTCAATAATAAGGAAAATACTGCATCGTTATTGTGTCATAAATATATTTAATTATTAAATGCCTAAAAATTATAAATAAAATACCATTATGTAGGAAATATTTTTTTATTTCTAATGATTATTTATAGTAAAAAATATAACATATATAACCCTATGTACTTTTTTCTTCCTAAAAGATATATGCTTAAGTAATTTTTGTATTTACTTTAACTTAATTAATATAAGGTTTCATTGTCACTTACAAGTGGATCCATGGGATCCAAAAATCGACCCAAATATTTCCATGGTCGGACATGTATCAACCAATAGGGTTAGGACACGTTTTAGGGTAATTTATTATTATTATAATATTATTGTTTTACTCTTATTTACGGGATTTACCTTTTAACCATGGTAAATAAGATATTTACTGAAGTAATTATTCAAAATGTCTAAAAATAAAAGTTACCTATTTACACAATTTGTACCACCTAATTATAAATATGGAATCTATTTTTCTATATTCCAAACATAGAAGTGGAAAAAATTAATTTAAAATTAATTCCCGTTGTAAAAACAAAAAGCATGTTTTTAAGAGATAATAACTATCAAAATATTGGCACTTGCTTATGTCCAGTTTAAATGTGAAATTATGTCTAATGACCAACATTGGATTAAATGGTAAAAATATAATCTAATTATACTCTAAAATCACTCAAATTCATAATTTATCACTATTAATTGTTTCGATTAAAAAAGTTGTTTTTAATTAAAATTTAGTAATTTTCACTATTCATCAAAATATGAAAGTTATCTGAAAAGTACCAAAAATTAACCCTAAGCTTGTAATGGCCCGGGGTTTTGGGGTCTATTACATGGTGAAAATTCTGATGTTAAGGTGTTTTGGGTGGTCTGGAAGGCCATCCCAGCTTCTCGGTGACTCCTAGAGGTAGCCATGGCCTACCGGTAGCCTCGGCCTACCGGTATCCCAACCCTACTGGTGACCTTGGGGTACCGGTGGCCCACGGATACCGGTGTCTCTCAGCTACCGGTAGCCCATGGCCACTACTAGCTCTAGGCTACTGATCGCTCTAGGCTACCGGTGGCTCTAGGCTACCGGTGGCTCTTGGCTACCGGTGGCTCTAGGCCATCGGTGGCTCTTGGCTACCTGTAGCTCCAGGCTAATGGTGGCTCTAGGCTACCGGTAGTTCTCAGCTACCGGTAGCTCTCGCGTACCCCCAAAATTTTTCCAGTAGTGCCTCTTTTTTGAGCAAATTGGTTTTTAAACCATGTTTTGACCTCTTTAAGCCTGTTTTAATTCCCATTAATGCCGGTTTAAATTAAATGATAGGTTAGGTACCCCCTTAAATGAAAAACCGTGCGTTGGTTTAAACCGCCCTGAAATTCGGGGACCCTTTAATAACCTGTGGGGTGTCTTAGTCGTGTGGTCAACCCACGATCCCGCTCCTTAAGCGGTTTCATTTTTTTCTATCCGTATTTTAACCGTTCGGGTGTGCTGTGTCTCAGCCCTTGTCAGCCTTTAAAACATAAACTCTTCTCCCTACGTTTCATTTTCTCGATCACCCTGCAGTCAGCGTACCCTTCCTCCAGATGAGCCAAACCTTTGTTGCGAGGTTTTCCTGGATCGCGTTCTGTGGAGTTCATGCCATTCCAGTTTTCCAGTTTCCACACATGGACTTAACATCGATCTTTGATCAATCATGTAGGGGTTTCACCTTCGTCTCTCCTTTATGTGTATCTTGCGGGGTGGGAACACTAATGATTCTGTAGAATTGGATGAACCAAAATTTAATGAAGATAATAAACTGGTTCTAAATAATGAAGGGGAGGGGTGTGATCGATGATGCTGCTATGTTTTTATCATCTTTCATGATTAATGATTTCTGAATTATGCGGGCTTACACCTACTGAAAATCATGGCCGTTGGTGGTCTTTCTATGTGCGCTAATAAACCCTTACCTCTTATGATGATTAAATGGCTTGTATATTGGTTTTGAACCTTATTCTGTGTAATGAAAATTGGTTAATTACCTATATTCTACTAGAAAAATTGGAAGCACCAGGTTCAACTCCATTTCTATAACAACCTTGGTTTAAGCCCAGTGTAATTGATATCATGGAGTGTGTTAAATCTTTTAAATCTGAGAATACCTGTTGATCTTGCCATGTGTTGTTAGTTTTGGTTTGGTTGTTTCCTCCATGGTTGGATAGGGGCTTAGATTGGTGGGGTGATATGGGTGAGGATGAGATCCTCTGTTTGTATCACGGATTGGGGTGGGACTCTCTTTGTTTTGAATCCTTCTTATTCATAGTTGTGGGAACATGGGACTGTATCTCACTTTGACTTGCTTTGGTTCCAATACTTGGAAGGGTCTCGCTTGATGTGCTTTTACAAGAGAGCCAGGTGTGAATGTTTAATTTTCTTGTTGGATGTACCCTTTCCTTGGCTTGTGCTTATGATTACTATTTTTCCCAAGTAGGTGCATAACCTTATTTTACACATTATTACAGAACATGAAAACAAGGATAGAACAAACGGGGATTTGGTTTGGTGTGAGTTGTGACTTGGGAGGGGCGTTATTCTCTTCTCTTATGAATGATTAGTAAGGATAGTGTTGTTTATGCTGGATAAAGAAAAACCTAGATTTGTTGAGTGCGTGTTACCTATACATATACTTGTACTTTTTGTGTTTTTTTCGTGCCCCACTCAAGTATAGAACTTAGTGTCGAACACCCCCATTTCATGGGGGAGGGAGTTTTCCCCAACACTTCTATTAGTGGCTTGTTATTATCTCTTTAATTCTCCCTTTCATAGATAGCCCAAGTATCTTTAGGCAGACTATGATGGCATGAGAACCATTATTAGCCCAAGAATCTTTGGGCAGGGTGGTTTGCCCAGGTGTTTGCGAGCAGGTTGTTTCCCAAGTGTCTTTGGGATGAGGCCGAGGTGTCTTCGGGCGTGGTAGTAGTTGTTCTGACCCAGGTGTTTGTGGGTGTGGTTATGCATGGTGGTTGTGGCCCAGGTGTCTGCGGGCGGGGTTTGGCGGTGGGACTATGGTGAGGTTGTGGCCCAAGTGTGTGCGGGTGGGGTTTGGCAGTGGGACTACGATGAGAATGGCGGGATTGGTTCGATGCGTAGGATGTCTTTAATAACCAGTGGGAAAGTGGCGCGTGGTACCCAAACATCAATGTGCTATTACTATACATTACTTGACTTGGGTTATTTAGGGAGTGTGCCTTGGTGAGGCTTGGGTGGTTAGTTTCCTTGCTAAGTGCTTGGTTAGCTCTTTTCTCAGAGGGAATTAGTATGCCTCCCCACTTGTTCACAAGAGTCTATGGTTTTCCTTATTGAGTATACTTGTATGCTCACCGTACGTATATAAAACTGCTTTCAGGTTTCTGGGAGGACTTAGGGGATCGTGCTAGACCATACTAGCTCAGACCTTGTGACAGATCATTATAGTTGTTGTTTTTATTTCTTATGGTATTTTATGCTTTCTATTCTCCTTATACATTGTAGATTTTACTTTTTTAACATGCATTGGGAATGGTTCTTGGATTTACTTTTACTTTCAGTTTGGTTTTGTGGTGGGATTCACTATATTATCTCCCGATCCTATTAAAAGAAAAAGGGTAATTCCTTCCATTTGGAGTGAGATTTTATACCCTTGGTGCTGGTCACCACTCCGGGACCTATTGAAGGCAGTTTTCGGGGGTCATTATCTCTCCTTCAAATTAAAAAAGGAAGGGCCTGACAATCTGCTGACCCTTCCCTCCTTTTGGTGAAGGTGGGTCATGATAGAATGATATCACATGGAGGTTGAGAGATAGGATGGAGTCTAGAGTTGGGCACAATGAGGATTGCATGGGATGGTAGGGAAAAGTTTTTGGGTGACATTGGTGCATGGATTAGGCCCGGGAGGACCGACTAGGACATGGGATTTTAGGCCCCCCCGAGATCCGATGCAAGGACTCTAGACCTACCAAACGACCAAATGAGGCCACGCTGACTGCAGGGTAGAGACCCTAGGAAAGGTACATGCATCATAATGACTTGTGTTCTCATGTTTCTGGGGTGTTTTGGGAATTTGAAATAAGTAATATGTTTATGAAGTTTTAAGAACAATATTCTACACTACTTCGGCATAGGTATTCTTTGTTTACCTTACAGCTATGGCACCCGGAAGATGACCATGAGTTTTACAGGCGATCGAGACCCACGAGGTTGACTTGGCCGATCAGCAGAGGGATGATTGAGAGGAGAAGGATGAACAGTGGAAGAAGACACTTCGAGCCTTCCAGCGATAGACCCTCGAGAAGTACGAGGGCATCACCTCTGATAAGAAGACGGAGGGATGGCTAGAGGAGATAGTGATAGCCTTCGGCTTGATCCAGGATCTGACCGAGTACTGGGTTCCTCTGGTCGTTATCCAGATGCAGGGAGAAGCATGTTAGTGGTGGACACTCTTCCTGGGGGAAAGGAGAGAGGCTGAGGTGGCACGGGCTGGTTTTGAGAAGGAGTTCTGGGCATAATTCCTCTCTTATGCGATGAAGGAAGAGAAGAAGTAGGAGCTACTCTCCCTTCAGTATTGGAGTATGTTTGTAAGGGAGATAGGGATCATGTTCAAGGACCTCCTCAGCTTTTCTCCAGACCTCTTTTCGGATGAGGAGTCTCAAGTGAGGCGTTTAGAGGAGGCTCTCCGACCCTCCCTACAGTACGCTTTTACCCCCTTCACCTTACCGACATACTTAGAGGTCCAGAAAAAGGTAGAGGCAGTGGAGAGGATGCACACATTGTGTGGTCTGTCACGAGAGGGGATTCAGCTAGGCCCATCAAAGGGAAATGACGTCAGCACCAGACCTCCCACATCAGGACCCTCTTGGTTCTGACCAGTAGGGAGCAGGTCGCAGCAGTTCCAGTTCCGGTCCCCCGGTCCTCGCCCTTCCCCTTCGGGCCCAGGACTGATGTGCTTCGTCTGTGGGATCCATGGACATCTCTGGAATCAGTTCCCAGACCGAGTACAGTATGGCGGTGGTGGACAGGCCCAGCACCCGCCTCAGCAGAAGCTTCCATCCAGGCCCTTCCAACAGCAGCAGCAGGGGCAGCGAGCTCCCGATCCTCCGAGGGCAGATGTTATAGGGGGAGGCCGACCTCAGGGCACTCCTCAGGGACCTCGACCAGGGTGTGGTCGTGGTGGTGGCCGACAGATGAGGGGCAGAGGAGCTTTGCGTGGACAGTTGCACGTCGCAGAGGTAGCAGTTCTAGTGGTACTGAAGGTTGTTCGAGGTACGATCAGTTTGTTTAGTACCCTTGATTATGCCTTGTTCGATACCGGAGCTTCTCACTCCTTTGTTGCACCTAGTCTGGCCCGTGCTCTAGGTCTAGATGCTGAGAGACTTCCAGTTCCCCTGGTGCTGAACACACTAGTCGGAGGTCGGACCGACTTGTTATATGTTTGTAGAGGATGCATACCGATGATAGGGCCACAACAGTCGGTCATGGATCTACTACTTCTATAAATACAGCCATATAATGTCATCCTAGTCTTTGACTGACTGTTCTCTGTGTGTGCCATTATTGACTGCTTCTGAGGAAGGGTTGTGTTCTCAGACATGGGCGGTCTTCGTGTTACTTTCACTAGTGAGCGGAGCGGTCAGAAGGGCAGCAGGCAAGAGGAACCCCTCCTCTTCTTGTTAGTCGAGCTGTCAGTAGAGTCAGTAGATGCTGAGATGTTGGAGCTACTAGGGATCATCTGTGAGTTTATAGATGTCTTTCATGAAGAGGTAACAACTCTACCCCCTCGACGTGATGTCGAGTTGGGGATAGACTTACAGCCTGGTGCTCGTCCGATTTCAATGGCTCCATACTACATGACACCTTCAGAGCTACGGGAGGTTCAGATTCAGATTTACGATCATATGAAGAAGATTTTTGTTCGACCGAGTGCATCACCATGGGGTGCTCCAGTCATGTACACAAAGAAGGTAGATGGTGGTCTTAGTTTGTGCATAGACTATAGGAGGCTGAATCAGGTAACGATCATGAATCTCTTCCCTCTTCTGAGGATAGACGATCTTTTCTCCCAACTGAAAGGGGTAGGATGGTTCTCAAAGATTGACCTGCAGTCTGGGTATCACCTTTTGAGGGTAAAAGAGGGCGACATCTCAAAAACGGCCTTCAGGAGAAGATATGGGCACTTCGAGTTTGTAGTCATGCTTTTCGGTGTTACGAACACCCCGGATGTGGTCATGGGGCTTATGAACTCTGTCTTCTGGGAGTACCTGGATTGGTTCTTGGTCGTGTTCATTGACGACATCCTAACCTGTTCAAGATTAGAGGAGGACCACACGGAGCATCTCAGGACAGTTTTGGAGGTCCTCTAACAGCATTAGCTCTATTGGAAGTTGTCTAAGTGCTAGTTCTGGATGCGAGAAGTGGAATTACTTGGGCACGGATTGTCCGATCAAGGGGTAGTGGTGGACCCATCAAAGGTTTAGGTAGTTGTTTCTTGGGAATCACCCAAGAATGTGGCAGAGGTTCACAGTTTCCTCGGTCTAACAGGTTACTATCAGAGTTTCATACCAAACATCTACCGAGTTGCAGCGCCTTTGACGACCTTGACCATGAAGGACAAGGTTTTTGTGTGGAGTGAGAAGTGTGAGAAAGCCTTCAGCTATCTGAAGGAGAAATTGGTTAGTGCCCCAGTTCTGAGACTACCAGAAGAAGGGGTGGCCTATGAGGTGTTTTTTGATTCTTCAGGGCATGGCCTCAGATGGTTGTTAATGCAGCGACACATGGTGATCTCTTATGGGTCTGGGAAGCTACTCCATCCTGAGAATAATTATGCCACCCACAATATCGAACATGCAGCGGTCATTTTCATGCTAAAGTTATGGCGGCATTACCTCATCAGGGAACGCCTTTTGGTCTTCATGGATCAAAAAAGATTGAGGTATGTCTTCTCCCAGCGGGACATAAACCTACAGCAGTGAAGGTGGATGGAGTTCCTCCAAGATTATGACTTTGAGATTTCCTACACTTCAGGAAAATAGAATTTAGTTGCCGATGCATTGAGTAGGAGGTCGCAGAAGGATGTGGTCTGAGAGTCGGTAGACGCCTGGAAGGAAATGGAGGAGTTGGCTACCTTGCACCTAGATGTGAGGATGGACAGTGGTAGAGGTTTCCTGTATCAGATGACAGTGCAGTCTTCTCTGTTGCGGAAAGTGGACGAGTCTCAGTGGTGAAACCCAGAGTGCGAAGTGATGCATGACCGAGTTGACTGTTATGATGCTCCGAAAGGGTGGACAAAAGATGGTCAAAATCGGATGTTCTTTCGGGGGAAGATGTTCGTTCCAGAGGTGATGCGTGGAAAGGTTCTTAGTGAGTTCCACAAGTCATCCCTAGCAGTGCATCCGGGGGTTTCCAAGATGTACTAGGGTCTGAGGAGACAACTTTGGTGGCCAAGAGTAAAGTGAGCAGTGGCAGAGTTTGTGGCCATGTTCTTAGGGTGTCAGCAGGTAAAGGATGAACACCGTGTTCCAGGCGTGTTGTTGCAACCTTTAGATGTCCCCGAGTGGAAGTGGGATGACATCTTGATGGATTTCGTCACAGTACTACCCAAGGTCCAAGGGGGTTGCGACACCATCTGCATAGTGGTGGACCACTTGACAAAGTCGGCTCACATTCTGGATATTAAGGAGTCGAGTGCAGTGGACGCTCTAGCATGAAAGTATGTAGACGAGGTAGTGTGGTTGCATGGAGTTATGAGTTCCATAGTCATAGACAAGGATGCATGTTTTACCTCATGAGTCTGGAGGGGATTGCAGTATGATTTTGGCACCCAGCTACGTCTTAGCACTGGTTTCCACCCCCAGACAGATGGGTAGACGGAGCGCACCATCCAGACCTTGGAGGATATGCTGCGGGCATGTGTTCTGGACTCATGAGGGTCATGGGTGTGACACATGCCTATGATAGAGTTTTCCTACAATAGTAGAAATCACACTACCATTAGTATGGCTCCGTTCAAAGCCTTGAACGAGAGGCCAGGCCGCTCACCTATGTGCTGGACTGAGGTTAGGGAAGTAGGTGTTCTTGGCCCGAAGGTGGTGCAGCG
Source organism: Viscum album (assembly GCA_963277665.1). Taxonomy (NCBI): domain Eukaryota; kingdom Viridiplantae; phylum Streptophyta; class Magnoliopsida; order Santalales; family Viscaceae; genus Viscum; species Viscum album. The sequence continues at coordinate 657,479,848 of OY728146.1, forward strand.
CACGACAGAGAAGGTTCAGCTTATACGGGAAAGGATTAAGGTTGCCTAGGACTGGAATATGTCATATGTCGATAATAGGAGGAGACCCTTGGAGTTCGAGGTAGGGGACCTCGTGTTCTTGAAGGTCTCTCCTCGGCGTGGAGAGAGGAGGTTCTGCGGGGGAGGTAAGCTTTCTCCCAGGTTCATCAGACCCTTCGACGTTTTTTTGTGGGTCGGTGAAGTGGCTTTTCAGCTAGTGCTACCACCGCCGCTACTGAGGATACACGATGTATTCCATGTGTCCCAGAATCGATGATATCTCCACGACGAATCCCACATCATCGATTGGGGAGAGTTAGATGTCGAAGATGATGCGCCCTTCATAGAACAACCAATCAAGATCGAGGATCATAAGGAGAAAGTGCTTCGTGGATGAACCATCCCATTGGTTCGTGTGTTGTGGAGGCATGGTGACCTGGAAGAGAGCACATGGTAGCGGGAGGCCCAGTTACGCGTTTAGTACCCAGAGATGTATTGACTTCCTTGTTGTTTTGTTCTAACCTTGTTGAGATGTTTTACCTAGTTATTTAATGTATATGAAATGCTTGTTTTGCTTAGCTATGAAATGATCTGTTCCATGGCCCTCTTTATGTGTGTCTGAATTTGTGATGACAGGAAAACCTGACTGCTAATCAGGACTCATTAATGTGAATGCGATTAAACTCGTGCGGGTATGTCAGTGCCGTCCAAAGCGGATAATATCCTAACATGTAGGATGGTACTCCCTAACTCTTGTGTTGGACAGTGTGATCCTTGTTCTTTTTGTCAAAGTTATGTTTGGTAACTATTGGGATAGTGTTCGTGGATGTAGGAGGGATTCTGTTCTAGCTTTGGAACAACTCAGGGGTTTCCCCTGAGAAGTATCATTAGAGGGTGGCTGTTCGGACCCCACTTTTCTTCTTATCTGGATTGCTCTTATATTATCAGGGATGAGAATAGTTTGAGAAGTATCTGATGTAATCGCCCGAGGTTTTGGGGTCCATTACTTGGTGAAAAATCTGATGTTAAGGTGTTCTGGGTGTTCTGGAAGGCCATCCCAGCTTCTCGGTGACTCCTAGAAGTAGCCTTGGACTACCAGTATCCTCTGCCTACCGTTAGACATAGCCTACTAGTGTCCCTGGGGTACTGGTGGCCCTCAGCTACCGGTCCCACTCGGCTGCCGGTGTCCCTCGGCTACCGGTACCTCTAGGCTACCGATAGCTCTCGGCTACGGGTAGCTCTCGGCTACTGGCGGCTCTCGGCCACCGGTGGCTCTTGGCAACCGGTGGATCTTGGCTACTGGTGGCTCTTGGCTACCAAAAGCTCTAGGCTACTGGAAGCTCTAAGCTACTGGTAGGTGTCGCCAACCGGTAACTCTTAGCTATAGGTAGCGGTCACCAACCGGTAGCTCTCAGCTACCGGTAGGTGTCGCCAACCGGTATCTCTTGCCAACAGGTAGGTCTCTCCTACCCCCACGAGTTTTCCAATAGCGCCTCGTTCTTGCGCAAAATGGTTTGTAAACCATGTTTTGACCCCTTTAAGAATGTTTTAATGCCCATTAATGATGGTTTAAATTAAATTATTGGTTAGGTACCCCCTTAAATGAAAAATCGTGCGTTAGTTTAAACCGCCCCGAAAGACGGGGACCCTTTAATAACATGTGGGGTGTCTCAGCCGCGTGGTCAACCCACGATCCCGATCCTTATGTGGTTTTGAGTTTTTCTCTCCATATCATAACCGTCCAGGCATGCTGTGTCTCACCCCTTGTCAACCTTTATAACCTAAACTTTTCTCCCTACGTTTCTTTTTCTCGATCACCCTGTAGTCGGCGTACCCTTCCTCCTGACGAGCTTAACCCCTGTTGCGAGGTCTTACGTGAGCGCATTCCATGGAGTTCCTACCATTCCTGTTTTCCAGTTTCCACGCGAGAACTTAACCTCGATCTTTGATCAATCAAGTAGGGTTTTCACCTTCGTCTCTCCTTTATTTGTATCTTGCGGGGTGGGTACGCTACTGCTTCTGCAGAATTGGATGAACCAAACATTAATGAAGATAAAAAAACTGGTTCTAAAGAATGAAGGGGAGTGGTGTGATCAATGATGCTGCTCCGTTTTTATCCTCTTTTATGATTAATGATTTCTGAATTATTTGGGCTTACGCCTACTGAAAAACATGGTCGTTGGTGGTCTTTCTCTGTGCACTAAAAGACCCTTACCCCTTGTGATGATTAAATAGATTGTATTTTGGTTGTGAAGCTATTTCTATGTAATGGAAATTGGTTAATTATGTATATTCGGCTAGACAAATTGGAAGCACCAGGATCAACTACTTATTAATGATAACCCCGGTTTAATCCCAGTGGAATTCATATTATGGAGTGTGTTAAATCTTTTAAATCTAAGAATACTGGTTGAGCCTGCCTTGTGTTGGTAGTTTTGGTTTGGTTTTTTCCTCCACGGTTGGATAGGGTCTTAGATTGGTGGGGTGATGTGGGTGAGGATGAGATCTTTTGTTTGTATCATGGATTGGGGTGGGACCCTCTTTTTTGTGAAACCTTCTTATTTATAGTTCTGGAAACTTGGGACTGTATCTCACTTTGACCTGCTTTGGTTCCAATACATGGAGGGGTCCCGCTTGATGTGCTTTTACAAGAGAACCGGGTGTGAGTGTTTAATTTTCTGTTGGATGAACCCATTCCATGGATTGTTCTTATGCTTACTAGTTGCCCAAGTAGGTGCAGAAACTTATTTTAACCATTATTACAGAACATGAAAGCATGGTTGGAACAAACGGGGATTTGGATTGGTGTGAGTTGTGACTTGGGCATGGGTGTTGTTCTCTTCTCTTATGAATGACTAGTAAGGATAGTGTTCTTTAGGCTGGCTAAAGAAAACCCTTGATTGGGAGAGTTATTGTTACCTATACATATACATATAGTTTTTTTGTTTCTTATTCGCACCCCACTCAAGTTGATCACATAGTTCTGAAAACCCCCATTACATGGGGGAGAGTGTTTTTTCCAAAACGTCTATTAGTGGCCGGTTATTATCTCCTTTCTGCTTCCTTTCCCAGATATCCAAAGTATCTTCGAGCAGGATGTGATGGCATGAGGTCCATTATTATCCCAAGAATCATCGGGCAGGGTGGTTGTGGTGGTTGTCCCAGGAATCTTCGAGATGAGGACCAGTTGTCTTCCGGCGTGGTAGTAGTTGTTCTGACCCTTGTGTTTGTGGGTGTGGTTACGCGTGGTGGTTGTGGCCCAGGTTTCTGCGGGGTGGGATTGGGAGTGGTACTGCGGTGAGGTTGTGGCCCAGGTGTGTGCGGGTGGAGTTTGGAAGTGGTACTGCGATGAGAATGGCGGGATTGGTTCGATGCATAGGATGTCTTCAATAACCAGTGGGAATGTGGCGCGGGGTACCCAATAATCGATGTGCTATTATTGTACATTACTTGACTTGTGTTATTTGGGGAGTGTGCCTTGGTGAGGCTTGGGTGGTTAGTTTCCTTGCTAGGTGCTCGGTTATATCTTTTCTCACAGGGAATTAGTATGCCTCCCCACTCATGCACGAATGTCTTTGGTGTTTCACTACTGAGTACACTTGTATGCTCACCCTACGTATATAAAACTGCTTTGCGGTTTCTAGGAGGACTTCGAGGATCGTGCTAGACCGTACTAGATCAGACCTTGTGACAGATCATATCATTTGTTGTTGTTCTTTCTTTTGGTATTTTTTTCTTTGTAGTCTCCTTATACATTGATGATTTTACTTTTGTAACATGCATTGGGAATGGTTCTTGGCTTTAATTTTACTTTCAGTTTTGTGTTGTGGTGGGATTAACTATCTTATCTCCCAATCATATTAAAAGAAAAAGGGTAATACCTTCCATTTGGTGTGTGATTTTATACCCTTGGCCCTGGTCGCCACTCCAGGACCTATTGAAGGCGGGTTTTGGGGGTCATTATCTCTCCTACAACTTAAAGGAGGGCCTGGCAATCTGCTGACCCTTCCCTCCTTTTAGTGAAGGTTGGTCGTGACAAAGCTAATTTTGATATTCCGAATCCAAAAATGAAGTCCATTTTGAAAGATAAAATGCATAAATTTTAAAAAATTGGATATTACTTTTCATAACGGCTAGTTTGATTGATTGTGGTGTGTGTGTTAGAACTCGAAGTTGAGTACAACACACGTTATCGTACCATGGAATTTTGGGGTGTTTCAGCTTGTGAGATATCCCTCTATACATTATTGTTGAAAAAATTCATGTCCAAATATATTTATATAATACCATTTAACTAGGACTTTTGTTCCCTTCACATTCATTTGAGTAATAAATATTTGTAATTAATGGAAACTACCACAGTATGTGGGGGAAATTCTTGTTAGAACCATAATGTTGCAAACTCAGGTGATACAAATATGTATAGGTGTAATGTTTTAACTCATGACAAGACCGGCAATAATAGTTATTATCCTTGGTCAAATGATGATTGAATATCCACTCATTAAAATAATTTTAAGATAAAGATCATGAATGATTAGTTTAATTATTTCTCTATTTATGTATATGAAATTATTTATTTTATGTATGCATGTTCATGATCACCTAAATAAATTAATTAATGTGGAATGAATGAATATAGATAAATGAATTTTCTGTAAAAATTTAATTCAACATGGTTAATTAATTAAGTAACATCCACTTAATATTAACAAGATGTGTAAAGAATAAAATAAGATAAATCTTTTCAGAATTAATTAAAATCCCTCATTTAAATATTATGTCATGCTAAGTCGTCAATTACATGACTGGGAATGAAACCATGGAACCATATAAATACGTTTCATTCATTATAAAAGTATTGAAACTTACTTTTTTTAGTGGTTTATCATGATATTTCTTGTTAATATTAATAGAAAATGTTTTCAGTTTAATGGCCAATGTATGTTAACTATAAATTTTGGGGCAAATGATGGGGAAATACAAGTCTGAATTTCAAGATACGAGAATCCACTCAACAGATCATGGAGCTTCATGTTATCATTTGGGAAGAAATACTACCAAATTACATTATTATGGTATTCCTGGAAAATGTCTGCATCATTATGGAATGCAATAGGGACCCATGGCACTATAATTTTAAAACAACTATACATTATGAGTTCTATTTTGAGCTATAATGAGACATGATAAAATAGTTTAATATTTAAAAAATAAATAAATAATCATTTAATTTAGTATATGTCACTTATTTTTAAATCATGAAGTGTTCTTACAATATGATATTTTTAATTCTATAATAAAGTGAAAATTTCATCATCCACATTGTCTCTATGACAAATATTGATGAAAAAAGACCTCCATAATATAAATAACTTCATGGAGTGGTTTAGATTACTTCAGGTTTTGTTATTCCTTGAACATATATCTTACAAGAAGGAATCTCCAATGCATGTTCCTCCTACTAAAGAGTTGAGTGAGGAAGATTTCCTTGTATGTGAAAAATATTTTAATGATGTGGTCAAGATTCAATTTTTGATGCTTTAATAATTTTCAACATAACTAATGAAGTCCTGTTAAATCATTTAAACCTATAGAATGATTGAGAACATCAATGGTCTTTACTAGGAAAGTGCTAGATCAGAATGGTTTGATATTTCCAAGGAACTATTTCAATAAAATCTTGGAGTGGGTTCCCCATCAGGGCCTTTTGTAGTCATATTAATTTTCTATATTTTCCACTCAGAGTTTCTACACCTTAAACTCCCTAATGAATTGGGTACCGATCAGAATATGGAATCACTCCAATGGAGCTTCACCAACATTGATGTAACATGTATATGAACAACACTGGGAAGTCTTTTCTTGATCTTCATACTTTTAACATCAATGTAAATTTGGATTAAAAGTAAAAAAAACATTACTTACTTATGGAGAACAAATCAAAAGGGAAATAAAATAGATTTAAGACCAAAGATTCTTCACATACTTTTATGAAGAGGAAGATCAAAAAGAAATAAAGGTAACATGATTCTATCAGTTTCATAGATGGAAAAAAGGGCCAATAAAATAAAAAAATTCACCTATACAAAAAATAAAGGCGATGCTTCATGTGTATTTTTTATCAAGGGAAATTTATATATTTATAAAAAATTTATATAAGATATATTTTTTTCATTCAAACATATGTATTAAAATAAATAAACCTAGTATATTCAGAAATATTGACCTAGGAGAGGAATTTATTTGAGCATCCAATAGAGATAAACTTCTTGTTGTTGCTATCAGGGACTACCACCTCCCATTGTTGACTAGAATGATATCAGTTTTAAATGTGTTTTTATTAAGATTATTTAGTTACAAAAAAATATTTATGTATCTATAAATATATTGATGAATTTTTTTAAATTGTTTTGTAATTAATGATTATTCCTTTATAAAGATATCAATTTTATATAAGTCGCATTTAAATAATGATGTTAATATGTCTAATTACACTTATCAAATAGTAGATATCAATAAAAAAATTACTTCTCATGACTCACTCCACACCCAAATTAGGCATTACTGGGTATGTCATGTGAATGAAAGGAACATGACTAAATTACATTAATATGGATATTTATATTCTTTTCACCTAAACCAACATGGTCTATGCCATGTATGTTTATAAGGAAAAAATGACCAAACCCCCAATTAGATTGAACATTAAAATGGATAAAAAAATTCTTTAATAAGTTCATACTGATGTTTGTGGACCATTTATTGTTGAAGTTATGGGTGTATACTCATACTTCATAACATTTACCAATGATTTTGTAGATTTCGATAAGTAATCATAAGGACGCATGAGTTAAAATCTATTGATAAATTCAAGGAATACAAGAATGTTGTTAACAACCATCATGTTAAAAAGATTAAGAAACACCAATCAGATTCTGGTATAGAATATCATAATCAAGACTTTATTGATTATTTACCAGATAATGGTATTTTATCTCAACTCACTTCTCATTATATGCCACAATGGAGTAGTGTAATAAAAAGGAGGGACCATGCCTTGTTGGACATAGTGATATCAATGATGAGTCATGTGAGTATTGCATTATCATTTGGGAGATATGTGTTACAAACTGTAGCATAAGTACTAATCTATGTTCTAACTAATGAAACTTACAATATACCATACAAATTATGAATTAAAATAAACCCCTGTTGTCTTACATAAATGTGTGGGGCTGCGAAGCATTTTTTAATGCCTCTTCACATAAAAATCTTGCACTATGTGGTGTAAAGTGTATATTTATTGGATATATTAGAGAAACAAAGAGATAAAAAAAATACAACACTTCAGAGAAAATGGTTTTAGTTGACAGACATCCCACATTTCGTAAGGAGGATCATATCTCTAAAAGAGACAGTGTGAGAGATATAGACATTGATGAAGTCTAGGATCAAGATATACAGGAGTTGGAATTTGAACAAATTACACAAATCCCCATTGAAGATGAAATTATTCCAAAGACTCAATTACATATTTTGAGTAATAGAGAAGATAGATAACTATAACAATATGTTTTTCTTGTCACCGAGGATGGTTGTCCATTATTAGTTTATAATAAATATTCTCTAAAATAAAAGGTTTTAGTTAGGGGTATAGATGATTCCTTACAGAAAGAAGCCACGTATTATGAAATGGATCCCATATCTCAAAACAATGTTTGGATTTTGTTATAATCTCTAGAAAAAATAATTACCTTTGATTTCAATTAGATATTCACGAAGAAATTGGACAATGAAGGAAAATTCCGAACTTATAGGGAGTGACTATTTGCAAAAGAGTTTAAATAGATTCAAGGAATTAACAACGAAGAACCCTTTTGACTATTTGAAATTCTGAAATCCATCAGATTTAGACTTTCAATTATGGCTTTCCATGATAATGATATTTTGAAAATGGATGAAAAATAACTTTGCCTAATCAGTCCATTCAAAAATATGTATATATGACACATCCCATAGGGTTTCTGACTACAAAATATCTCAATGTGTTATAAAGATCTGTATATAGATTAAAGAAATCATTCATGTCATGAAACATTCATTTTGAGGAAGTCATAATAGATTCTGGGTTAATAAAGATTGAATTTATTCCCTGTGTCTATATTTGATTTAGTGGGAGTGTAGAAATTTTTATAATAGTATATGTTGATGAAATATTACTCATTAGACATGATATAACAGTATTATAGTATATTAAGGCATGGTTTAATAGTTACATCTCTATGAAGGACTTGGGAGATGCAACATATATCCTGGGGATCAAGATCCATTGTGATAGATCTAATAAGATTCTCAACCTAAGTCAAATTACATACATTAACAATATACTAAAGTGATTTAGTGTGGAACAATCAAAGAGTGTATTGTCTGCAGTGACCCATGGAATTCATCAATTTAGGGAAATGTGTCCCCATACCAATGAGGATTGAAAAAAAATGAAAAGAATTCCATACACATCAGCAATTGTTTCATCCATGTATGTTATGATATGTAATCAGCCTGATGTCACCTATAAATTAAGTGTGATAGGAATATATCAAGCTGATATAGGGGACCTCTATTGGATGACAGTCAATAATATCATTAAGAATCTTAGGTATACTAAGGATATGTTTCTTATTTATAGAGGTGATGAAGAAAAAATCATAATAGGATATATAGATGATAATTATAGAACTAATCAAGATGACATGATGTCACAAATATGATACATATTCTATTTTAACAGAGGGTTATGATATGGAAGAGCTCAAAAAAGACTATGGTTATAGTTTCTACATTAGATTCTGAGTATATTGTTGCTTTTGAGGCATCTAAATCCGTAGTATGAATATACAACATCATCCAAGATCCTAATGTGAAATCTAAAATTAGATCATATCACACTCTATTGTGATAATATTGCAATGGTGGATCTTGAAAAAAAGACATGTTCAAATCGAAAAATTGTCAACATAGTTCAGAAGTAATAGCTCTTGAGGAATTTTTCTCAAAGGGGTGATGTTACAGTGGGAATTATTTCGAAAAATGGAATTGTACAGTACACATTGACAAAAGCATCAAGTCCACAGAAATATGTTTATCATGTGAGGTATAGAGGTTTAAAGGTATTAGGAAGTTAGCTCTAGTCTATGTCAGATTTTTTTGAGTTGGTTTCCAAGGACAATCTTTTTTTACCTTCAATACATGTATATTAAATTTATTTAATATTAATAAAACATCTTAACAAATATTTTTTTGTTCTGTATGACTCTAATGTAATAATGTCCTATAGTATAATTTGTATTGATAATGTCTAAGAACATCCCCACTACAATGAGAACCTTGATGTTCTATGAGGATATTATCAAATAATGATCTTTGATTGGATAACAAACTATGATGGGAAACATTGTACATAGACATTCAGGTTTGAATACCCATAAGTAGATGAGGATTATTCTCATGAAGTATCTGCTTGGTAATCTCCAGGATAAGAGAGTATGAGAAAAAACCACGGAGTTGGTATTCTGCATTTTTTCATCTAATATTCATATCAAAGAATGTGTGTTATGGTCATTAAAATATATTATTATTATTAGTAATTCATTTTACAACTCACATAATTGTATTTATTTCTCAAAACACAATGATAAAAGTTCATTGAGAAGTTTGATATGTTGGGTGAGTCATGAGTGACAGGTAATTAATGAATACATCAAGGAAGGTTCTTTACCTTCTATATTTATAGGAGATGATATATTATCCCTATAACTATAATTCAAATATCGCTTTAAATTACAACGGCATGGTGTAACAGTATGTTGATTTCAGATTTTAAAAGAAACACATATCAAGGATATAGGTTGGTGACATGGATGAGAAACCATCTTGGTGAGATATTCTGATGAATTGATTATATTACATAGTGTGTATTCATATGTGGTTTTTAATTTTGTGAAACTAAGTTATTTCTCTTGGGATCCAGGACCCATTGTTGGACAATAATCCTAGAATTTATAAAGGCACGTCTAATAGAAATGAGATATAATCCTAGAGAATGAATATTTTAGTGTTTTTTATCATGATTAAGTTATATACTATTTTAATTAATAGAATTAAAATTATTCTCAAGTATGTTGAATAATTCACGTCAGGTTATATTGATCACAAAAATTAAATATATATTCATTCTTCGGCTTCTAAATAAAATGTTGATTTAATTTACTATATATTTCAATATATAATTAATCTATAAGTTTCTCATAAAATATTTATTTATAAATAAAATATTTATTCAGTTCTTCAATAAATTATAGAGGAGTTCTAACGGAGTAAGAATGAGTCTGATGAATAATATTAATTAACAAGACTATTATAATATTTGTTATTGCACAAGTTTTCATGCCCCATAAAAAAATAATTATATAATTATTATTATGTATCATTGGATTTATTAAAGGTAATAAATGTTATTTAATGGATGATATAAAATAAATAAAACAATAACTTAAACACCATATTTATAAATAGTAATTTATGTCAAATGTGTAGAGCACCGAAAATTGAGAATAGAGAATTTCTGCACATAATGAATTCTCTCTCAAATCCTCTATATATATCTTTCAAAAGAATTTCAATTTCAAGGGATATATCCTCATGACCGGAAAATGAGTGATCTAGAATGAAAAATTCAAGATGTTTTAGACATCATGGCAGCACCGGAAAACCTAATGGTGTTGCTCTGAGATCATATGAGCATGTGTGGATCAGCATAATTGGGATTATATCCTTAGATACTTATAGTGCAATAATGGTTATACAAAAGGATATTTTGGGATGATAAAAATTCACCAATGAATAAATATCCTAATCTTAAGTAATTATTTATTCAAAAATTAAATATATTAATTATAAATTATACAATATATATCCTCACTTTTAGTTTTGGGTGATATGTTTTTTTTAAATTACATATTTTCTACCTCTAGATTCTTCCTCAATACCAGGAACCATCTATAACATCCCCTGCATTAGAATATTTCTCTAGATCATACTCCCATTTATTTATCTGTCATCAACACCCTATTCATAAAAAACACCTCCATCCTCATACTATTAAATATTTCTGCAGATAGAGATGAATGGGAGGAAATGGTATAAAATATGGACCTATATAATGTAGAAGATATAGTAAGAGAATATCTCACAATCAATAGTCTAAAATCGCATTCTAAAATTGTGCTATGAATGACATGTGACCTTTCTACCCGTCTTCCATATGATGAATTCAATTTCCCCTACGTTGCACCACCCTACTGATACAAGTTCTCTTTCCCAGAAACTCCACGTCCACTGGCTCTACCGCCATGGCTAGTAGAACTATAGCTTATATCATAGTATGTTATAGGAGATCCCCTTTTGGAACACTAGTTAATTATATATAATATATCACAATTATTATGTCATGGATTCCTATAGAACCTCTACTGATGACATATCTTTTCATAGGCCCGACACTCAACTAGTTTTTGAATACAATATTTACAAAAGTTCCCCAGCTAACCACACAAGTAGAAAAGAACATTTTTAAGATCTTGTGTAACTGTTCCATCTGTCTAGAAACACTTCATCCCACTAAACTAGATAATGTTCTCATAGAAAAAATTCCTTCGATTTGATGTCACACCTCCTGACAATCCAACAGAAACCATCATCCACCATTGGAATCCTCTTTCTTGTTCCCCTCATTAATGAGAGTCTGATTCAACACTTATAAAAAACATCATCTTCACTATGATATTAACTAATTAGATAATTTCAAACTTAAATATATCCTAAAATAATTTTTATGATGTATCCTCATCCTCTTCCAATGTGGTAGAAAATATCTACAAATCTATAAAATATTTACCATAGTCTGTTACATACATGCGCCCCTGATTCAATCTCATGAACTAAGATAATATATCCTTCCAGAGTGTCTCTGGATTAATGTTCTCCATAAACATCATAGACAATTCCTTCCATTACATAGTTTATAGTGTCCATCACGAGTCTTCATATCCCACCAATTCATTGATTGACCACACAACATGTTATCATCCACCTTGATTATCTTCTCAGTAGGAGTCTCCATGTGCTCAATTATAGTATTGGGGGATTCAACCTATATCTCTTCAGCAGTAAGATCATTCTCTCTAGTAAGTGTATGTGGGTTATACAACTAAAACAATAGTATCATATCATTCATAATTCTCACATCCTTCCCTGAGTCCCTTTATATATACTATATGAACCATTAAAATTTATCCCATAACTACTCTTCCATTTTATCATCTTATACTTTTGATGCATAAGGTTCTACCACTAGATGATCATTCCAAGACGTGTCCTCCAATTATATACTCAATAAGAATCATCGTGGGGGAATATCATAGTAAATCTAAACACGAATCCTATGATACATTACACAACATCAACACAATTACAAGAAACATAAAATGTCACAATAATTCGTTTTACCATTCCCACTAAATAGTCAAAATCGAGGCACTATATCTACCATTAATCCTCATACACCTATACCCTAGTTAAAATGGGTATACCCATACCAAATATTCAAATTTATCATTACAAACCCTATTATACAAATTTTTTACAATTTACTATTTTCGAATTTCACATTTGGAAATATTTTCATTTCAATTTTACAAAATCAAAGAAAAGTATTTCATGTTCATAGTTAAACTAAATCCCACCATCCCATGTGTGCATAAAATGATGCATTACATAATAATTTTATGTTCTTGGAATGAATCCTAGATGCTCAATTCTCATTCATTTCCCATCCATGAGTAAAATATCAAAAAATTTATGAAATAATAATCACATCAAACAAGAAGTGAATTACCCAAGGTGAAATATCATTAAAAAATAATAGAAAATACCATTAACTGAAATCCCACCTTGATAACATAGTTTCTCCGACGTACATAGGTTAGCTACTCCCATGCATGAGCTCATAACAAATACATGACTCTTCTTAGTCTTCTATATACCCTTCCTAAATAGTATGGAAAATGAAAAGAAAAGAAAAATGGTATCTAATTAAACATTGAAACATCATGGAATGGGTTCCACATGCTGGTGCCACAAGCTAATCCACTATGTTACCTCAGACATGCCTCCCTGTACGCCAGAGGATATTGACTAGTAGACAGGGTATGATATATCGATCAGGGGGAGAATATAACCTCTATTATCAATGTAATACACCTGTAGAAAATAAGAAACAACAATATAACTATTTAATCATAATCAAAGTAGTACCAATATCATATGATGTCCAAAATGGAAATAAAAAATTAAAAATAGAGCAGAAAATATGCCATGCCAATGTATGTGTCAAGTGTCTATAATGAAAACACAAAATAAAGACACTGAAAATATCCTGATGGGGCTCCTGAATCATTCCAAGTTCCATCAACCATTCTCTATCACAACTCATCCATTTAACAAATTTCCTTTTCACTTATCATGTCTTGGAAGCATGAAATATATTTATTTACCAATGATGTATCCTGAGTAGGCTATGATTACAACTCACTAGGCGACCGCCAATGACATAAGAAAAATATCTAGTCAATATTAGTGTATGATGATTTATAATGAAATAAGTACAATACATATTTTAACATTTATCACATTGTCAATTATTCTATTTTAACCACATAAAACCTCAGGTTCCCAATGACACCCAAACCCCAATACCTTTTTTGGCCCGTGCTAGTTCTAATCCATGTCACATATTTAATTCACATTTCATTATAACACCTTGTATCTCATTATCATTTACAATTAAATTCATTATTACATCCACATGGAACCAAAGTCTAATTCCAATTTTTTGTGGTAGAATTCCCTGTCTAGCACCACATGAGTTTTTAGAGCATTAGTTCCTCTCTCATACCTCATGGGAATTTGGTTAATCAATCCTTATCCCATAAAATTTTCCATGCATTCATTGGTGTAGAGTTCCTTATCTATCAGTCCATGAGTATTTGGGGAATCAATCCCTATATCACACCCCATTTATCAATCATTCACATATATCAATATACATCACATTATCACATGATTAACAATATCACATGTTTTCATATTATCAAATAAACCATGATTATTAATCATTAATCTTATTATCATAATTAACCACCACATTCTTCTATTAATAACTTTACAAATTAACTAATCTATTTCCATTAATTAATTCAAAAATTAATTAATCATATCGATTTCCATTAATTAATTTAGAAATCAACTAATCACATATATCTAATTAATTAATTCAATAATTAAATAATCACATTTATCCCATTAAATAATTATATAATTAATTAATCATAATAAATGATTTCAATAAATCTATAATTAATTCAAAATTAATGATTCCTAAATCCCTCAATTTCAGCAATCTAATGATAAATTTAATAATTAATTATTCCAAATTTATAATCACAACATCTAAATAATTATTCCTCAATTAATTATCCTAATTATATAATTAAATTTTTCAATGAAATACACAATCCATTAATTAAATAATTGATAACATTGATTAATCAAATTTAGTAGCTTTTAACTACTAAATGAACCCTGAAAATTCTAAATTTAAATACACATAATTAAAATCATTACTATAGGATTTTAAATGCATAACACATACCTCAATTAGTTAATGAGTGATCAAACGATGGAAATTATGATATTTTAGCAGAGTAATGATGTAGAATGTGAACCACATCTAAAACAAAATTCAATATAGAACTTATAAAGGTCTATTAAATATATATATTTGTCCAAAATAAAATATCTAGATCCAAAAAATAGATATATAAATGATCATAATAGATAATAACATCAAATAAATAAATATTAAGGAATTAAAAAAGAGTGGGAAAACAACCAGGATGATATCCTCTTATCTGGAGGGGTGAAAACCATCGATTTAGGCTTCAAACCACCAAGAATGGATGCCTGGAGGCTTGGAATCAATTTTTTGGAGGGTCTAAAATCCTGAAATATTTTCAAGGGTCCAATGGGGTTCACTAAGGGTGATTTTTGGAATTTTGAATAATTTTAAAACATATTTTCATGTGAATTAAAAAGGTCATGCACAATTTCCTCGGGTAGGGAACATGATTTTCCACAACCATGATCATAAATCTTGTGCCTATTTTTATAGTGGTGTAAAGTTAAACCTAATATGGTGAATTGATTGAAAACCATGACTAAACCCTGAAAATAAATTATGTCTCTGGTTCTAAGGTTTTCTATTGCAAGGCACATGGTTTGAGAAAATTGTGTTCCAACCATGTACTGCCCTCCTTCCTTCAAATTTTCTTAAATTTCACCCAAAGTATCAAAATGATATAACACAAAAAAATAAACCAAACAAGTTCAAAACTATTTCCTGAAATATGTTGTTATTTATCTCCAAAATGGTTTGGGATCTTAAATATATCTTCTTTCCATAATGATCATTCAAAAAAAGGAAACGTTGCTGATGTGTATGTATAGCCTACATTGACTATAATGGTAACATTAGTTCATTTTTCATAACCATAATTAATAATTAGATAAAAATTTATAATTTATGTATAATAATTATAATTATATCAGGAAATTTATTTTGTGTTTGTTTAAATATTTCCCCATTTGATCATATTCAACCTTCCAATGTCGTTTTTAACACATAAACCAAATATGGTCAAACCGGAAGACTTAAACATAATTTATTATGTAATTGAATATAACTTTTTAATAAGTGGGATTAAAGTTGTAATATACATGAAAAATTTTATCAATAATTTTAATTATTAATATATGTTTATTATTCAGGATGATACAGATACACATAAACAATTAGACTCAGAGTGAAATCATCTTGATTTCCATACATTGTGGAAATTATTGATGTTAGGAACCTTTATTTTTTTTAATTGTATATAATTCCCCTTTAACATTAAATTCCTATAAGTTATAAATTATCATGAAATATAGTGTTTTTATTATTGAAATTATTTAACTGGGTTTATCATTTATGTGTTTCCCAAGGGATAATAGGGTGTTCATTAACATTAAATCCCATTATTAATTTTCCTATAAAAAACTATTTATCTTCAATATGCAAGTTTTAAAATTATTTTTTTATTGTTTTATGGGGAAATAAAATATATATAATTTTTAATTTTTGCCTCTTTTAGAATGTTTGAATATTTTCCAAATGGAATCATTTTTTGTGGTAAAAATGGAATGTTTTCAATAATGAAAAATGAAAAGTACTATTTTAAAATTACTAAGATAATGACCTTTCATATCGTCGTGAATTTTAATTTATTTCTATATTTGTTTGAAAATTAATATGATTTCATAAATGAAAACCCATATTTCAATATTATTGAGTATTTTTTAATTAAAATGTATTCTAAAATAAATGTGCATTGTATTATAAAGGGTATTTGAAATAAAATGGTATTTAAATATATAAATTTTATTTTAATGTGAGTTTAATTGTTTTTTAAAATGATTAAATGATTTATACATTTTATGGTTCATAGAAACTAAATTTTTTTTGTGTTCCCAGAAAACTCCCTGAGAACATGTTATTGATTAAATGATAGATAATCTCAAATAGTACTCCAATTCATTTTTTAATGGTTATATTATTCAGATAATTGTATTGGATCATGGACATATTAATCCTTCCAAGAATTTTATGAAATAAATACTATAATTTTAATTTAGACTCATTAATAGATTTTTTTACATTAATAAAATATTTTTTCTTGCATAAAACTCAACCACAATTTTATCTTGATTTTAACACAACATTAATTCCCCTTGGTACCTTCAGTTACACAGAAGGTTGAGTCTTGCTGAACAATAGTATACATTAATATTATAATGGTAGTTTTACAACGAGTTAATGGGGAACCTATTTTAAATATAATTTGTATCACATTAATAGTTTTTATATGAAAATTTTATTTATGAATTTTTAATATCAAATTATACTTTAGGTTAATTTTAGGTATTTTTCAGAGAAGTATCATTTTTTATGAATAGTGAAAAATACTTCATTTTAGTTGATTAATATCATATCAAAAAAATAATTATTAATGTTAAAATATATTTTGAAATTAATTTTAAACTAAAATATAACCATTATATATCGATTAAGCAAGTTTAGTTCATTAGAACCATTTTATACTAAATTTATATATAATGACTAAATGAACATTTTAAATTTTCTCCTTAAAAACCCATTGTCTCGCAACATCTATGGGTTAGATTTAAACATAATTTTTCCATTTCTATGCCAGGAATTTTTAAAAATCGATATAAATATGTGTAATTAGTATATTATATTTTTCTAATAATATAAATATAATTTTTGACAAATAATACTAATTATAGTGATTAAAATTAATAATGGGTATATTGATAAAATTAAACATAACATGAAACTAAAATTGAATCATAAGTTCCAAAATGACATAAAAGCTTATCCAAATTCTATTGGATTCCAATATTTAGACCATTTTCCATATTTCTTCGAATTTAATTTGTTATTGGGGTGTAATTCCATGAAACATCCATATATGATAAGTTAAGTAAGGAAGAAGACAAAAAAATGGAACCTTCTTTACTTTTAACATTTATAAAACATTGAGTTATATAAAAAACATCATAATTTTTTTATAAATATAATTTTGAAATATAAATGGTTAATTTTTTTCAAAAAAAAATTGTCATTAATTTTTAGAGATGAATTTGTTAAATAAAATTCATTTGAAACAGGAAAAAAGTGATAGTTTAGTTAATAATCAACGAAAATAAATGATACTATATATTTTAAAATGTTTGTAAATTGATTGAATTATTCAATTTAATTATTTTAAAAGTTTAATATATTATTTTACATAGTTGTTAAATTTATATATTTTATGGTAAATAATTTTTTTAAAATTTTTAATAGATAAATAAATAAATAATGTCAAAATTGACATTAATGTTATTTAATAAAAAATCATATTTTATTAAATGGTTTAAAATTAATAAAAAACTAATATTCATAAAAGTAATTTATTATGTGTTAATAATTTTTTAATATGGTTTATTAATGGGACAACTAATCAATTATAATTATCCTACTATCCCACAGTTTGAAGTAATATTGTTAGCATAGTCCAGGTTAAAGCAATACTTTTTCACATTACATGCATTTGTTTTAAAATTAATTTGAATCCCCGAAGATATTTTTATTATTTAAATTAGATGAAATATTTATAATTAAATTTATCTACATTTTATAATAAGTCTAACTTTAATATAGTTTTAATGGTTTATTTTCATAGGTTAGAAAACAAGTTTCTTTAATATAAATAAAAATGATTATATTTGGGAAACATAGAAGTTTAGGATCAAAATTATAAAAATGAACATATTTTTTTTGTGTTAGATGTTTTTATTAACCATGATTAGAATTTGAACCATTATTCTCTCATTTTGGAGGGACTTTAGTAAAAATAGACCTCCCATTAATGTATGCTTTTTGTATTTACAAGAGTGAAACTCCTCCTTTACTATAAAAGACCTCCTCTCATCCCACCCCCAAAAACCTATCAAGACACATTGTATAGACCAATATATGAAATAATAAATCCTCAAAATACCTACCCTTATCCTAGAATCATCCCCTTTGGTAGAAATCCAACCAAGTAAGCCTTGTGGTACTATCAAAAATGAGTTTCCTGATTATGAGGTAACATCTTTCCTAAAGTTATTCTGTTTTATTTTCATTATCTACTACCTCATAATTCATTAATACATGTTTATATAAAAGAAACAGTATCATAAATATATTTTTTTATACTAATGGTTCTACCAACTCTTACACACAAATCCGTATAATGGGTAATAAATATACTGTTTACGTGTACAATAAACTACCATCTCACAAAACATTGAATAATCATTTTTTTATTTACTACCTCTAATGTTGTCCATTAGGATGGAAGATGTAATTATTTAGGTTATATATAATTTTTATTATATATTATTTATTTTTTAATTATTTTTCAACAAATACCATTATATTTTCAATTTTTGGTAAATACGATAACATAGTTCCTATAAATGTGGACTACCACTCCCTTATACAGATATGACTCATTCACACTATACATGCAACATATAAATGATGGTTTTAATTAATAAAATGTTACATAGAAAAATTATATATTATATTCATGAAATAATTACTATTATTGAAATAAAATATATAATTTTCTTTACTACCCTTTCACACGCAATTAAAAGTGATAACGTTGTTTAAGTACGTGTGGACTATAGGGTCCTCGACACAATGTGATTAATTTTACATCAAAATAATTCTATAAATTAGAATATATTATTAAATAAAATGGTATTATGATATTATTATAAATATTTAAATAAATATTATTACTTACCGTATTTCAATAATGATCATTCAAAAATGGGAATGTTACTCATATATACGTACGACATACTGTCTCCAAGATTGTAATGTTTATTCATTTATCATAACCATATTTAATGATTGGTTTTAAAAGTATAATTTCTGTATACATGTAATAATTATTCCAATATTATTATTTTGGATATGTTATAAAATGACCCCTTTGATCATATTTTACCTTGAGATGTTATTTTTGACACATAATCCAAATTTTTTCAATACACCCAACGTAATCCTAATTACCTAAGTAGTTGTATAAAAAATTGGAATAATTGAAATGAAAGTAATGATAAACATGAACAAGGTTATGAATAAACTATATAATTAACATATTTTTATTATAAAATATGTTAAAGGACATTCACTAAAATGGAAATGTGAGGTAAGAGATTTCATCTCAACTTTACTTCATTAAAGAATATTTTATTTTTATGCACCCAGTTTCAAATATATGATATATATAAATCCAAATTAAATTTATAACATGAATATACCTTTTTAAAGGTATTAAATGTTTTCCTTTTTGTTATTATTTTAAAAATCTCATGATTCAAATTTTACTCATGTAGTGAGGGGTTTTCATCTTAGTTTTACACTTGTGTGATAAATGACATTTTCAAAACTTATATATTTTGTGTTGTGTATCTAATTAAATTAATATATAATATATAAGGAATTAATTTAGAATCATGTTTTTTTAATTTTTAATTTCATTATTATTGTACATTTGGTTAATTGAACAATATTACTAATGTAGTAATAGACGTTTGTCACAATTTTCCATCTTTGAGACATTTGATATCTTATACACCATTCATCATTTAAAATTCTAATCTGATTCTCATTTGATATTCTATATCCTGAATTAAATTATTATCATGATATTATATATTTAATTTATTATCATTCTGTTCATTGGGTTAATGGTTCAAATGTTTTAGAGTCGTATGGGATACTTTGGAATGATAAATAATTGTTTTCCTTAAGAATAATTTCCACGATCTTTCATTTCTATTCAATTGAATTATATAACATTATTAAAAAAACATTATTTTTCACCTAATATGGTATTTAATGTCCTTTTATAATTATTAGAACCATTTTCACACATTATTAATCAAAATTATTTTGAAATATGTTTTTTAAGAAAACACGATTTCATTCTCTCCTTAGTCGGAGAACCTGTTTCCCTCAAAAGCCCATATTTTTTTAAAATATTTTCAATTTATTCCTATTAAAAAATGATTTAATAAATACATGGTAATCCTTTGTGACTTTTACTAATGTATTCAAAGGAATATTTTTATCTCTTTCGGAATAAGGATTTTTCCTAAACTTTTTATCCTACAAAAGTAATGTTCCTTTTACCTTGTACTGCATGTAGGGATTTACCCATTGTCATTTCATTGAAGATTCATTTACATATTTAATATTATTTTTGTAAATGAGTTTTTTAATATAATTTCAAATGAAATGTATTTTCAAAATGTTTTTTAATATAAAATGTATATTTTCATCATGAATGATTTAATGATCTTTTAATGGTATTTTCATTCATCAACATCAACAACCATGTTTTCTACTGGCCCTCTACAGGGGATAATTATTATTGATGATATTCTTATTCACTCCTTAGATGTATTATGTTTTTTTAAAAGATATTATTATTTAAATCATTTTCTTTCCAAGGGTTAATCATGTTTTAAAGAGATTTTTATTTAACCCATTTCACTTCTATGGGTTATTCATGATTTAAGTAAATTTTCACTAATATCATTTCATTATCATGGTTTAAATGTATGTGATGTATTTGAAATGGTACTTTGAAAATTGGTAGATGGTTATGTTATAGACCAATGAGGGGTAGTTCCAAGATAGACATATGACAGGTTGGTCTGTGATATCCCTCCAATGACTTTGGTGTGGATGTCAGTCGTTTGGATATTCCATTTATAAGAGTGACATGAATGGATGTCGACTACATGGTTATACCATTTACTAGTGGTAAGAACCCCATAAGCCTACATGAAAAATGTGGGTTCAAAACCCACTAGGCGCCGGTACTATAGTGGTACTGTAGTAGTGGCAGTGCTATAGATCAGCGGGCACTATAGCGGCGGCAGGGCACTGTAGCGGTGGTGGTACTATGGAGATACTGTAGCAGGTGGGTTAAAATTCACAAGAATCGAAATTTGGCCAAAAAATTAGGCCTACATGCTATGTAATGGGCTATAAGCCCACTGGGGCATCAGGCTATGTAATGGGTCTCCCTCTACCCAGTTAAAAGAGATATTTGATTTTCTTTAATAATAAAAATGGGGCTTCAGCCCCAACCTTTAAAAAAATGTACCAAGTAACATTTATAATTTTCTTTATTCTTTCTATATGTTTATAATCTTTCAAACAATCAATATTTATTTCAAAAGGATCATGATTATTGAATCTAAAGACTCTATCAATTTCAATGTTTTCATATTTTATGTTCTAGGTATTGATTTTTATGAGTTCATATATGATTTTTGAATATAATTTTATTAATTAATCATTCTATTATCCACTTTTATTATTATTTATAGCATTAAATTGTTAATTATTTGGTTAAACCTTACATAGAATTTGATCTCACCCTTCAGATGATTCTTATTCCCTAGATTTTAAATAATTAAGTTGAATGGTTAATGTTTATAATGGATATAAATATGAATATTTGGATGAACTATTGTGAAATAATAAAATTTGGGTTAAATGGTAGGAATGTACTTTGGACGACTTATGAACCAAGTTGAATGAATTGTTTTTGTAAGTGTTTGTCCTAGTTTTCTAAACCCATAAATGTAATAGTTCCTCTTTTATGTAAGGGATAAATGCTCTATCTTTTATGTTTTATGGTTTTGATAGAAAAATATGGTCACAACTATCGAAATAAAAGGCAGAATGTAATGTTATATATTTCACTATAGGATCCGGGATTTTGGGTTCTCGGTTTTTATTTTTGGTATCAACGGTTAGTTTAGATAACATTTGATATTTGGATGTTTTTATATGTGGTTATGTTATTAGTTATGGACAACATAATCAGACTATAAGATTAATGATAATATCATGTTCATAGTATTAGATACCCCATTGATATTTTTTTCAATGATATTTTAAAGATATTTTTAGAGATATGTTTTGGGATGAAGTAGTATTTAACACCTAGTATCAATATTAAGTGCTTTTATAGAGGATTTATTTATCAGTTTAAATTGGAAAATGACTACAGAAAGGCTTCATGGAAACCTATCACATCCAGTAAGGCTTGAGGCTTACACCCATCACCGAGGGACGATAAGGGGTTTGCGCACTTCCAATGTCCTACATGATGTTCAGGTTAGTATAAATACATTTTTAAGGTAAAAATTATGTTAAATTGATAACATATATGGTTTTATTTTCAGAATAATAAATTATTTATCATTTACGAATATATGATTTAATCCTTTATATATTTTGTTTTTAAACATAGTCAAGAAATTTTTGGAGAATCATATGTTTAATTATTTATTGAATAATATAGTTTGATCTTTGGGTATTAGTATTGAATTATAATGATTACTGTATCTTTATAAGGTTTAAGCGATTTTTGAATTATCTTTCCATGTGAAATAAATAAGGTATTGTTCAACTATTAATGAAATGTACAATATATAGAACATATCTTCTATAGATATTTGTATTTGTTCTACAAAAGTGTTATTTTCGACAATCCAAATTAAATTATCCTATCAATTATAGTTCCAATAAGGTATTGATCCAAAAGGAATGGAGTTATTTTAATTTTGATTATCAAATTTGTAATTGATTTAGTGATGTTTTATAATATTTGGAATCAATTTTTTAGAGTTTGGATAAAGATGTTTGTGGGTTTAAATTTCATAACTGATTACTTGAAAGATAATGAAAAACACAAAAATTTGGTTTTGATGAAAAAATAGAAAGAAAGGCATCGAGGATATAGATTTTAAAGGTTGTTATTATGCCAATTTGCTTTTGAGGGTGTGTTGTTCATGAAAATTCATATATTTGGGTTAGTAATGTAATAGAACCACACTGGTCCAATGAGTTTTGTTTAAACCAATATATACCATTACCTTGGTCTGGAATTTGATTTCTTTCAATTTTATTAATTTCATCCTTTTTGAGATGATTAAAACATGAAATGGTCATGGATATTTCTAAACCTGATTCCTTAAGGGTCCCTAGAAATCTTTTTCATGGTCTGATATGATGTTTCTAGTGATATATATAAATATTTAATAAGGAATTATTAGATAGAAGAATGAATGAAACGATTACAATATCATAATTTACAACATACAACACATACATGTCCACAAACCCAACAGATAGAAAATTAAGCTACTCATGGAGTAGCTAATAATTAAACAACTTAAAATACATGAATTCATCTTCTTGAATGCTTTGGTGCAAAGTTCTTCTTGAAGGTATCATGGAGGAACCTTCTCTCCTCTCTTCTCTCCTCATCGTTCTCTCCCTTATTTTTTTATTGGTTGTATCTAGAGTACTCCCCTTAGGAATATATAAAATTGAATGAATCTCAACAACTCATGAACCTAGAGGGCATGTCATCTATTTATATGTTTTATTAGTATAGGGAATGTACCATAAATTACACTGTGAGTACCCTAGTCAATGCATTTTGGTTTTCTTTTCTCCACCAGTAGGTGAGATTAGACGCCATCTTTGACTTTAAACATGGTGCCTCCTCGAAGGTGGAAATACAACGCGTGTAGTGCCTCCCCACATGCCATGTAAGAACATTTATCAGCCACCAACCGCTCTATAAGGCCAATACATCATGTATATGGAATTTACATGGCGTGTATGATTCACTCATCAACATGGGTGTGTCTCTTCTCTTGTAGATCTACATTTTGGTCAAAATGTACACGATGTGTAAGAAGAGTACACTA
Organism: Viscum album; assembly: GCA_963277665.1. Lineage (NCBI taxonomy): Eukaryota > Viridiplantae > Streptophyta > Magnoliopsida > Santalales > Viscaceae > Viscum > Viscum album. The sequence continues at coordinate 657,504,451 of OY728146.1, forward strand.
TTTGTATATGTGAATTTTTCTTCTGATCAGCCCCGATTTATACTTTTGGCTGAAAAGATCCTGAAAATTAACATAATCACCAAAATAATGTATTTTACCCATAAAACAAATGATATTTGGTGAAAACAAGTTTTAATGATAAATAATATGTATGAAAAAAGTATACACAAAATGGGTACATCAAACTCTCCCAAACATAGTTTTTTTCAAGTCCTCAAAAAGGATCTCAACATCTAATATAATAATCCATACTCTAAAAAGTGAGGCATTTAACTTATTATAATTTTATAGAATATAGCCGTAATAGATGATTTTTAAATGGCACAAAAAAATACCATTTCTAATGATATTATAATGATGCCTCATATATAATTTAATTAAAACTTTTCATCATCTTTCATCCACATTTTTTTCAGATTTCATAAATAAACATGCCACATATTGATTTACCTCACCAAGAGATTCCAAAATCATAAATTAATATTATTTAATCAATGTTATGCTCAATATTAAGTACATACACTATATCCATCGGCTTGATAGTGTTCTCATTATCCACATCAGAAATCAAATCACAAAAATCTTATTGGCTTTCAATAAGGTTCAAATGAATTTGAGGCTATGGGTTAGTAAGAAATGATAAAAATTAATCTCAGATACTTGAAAAGGAGGATGAATTCATAAACCATAATTCATGATATTCAAGATAAATTATAGTGAAAATTCTCCCCCAATCATGAACTCAAATGTGGTATCATCACCAAGATTTCCCCTACCAATATGGGCCCATAAACCATCAGTAACATATAATAAATAACATGGTCCATTTTTGGAATATTTCATTTTTTCTACTTTTTTAATTTGATATTTTGTTTAATATGGAGGTAACATCAAGAATACAATGCTTAGTAGGCTTTGGGACCCCTTATTGATCAAATGAGCAAGTGAAAAACTCCTCCACACTTAATATCATGGTTTCTCACCAAAATTTACCATTAATAACCAAAGTACCGCTTTTCAAAACTCAAAGGAATAATCATGAAATTTTATAAAAGAATTTGGACTGGATGGGTAAATAGGATGGTAATATAGCTTCCTATCAAGTTAGTTAATGGTTTCTAACGGGTTATGAAGATCATTTGTAGGGTAGGTCCCAAGGTCAAATGGGCTGAAATATAATCAAATGCCTCAATAATTTTAATGTGATTCAAAAATTGTCATGTTTTGATGGGAAAAATAGTAAATTCTATTAGTTATAAATTACTCAAGAATCTATCAAAAATAGGGTATAAGAAAGAATATATCAAAAATGAATAAAATACCATTTAGGAATAGAAAACATATAGGTGTAAATCATGACATAACATGAGTACAAAATGATCAGTATAACAAATACAAATTTCTGATGCTTAAAATTTAAAATCAAATTATATCAGCAATCATTTAAAAATTCATTGAAAGTTGAAATAATATTGTAACTTTTTTAAAATTACCTTTTATTCATTTTTTTTATATAATTATAATTAATAAAAAAATCGACAATTAAAATAATTTGAACTATTAATGATGTCACTAAAATCAGTTTAAGGAACTGCTTAGTGTAATCAGAGGCCCTCTCCCACACTTAATATTACATGTGGTCCCCATTGTGTAATACCAAGTAAGTGGAGGGAAATTATGAAACAATGGGTAAAAAATTAGGAGAATTAGTGTCAGAAGTAAACCCAATGAAGAAAGGAAAAATGAAATCCAAAAAAGCCTCCCCTTGGAAAAAGAGATGCTCAAATCGCTCTGAGGTACCTGTGAATGGTGATACAATAGAAGAATAAAAAAGGCAGGTAGATACAATAGCACATCCCAATCATACAGAAAAATAGATATATATAATGATAATAAATGTTCTAAAAACCGTTCATGGGGTCTCTTTAGAAGTGGAATCATCTGGAACATGAGGACCAGGCAGTGAAGGCTCACCAATAGTAGTGGAGGCCAGGGGCTCAGAATTCATGCTTGGAAGAGGTTATGTAGAAGACAGAGCCTCATGAATAGGACCTAAAGTGGGTGGATCTATAGTGACTCCTAGTTTGGTAATAGGAGTGGTAGCAGCAGGGTATGTGGTAGAGAGGAGAATTGTGTTTGTGGCCAAAGATATGAATGGCAGTGGAGCTGCTGAAGAATTCCCTGGAGTGGAAGAAGGAACAAGTTATGTGGGTTGTTGAATGCCATGATTCTATAGAAGAAGCCCAATTATTTGATCAATCCATTCATGTTTACGATCTAGATGAACCTAGTGGTTCTCTACCATGGCTAGGCGAAGGGTGAAGGGGATATTGACCAAGGGTGCAGAGGGATGTGGGTAGGTGGAAGGATCATAAGAAGAGTGGGAGGTGTTGGAGAAAGAAGGATGATGAGGAGTATGGGGTGGGTGGTGAGGGAACATCTATAGGTAGATGTAGTGGACCTTGAGTAGCAACACTAGTGGGAGAAAGTGGGTCATCACATGCCCCTCCATGAGCAAGGTCATCCTGCAAAAGAACAAATCATTCTCCCTGACGCTCGACCAACCTCATGAAGATAAGCCTTAGGATGTCCAGATAATGAGGATAACAATAGTGATTGTGAGAGAGGGACTAGTCAAAAACTCTGAAATATTGTGCCAATCGGGGGGGGGGGCATAGAACTCACCATTCAGGTTGCCCTATCATTTATGGATAATATAATAAATGTATAAAGTGGATTGATATGGGAGGTCAGGGTACTAGTGTCATACGATACAGGTAAGAAGATCCATGTCTCGACAAGACACGACACCAATATACTCATAGAAAGTTAAAAGAATGGTGTTGAAGTATCAGTGATGAATATTTAAGAGGAGTTTCTGTAATGAGTGTGCTATTCTGTGAGGTGTGGAGTACTTGTTGTCCGGACTAGCAAGTTACCGCCACATCGCAACAAGATTAGAGTACTCAGGGTGGGTTAAAGAGGAGATAAGATTTGGGGTGGTTGGATGGGGATATAAGTCCCACCCTTGGCCAAACTAAGCCAAATTAAGTGAAATGGGTCTCCCCCTAGTTGGAAACAGACTGCGTGAGCTGTATCATTGGGTGTATGGTGGGATGTGGGCCTATCGCACTTAAAGGAGTCCATGAAATAGAAAAATAAATCACGGTAAGTAAGAGTGTTGACCTGAAAAGAATCCAACAGATGAGTATGGGCTAGAGGCCTCTCAAGCTCCTCTCAAATTACAAGGTGTTTTGGAACTGTAATATTGAGGATGCAGTCCCTCGGTTGGATTTTGCGGTGAGAAATGAACCGCAATCGCTCTACCGTAGGATAATCCTCTAGAAAAAGCAGTCTAAGATATAGAGGAGGGTGGGTGGAAGCCAGGGAAGGTGGTGGCTGAACTACTAGTGTTGGGGTAGGTTGTCCTACTTCTAATGTAAGAGGTGGAGCAGTGGATAGTATATTGGGATGACATTGTTGTCCAGTAGATGGAGGAGCTGGCTCAACCAGGTCCACTACAGGTGTGGTGGATCACTCCAAGGGAAGGGAACTGGATAGTGTGGTAGCACCAGAGCTCTCAACCACATCGGATAGGGCAGAAGATGCTGCTAGAGGACCCGTAGTAGAAGGTTCCATAGGGATAGCCATATCAGTAGATGTCACAGGTGGTGTCAGCATTAGAAGATGAGGCAGAGCAGTGAATGTTGGGGGCAAGAAAAATGGAAAATCCAAAGTTGACCACTAGGAAGTTCGAAGATGAATCAGATGAGGAAGTGGCCACTCACCATCATTAGTGTAAGCAGACTACTTCCCACTCTCATGATCTCGATCGGCCATACCTAGTGAGAGAAGTAGAAAAAAGATGAAGTAGTAGAAAAAAGATGAAATTGTGAGGATACTGAAAATTTAGTGAAGCACAACATGTAGTTCCAGGGTACAAAGAAAGTTGTAGGATATGTGTGTGAATTTTCATACCCTAGATAGGAACACGATGAGGGAATGTGTTATGAAAAAAGACATTACACTGTGTGTAACAAGGTGTACACGTAGTGTACCTCGACATGGTATGTGTCCTGTGTAAAGAGGAAAACACAACTTGAAGAGGGAAGGGGAAAAGAGAAATACACTCCCTCTGGGAAGGCGTACATGTTGTGTGTGTAAACATGGGTTGTGAGGCATGTAGATCATCCAAACGGTGTCCCCCTAAGGATGAGAGAAAACATAGTGTCCCAAAATGACACACCATGTATAAATATATGGGAAGGGGGCTCGTGTCCCAAACAGACTGGGTCAAGCCCCGAAGTACATGGGGCATGAGAAACGGTGTGTATAGAATATACATGGAATGTGTCCAGAAAATGCTGATAATGTGTAGTGTGTGGACATGTACATGATGTACACAGCGTGTGTTCATCGTGAAAGTCGTGTGTTGTACGGGATGCCGAATGGTCGGCTGATCCACTAATCAATTTAACCGCATGTGAAACCATGAAATAGATGGTGAGGATTCATGTAACTAGTGTGTGGATAGGAATGTGAAAGAAATTAGGATCAGAAACACCCAAAATTGACAGATTTAGTGGTGGGTGAGGTGATGATTTCTGGAGGAAGAAAAAAGGGAGGGGGTCGCGTGACCCGGGGTCAAGCATGGTAGGGTGGGGCCTTTATTGCTATGATACATAGTGTGTACTAGGAACCATATTTCATGTATTACTATGGTTTTTTTATTAACATATATAATATAATTATTATTGTAAACTATATAATAATTAATATTAACTATTAAAAATAAAATTAAAATTCTAAACATGTAATTTATCATGAAATACATGTCATGTGTTCTAACATTAGAAAATTAGAAGTACAATATTTTGTCTTGTTAAAGGGGCGAGGTTCGAACCGGTGATCAGCCAATGAAAACGCTATCACTCTACCACTGGATCAAAGGTTGTACTACATATCATATTTATTAATTATATATATTTAATGTACATGGCCAATACTTTATGGGATGAAGAGAATTCCCAACGTATGGTTTTTAATTTGAATAAAATGGATGAAGCATGAAGATTTGTTGAGTTTGAACCCGATTATTTTGGATCAAGGAACAATACTCTAGAAATCTGCCAATTTCACAAGCTTGTATGTTCATATATCAAAAACTATTTACGTTATCATTATGAACATTTCACGCATGAAGTATATTGAAATGCACATTGTGTGGTTTTTATTAATATGAAAAATGATGGATATGGGCTTATTGTTAAGATTCAAACCCATGACTTTTGGAAAAGGTATATGTGTCTAGCCAACCTATCCATCCCCATATGGGTTTTTCTATTATTTAGACAATCTTATATATTATTTTTAAAAATAAAACACACACACCGTGTAAGTAAAACTAATTATATAAAAAGAATGAACCTCGTGTCGACGGTATGTATATATGTATTTAAACCAGTGATGGATCCGATAAACTCAAACTACCTAACCATTGGCACTGGAATAATCCCTATTTTTTATGTTATTTAATCTATATATTTGTAATATTTGGTATATGAACTAAAAATATCAGTACACGCCCGGTGTATAGGTGGTACACCACATGTAACCTATGGGTTTCAACCTAAGAATAATTTTTGATTTAAGTAGTTGGCTCAACCTATCAAGATCATGTCACATGAAATGAATGGTGGACATATACTGACTATATCCACCAAGTGATGTTAAAGCATAATGAATTTTCTATTAACCTTGAAAGGTGTTCTGTCTTCACCAACTATTTCCACTGCACCATGGTGGATGATTTTGAGCACATGGGATGGTCTCGACCATTGGGACATCAAATATTCTGGATACAGTCTCAAATAGGATAAAATAGAAATAACTGATCATTGAGTTAGAAGGTTTCTTGGTAAATCATTCGGTCTGGATCACCCATGTATTTTCTTTGTATAGTACGAAATTCTCAAATTCCTTCCATCATATCTCATCAAACTCCATCAATTAGATCATTCGATTCTCTTCGGCATCTTTTGTATCAAAATTCTGGGCCTTGACGGCCCATTAGGCTTTATACTATATCTCTAATGGTAGGTGGAATGACATCCTATATACTTGGTGGAACAAAGATATCTGTAGAGGTGTTTTGAAGATGGTTTGGTATGCCCATAGAGAACCATCAAGATTTTTTGATGAATCCTTCATGGAAGCAGCCACCATTTTCTCCATGATCTGTTTTAGTTCACAATTGTTAAATTCCACCTATCCACTAGAATATGGATGATAAGGTGTTCCCATGGAATGCTTCACCGCATACATATGTAACACAATATTCATTAAGGAATTTTCAAAATGTGTTCCCCTTTTGGTGATCAACACTTGAGAAACACCAAATCTGATGAATATTTGATTCTTTAAAAAGGAAACAACTACCATGGTTGATTCATGTCGTATAGTAGCAGGTTCCACCCACATAGAGACATAGTCCACAAATATGAGTATGTAAGAGTTCCCATATACTAGGGGAAATGGACCCATGAAGTCAATTCTACAAACGTCAAATATGTTGACCTCTATAATAGGTTGTTGATGCATCTCTGCTCTTCATCCCATATTACATGATCCCTGATATCGATCACACCTAGTGAAAATGTAATGAGCATCCCAGTTCCTGGTAGGTGAGAATAATCCAGACTGTATGGTTTTCTTATATCATACTGTATGGGCCATAATGACCAAATACTGGTGAGGAGTGATAGAACTCGAAGACTCCTTGAACACCATTATCTGGGATGCAACAAAAAATCATCCCATATCCACAAGATCAAAATAGGATAGGTTACTCATAGAAGTACATCTCAACATTAGATAAAATCGACTTCTTTTGTTTGTAAAGTGAGATCAGGGTGAATTTCTCTTGTAGCCAAGTAGTTTTGAACATTTACATACCAAGGTTGAGGTATTATATTAATTGAAAATATTTTATCATATATGAAGTTTTCTCTAACGTCTCTTTCATTCCACTTCTCCAAATGAGGCAGTTCCAGGTAGGAGAGGTGTTCCTCATGAATGTTCTCACTACCCTTCTTTTCGCAGATCTTTTTGTCAAACTCTTGGAGGAGAAGGACCCAACAGATGAGTTATTACTTCGCATCCTTCCTGTTTTGTAAATACTTGAGTGCTGAATAATCATTATATACAATAACATTGGAAAACACCAAATAAGAATAAAACATGTCAAATGCAAACACCACTGCATGCATTTCTTTTTATGTGGTATTGTAGTTCACCTTTTCTTTATTTAGAGATCAACTAGAAATGTAAATTGTCCAGAAGATGTGATGTAGCTATTTCCCCAGAACTATGCCCACCACATAGACCCAAGAATCACACATGAAATAAATTTTTTTCCTCCCAATTTTGAGTAATTATAATCATATATTAAACAAGTCATTTCTATAGATACTGAAAAGATGTGTTACATGTCTCGTCAAACTCAAATATGTCATCCTTGGAAAGGATATTAGTGAGTAGATTGGAAATCGTCCAAGAGTATCTAAAAAACTGTCTGTTGAAATTGGGATGCCCTAGAAAATTTCGCATGGCTCTTAAAGAAGTTGGAACAAGGAGATTGGAAATGAATTCTATCTTCATAGGATCAAAATCTATCCCTTTTATAAAGATCTGGTGGCCTAAGTCAATACCACTCGACACCCTAAAATGAAATTTCACTATGTTTAAAACTAGATTAGTGTGCTTGAACCTTTCCAAAACCATCTCCATATTCCCCAAACAAGTGGTGAATGATTTTCTATATATGAAAAAATCATCCCTAAAGACCTCCAGGATGTGTTCTTCCATGCTATGGAATACTTCCAACATACATCGATGAATGGTGGTAGGAGCATTGTGTTTTCTGAAAGACATTATTTGATATGAAAATATAATTTAGGTCCATGTAGTGGTGCTATTTTCTTGATCTTAAAGAGAAATTAAGATTCAATTATACCCAGAATAACTTTCAAGGAAGTAGTAAAATTCATGCCCTACCAGTTATTCCAGCATCAGATCTATGAAGGGTAGTGGGAAGTGATCATTCTTTGTTGCATCATCCAGTTCCCTGTAGTCTACAAAGAATCTCAAACCCATGACTATATGTGTAGGTATTAGATCATTTTTATCATTTGATACCATAGTAATACTCCCCCTTGGGTACCACTTGTAGAGGACTCACCCATAGCCTGTCTTAAATGGAGTATATGATTCCAACATTTAACAATTTAATTACCTCCTTCACCATGAAATCTTTCATTGGAGTGTTAAACCATCTCTGTGTTTTCCAATATGGATTTTCTCTTTATACTAGTATCACTTTATGGGTAAAAATGGTAGTTCTAATTCCCCTCAGATCAGAAATTATCCACTTAATGGCTTGTTTTATTCGTCGTAGAGCTTGTAGGAGTGCCTCTTCTTGATATATTTTGAGTGAATAATTGAGGATTACTGGTAGAGTTTTTATATCACCATAATATCCATATTTTATAGATTAAGGGAGAGGATTTAGCTCTAGATGAAGTGCCTTTATGATTGAGGGAACAATTGGTTGTTTCTTTGCTCACTCCAAAATGTTTGCAACAACTTTTTGTTTCAAGTATTGACTGTCCTGGCCATCGAGAAATTTCATATCCATGGTTACATCGTGGATATCTATGAAGAGTGGGTTTTCAATGTTAAAAGAACTTACCAGACCATATTCCTTGTTGATGAAGTGCACTTCCATTGATGTTACCACATAATAGTTTTCATGTTTCAGTAGTGATGCCTGCTTGACAGCCTTGAGGATGTTGTAGGTGACTCTTTCATTGCCTAATCAGAGGATCAGTTCTCCTTGGTGGACATCAATAAATGCCTTACCAGTGGAAAATAAAGGTATTCCAATAATAAAAGATGCCTTCTGGTCTTCTTCCATGTCAAGAATGATGATGTTATCTTGAATAATTAACCTTATTACATTCAACAACACATCCTCAACTAGCCCCTTGGGATATTTAATAGAGTGATCTAGTAGCTGGAGGGCCATTCTAGTTGGTATGACATCATTGAGGCCCAGATTAATGAAGACTCTGAAGGGAACCAATTTAACGCTGGCTCCTAATTCACAGAGAGCTCTCCCAAACTCACAGGTTCCAATGGTACATGGGATTGTGAAACTCCCTCGATCATGGATTTTTGGAGGTAGTAAGCGATGCACCACTACCAAGAATTTATTATTATTTGAAATAGTTCCTAGAACCTGTATCATTCTTTTTTTTTGAGAGAATATCCTTCATGAAATTTTTTTACATTAGCATCTGATTTAATTCTTCTACAAAAGGGATGTTTATGATAAGCTTGTGGAATACCTCCATGAATTTACCAAAGTGGTGATCAATATTCATTTGCTTCATTAGATATTGAAATGGTTTGGTGGGATCAAAAGTCTTGACCACCTCTTTTTCCTACCCATGTGAGGCCCCCTTTTATTTTTACGAGTCTTTTGATGAGAAGGGGTCCATCATTGTGGTTTACTCAGCTTTAGAGGGTAATGGTTGAGTTAGATTTGGATCCTCACCTTCATTTGTTATTGGTGCCTGAGGTAGCTCCTTCCACCATTGTAAAGTGATTTCATGCACCTCTTCTCATGGGTTATTTTCAGTGTTACCCGGTATTTTACTGTGTTTCCATGATGATATCTGATTGGAATATCCCCCAATTTGATTTTAAAGGATTCGAATGGATGATTCCTAGTTTTGAAATCAAGTTTCAGTCGTGGTAAAATTTTATTCATCTTTTATTCATGTTTTGATGGGGGGGTTTGCTGAGTTTGTTGTGCAGCTCGTGGGTGTGGTGGATTCCTTGGTCGTTGTTGGTGTGGGTTTTGCCATCCCTACTACAGGTAAGTCCCCTAATGTTTCTTTCTCAGATATAGGTTCTGCTTCTATTTTTTACAATAGCCAGGTGGTCTATGTGGTGAAGGATTTTGTTGTTTCTACTGATAACCCATGTTCGTATGGTCATTCCATGTAGGGTTCTCGTACTGAGGGTACATATTCTACACCCAGTTTTGAGAAACATAACTCACCTATCTTATTGTACGGTTGAATTTTGACATCAAGAGTTCACCAATGATGCGGTTTTCAACACATTCGCAGCATGATGGATTGTCTTCTACATGAACATGGGATGCATTATTCAGGTTAAACACATCATTATTCTTTGACACTACATCCAATTGGGAAAAGAAAATCATGGTTTCATCATTGTTTCTCATACCCCTCTTTTTAGTTCCCCGCTCTAAGTGCCACTAGAAGCTATTGGTTGTCATGTGCTCCAAAGAGTCGTACAAGGATTCTGAGTGTTGCGATTGGAAGGTGTGGATCTCATTCTTTATTATCACCATCTTCGAGGGTGGGATGTATTTGGACTAGATTTCATGGGATAACACCTCCCAGGTGAGGATGGACCATTGAGGTAGTCCCTTGAACCATTCATTCATCTTATCCATTAATGAGAAAGGTAATAGGAGAAGAAGGATGAAATATTCTGACACTCTGTGGTAACAGATGGTCTCACAAATCTTGATGAAGTTGGAGAGATGAGTGTTTGGATCCTCACACAGTAAACCATTGAATTACACCATATACTGGATCAGTTTCCATATGTCCAGTTTGATTTTGATGTTCTGTGCATGTACCAGTGGTCAGACGATTCTAATTTCTTCCCCTTGGATGGAGTGTAGATCGTACTCCATATGTTCTTGTCATGGGGGAAGTTGTTCTCAAGGGGTAAGGGTGATAATGGTTGCTCAAGAGAAAAATATGGCATATGACCTGGTTATTGGTATGGCATCCGCTCTAGTTGAAATTGTTGGAGTTACTGTGGACCATACCCTTGGAACAAAATGGGTTAGATTCCTTTGTTGGTTTCAGTTGTCATCTAGGTTGAATGACAGTCCAACTCTATGGAGAGTAGTTGGATCTCCCTCTTTTATATTCTCCATGGGTTCGTTTTTGTAATGCTCATCCATAAGTTCACATTTCCACCTCAATAGTGTTTGTTATGTCTCTCAGTCGATAGGAAAAACTACGATGACTTAGTGATCTTCGAACTAGTGTGGTGGCCACTTATACACCTATGAACCTATCCAATGCTTAACACACCAAGCGTAAAAGAGGAAGACCATATATAATTAAAAAATGAAAGTGAGAATTGAATTTATAGAATTTTGGAATTTTATTTTCACTAAATTGGATAAAAAATTATTAGAAAAAAAATTGAATTCTAATTCCCCAGAAACGGTGCCAAAATTTGGTATCATTTCTACCAAAGTGTTTTTTTCGACAATCCAAATTAAATTATCCAATCAAGTATTCTACTAGTAATTTATCGAGCCACATGGAATAGAGTTATCTTTTTTGTTCATAAAAATTTTAATTTATTTAATGAAGTTTAATAACAATTAGAATCAATTTTTTAGAGTTTTGATAAATATGTGATTGGGTTTCAATTTCATAAAAATTTATATGAAAGATAATGAAAAACATTGAAATTAGTTTTGGATGAAAATTTGGAGGGAAATAAACTGTGGTTTTAGATTTTAAAGGATGTAATTAAATCAATTTTCTTATGATGTTCTGTTTTTCATGGTAATTCACATATTTGGGTTAATAATTTAACAAAACTCCATTCCTCTGATAGGTTTTTTTAAAAAATAAATAGAAATCAACTATTTTCTATTGAATTTCATTTCATTCTATTTTTTTAATTGCAAACCTTTTCAGACTATTAAAACACCCAAGGTTCATAGATGATTCTAATAATAATTATTTAAAGATCCCTATGAATCCCATTCTGGGTCTGATACGCGGTTTCTTGTGATATTTTGAAAGAGTTAATAAAGAATTATGAGACAGAAGAATGAATAACACAAATAGAAATTCATAATTGACAAATTAAAACACATACCTGTCTCCAACCCCAACACATATGGAATTTTTCTACTCAGGGAGTATCTAATTATTAAAAAACTTGAAATACCTAAATTCATCCTCTTGAGAGATTTGAAGTGAAGGTCATCAAGATGGTATCACAGAATAACCTTTTCTCATATCTTCCCTCCTCTTATTTCTCTCTCTTCTTCACTTCTTGGCCGTCTTTAGAGTGCTCCCCTTAGTAATATCTCATAATGGATGAATCTGAATGACTCCTGATCTTAGAGGGCCTGCCAACGATTTATAGGTTTTATTAGTACACGACGTGTACCATAATGTACATGGTGTGTACCCTAGTCAACGTATTTTGGCCGTCTTTTCTCCACTGGTATGTGCGCTAAAACTTCATCTTTGACATTGAACATGGTTCTACCAAGAAGGTGCAAGTACGTAACATGTAGTGTCTCCCCACACATCGTGTAAGAACATTCATCAGCCACCATCCACTACAAGAAGAGAAAAAAAGTGTGTATAAAGAATATACATGATGTATATGATTCATTCGACAACATGGGAATGTATTTGCTCAGGTAGATCCATGTCTGTGTCAAAATTTACATGGTGTGTAAGAAGAGAACATGTCGTGTATATGTGAATTTTTTTCTAATTAGTCTCGATTTGTGCTTTTGGTTTGAAACATCCTAAAAATTATCATAATCACCATAATAAATTATTTTACCCATAAATAAAATCATATTTGGTGAAAATAAGTTTTTACGCTAAATAAAATTTATGAAAAAGTATACACAAATCGGGTACACCAGATATGTGAGATTTAATGGAATATTTTAGTGTGTTTGGAATTTAAAACTTCAACTGAAATAAACATTGTTTTTAGATAATATGAATTTTTGGAGAAATTATAATCCTAAACTAAGTATGTTTCATCTTGGTCTATATGGTAAGATAATTATTTAACTCTAAGATATTGATCTTGAAATAAAAACGTATTATACTAGTACAATCAATTCTGAGGAACCGATGGCCTTATCAATCATCATCAAGTTACAGTTTTAAGTCCTTTAAATTTCCAAAGATTTTTCACATGATTGTGATAGATTACCCCAATTTTCATTTATATTTATTTACACATTTCCTCTATTCCCACCTATGTTCTCCTTTAGTTGAATCCCAGTAATGATTAAATTTTGGTGAACTTTATGATTTACACATCCCTTATTGAGATAATGTTTCATTATCTACTTTTATTATATAGGTTTAAAAAAATAAATATAATAAATTTTAATCAGTGGATAAAAAAGATTAATCTTGAGGGAGGAATTCATTTTAAGGGCGTAAGATGTAACATCCCGATATTTTATGAAATAAATACTTTCTAGTTAATTTAAATAATATAATATATTGTCTTACATGAAATATATAGTTTATCTTCCATTACACGTAGCTCCCTATTTATCTTATTTCAAATTAAATATCATGTCCCGTTGATAACATATGTTATGCGGAAGGATGAATCTTAATTAACAATAATATTCTATTTATATTATTATGCCAATTTTACCACCATTTAAAAGAGAAAATATATTAAGGCTAATTTTTTTTCAATAAGATAGTTTTTATATGAAAAATAAAAACTAATTTAGAAAAATTAATATCAAAATTTTCTTTAGGTTAATTTTTTTTTATTTTTTGAGAAGATTAATTTTTTGATGAATAGTAAAAAATACTGCATTTTTGTTGAAAACTGACTTTTCATTTAAATAATTATTAATGTAAAATGTAACTAAAAATGATATTAACAAAAAATAGAAGATTTATATATATGTTAATCCAATTTAGGCCATTTGAACCATTTTTATATGAAATTTAGATATGAAGACTTAGTGAACTTCTATTATTTTCTCTTTAAAAACTCATTATCTCCCAGCGCCTACGGGATTAGCATTAAACATAATTTTCCCACTTCATTAATTTTAATTATGAAAAAAGGACATGCAAGGTTATAATAAGTATAATATTTTTGTTATAATAATATAATATTAATTTTTTATAAAAAATATTAGTGAAAGTGATTAAAATAAATGCCTGTGATTAATATTAAATTAAACAAAACAAGGGACAAAAACATAATCATAAGGGCCAAAATGACCGGGATACTTTACCGAAGGCCATATTACACCAATATTTTAACCATAACCCCTAATTTATAAATATTATGACTTAGTGTGTCACATTTTTATGAAATTCCCTTATATGATAATGTAAGTTATGAAAACAATAAAAATGGGACCTTCCCTACCATTAACATTTATAAAAAATTGTGATATATAAAAACAACATATTGTTATTTGTCAATATCATTTTGAAACATAAATGGGTTATTGTGGTCATAATTGTATATAATTATTTTTTTGAGATGAATTTGTTATATAAAATTCATAGGAAATTCCAACTTATTGACTATTTAGTTACAAATAAACTAAAATAAATTATACTATAAATATTAAAAGTGATAAAAATAGATTGAATTATTGGAATTAATTACTTTTCTGGAAGAATATATTATATTAAAAAGTTCTTAAATAATTATATTGAAAATCCAATATTCTTATGATATTTTTTAAACTAAAATTAAAAAAAAGGTCAAAATTTACATTAATTTTATTTTATAATAAATTATATTTTATTATTTAATTTAAAATTACCAAAAATATTATACTCTATGAAGATACTTTTTATTTTTTCAGAAATATTAAATATGGTCTATTAATTGAAAAATTTAGCATTTATAATTAACCTATTGACCCGTAGTTTTTGAAGACATTGTTAGCATTATATAGGTTTAAGCAATGGTTTTTAAGGTTCTATGCACTTATTATAAAATTAATATGAACAAAACCAACATTTTTTATTTTTTGAATTATATATAATATTTATAATTTATTTTTTATATATTTTCTTATAAATATCAATTTATGTTTCTTTCCATGATTTAATTACATAATTTAGAATACTAGTTTCTTTAGTAATAACCAAAATGATAATATTGGGGAATCATAGATGTTATGGAAATAAATTATAAAAATGAACATATGTTTAAGTGTTAGAGGTTTTCATAAACCATTGTTACTCATTAAAAAATTATTTTCACAATTTGGAGGCATGTTAAGTAAATGATACCTCCCATTAATGTACATATTTTAGTACATACAAGAGTGCCAGAGCTCCTCTATTGTTAAAAGGCCTCATATCCTCCAACTTATTCACTCTTGTAGTGCTATATTAGTTGAACCAATTATTCTGAAATATATCATAAACATCCCTCCCCTAATCCTAAAATCCTTACCTTGGTCATAAATCCATATAAAAAGCCTTTTGGTACAAACCAAAAGGATTTACCTAATTAAGACGTGACATCTTTCCTCAAGTCCAATAGTTTTTTTCCATTATCCACTCCCTAATATTTAATTATCACATTCTTATATAAAAAATGGTATCCAAAATTTTCAAATATGTTTTATTATAGGGTTTGAAAAAACATAAAGGCACATCCATCTAATGGGTGATGAACACATTGTTTCCGTGTAAAGAGAACAACCACCTCAAATAACAATTATTGTTAATTTTTTCTTTTAGCCCCACTCATGGTGGCCATTATGATGTAAAATATTTTTATATTTGTTATAAATAATAATTTTATGGACAAATCCTTCAATAATTATTTTTTAACACATACCCTAATACTTTAAATATTTATTAAATACAATAACATCATTTGTGGAAGTTTAGACTACCACCCCTCAAAGTGATGTGATTCACTCCCACTATACATGGAAAATATAAAGGCTGGTTTTTAATAATAATATGTTACATAAAACAATATATGACATTCATGACATACATAAATTTCTAAAAATATCATATTTCATTTTTTATTACACTTTCAAACACAAAAAAGTGATAAAGTAGTTTGTGGAGTTGTGGAATCCCACCACCTCGACATGACGTGATTCATTTTATATAAAAGGATTAATATATATAATTAAATATGATAAAATATAATGGTATTTATGATATAATGATCATTATGTAAATACATTGTATTATTTTCCTTCGTTCTATAATGATTATCTAAAAATGGGAACGTTAGTCATATGTACGTATGACCTACCATACCAATTTAATTTAATTGAGGCATATTAGATAGTTATGAACATAGTTTATTTAATTTTGTTTATATACTTTCCTATAAAATTTATATCTTGAATTTCAAATATTTTATGGTATTAAAATTTTTCATTGATGTCATTCTCTCACGTATCTCAAGATTCAAAAGATATTCAAGTAGTTATGTATTTTCATCTCATTTTTTACACTTATGAGGTAAATATCGTATTCACCACTTCTATTTTTTGTGTATATACTACCTTTTTTATATATTATATAATTATTTTTTCAATATTCAGGGTATTTAAATGTTTCATTTAATTATAATTATTTCATGGGGTTTATATTTTGAAGTTAACAAATAAATAATAGAAATTTGTAACAATTTCCATTCTCTGAGACATTTGATTTGTTATATACATATCCTTTTTACAAAGCATATATACTTCACCTTTTACATTTAATATCATGAATTTTATTATTATCATTATATTATATGTTTAATATTTTTTCATTCCATTAATGGGGTTAAGGGATCAAATGTTTCAATGTGATATGAGACGCTTTGGAATGTTTAATAATTGTTTTCCTCAAGATTAATTCTTATAGTGTTTCATTTACATTTGAATAAATTATACACCCATTGTTCAATAAACCATTAAAATTTTCACTCATATGGTTATTAAATAATTTTTTCATGTATTAGTAATGTTTCCCACTCTTTAACACTAAGCCTTTTTTAGAAAATGTTTTTCAGAATTCCCGACATCATTCTCTATTTAGTGGGATAACTTCTTTCCCTAAGACCCTATTTTCTAATAATTTATTAAAAAAATGTATTTAACCATTACAAATTGAATTAATAACGAAATTTCGAACACTTTATCTTATACGAATTCTTTCAAAAGATTCTTCTTGTTACTTTTTCTATAATACATTCTTCATTCAACTTTACCATAAATAATTAATGTTCATTTTACCTCATAAAACTTGTAAAAATTTAACTACCATAATTTCATAAAAGATTCATTTTATTTGAGAATGTGTTTTTTTTAAAAGAAATTATTTTCAAAAGTAACTTTTAAAGAAAAAGATTTTTAAATATTATTCAATCTAAAAAATTGTTAAATAATCATTTAACTATATTTTAATTAATCAAAATCAACATCCCTTATTATAATATAACCTCCACATGGGATATTTTATATTAATAATATCCTCATTTATTTCATTTATGTATTATTTTTGTTTCATAGATATAGGTTTTTATCCCATTTCATTTCCATTTGTTAATCAAGATTCAAATATATTTTTATTTAACCCATTTCAATTCCATGGGGTTAATCGTGTTTTTAATATATTTTTATCAAACCCATTTACTTTGCATTGGTAAATTATGTGTGATTATTTTTCCATGGTACTGGTCAATTAATGGGTGATTATATCATAAACCAACTACAAGTGGTTTTGTGATACAAAAACAATTGTTGGGTCCATGATAGGCTTCTAATGCATTGGGTCCAATAGCCAGTCGTATGGCTATTACATTTATAACAGTGACACTTATGGAAGTTGAACTCATAGTTAGACCATCTATAAGTGTAAAATGTATAATGATGTCCCAAGGTAACATTATTTTTTATTAATGCTTATTATATATTTATAATGTATCTAATGATCTGTATTGATATCACTTGTCTTGTGATTATTGAATATAGTGACTGTTTCCATTTCCATGTGTTCATATTTGAAGGTCTAGGTATTGATGTGTTTGAGTTCCATTAGGATTCATTGATAAAATTTTATTAAGTCATCATTAAATTATGTAATATAATTCTTATTGATAAAATTTAATTGTTAATTCTTATGATTACCCTTACTCAGCATTTGAGGACACCAATTATATGTTTTCTTTTTCCCTATATTTTAATGAATTATATTGAATGATTTATGTTTGTAAAAGATATCACATGGAAGATGTGAATAATCTAATGTTAAATAAGAAAAGTTGGGTAAAATGATAGAAATATACTTTTGACGACTTACCAATCCATGTTGAATTTGTTGTTTATATAGGAGTTTGTCCAAATTCTATAAAACTATAAACCTAAATGGTCCTCCTATATGTAGGTGACCCATTATCTTCTTTTGATGTTATAAGGTTTAGATGGAAAATGTTGGGTCATTATTGATAGAATCAAATATAGAATCTAATGTTATGGATTTTAGCATAGGATTTTGCAGTATAGGTTCAGGGTTGTTATACATATGGTTATTCCAAAATATAAGGTTTATATAAGGGTTCATTATGGTTTCTATAAGTTTTATTTGAGATATTTTTTCATGGTATCGGCATGAATTTTCTTGGAATCCCAATGAGTTTTCATGGAAATCATTTTTTTGAAAGGTATAATAAATTATCACTTTAAAGAATTATATTTCCCTTTCAAGGTCAAATCATATGTTTTCATGAAAATGGGGTTTCATAGGTTTTTATTCTTTTAATAAAATAATGATTTCTTTTATTTTTATATCTCAAACTGAGCTTCTATTCTCATCCCATGTTTTTAAAAATATTTCCACATGGTTTTTGGATGGGTAAGGGACAGAAATATGTCAATTTTAATGTCATGAATATTTTTTAAGGAAATATACCTTATATATTAAAAATACATATATTATGGGTTAAATAGATAATGTTTGAAAGATTTCATTTATTAATTTTATGGCCTTTTTATGTATCAGTTATGATGTAATTATCAAAAAAAATATAAACGTAAAAAGACCCTAAAGTGTGATACAAGGTAAATTATTGACTAAAACTAAAAATTATGATATTTTTTATGGTAGGGCCTTAATGATAAAATCAGAGGCCAGTATAGAATATAATATAGGTTAGGGTAGAAATAATTCCATGTCCTAGAATGATTTTACTTTATATCCATGTTAAAATGTCATATCATTTTAATATTACTATATTGATTCATCTAATATATGTTTTTTATAAATTGATTTCCATAGAATAACGAGGGAAACTATATTGGGAAGGAATAAATAGAAATATATCCTTCCAAATCAGTATCCTTATATTGTTGCAATTGGGACAGAACAATTTTTTATAGTGATGGATCTATTGACTTGGGAGAAAAATGATTGTGGTATCGATGATAGTTAGGAACCCAATATAGAATTAAGGAACAATACTTTTTATATAATTTCATAAGGAAACATCCCCTATCATTTAGTGGATAATATAACCTTATGATAGCCGAATGATGTATCATTGCTCTGGACAATATAATTGGTGTCATGAAATGGTCAGAATATTAAAATATAAGACATTACATTTAATATTTTGAATTTATAACAATTGATGTTGGACTTTGGTTAATAATTCAAAATATAAATATGATCTTCATGCTACGGAATGGAAAAAATTGAAGGTTCTTTTTACAGAAAATTAAATTCTTATTGTTTTTCAACTATAGATGGAAACAAAATTCCTAGAATTGAGGATTAATAATGAATATTGTATAGTACCATATGAAGTAAACATCACTAGATTGGATATGTATGTTCTTAATTTTATTTGATACACCGATAGAAAAATTAACTGGTTTTACTCATGATTTAAACCATTTCTATGAATGTATATGGGTTTTGAATAATTTAAAATCAATGAAAATGTTCTTCGTCTTGCTGAAAGGTTTTATATATAGGTGTTTGAAACATATGTGCCTTTTATTGATTGAAGTAAGAAGTTGCAAGGATTGTAGTTGATGGGGTAACATACATAAAATAAATATGGAAGTAAGAAATTAATTATCTCATCTTATGTTTGGTATGCTAAAAAGAACACTGAATAATTTCTTATAAAGTCAGGGAAGTATTATCAATGTGGAAATTATGGCCCGATTACCCATGAATGCAAGGAAAATAATCTTGAGTAATCATGTAATGGGGTCACAGATAACTATAAAATGGAATGATTTTTTATTTACAATGAGATAGTTCATTTTTCTCATGCATGTCTGAAGTATGTTGTTGAAGATGTAAATCATTGTGATTATAAATAGAATTTTGTAACAAGGATGTTTTTCATTACTACAATAAAGTTTTGGCCATAAAATAAATTGGTGACAACTCTAGGTAGAATAGTATTATTAGAAGGTTGAGATGCTATTGGGGTTTCATTAGTTGAATGTAAAGGATGTAGAAATTTTTAAGACTGTGTTATGAAATAGATATGGGTACATTGAATTTTTAGTTATACTGCTTAGATCATCTAATGGATTTTTTATATTTAAAAACATTATCAATATGATTTTTCATGAGTAATTGGAATTTTTTTGTGTTTATTGATGAAATCTTGGTTCATTCTCAATGTAAAGAAAAAAATGAAACTATCCATATGTTTTTTTAAACCATAAAATAAATGAAACAATATGGGAAATTAATCATGTGTGATTTTAAGTTTTAAAAAATTAAATTACATAGAAATATTAATTATAAAGATGTATTAATTATTGAAACTTATAAAAAATATGCTGATGAATAGACAAGACCCCAAAATATCACTATGGTTTATATATTTACCAGATCATTGGGTTAATTCAATTGGTTTGTTAAAAAGAATATGTTTTTCTATCCCACTAACTATGTTGACTCAAAATGAGTTATGTTCATATGAACATAAGAATGTTTTTATTTTATCTGAGAACTAAAACAAATACTAAAGAATTCTATTATTTTATCCCTACCTTCTAGAAATGAAAAATTTTTCATCTACAATGATGCTTTGTTGAATGAAAATGGTTTTTATTAATTCATATTGAATAGTTAGTTTCTTATTCTTCACATCAATTGAATCCTCGTGAGATAAATTACACTACAAATGATTTGGAATCAGCTCATCTTTTTTTCTTTACAAATTATGAGGAATTATTTTATGGAGTAATATGAGGAATATATAATGATCAAAAAATATAAAGAATATATTCAATAATAAAAGATATTAAACAACATAAATAGGATTTCTAGAACTAATCATGGATTCTCATTTCATGATTAATTACCATCCAAGAAAATAAAACAACATGGATGATTCTTTGAGTCAAAATATTAATGATACATTAACCATATCACATTTTGAATATGAATATTTGGTTAATTATTTGATAAATTGTAGCGTAGAATTGGTGGATGAAGTGAAATAAACTATTTTGTTTTATGTTTTACTACTCTCATCTTTTTCGTAATGAATTATGTGTACTTAAAATGTGTATCTGTCTTTATAGGAAAAGGTAAAATCAATTATGAAGGGTAATCTACCAGATTTTAATATTGATAAAGAAGGAGTTTTATGATTTGTAAAAAGATTATTTATGAATTTTGACTTTCAGTTGTGGAAACTTTTTTTGACTAGAGCTCACAATTCACTAGTTTTCATTCATCCAGAATGCACTATGATATATAGATAATATTAGTAGTATACTGGTTGGATGGAATGAAATTAGATATTTCTGAATTTACTCTAATGTGTTTGGAAAGGACCGTGTTTAATGAGTAATGAAATTTTCCGAAGGGGATGATTCAACATTTTCATGTCCCATAGTGGAAATATAAGAATATTTTATTGGATTTCATGGTAGGATTTCCAAATACATCTCATGGAAATAATTTTATTTGGGTTATTATTTATCAATAAACTAAATCTACACATTTCCTTCATATAAGAGATAAAATTTAATTAAATCATCTTTATTAACTATATCTAAATTATATCATCATCTTACATGGATTTTTTTCTATAATGTATCACACCATGATTCTATGATCACGTGCCCAAATGGCCTGAAGGACAATATTTTAATTTATTTTTTAATAACCCCCCTTTCAAGGAATGAGGGGGAACCCTTACAAGGCCCACAGACTTAGAGATTACATGTACCATAGGCTTTATAGTCATTACATGACTTGAATGTCTTAGGAAATTTAACCAGACTACAACTATAAGGAATTTCCCCTCCCTATCATCTACATTGTGATGGTAGCTCTCCACCTTGGCATGGTTTCCCAGCTAAGCTTCTCGTGTAGGCACTGGTCAGTCCTGATGAAGTTTTTATACCTACTCATTCATCCAAATCCGTTGGTTCTAAAATGGTGAGTGCACCTTCTCTGAATCCATCTATAGATATTATCCTGTCTATAGAGTCCATCTGAGGAAACATCATTGATTTTGTGGCCTAAAGGCCTTAATAGTGGCCAGAATGGATTTCTGACCCGAATGCCTAGTTGTCCTGAAGGCCTTAAAGACTCTCATCCCAAACTGGTGGCCCAAGGTGAATGGTTCTAAGTGATATAGTACCGAAAAGAATATTCTATATTAACTACTACAGTGCCCTCATATTAATGCTTCAGAGCCTCATACAGTCCCTACTACAGTACTGCTATAGTGCTGCTAGAGTGTCCTCGGAATTATGCCTCCGCCTAGTTTAAAAATATGTTGAGAAGTTTTAGTCGATAATTCAAACCATAGAAGACATGATTCATTCTTGATTAATGTATTAAAAGGTAATTTTGTAGCATTATTTTTATTATGTTGATATTTCTTATAATAGTAGTTTTCATTCTAGTATAAATATGGCTTCATATAAGACATTATATAGAAATGGGTGCTAAACACCATATTTTTGATATTAAT
This sequence comes from Viscum album, assembly GCA_963277665.1. Lineage (NCBI taxonomy): Eukaryota > Viridiplantae > Streptophyta > Magnoliopsida > Santalales > Viscaceae > Viscum > Viscum album. The sequence goes on from OY728146.1 coordinate 657,527,317, forward strand.
TAAAAGGAAAGTGTTTAAATAACTATAGTAGGTAGAATTAATGGATGATATTGGGTTGTTGATTCAGCAAAACTTCGGGGAAGGTCATTGTAGTTAGAAACACTATATAGATAACAAGATAACAGAACATTCTTTTAAGGTTAGTGATCACATATTTGTCAACGTTTCTCTGTGGAAAAGTAAGATGTGTTTTTATAATAAGGGGAATATAAGACCATGGTTAATAAAAATATAATAAATCAAGGTAAATTTTTTATTAGTTACCTACAATTTTGATTTACCTCCATCTTTATCTCAGGCACACAATATATTCTACATTTCAATGTTATGGAAAAATCTTTCAGATTTAACTCATGTTTTGAGAACTGAAGTAGTTATGATGTAAGATAACATTTCATATGAGGAATAATAATTTTAGGTTATTTATTATAGATGTAATGTTTTATTTGAATATGATGAATCATTGGGATAAGGTTTTAGGGAAAAAACTTTTATTGAGTAGGAAACATGTGAATCTAAAAATGATCTAAGGGTAAGATATCCCCAATTTTATAATAAGTGAGTAAAATTTTCAGTATTCATTATATAAAATTGAAAAATTATGTAACAAAATACCCAATAAAATAGTAAATAATTTTTAATGTTTATTATTATGAAATACATAGCTATATTAATTATTAAAATATTAAGTAATTTTTAATCAAAATAGAAATTCTAAAATAAACACTTTTCTTATGAAATTTTACATAGAATAATAATTCTAAAGTTTTAGAATTATATATTTATGAAATGAATAAATTTTTTTAATCATAATAAAAAAATTACTTTGGATGATATTTTGGGATTTTCAGATAATGTGGATTTCTTAAAGAATAGTGAAAAATAATGACTTTTGAAAGAAAGAAATGTCATTTTTATGAATTATGTAATTTGAAATTAAAAAATTTAATTGAATTTTTTTTAAAAATATTAATTATTTTTTGTTAGTTATTCCACTTAATTTCCTTTCATTCAACATTATATATTTTTATATAAGTTTTTTTGGGTTAATATATAGGTTTTTCTAAAACCTTTTTAAATATGCTTAACGTTTTTAATTTTTAATTAATTAAAATAATCCTTAATGGAGAATGTTTTATATGATATGTATAAACTATATATCATTAATTAATAATTGAGTTTCATTCAATTATTATTATTGTTCATACAGATAATATATAATCATCATTTTCTATAAAAACGTTTGTTAAAAACTTATTGTCTTACCGCATATTAAATATTAATATCAAATAAAATTTTATAACTTATTTTATTTAAATTTGGAAAAATATAATCCATAATTTTAATCAAAATAATTAATAAGTTTAAATAAATCCAAATTAATTTTTTCAATATTATTATTGAAAACCATTATTATTGATTAATGAGATTGTGGTAAAAATGAGTTTACTTAGTGGTGAATCATTAAAATTAAAGGGGGAAATAACCAATAAACATGTAAAAAACACATTGGATGGATATATTTTGACATTAAAAACTCATGTATCTAGTTTGGTGCAATAATGAATCATATTTACATATATATGTGTTTTTTTAATTTTCTTTTCCTATAATTTACAAGTTCGTCACACACCTCCCTTATAAAAATCCACCCTCTCTCCTCCTATCCTCACAGTACTCAATCCATATAGAACATACAATAATTGGAAAAATAACTTCTATTATTCCATTATATATTCTTTGAGTCCTTAAATTGGGAATAAATCCATCCAAATAATTTGTTCAGTGTAATCAAGTAGGAGTTACATAAAGAAAAGTTAACATTCTGCATCATGGATTATTTTATTTCTCCACCCCATTCAATTATTATTACAAAATATATATTTAAAAAATAATAACATTTAATACACTAATATGTATTTATGATATGGTTACAATCTACACTGAAACACAATTCCATTAAATGGGTTCTGAAATCCTTATGCATATGTACGGTGGACTACCGCCTTGGAAAACATTATCATTCGTTCTTCTATTACAACATATCAGGGTGGGTAAAAATGGTGTATATATTATTAAAATTTATTATTTATATTAATTATAAAATAATTACACTTCTATATTAATTATACCAGATCGACCATTTTACATTTCACACTATAGGGGACACGATAAAATCACTCGTTTGTATGGTAAACTGCCTTCTCATGAAGCGAAGTGAAACATTTTCCAGAAACGTGTTACATGGAAGGTAATAAGGGTAAATATAATGAATATATATGATATAAAAGAGATAATTATGTCATTAATTATATAATTATCATTGTTTTTATAATATATAATTATTTTATTACCATTTCAAGCACTAAAAAGTAATAATGTCATTTCTAGATGTGTGGACTAGCACCTCCCCAAAGAAATGTCATTCAACTTTTTTCATCAACACATCACAATAATGTTATATATAAGTATATAAAATTAAATAATAAGTTAATTTTTATATAATTTCATTAGGAAAACATAAATTTTACTTAATGTTTTTCGTAATGATCATAGAAAAAATATAAACGTTATTCATGTGTAATTAATTCATACCATCTCCATGAACATAATGTCAGTTAATTATTCATAAAAATCATTCATAATTTATTTTAAAAATATTTTTTTATTTAAATATTATTAAAATTTCATGATTATTATTCATTAGATCTTTTTATAATGACAAATTTGACCATATTTGACCTTCTAATGTCATTGTTTGACGCAAAAACCAAATATAATTAAAACATCTGAAATAATATTAATTAATTATGATATAATATATAAAATTAAAGTAAATAAAATAAAACTAAAAATAAAATAGAAAATTTTTATCATGAATGTAAATGATAATAATTTTTTATTTGTGAATATAAAGACACACATGAGGAATCAGAATTAATGTCAAGGACACCATCTCAATTTACTACCATTAAAGGAATTCTTGATGTTATTACCATTTATTTCATTATAATGTATATATAAAGCCCATTTTACATTATATATAAATAATATATCTATTCTAATTATATTTTATGTTTTTAATGTCCTTATTTAATGGTGTTTATGATTAAAGTGTTTTGATAGTGATAAGGTGATTTTATTTTATATAAAATTCTAATTTATGGTTTTCATTCTAACTTTCTATCTCTATAGTTTCCATGTTTTAAAATAAAATATAGAAAATTTTATTTTCACATATAATATATACAATGTTCATTTTATGAATCTACTACGTTACTTCAATGGATTTTGAAAGCAATATTTTAATGTGTTTTTAATGGAATTTTTATAAAAATGATAAATGAATTTTTCTATTTTTAATGTTTAATAAGAATGATCATTCATGTAATAATTGAGTTTATTGGATTAATATATTATTTTATATGCTTACATTTTTTCATAAATTAAAAATCCTCTTCAACTTTTTTTGTATTTTGGTATTGAAATTGTTTATTTAAATAAAGTTATATTTTTGATATCTAAATGTTATTTTTATAAAAATATAATCGAGTCAATCAAATGATGAAATGTTTTATTAATATTTTTGTTATTTATAATTATAAATGAACGGGTTTTCCTAATAGTGTAAGGCTTTCCTGTTATAGATTAAATGACAGGTGCACCAGGATAACTCTTTAATTAATTTTGTAGTTATTATATTCTACAAATAACTTTATTGAATGTTATCTATATAGAAATTTTGAAATATATGGGTTATGTATTTGTTATGTAATGGTTCTACGAGGGTTATATGGGATTATTCCATGTTTTACCTATATGAATGATTTATTCTTCTAATTAGTTTTTATGGAAATCATTTGTTTTCAAAAGTTAGAATAAATTATCTTTTTAAAGGATTGATATTTCCCATTATGGGTAAAGCGTTATGTTTTTAGGAAAATGGGGATTTTTTTATAGGATTTCATGAATTTAATTAACTAAATGATTCATATAATTTTATTTCCCTTACAGAAATTCTGTTTCCATAACATGTTTTTAAAATAAAATCATGGGTTTAAAGATGCCTAAGGGAATGGGATAGGTCAAGTATGATGTCCTGAAGTGTTTTCATGAAAAGTGACTGTATAGTATATTAAAAGTTTCATATTATTGAAATATTGATACTAATTATAATATTACTCTTCATTATTTTGATTGTTTTTAATGATTAAAAAATAGCCTAATTCTCTAAAACTCTAAACCTAAAAAGATAATCAAATTTAAATAAAGAAAACTCTATTGAAAGACTCAAGATTATGGAATGTAAAGGCTATGTAATTATAAAACACAAGAATGATTATCTTATAATCTTCTACAGAAATTAATCAGAGGTGGTTTTATTTTTCAAATACAATTCTAATTTTCATTCATTAGTAATCTAAAAGAAATTTAATGATGGATATGTAACCATCTTTTTCATCTCTTTTAGATTTCATTCTTCTTATACCTATTCAAAATCTATTGTAAGTATAAAAATATAATAAAAAATATAATAAATATAATGATAATTTTTATGATTATGGTAAGCACGTATTCCTTCTCTTTTTTATTCTCAAGAAAGAGAAAATATCAGTCAAGTTTGTTTACTGTTTACCATCCCCCCATACCGGTGAAATTATTTTTTTATAACTAGTTTAATTGGAATATTTTTAATATAGAAATAATTATTACACATTAAATTTATGAAATAATAATAAAATTTGAATACTATATTTGATATAAATTTTAACCTTTGAATCCATTTTAAAATAATGACGCCAGTCATGTATACGTGTGAACTACTGCCTCCACAAAGAGATCTCATTCATTTTTCTTTTATGAATCAAACTTATTGTAATAAGGATATATTAAAATAATAGTATGATATATATTATATAATAATGATCATATAATCATTAATTATTTTTTAACATTATTTTTTCCATCCTTCGAAATTTTTAAACATTATTCATCATACATATAATCAACCGTCTCCATGGACGATATAATTATTTTGAGATTATTTTCATTAAAATAACGGGGATTTAAAAATATATATAAGGTAATATATTTAATGTGTTTTTAATTTTTATATTAAATGTTTGTTTAGAGATATCCATATAAATATTGTTTCACTGATACATGTTTGGTGTTATGCATAGATTTGTGTTTATGTTGTCTATTTGCTTCCCCTTCAATAACTTATATCATTAAAATGATTTGGTTATGAAATATTTAATGTTTAATTTGTTTTATTAATTCGTTTCTCTTAAGATTCAAAAGATAACAATGTGTCAATTGATTAATTTCACTATCTTACTATGTAGAGGTATTTTTTATGATTATGTTTATGATAATGAATTTTCATGATCTACCTTCTAAAAATATCTTTAATTTTAATTTACTCTGGTAATATAAGAATACAACATGATTTTATTTCATTTCACCATATTTATGTACTAACTATTACGAAACAATATATTTATGAATTTTGAATTTATTTTCATATTCGGCCAAAAATAATATTTCATACATTTACATGTTTTTGTAATATGTTTTCAAATATTTTCAAATATTTTCATTTTTTTAAACAGTCACCCATATTTATCTTTAATACAATTATATAAAGGGAATATTCTTTTCATTTTCGAAATGATACCTTTTTAACTATTTACTGGAAATTGTTAATGCAATATTTTAACATATATGTCATTAGTGGAATTTCCATGCATAATAATATATCAATTTTTTGAAGCATTATTTCAATGTTTCCTAATAAATTTTTTTATGAAAATTTTCTTTATTACTATATTATTAATAATTTAAATTTAAATATCTTATATCAAAATGAAAAGCCTATTTTCTTGTAGAAATATACCTTGTGACGTTTAAAAATAATTTTCATCTGATATGAAATACTTTAATGTTACATATAATTCAATAGAGATTTGTTCCAAATATACCATCATTATTCTTTCTCTGGATGTTCTATGGTTATGATAAAAATATATTTATAAAATCCATTTGTTTTACATGGAATATATCGTGATGAAATTTCATAATTTTTTTTGAAACGTGTTTCATTCCCATTGGTTATTATATTTGAGGAATTATATATGATATTAGGTCTGACATATTAATGGATTATGATTATTATGGGGGGGACCCAGAACTATATATCCCCAATATTCATTAGGTTGTGATGGAAATATCACGTGGTAATAAATACTTGAATGGGGATTGATCCTAGTTCAATAATAAAAATTATCTTCCATGATTTATTTGGGAGTGACCTTGAATATGTATAATATTGAAGGGGCATTGAACCCAATAAACTATACATATCCTGTCGATGATCTATGACTAATAAAATTATGTTCTATGAATAACTGTACGCTAAAAACATATGAATCATGCTAATTTTATACTCACAGAGCTCATGTTCTTTGATTTTTTTGACCCATGTATTATGTACTGAAATTCTTAAACTAATGAGTCAATATTTAGATCTAAGATAAACATGTTATGTTTTTAAAATGTTTATCTCATATCTTCATACCCTTATGATCATGGTATTATTATGTTCTCATTGATAAACCCATTTCATACGCTTATTTAGCACCTATGAGCAACCTTTCAGATGTTTTCTCTTCCCCATGATATGGAGAAATGTTTTATATATGATATGTCTTAGAAGGGTCCTGTATATAATAAATTTAGGGGTAGATGATGAAGATATCTTATGAACAAGTTGTTTATGTATCCATGATTTCAATGAATGTAAACTTATATGATTTTTGAATTGATCTCAATGTTATGTATTCTATATTCCTTTAAAAATGTGTTCCATTTATTTATCAAAATTATTGGTTTCTATATAAATTTATGTGATGTCTAATCTAACTAATATACTTTTTGTTGTTATAAAATAATAATATGTGGAGGGGGAATTTAGAAATTTCTAGAAAATACATTGTATAATAGATAACAAAAAAATATAGTCTTATGGTTGAAGATGAATAGCCCTATATCAATTCCTTTAACCCACAACTTCATCAACAAAACCCATACACAACCATCATAACATTCATAACATGAACCTGAAAATAAGAACATCATGTATCCAAAACAACCATCTTCTATTGAATTTTAATTCATTCATTCATCTAAATATATATTACCATTCTCAAACCAAGATTTGTTTTATTATATATATTTTCACTATATTAAAAGGAATATTATCCTCTTAAAAAATACACACTTATTCCCATATACAAATCATTTATTCACTCATTTGTATCTCAATTACTACCTACAACTATATAATTCTAACCACACCACATCTCCTAATTTAATTACCAGTCCACTGTATAATATTCCATCCACAACCATGCTTCCAAATTTATTAATTCCTTATATAACATGATACCATGAATGAATAAAGACTACATATATTATAAAAATAACATTAAATATCACATCCCACATAATAATAAGTAATAAACAAACTTATATGATAACATTATTCATGGACTAATGACATTTAAGTTCTAGTTATCCTAAAATACCTCTATATTAATAATTATAATTCCTATTATTTTACGTGATGTGTATCTATAAAACAAAAATATAAGAAATTTATAATATCAACAATAATAAATACATATAATTCAAGGGGGTTATATAAAAAACTAAACCATACAATATAATTTCTTCTAATCGAAGAGTTCAAAAACATCATAGATATAGTAAAAATTCGTACAATAAATTATTTAAATCAAATTATGAACTCTTTTCCTCTAATAATTATCTTAATTTATTAATGTTATTATATTTATGATTATAGTAGTAATGAAAAAAATGATGAAATGATGATATATTAATAATTTACATGAAGGAAAATTATCTATTTAATTATCAACATTAATGTTTTTATATTTCATATGTTAATTATTAAAAATTACAAGGGGAAACATAGGAATGATAGTATAACATATTACACAAAAATAAGTTGTTTAATTTCATTAATCTCCGATCTCAAAAGTTTTTCATGAAAGTGACTTCAAGATATATGAGAGGGAAATGATAATGAAACATGAAATGAAAAAAATACACATGAACTATTTGATAAAGGATCGATGATTGATATTGGTTAATATTGGATCACATATATCATATACAAAAAATAACAATTATGGTAAAGGAAACTATATAGTTTTACAATGAAAATAAATAATATGAATTCCCTATATCGAATATTTCGAAAAGGATAACAAAAATTCATTTTAATTCACATTAATTTTGGATTTATTTTAATTGGCAAAACATAATTCATTTTAATCTTTTATAATTTATTAATTCATAATTTCAATTCAATTAAATAAAAAAATATAAATACATGTAATTGGAATCTCAAAATCATTATGTATCATATAAATGTAATTATGTTTTGAATCATGGAAAAAATGTATTCATAGACCAAAATTTTATCGTCATAGGAGTTATATATGTTGTACATGGGTAAGTGAGAACCACCCTTTTACAATATCTATGTTTTGACCCATGCATAATGGAAACACTCTATGAAATGGAAAAATCAATTTTCTCTTATACAGTTAGTCCAAAAATCCATTTAACCATTACCTAAATTTTAGAATACCCATATAAAAATAACATTGCCAAAAGACCTTTACATGGGAACTAACATTTTTTACTTATCTATAATTAAAAAACTCCAAATTACCCTCAGTCAACATAGATGACCCACATGACCACCACCAAGACATATTAAAAGGGACTGAGTTATTTTTAGAAGTTATACTAATGTCTTCAATGTAGAGACCCCATACTCACTATGTATTCCCTCTCTCACATACATTTAATTTCCATGACATTTCACAATGACACTCCAAACACCATTTTTATTTATCATACATGTTTGAAATAGTTTAAAACCACGAGAAATTTACCATTTAAATGTCTTCTATATGCATTTCACTCCATGTAGTGCAGACATCAACTCAAAATTACTCCAAAACACTCTTCCCCTTTCAATGGTCCTCTAAAACACAAATAACTCAACGGGAGGAGTCCATTAATCTACTAAAATATATTAGATACCTCTAAAATTATTCATGTCCTTAAAAACTAAGACAAAAGAAGTGAAGGATAGAAAAATTTCAACAAAACAGCCACCCCATGAGATATATATTAGAGTCATCTCTATAGACAAAACAGAACCACCACTAATGATAGATGGGGTACCAGAAACCTTCGACAAAAATCTCCAAGATCACACAACCAGGGAAGATACCCCTTGATTCCGAATGATTCTACCAAAAAGACATAAAGGATAAAAAATTTATTGGTTTAGGGATTTCACATACATACGTCAATTTCCATTAAATTCATAAAAATTAAATAAAAGGCATCTAAATAAGTTATTGTAACCCAACCAACAAAGCATATAATTATTATTTTTATCATCCATTTCATGTGAATTATGTGTGGTATCTAAGAATATAATCACCAAATATCTATTTCATAAAAAATTATATTAATTACTAGATTTATATATTTATATGTTTATATAGGGTATTAAAGAAAGTATATCTACAAGAACGACAATACATAGTCATAAAAATATAACGAATACTATATGAAAAGTATTTAAAATTAATATAATAATATAAAATATAGCAGTAAGGAATTTAATTTATTTCATAAAAAAATATTTTAACTTGATTTTATTATAACCTTCTACTATTCAAAAAATTTAATTTCAATAAAAGCATATCAAACCATCAAAGAAATTATTAATTAAACAATACATTATGGCCATTCAAAATTTTACCAAATTCAATATAATATATCATCCATCATGAAACCTCAAAAATTAGTTAAGGGTATTTCCCAAAATGACCCAAGATGGGGATTGAGCAGCATCTACCCCATGTTGGCCGCCACAGGCCAGGGGTGGTGACCAGTGGAAATGGCATAACAAAATCTAAGAGGAACTTTTCTATGTACCTGTATAGAAACACACATCATCTTAATGAAATAGATTAAAGGGAAAGAGTAAAATGCATAGAACCTATATAATGTAAACCAATCATCTGGAACCTCTTGATATTATAAAATTCTTGTGGTGTAAACTAATAAGTAAATGAGAAAAATAAATGCCCAACCCAAATAACAAATCCTGAAAAAACTTGAAATATTAAAAAATGGATAGATACCTGCTCCTAAGTCACAATCTATGAACAAATTATATAGTATAAGCACAAAATATTCATATCCTCCTCTGATGTCAAGGATGACATGTCTATCATATTCATAAGACACAAATCATATGGGAAAATCACATGATGGGGTGACTATATACATACCCAGTAAGACTCCTATAAAGATGAAGGGTGAGGAGTAATATATCCCAAAGGAATTAAAGGAAGTATATGAAAGATATAGAAAATGTGAATATCTCAACCCATCCGAGAGTGATGGTAATATTGTCCAAACACATGGGGTTACACACAGTGATTAGATGAACTACCCATCAAATATTCACCACCTATAGAAATAGAGTAGACTAACCCAACAATGATAAACCAAAAATAGAAAGCATGTGGCATACCCTTGACAGATTCACATATTCTATAAGGATATTAACCAAATCCAAGGTGTTGATACTATTATATATATATATATATATATATATATATTCATCCACGAAGCCCCCACAGGAGAGTATGGTGATCTCCATCTCCCATATCCAGCCAAGAAAAAATGTATTCAAAAATTAAAAAAAATCATCAATGATTTTCGTCATCACAATCATTTACTTATAATTAACCATACTAGTATATCCATGCCTTTTCAATATGTTTCATAGTCAGGTGGGTACAAACATGAATTAGATGAACGACGCCCTAGTACGTCAAGGGGGTTACACTCTCTAATCCATCAAGGACACCACTAACCAGATCTACTATAGGAACAAATCTACATCCATTGAGGATACCAGTACCATATAATGTGGGAGGGTCATCTTAGTACCCATCAAGGATTCGACTACCCAATCTATGATAGAGTGAAATATCAGAACACATCGAGGATGCCACTGCCCGTAGAAGTTGGCGGGTAAACTCGGTATTTTTCAAGGAAGCCACTACCCATTAAATAATGGATAAGAAACATAGCATATTTCTTGGATGCCACTACATAGTGATTGTACAGGGAAAAATTGGAATCCTTTGAGGGTATCACTGCCCAATTTCCCATAGTGGGTCAACTAGGTGTCAATCATGGTTTCCACTTTATAATCCCTAGTGGATGGTCAAATCCAAAATAATTGAGGACTCCATTGCCTAGTATCTAATATAGGGTCTACTCAAAAATCATGAATTAATCAACTTCCTATTCACCACTGAATTTTCTACTCAGTAAGAATTGAGTAATCCACTATCGAGTCTCTACTAGAGGGTTTACTCAGAATGTCTGTAGTGATCTTATGTGACAACTTTTGTCATAACGTGTTTCTTTTTCTGGATCCTTACCAAGAAATTTTAACATCAAAACATAAAATTAACAATGGCTGGAACCATATTGTTCTATACAAAAAATCACTCAGTATTGGCTACTTGTGGACCAAAATTCAAGATCAAACAAAGGAGATATAGATGGTTGATATTTTTTTAAAAAGAAATTAGGGGTAAATGGAATGTCAGAGGACCAACATATCATGTTGTCTCATTTATTCACCTATTCGGGTCCCTAGTAGACTCACTGGTCCTAGAAAACTAGGATTATGTTCTCTATAGGTGAAATTTACAATATATCCAAGCTATCCACGGATTATGATGTGTGTTTCTCACCATGTCTATGTTCCAGACCTCGTGTTCGTGTTCTAGACCCCATCTCTATCTACCTGAGTAAACGACCATGTACATGGTCCTGTACATCGACTTAGATTATTTTCCATGTGGTCTATCTCATATATTCCCAACAAGGGAGGTGGTACATAGTGTTTTGGTGATGTACATGTTGTGTCATCCTCATAGGATTACAAAACCTAGCCACTTCTACTGAAGGGATAAAATTCATGTCTTCATCATTAAACATATTATGTAGTTGTTGTTTTGTCCATTTATTCATAAAAACTCAAAATTCTAGGAATCTATTGACTCAATCATTTATATTCCCTTGAATAAGTTTGAAACTCACAGATTTGGCCAAAAAGCATGGTATCAAACAATCGTTTTCCAGATAAATGAATATGGTGGTCCTTGGGAATCATATCGCATGAACTGCACAATGAAAATGATTGTATGGTTTATTTTTTGATCCTATACTACTGAAATTATCATCCATTCCCCCACAAGATTCATTGAAATTCTATTAGATTGTCGATCTTTTCTTTATTTCATGATCATTTAGGGTTCTACAAGAATTATCGGGCTCAGTACCACCGGTCAATTGTTGAACTGAGATCCTAGGGTCCATATGTTGGTGAACATGAATGAAATAAGGAATAAATCCTAATAACAATGTTTAAATGATTTATTCCATGCATTTTTCTCCAATAAATCAAAAATGGGAATCCCAGGGTTAGAAATCAATTTAAATTAATCAAGATTTCAGTATTCAAGCACATGCAAGGAGAAAAAAGGATGACAATCGATGATCAATGATTGATATTTTCAATATATTTAGTGAAAGTTCATTAAATCCAAAAACGGGGAGTCATTCCTCGATTATGGATCTCTTATTGATGATTAATGCATTGTCCAGTGATCAGAATAAAATATTTCATTAGCTACATCATGATCTGTTCTGATCTAGTATTTTTTCATGGTTTGAGAAGATCCTCCTAGAAAAGGATGAAGGAGAGCGTCATAGGGTATTCAAAGATCATGAGTAAAACCCTAGAAATTATTCCATGAAGATACAATTATAACATTTCATCTATGTCAAAAATGATTCAATGAATTAATTTAATAATTAATTATTTCCCAAAACATACCACAAATGATTGAGGTGTCTGAACGTCCCACGCCAACCCATTTTAGGTTATGCCTATGTTAATAATTTAATTCTAGACACAACCATGGTATAAGATTTCTAATTTGAGATACTATTTAATAGTTATCCTATTTTATTTAAGAATCAATGTGGATAAAATATAAAATTTATTAAATTGTTTTATAAAATTAATTCATGAAACACCAGGCCATGGAATCGCATGGTGTAATTTTTCTTCACTCCATAAATATATATTGAAATATTTAAATGTTTTAAAAATAAAAAAAATTCTATACATAATTATATCTTTCAAGGATCCATCCCTGAAAATAAAAACAATGAATAAATTCTCTTGATACTAAGCCCACAATTGGCTCTCCCGATCTGAAGAACTATCCTATATGTTCCAGTGTTGCCACAACACATAATCCAAGGGTATTTTCTATCCACATAGGGTCTCCTAATACTAATCCTTGATCTCTAATGAATGATCCACAAAGGTTACTCAATCCTCAATGTCAACCTCTCTCTAGTTGATGACGTGAATTTGTTCATACAGGTATGTCCTTAGCTTTGACACATGTAAGATGTGGTGCACCCGCTCCAGTTGTGGGGGTATGGAGATGTAGTAAGAAATATATCTATCCCTTGACATGATCTAAAATGACCCAATGAACCTTGGGAATAAATTCCTTACTTGGAAGAACCTATGTAATCCCCACCATGGGGAGACTCTCAGGAAAATGTTTTCTCCCAACATGAACTCCAAGGGCCCAAGACAATGACATGAGTATGATTTTTTTTAATGTTTTGGGTCATCCTCATCAGCTCACAGATGACCTATAAATTCTTAATTTTCACTTTCACCATCTATAGTCCAATAATAGTAGTCTCACCAATCTATATCCAACAAATGGGTAACCTACAGGGTCTCCTATAAAGGGCCTAAAAAGCTGTCATGCAAGTGGTAGAGTGATTTTTGTTTTTTTTAAACACTACGAAGGGAATGTGATCCTCTCAACATAAGTCTAAGTCTAACATGAAAACTGGAAACATATCCCCTAGAACCATGAATGTCAGCTTGGTCTACGCATCAATTTGTGGGACAAAGGATATACTCATCCTTATCTAGGTAGCGAATGCCTCATTTATTACCCTATTTAATCATGATGTAAAACATACATCAAAATCTGATACAATGGTCGAGCGCACCTGATGAAGGAGAAAAATCTCCCATACGTACAACTACACTAAACACTCTACCAAACTATGGTCCCTGATATCAAGGAATTGTGATGACTTCATTATTTGATCAACTATCACCCAGATGTAATAATGAACCTTATCTATGAATAGATGACCTATGATAAATTCTTCTGATATTCTATCCCACATCCAAAAAAGGATCTCAATGGGCTTTAACAATATTTCTGGAATTTGGTGATAAACCATTAATTTCTAGAAGGTGAGGCCCTGAGAAAAAAATGAGCTATGGTTTTTTTCATGCCAAACAACCAGAACATGGATTTATTGTTTTTAATTCTTTCCCACATGGACATTTATTGTTATTAAGGGATTTCTTGATCTCTCACAATAACTACTATAACATCATGACAATAACCATCACATATCCCTAGAACATGATGACTTGATTACCTCATTTAGAATATCCATCTTATTTGTCTCATGTGGATATATATTGTGTTGGATAACATTTATATCGATGTATTTCAACTTGGAATATCTCAAATTTTAGATATGTGAAAGAGTCAACACCATCAATGGAAAAAAGATAAACCCCCCTACATCACCACGGTCAGCTGCAGTGAAGATAACTACTCTATAGCCTCCTACACTAAGCGAGTTTAGGACATCATGTTAATGTAATCTTCTATAATGTTACCCTTTACTTGAGTACAGACTATCTCAGAGTCATAGTACTTATAGAGTTCTAACCAGCACTACATTCATATGTTCAAGTGTCTCTTAATGAAGATATAATTGATACACTATTGGTATTAGTAAACCACAAAGAACTTCCCCACATGGTAGTGTCTCCACATCCTCAGTTCGAAGACTACCACTGCTAGCTCTAGGTCATGAGTACCATAGTTCCAATCATGGGGTCTTCCCTGACTCTACCTATGTTTCCTAACTGCATTCCACATCATCAACCTATATTCAATCCCAGCTCTTACAGAATTTCAATACACTATGAACTCAACTCTCTCATCTGTTAGTATCAGTACTAAATAACTTTTCAACCACATTCTAAACACCTTGGAGTCCCTGTCGAACTCCTCAGACTAGGTAAACGGCTTCTATTTCCATGAAAGAGCATTCAAAAGGGCTATGATTCCAGATAATTCTACCACAAACCATCTATAGTTCTCAAAAGGCCATGAAATCATCATAATTCTGACATGGTCTTGGGTGGCTCCCAAGAAATAGATTCTGTAATCTTTTATTGATTCACAACTGAACCATGATCCTAAATGACATGCATAGAATTTGAAGCTCAGGATTCTAGAACTAGAACATTGAGAGGTTTTGGAAAATCTAGTTCTCTAAAATAATGTCTAGGACCATCCTTATGACATTTGAATGATCCTCTTCAAATGTAGAGTGGAAAAGTGGATCTTTGATGAATAAAATGGAAAAATGATCCATTTATTGCTGGATGACCTGGTTCATCAAATCCATAAAAATGGAAGGAGAATTCATCACACAAAAGTTCATCACTAAGAACTCATAGTGTCTATAGTGACAGTAGAATTAAAAATTTAGAACACGGGCTTTGAAAACCCCCAACTAGTGGTAGTTGACCTTAGATAAGTCATTAAGAACCATCACATGCCTTGAAACTGGTCAAAAGTGTTCATCAATCCTTGGAAAGGTGTATTTAATCTGTAACATGGATTGGTTCAGGCGACCATAATCTACACTAGGATACAAGCTCTAATCTGTCTTTATAACACGAAATATCGATGTTTATTAGGGAGAAACACATTATCTCCTGAAACCGTTCAATTGAAGGTCCTCTAAATGCAGTTTTATGTCTTTGATCTTGATAGGGGCCATCTGATATTCCCCAAAAGATATTGGACTAGTCACAGGATGCATGTTAATGAAAATATCCTTATCCCGTCATGGAGGTAGTCCTCGAACATCCTTGGGGAAGACTCCCATATAATCGTCAACAATTGACGGAACACATATTTCTGAGGAGTCTGGTGCAACAATTGATACAATCAAAATCTGATCAGTGATGGGTAGTAACCTTCGACTCGCAGAATCCACTTTCCCTAAAAAGATATCTCTCTCACTAGAAATGGAAAATCTTACCCTGTTAATGTTTATGCATCTAACATAACTGCAATGAAGGTCAATATAAGCAAGAAACAAAGATATAAAATTCATACATTGAATGAATTCATATGGTTCCATAATTATGACCAAAAGTTCACATGTGATCCTGTATCCTACAGAGATACCTCTAAATACCAGTAGATAAATTATATAGAAGATACATACCTTGTATGAACATTTAGAAGAAGTTATTTGGCTAGTGGCCCAACTAGGAGCTTCATCTCTCGCATCAAGGATTATAAAGATAAAAGAATGATAGGAACACATGTATACTAAAATTTTAGAAAGAGTAGAAATTACAAAGCCTGTAACACTTATCATCTTGTACGATGCAGGATCATGAACCCTTAAATATAGTATCTATGTGTGGCCCCAGCCTCTAGCTCCCTACACCTGACATGGTCTGCTTGGTGGTGGTTGTGGTGGAAGGATCTCATAGAAGTGTCCACCACCCATAACTACTCATTCTCCTCTTCCTGCTCTATCTCCTTAAGTAACACACTATCTTCGGTTGAGATATCCCTTATCTTAGCACTGACTCTATCGTGGAGGTCCACCAACTTTCTTTTTACACTCTCTAGTGTGTCTAGTCGAGCAGCATCATTCCAGGTAACCCCACTCGTCAAAATAGAAGCACCTCCACTCTCTGGGATGCCCTCGTATTCTACACTTTCCTAGCATCGCATGACCTCATTCCTGATCTATATCATAAAAGGGATTCATAGGCCATGATCCTAGCCCTTGGCATCTACCAACTGCTGAAGAAAACTCAAATTTGTGATGATTAGTCCCATTTCTAGATTTCTGGTATCCATCTAACATTAAACTATTTATCACCAATGACCTCTCAAACACCGTGGCATAGGTGAGGTTGGACTTGGGAAATACATTGGAATGGATCACTCGGAAGAGTCCCTACTCCTTCATATATTATCATAAATAACGATCATGGATCATGATAAGTGAGTACCATAAAAGATATGTGAACATTTCTATGTGCTCAATCATCATCATGCCTCCCTACAGTAGCTCATAAACCTCATGGATTCAAACATAGTTCAAGAAGTATTGGTAATACTTCTCATGGAATAACTATTGGATGTCAGCCCGTTATAGTGTCGACTCATCATTAATATTCTTAATCAGGCTCTACCAGCACCCATCTTCCCTATGAGAAATGATATATATCAGAGAAACCACCTGATCATTCAAGATCTAAACAAGCCTAATGAAATAGACCACTGAATATAGTCAATACTCTATTTCCTAAGGATCTGGCTCACCATGGGACATCAAGGGCCATAGGTGCAGGAACTCACATAGTTTGTTAAACCATCACACATCCTCATCCTACTGTACTAGAATTATTTTTTACTAGATAGGTAGACATGCTACTACTTTCCATCATAGAGGAAGGAGTCTATGATATGGACCATGAACTGAGGCCTCATTAACCATTGGGTATTCAACATTATCTAGAGCTAATATATTAGGTATCTATTTTCATGGTGTCATCCAAGAATTTTTTAAAGATCTACCACAATCATATGAGAATACATACATAAATATACATATATATATATCCAAAAAATGGGGATATGAATTTTTAAGTAAAATCAAATAATCAATGTAAGATGATTCATGTGACGCCCCAACCCCAAAAGCCCAGATCCAGTGAATTATTGTTTGAAAGTTTCATGATCTAAAGAAATCAAATAATGATGGAACAATTAGTTTAGTAGCCTTAGAAAAACAAGATACAATCCTAAATTAGACATTAAATATTGAAATTAAAAATTAAATACTGTATCCCCTAATAACACTCATATCCCATAGATTATCCCTGCAAGTTAGTTATAGTATACATGTTTTCATCCTTGGAAAATATGAAACATAAGAAAGGGTTGAGCTCAGATTCGAAACAAGGATAAACAATATATCAGAATCTATGAAAAATTATCATTCACTTTTAAGTGATTGTATAAAACAATAACACAATCCTTTTAAACATATTTTTTAGCATAATATGGTATGAATAAATAAAATAATTCCATTTAAATATTCAGATTGATGTTCATATTTTTGAATAATCACATTAAATATCAATAAAAAATTTCATTATGAGTGAATACATTATTTAGGACATCATAGCCACATTTTAAGGGCCCCATGCATAGAATGTACATAAAGGGGTAAAAACCCAAACTCGATTGTCTTATTATACCAACCGATGCATTGAGATACTATATAGGGCTCCTCATATCACTTACTATGTTTAATTTATTCCAATTATAAAATGTGTAAAACATAACCAACATAAACATTAATATTAAAACTTGCATATAAATTGTTAATACTTTAACCATAAACCATGAATGGTATCAAAAAAGAACATCCGCAATAAAATTAATCGTATACCCTTCAACAATATATGATAGATTATATAATAATAAATAAAAATCAATTAAACATAAGATCTATCAAATTATGTTGAAATAGATGAATTTTTTTAGTAATATAATTAGAATCATCATTAGAGAAATATCCCTTTTAATGAAGATAGTAATTTAAAATAGCATACAATTTTATATGAAATCATTTTCATTGAAAATAATATTGTATTCTTGTAAAGAAGGATTCAAAATATTACGGTTTCCTGAATGAGAAAAAATATTCTAATGCTATATAATTTAAAAAAACATTCTTCTCACATATTTTTGAAAAAGTCAAACAAAAGTACCTAGTAAGGAAAATTACAAAATGATTAATTTTAAAAAATATAACCATGGAAAAAATATCTTTAAAAAAGTTATAAAATAATAATAAGAATTTTTTAAAATATATTATTATGAAACATGGAAATGGATGATAAATATGTCCCAATAAATTTTTACATAAAAGTAATCATGGATAATAAAGAGATTATGAATATAATCATTACCTCATACTCTTATTTTGTTAAGGGTGTGTTAACTTCATGTATTATGGTTAAATAATGTTATTCAGTTATGATATAACTATATTAATTAATTATTTGATCATATATGGGCCTCTTATATTGTTTTTTAATAATATTTCATTATTATTATTATTTCAGATATGAAGATCTTTATTTTCATATGTTTAGTATGTCATGGAGGTCTTTTTTATTATGTATAGGATGAATATTATTCATATTAATAATGATATTAAGTTCATAAATATTATATTCTTTCATTATATACATTTTTATAGTGATTCTTAAATGTTTGAAGGTGAGGATGAATCTCATTGTTCTAGAGAGATGGTAGGTCGTACGTATGCACGAGCGATGGTATCATTACCATAATGTTTAAATGAAAAAAATTGGATGGTAAATTAATTAAAAAGAGTAATTATTAGGTTATTCTAATAATTTATATTTAATATAATCAAAATTATACCCATCCAATGAAATTAGTTTTGAATAACAAATTACGTCACAATGTGGAGTCAGTAATCCATAATCACACACACATGGTGATATTTTTATTAGTTAATGGGTAGAAATAAAAATAATGTTCTAAAATAAGAATAATAATATCTTAGAATATATATCATAATTTATTTGTTTTATTAGTATGGTAATAACATATGCAGATGAGGTATAATAGAAAAATAATCTGAATTTAACTGGTAAAACTATTACTAATTCTTCAAGATTCTCTCTTTTATTTTCAAAAAGGACATCCTAATATGGCTTTATAACCAATGTTTGGCCACTAAGATAAATTGAGTGAATTTTGGAGGATATTGGGGTATATTGTTTCTAATAGAAAATGTATCACCCCAACCCTAGAATCCTAACGCACGTGCATTATTCATAAACATTGCCATGATTACAGGAAATCAAATCCCAAAAAAAATTAAACATTTGAAAGGGATGAGATCAGATTCATATTAAGGGTAATCAATACAGTAGAAGATATCCTAAAAATATTCAATAAGCATGGTGAATAACTAAAATCACATGCCTTTAAAAATAAAACTTAACTTAATATGGAAGGAATATGAATTGTGTAAATATTTCCATAACAAAACATAATCATGGTTATTCTACTAGTTGAATGAACCCATAATCTATGTATTTCCATCTTCATAATGAGTGAAATTCATATTTTGAACATTATAAACCATACAGTCAAGGCCTCAGTCATGACATCTAAAAATGATTATGGCCTCATCCAAAACAATGTCTTTAAATAGTAATGACCTCGACCATGTCCATGTCAATTTGTCATATGAGACCTACTGATTCATTTAGGTGGGGGGGAGGCTATAGCGGGACCCACCCATAAAATACTAAGTCCAATGCATTCCTCATATTAATGGGGTGAATATCATCAATATATACATTTATATTCTAGAAAATAACTTTTTTTATTTTCCAAGACTTTTGAGGGGAAGTGAGAACTCTTGTCAGTACAAACACACAACATTAAACAAAAAATGAGATATATAAACTAGAGAAATTGTGTTTGAGACTCTTAAATGTATTACTCCTGTGTAGTTTCCAAAGAAATCCATTTAACTCTAAATCTGGATCATCTTTGATGAGGACCTCGAACCAGACATCAAATTTGTCCCATGTCTGTATGAACTCCTCTATGTTGAACTTATCTACATTAAATCCTCTTTCCAGAATACAATCTTTCTTGTCGATCCACTCCATCTGCACCTCACTAGTGGCCACCCGAAGTGATCTATTGGACATATTATCACCATCCTCCTTTTAGGCATTAAACAAAACCACATTCTCCATCATCTCTTCCTCAGAATGGATGATAACCTCCCATATCACCCCTTCACCCTGCTGTTTAGGAAGAAATTCAGCCCCCTTCCCCAACTCCACTACTTCGATATGCAGTGGATTCTCACCTAACAGAACCTCCAATCTCTCAGCATCCTCACGTAGAGGATTCACCAAAACATTTGATTTATTCTATGCCATAGAAAACTCCTTTCATTGCTCTGGAGTCTCAGATTCTCCGGCTAGTTGGGCCTCCTCGCTTACCACTATCTAAACCTCGAGTTCTTTGAGTCTACCACCATTTTTGGAAGACCGAGTCTCTATTGGCCCAGGGAGATATGATTAGTCTTTGAAATCCTTTGGTTTCTGTTACTTAAAAACTATTCAGCACCCCGGGTCCCTATTTTCTTTACTTCCCTTCTTTCTCCTATGTTTGTGTGGGCCTTTGTTGATCCCTCATGTACCATTATCGTTCGATCGTTGACCTTCTCCTTCAAAATATGATTCTGAGGGGAAAAAGAGATGCATTCAGCCCCTCCATCGGAACACAAAACCTCAAAACAGTTGTTTCAATTGATACATGTCAGAGGTTTCCTTATATTAGAACCCTGGTTAGGACTTAATAGCCTTCTTGCACCAAGCCTAAGCACCTCCCCCTCCAGATCATCCATAGAGATGCCATTACCATTACTTGGGCACACTGCCCAAGGCTGAGCAGACCCCTAGATGCACATTGTTGTAGCACCCCAATGAACCTCCTAGACTGGAGTGCCACAACTATTAGAAATCACAGTCGCTGCATATGAAATGGGAGATTAATTCCTCCACTAAGGTCCCTCGGTCCCCTCCCTTGTCACCGAATTAACTTTAAAGTCATGTATCAGCCGCTTGAAAACATCAGTATCCTTTGGCTCTGAAAGCATGCCCCTATCCTCCAACTATATTTCCGTAGAGATCCTAACCTCACTGGATCCCGAATCTACCATCGCTGTGTTATGGGAAGCCGAAACTACATTTCTACTCTCTGACCCGACCTACAGAGGGAGTCCTTCACCTGAGATGTCTGAGAGAAGGTACATCTCTGAGAAGCCTAACGATCCTTTCCGACAACTGATGAATTCGTTCCAAAGATGTTTACATGTAGAACAGAAGTGAAACCATGATTTACAGTAAACTGGTAGTTACCACCATAGTTCACTTTTAATATCAATTCCAACAGTGCTCTTCAGTTGCTGGGAAAAGTCATCTTCGATACAAATCCTAGGAGAAATCAGGTGGCAGACAGCTCGAGTGTGCTGGTCCGAGCAGAGAAATCGCCCTAATAGATTACTAACCAGACGAAGGATTTCTAGGTTCTGAAACGGTAGGGGAAGAAAAGGAAGAGATATCTAAATAGCCTTTGTAGGAGGATCATGCATCAAGTAAAAATTAAAATACCGCCAAAAGTGGAAAACCCGGAAATCTATGATTACGCGTGGTGCATTCACCTAGGATGAAATT
Organism: Viscum album; assembly: GCA_963277665.1. Lineage (NCBI taxonomy): Eukaryota > Viridiplantae > Streptophyta > Magnoliopsida > Santalales > Viscaceae > Viscum > Viscum album. Next base: position 657,549,995 of record OY728146.1, read on the forward strand.
GGATCATCTTTTGAAGAGAACCGAACCAAGAAATGTTTGGAATCCAAGAGCCCTACTATCGCATGTTCTTGCAACTTCCACCTATTAGCTATGAATTTGTCGAAGATGTTAACGGTGGGATCGTCTCTTTCCGAATCGAGCGACCAATGAAAAACCCTCAATCGTAGAGGACTTCATGAACTCCATGGATTAAATCAAGACCGTGGGAGCCACAACCATGAATTATTGAACTTTAGAGAAAACCAAAATATAGGGGATGATAGGGAGATAATATGGATAATTAAAAGGAGAAATGGGAGAAGGGCGAGTAGGCAATGGTAGAGGGGGGGGGGGGCACTCACCTCCCCCCACCCTCGGCTGAAGAGGGTCGAAGAGGGGGGTCAGTGAAGAAGCCATCACCTAGGTCATCCGAGATGAGGAGACAGCGCCTGCGAAGGTTACCTATAATTACATTCATCTTGAAACTAATATATGATATTTAAAAAACATTCCCCAAACATTCAACAAAAGAACTTACCATTTAGAATAATATGGTGAATGGTATCAAGATAGCATATCCATATTCAAACTAATCTTAAAACCATCAAAAACATATTGTATATGATATAATAATAGATAATACTCTATGAAATACATGATTCATCGACTAATTTTGACATAATTAATGATACTTTTAAATGAGACCATTTAAAAAATCTTGAGGAAATAATCCCTAAACATTCCAAACTATCCCATACCTCCTTGAAAAATTAAAATTAAAATCCCTTAGAATTTCATGAGAATAAGAAAACTATTGATATGATATACGAATGGGTATTATATATACCAAATTAATTGAATAAGTTGTTACCAAGTCATATACTTCATAAAATTTAATGTGAGACATGAAAAATCTATTTTAGTTTTGAAAGAAGATATATTTAGGAAAAATTTTTTCAGTTTTAATGAAATAAGATTGTAAACATCTATATCCAAAAAAATAAAATGGAAGGAAATTTAAATTATATATGAGGCATAAATTTTGGCCCGTTGAAGTGAAATCATGTAAAAATAGTTCTTAATAATTTCAGAAATAAAATATTTTAGAGCATTTTATGGAAATTATTAAGGAGGATTTTAATATGGAAATGCATGTTTGATTTCATAAAAACAGAAATTAACCAAGCTAATTTTTCATGATAAAATTATTTATTTTATAATAATAATTTTTTCTTAAAATAGATTTTGTAGTGAACCTAAAAATGAGTAAGAATTTGGGATGTTCACTTGAATCAGGCTTCCATTTCAGAATAATTTTAGAAATAATCTTATAAAACAATTAAATAACCATAAAATAAATAATTATTCTTATGGGTTAAAATATATATAACATTACCACATAATTTTTGAGTTGTACATAATAAGAAAAAAGAATTTCATTGAGGTGAGTAGAGAATAAGGGAAAGCCAAATAAAAATGGAGATTCAGGTAGAAATTACTTACAACTTTGTCATCAATTGAATTGTATGCCCCAAAATTAATAATTATTAAATGTTACATTGAATAACATGAAAATAGAGGGATTAATGATATGAAACATATATGGGAGTCATGCATACACCATACACAATTAATAGAAGTGAATATGTAATATCTCACATTAATGGAAGTGAGATGAAGAAACAACTTAAATTAAGTCTGAATGTGTTCCATTGTCTTACCCAAGGTCCTGGAATATGAAATTAGACATATTAATAAAATACTTCTAAAATAATTAGAAATTTGTTCAGTTTATAATATATTTTTAGTTAATTTATGTCTTTATTGATATGTTATAATATTGAATTCTGTCATTCAAAAGTATTCATTTTTCTTGATTTCCATAATCGGTTCACCTAGTATTTTAGTAATGTCGTTCATGTGGAATGGATTTAAATCTCAAGAATTGAAATGATTATTTATGAACATCCATAAGTGTTATTTTTCTATTATATAATTTGGATACATTTAATTAGGATGAATCATTAGGAGAAATATTAATAACAATCACTTAGATTATTTAGTGGAATTTAGATAATTATGAGACAGTTTGGTCATATGATTCCATATTATGTAAATATATTGGTTACAGAATATTATATTAGTTATAATACCTATATTATAGTCTTTTACACCAAAAAAATGGTTTCATGACTAGTAATGAAGGATAAATTAAAGGGAAAAACATTGTCTTCCTTGAAGGTTGTAAATTTTAACCTTACAAACGATGATTTCAGTTATAAAATAAATCGAAGAGAGTAAGAATTTTGATTATGGTTATTACATTAACAGGATATAATTCTATAATATAGATGTCACATAAATTATTATGTTAATTTGGATAGAGGGGTTGTGGAGAGGATAACAATAGAAATGATCTTGAAATGATAATGAAATAAATAAAATGCGAATTTACCTCTTCAATCCACCTCTTTTAGAATCACTTTAAAGGAAGGAGTTATGGTCTTTTGTAACGAACTAGAGATTATTAGACATTGGGAGTGAATAGGGAAGGATATTTTGGAATAAAAATGATGATCTATAAGGCTTATATGAGGGAGGAGAAGATGTAGAAGGTGAGTTATAGTGGGGGAGAGGAGTGAATTTTGAGAATTTTATTCGTTCTTTTATTAATTCCCTAAAGACAACCAATATTGTAATTTCATATGACCCATAATAGTAATAAGTTCATGTGACTTAGAACCAAGTGGGATTACATCACTTATGATGTCATAAGTAGTGTATTTAACTACTAATTTGCAGATACGGTATTTTACCGTATTTCTCTATTCATAAAAAATTTGAGTGTTTTAGAAAAATACCAAAAATTCACCCTAAAAATATTTCAACATGTAGAATTATTAAATGAAATCCATTTTTTGAAATAACGTTTTAAATATTTATAAATTTATTTTTAAATAAATTCATAATTTATTGAAAAAACAACATTAAAACTCTAACACGTTTGATAACACCTTGAGAAATTTATCAAGATCTCATAAAATTATCCTATAATTGTATGATTATAAGAAAATAATGTAACAATTTGTTTTTACATTTCCTGAAAATAAATTTCCATTTTAAAATTTAAATTAATCCTAAAATTGTAATTAATATATTTATGACATAAAAAAATACCAATACATATACTATGATCATTTTTTTAATTTTAACGTGTATAAATTGTATTTATACATTCATGGGTGAAGTTTATATTTTTTGGATGATTCACTATTCATTAATATTAATATGGTTTGTTACTATTCCTAAGAGTATGTCACTATTTACCAGAAAAAATAATTTTGTCTTATCCGACTCTAAATATCATACTAAACAAAACTGTGTAGGTCTGTTTTTTGAAATTCAAATCATAGAAGTGGAAAATTTTGGTTTATATGGATAGGTTATAACAATGCGGTGTTTTTTAGAGACTCAATGTTTCTTTTATTCTATATTAAATCTATTAGTATGTTCTTTTGTATTACATTTTCCCCTCCATAGAAACATTTCTACCTTAAAATTTGAAATTTATCACTGAAAGTTAATGATTGATACCTTGAAATTCGTTTATAGGAAACCTACAAAAATAATATGTTTAAAATATCCTCTTAATATGATGATTGTGAAATTCAATAGGTTTCTAAAAAGAAACACATTATAAAAGGACACCATTTTCATTGAAGAGTAATCAAACCATCATGTATTGACATTAAACTCTAAAACCCCATAATATTATCAACATAAACCATTTCATAAATGGTTAAATGTTACAAAATATAACGATTCAACACAATGTAATTAAGGTCTCTAAATTTCCAAGATGAACTTATCATTAACCCTTAATCAACATGTAGCAGCTCTATATTGTCACATTCCCAATATGTGAATAACTTCATCATGCATCCTTTTGAAAAATGGTAATAACATGAATTACTGTAAATCCATATTATAAACATGTATTATTCCATATTACATTAGAAAAATACATGTAATTGGATATATTACTTAAATCCAAAATTGTTGTAATTTCCATTAATGAGAGAATAGAACACTTATGGACCAGTTAATAATCAGTTCCTACGTATTCAATAACTATATGAAACAATCAATTAATCATTATTATCTCAACATCAGATATATATTATGGGTTTTCATTACCTCAATAATGTGTTCTATAAATTTTTTATCTTTATAGTAAATCAAATTTCATTTGTACCATTCACCATAAAACCTCAAATCAATATTGAAATAGTACTACAGAACAATCCTTATATATCTTATAATTCATATAACCAGTAAATTACAAGCAAAATATTCAAATGAAATGATTCGTGACTAGGATTATTAATCATTCTACATGATCTGTGATGACATCATAACTTGATCATTATCCAGAACCTCTATTTGGTGTATATTCCTCTGATGCTTGGAACATTACCTCTCATAGTGTCTCATCTTCTTGCCGTTTAAGCATTGAATATAAGAAAACTCTTTTATTGTCATTAAATTATTAACATGGTGGCGTTTTCTCCACAGACAAATCAAACTCCATTTCCTCTCAAGCATATACCAAGGTGATTCATACCCCAATTATCACATGGGGAAAATACATATTTCCCTTCTTCCCATTATCCATGTTTTTCACTACCACCCTCTTCTTCTTTTTCTTCCATTCAAATCCATGGGATTCCAAGAATCCTTTACATTCCTTGGAAACAAATGATGTTATTTCCTCTTATGATGAGGATACATGGGATACAATATTAATTTGAATTGATGGATTAAGACCCTTAGAGATTGGATCCATATTACTATTCGCATCATGTGCATTGGTGAAGTTCTCATTCCTTATTCTAGGTGAAATTTTTAATCAATTACATGTTATATATTAGCTCCTTAAATTATGTACTCTCTATGACTCTAAACATGTCATAACACATATCATAAATTGATGTATCTTAAATCCTAGAAACAAATATTTTGGTTACATTGGGGGCCTAAAACCTTCATAATGGTTCGTAAAATAAAATGTTAATTATCATAATATTATCCCCCGGGATTGTAAAACAAGGTGCGCAGTAAGGTCTGTTGTTGTGTACCAAGATACCCCAAATCAAGCACGAATCATCTTGTTGGAGTTTTGACTCTTAGTTACATCTGTTCCAGAACCAGGTCCACCTGTTGTATCTAGATGAAGATGTATTTTCCCAAAATATCGACAAATTTATTCTTTAACAATAATCAAGGATGTTATTGTATGATTATCTTCATATACTATCAAAGGGGTTTGTTCCCTAATCTAAATTTTCTAATTCTAGTTTCAAAATATTCTATTAAGCTTTATTTGATACCAATTGTAACACCCTAACTCCTGAAACCCAGAGTCGGTGCATTATTTTAAAACATTGGCACGATTTCATGGAATAAAATTCCAATGGACCGAATAGTTTAGTAGTTTATAAAAACCATATATATACATAAGTTCAATATTAAAACATTAAAAGTAACACAACATAATTTTTGTTGGGAACATCTACAACACTATGATTATCCCTGCTGTTCATTCATAAATTTTCTTTATGTCCTGAGAAAATGAAACATAAGAAAGTAGTGAGCTCAGATTATCATTAAATTTAATCAATACAGTCGAACATGTCATAAACATAATCATTAGGCTTAGTAAATAACTAAAAACACACGCCTTTAAAAACTAGAACATAATATAGCAGGAATTTGAGCTGTGTAAACATTTCCATAATAAAACATAATCATGGGTATTCTAATAGTCGAATAACCCAATAAATAATGAATTCCTCACTTCATAATGGGGGAAATGTATATGCTGGGAATTCCAAACCATACCATCATGGCCTCATCTAAGACGTCTAAAAATTATTAAGTGATCAACCAAAACCATATCTCAAAATGGGTAATACCTCGGCAATGTCCACGTCTATTTTTCTCATGAGACCTACCGATGCATCAAAGGGATATATCGAACCCCACCTATCACATTATAAGTCCAATTCATTTCTTATATTAAATTATTAAACATAATACACATATATATTTATACTAAAACTAAAATATGATATGTAAATAACTTTCCCCAATCATTGAACATAAGAACTAACTATTTAGAAAAATATGGAAAATGGTATCAAGATAGCCCATACAGAGTCAAAGTAATTAGAAAGCCATAAAAATCATATTGTATATTATATAATAATATATAATACAATTGAAATACAGGATTCATACATGAATGTTGACTTAAATAAAGATAATTTTAAATGAGACCATTGATAAATTCTTAAGGAAATATTCATTAAACATTTCAATGTGTTCCATACCACCATTTGAAACTAAAATCATAATCCGCTAGAATATCATGGGAATAAAGAGACAATATATATTATATACCAATGGGAATTACATACGACACATTCCTCGAATAAGTGGTAACCAAGGTATATTATTTATAAATATAGATTTGAGATGAGAAAAATAGATGTTACTTTTAAAAGAAGAGTTCTTTTGGAAAATAATATTTCTTTTATAGGAAATATGATTATAAACATGTATATAACAAAAAATAATTGGTATATGAATTTAACTTTTATTTGATGCATAAATTTCATCCCGGTGAAGTGAAACCATGTAAGAAGCGTTCTTTATAATTTTAGAAATAAAACATTTTAGATCATTTTAAGGAAAATATGAAAGATAATTTTTTGTGGAATGGCATGTTTGATTTATAAAATCTATAAATTAATGAAGATCATTTTAATTATAAAATTAATTATTTTATAATAATAATACTTGTGTCTTAAAAAATATTTTTTAGTGCACTTGATAATGGTTAATAATTCGAGATGTTCCCTTGAATCGGGTTTTCATTTGGTATTAATTTTTGAAATATCCATTTAAAACATTTAAATGACCATATAATACATATTTATTCAGATTAGTAAACATATAAATATCATTACCACATAAATTATGAAGAGTATATAATAAAAAATAATTATATCCTTGAGTTGAGTAGGGAATAAGATCACCCCAAAACAAATGGAGGTTCAGGTAACAAATACTTACAACTTTGAAATCCATTGAATTTTATTACCAAAATTAATAATAATTAAATGTTAAATTTAATTTCATTAAAATAGTGATATTAATGACATGAAACATAAATATACATTATTCATACACAATAAACAAGTAATTGTAGTGAATACATAATATCTCACAAAAAATTGAAGTGAGATGAATAAACCCCTTAACTTAAATCTGAATGTGTTCCGCTGTCAGACATAAGGTTCTAGAATATGAAATTATAATTATTAATAATATAATTCTGAACCTACTGGACAGGTATTAAGTTTATAATAATTTTTATTAAATATCATATGTCTATATTTATATGTTAAAATATTTAACTTTGTCGTCTCATGTATTCGTTTTTCAAGATTTTCATTATTAGTTCTCCTATTTTTTTAATAATAGAGTTCATTTGAAATGTATGTAAATATTTAAATTTTAATTTAAGTAATATTTATAAACATTAATATTTTTTAATGTTAATTAATATCATTTGGATACATGGGATGAGGATGAATCATTAGGTGAAATATTAATGACAATCACTTAGGTTATTTGGCATTATTTGGATTATTATGTGCTAGTTTGGTCATATGATTTAATATTATGTACATATAATGGTTCCTGAATATTAAATGGGTTATAATAAATATATTATTGTTTGGTTCAACCATAAATTTGGTTTCAATTCCATTAAATAAGGATTATATGAAGAATGAAACTCTGTCATCCACGAAAGTTTTAAATTGGAACCTCACGGATGATGATTTCGTTTGTAAAATAAAAGGCAGTGAGTACGAATATTGATTATGGTTAATTAGTTCAAATGATATAATTGTAGTATATAGATGATTCTAGAGTTATCATGGTCATTTTTAATGATTAGTTGAGGAGAGTTGACAATTGAAAGGAACACGAAATGAAAGTGAATGAAATAAAATGTGAATTTACCTCTTGAATCCACCTCCTTGAGAATATCTTTAAATGAACGTGTTTTGTTATTTTGGAAAGCCCAAGAGCTTCATGGACGTTTGTAATGACTAGGGAGGGGTACCTGGGCATAAATTTGAGGATAATCAAGGCTTATAAGAGATAGGATTAGGGGGAGTGAGGTGGGGGTGAAGTGAAGGAGAGAAGTGAATTTTGAATATTTTAGTCATTATTTTATTAACTCTCTAAAGACAACTAATAGTGTTGCTTAATGTGACCCATAATATTAATAAGTGCATTTTAGTTTGAACAAACTGGTATTACATCACTTATAATGTTATAAATAGCGTATTTAACTTATTATTTGTATAAACAGTAATTTACGGTATTTTACTATTCATAAAAATTTCTAGTATTTTAGAAAGGTCCCAAAATATTTCCCTAACAATTTTTTGACCTGTAGAAATCAGAAAATTATATCCATTTTTTTAAAATAATTTTCTAGATATTTCTAATTTAATTATTAAATGAAACCATAATTTCATCCAAAAAAACAACTTTAAAATTATAACACTTTTTATAACACTTTGAGAAATTATTCAAGGTACCATAAAAATCAACATATAACAATAATACAATAAAGTAACAATTAATGATTAGATTTTGTGAAAAAATATATATTTTTTAAATTATTAAATTAATCATAAGATTGTATTTAAAATATTTATGACATATCAAAATACCTATACTTATACTATGACTATTTTCTACTTTTAGGATTTATAAATTATATTTATAAATTCATTGGTGAAGTTTTTATTTGGTTGGCCAATTTACTCTTCATTAATATTCATTACTATTCATAGGCATGTGTTACTATTCAGAAAAAACTTATGTTTGTATTATAAAACTATAAATATCTTTCTAAACACAACTGTGTATGTCAGTTTTTCAAAATTCATATCACAATGGATGAAAAATAGTGATTACATGGATAGGTTATAGAAAAGTGGTGTTTTTTAGAGACTTAGTGTTTCATGTATTATATATTAAATCTATTTGTAAATTCATGGGGCGTTACAGAAAAGGCTTTATAGGTGGGAATAAAGGAGAAGGGGAGGTTCCCTTTTATAAGAGAGGGGAGATCCACTTTTTAAATCTCTAAAAATATTATATTAATATACATTCATTTCTAATTTCAAATATATAAAAAGTGAGTTATTTAGAGTCCTAGACAAGGATTGTTCTAAATCCTCTGAAACAATGTTTTTAAGAAATGTTTAGGTAAAAAATGTATCCTTATCTTTTAGATTTTACTTTTAATTAAACATTTGTACTCTTATCATGTCTACTTGTATTTGTATACTATTGGGTTAATAAAGTTAATATAAAATTACAAAAGAACCACAATTTTGTAGCTTATGAAATATTTAGAATACTTATAGTTATTTAGATGAGACATATATTTTTATGACTTTTATATAAGTTAATAAAATAGTATTTAATTGAAATTCTAATTTATGTCAATTTCCACACTATTTAATACATGTTTCGAAGTCATAAAAACACGTTCTCTTAAAGAAAAGTACATAAATGCATCCGTAACATGTCAATTTCACCCAAAAAATTGTGTATGGCCTCTAATTATTTAAATTATATTTTTTTTGCAATATTATTAGTATCATTTAATTGATTATACTTTTTAATAAATAAATTAGTCCATCGACATTATGTCACCTTTTAATATAATTAATAATTTTATAAAAATATAAATAAATATACATTATAAATATATAAACATTTTAGATTTAAAAATAATATTTATAGTGGACCATATCACTTATATAAGAACACATTAAATGTGATATAGTTATTAAAATTTCTATATGACATTATTAACACTTCATTAAATAAGATATAATATTATCATACTCAAGTGGCTTAAAAATGATCATATTATTTGATAAGAGTTATTTTGGTATAAAACACTTATTTGATGAAATTATGACATGTTTTAGTGTAATTTTATAATAATATTATATTATATTTTACCTTTAATTACCCGATTAACTCTTAACCATGGTAAATAAATAATAATTTTCTAAAGTTACTATTCACTAAAAAATTGCATTGATCCTAGTAGATAAAAAATTTCATACTAATAAAAACCATGTATATCCATTTTTTCGAATTCAATTCCTAGGAATGGAATAATAACTATTACTATTAATCCTGTAGATGTGGCGAGAAGGTGTGTAAAAGAGACATTCAAAAGGTCAAAAATATTTTATACCAAATTATATAATAAAAATAATTCTAATGATTTAAATTGGGTTAATATTTTATTAATTTATCTTTAGTGACATCAAAATAAATATATTATAAAATAATTATTTATATTAAAAAGTCAGTTTTCAACAATCGTGCAGTATTTTTCACTATTCACCAAAAATAGAAACTTTTCATTAAAATTACAAGATTTCACCCTAATATAATTTTGATATTCCAAATTCATAATTGATGTCTATTTTTAAAAAAATATATAAATTTTAAAATTTTGTTAAATATATTCATTACTGTTTTTAAATGTCTAGTTTGATAGATCATGGTGCTCTCAAAACTGGTTTTCTGTGCAATGAAAACTATTGAATTTATTTATAAATAAATAGAGTATAGAATCTAGTGTTATTACATTATTCCCTCCTTCAAATAATTTCTTCCTCAATATTTCAAAAATATCACATCCTAAAATTTTTCAGGTTTTTCTTCAACATAAATCCCTTAGGCTCCCTCATCACCTATTCTGTTTTATGAATTCCTCAAAGGACCATTACCAATCGAGCAATCCAATTTCTAAACACAAATTCCCTAATATTAATAATCATGATATATTTTCACAATAAGATATATCTTGTTCTATGTTAATTTCATCATAGGTGAGTACATGTGTTAGGTCCAACATGTTTTTCTTTCACATTCTTACATGAAACACAGCATTAACACTGGTGAGTCTCGGTGACTTTTCAAAATAGTCTGTAACAGCTCCAATTCATTCTAGAATTTTAGAAGTTCTGAATTACAAATGGATTAATTTACCCTTCTTATAAAATCATATAACACCATTCCATGGAGATACCTTCAAGAAAAAATGATCCCCTGCTTGAAATTCAAAATCTACCCTTCATTTATAATTATAGATATTTTTCCTACTATGAGCTATTTTGATATGGGTATGAATATTATATACATTTTATTATATTTTCTTTGCAATTTCTGAGCCAACATGTATCTTTTCACTAACTTCCTCCCAACAAGTTGGTCTATGACATCCATTTCCATATAATGCTTCATAAGGTTCCTGTTGAATACTTGAATGGAATCTATTGTTATAAGAAAATTATACCATAGGTGAATACTTATCCCACATACCTTGAATGTAATGTAAGCAAAATCTCAACTTGTATTCTAATGTATGGATACTCCTTTTTGATTTCCTATTAGTTTGAGGGTTGTAGGCGGTGCTTAAATGAAGCTCAGTATCAAGAGCCTTCTCAATCATTTACTAGAATTTGGATGTAAAAGGGGGATCTCGATCAAACAAAATCAATAGAGGTTCACCCTGAAGTCTAAAAAATTCATTAGTATGCAGTTATTATAGGAGGTCAAGAGGTAAATCGTCTGTAACACCCCGACCCTCATTACCCAGAGTCGGTGCTTTATTAAATTACATTGTCATGATCACAAAAGATCAATTATTGAAATACCGAATAGTTTAATAGCCTTGGAATCACTATATACATTCATAAAGTTTACATTACATAATATAGTGAAAACTACAACAAAAACTTGTCTCCACACTCATATCCCCTCATAATATCCCTGAAGGTCATTCATAAAATACTTCTTCACATCTTGGGAAAAATAAAACATAGAAATGGGTGAGCTCAAATGCAGAGTAAAGATAACAATATAGCAGAATCATTCATAAATAATCATAAACATTTAAGGCAATGTATAACTAAAACAAAAGCCTTTTAAACATGGAATTCAGATAAATATGGTAGAAATAAAATAAAACAATTCCATTTACTTATTCACATGAATATTCTACTAGTTGAATAATCACATGGAATATCAATAACCACTTTCATAATGATAGAATTCATAATGCCAGACAATCATAACCACATAGTCTAGGACTTGTTCGAAGACTACAAATAAGATATTTTCAAGGCCTTGTGCCAAGACAATAGTTTGTCTCATGAGACCTGCCGATGCATCGAAGAGCTATAGTGGGCTACACTCGTCACTTATTAAGTCCAATGCATTCCTCATATGAACAGGTTTAAAAATAACATAAACAATCTTATGAAAACAAGCATAAGAAATGTCAATACTTTCTCCATAAACCATGAATGGTATAAAAATAACACATCCATAGTCAAACATATCAGAAAACATTCAATACAATATGGAAGTTTTTTATCATAATAAATCAACTTCAAATAAACATAAAATTCATCAAAAGATGTTGATATAGATGAAATCAAAACTATTTGAGAGAAATATTTCTTTTTTTGAAATTATTTATAAGTCATATAATTATAAAAGAAAACATCTAAATTGAAAATATTCTTATAATCTTGTAAGGGAAGATTTTACGTTTTTATAATGGCGGAAAATAGCCGCACCCGCCGTATAAGTTAAAAAAAGACATTCATACCTTAATTCTATCGAAAAGGTTAGAATGGACCTTGTTTGCAAAACGATGGAAAGATTCCATTATAAAAATTCAAACAAGAGTATAAATGACTTTAACACATATTCTATAAAATTGTTATAATGATTTTAAAAACATGTTTTTGAAACATGGATGTGGATGATAAAGAGGTCCCAGTATATAATTACGTATAAACAACCTCAGATAATGAAGAGATTGTAAAATAAACCCTTACCTTGTGCTTTTCCTTGGTAGAGGGTAGGTTAACCTCTCTTATAATGGTGAAATAATTGTTATTAAATTATACAAGAATCATATTCAATAATTTGATATCGTATATGATCTTTTAATATTGATTTGTTAATAATATCTTATTATTATCATCGTTTCGGGTGTTAACTTACTCGTTTTCTTTTATATGATTGGTTACATAAGTCATGTTTTATATGGATAGGTTGTATCATACTCATATACATAATGATATCAAGTCCTTAAAATTATTTTTAATCATAAAATTAGAATTATACTCGCATGGATATGATGGGGAATGAATCTCATCGCGTTCGTGGAGACGGTAGTCCGTACGTACGCACGAGCGACAATATCATTATTTTGATATTAAAATAATATATAATTGGATGTTATATCATATATGATGAATAATTATCATATTATATTTATTATTTACATCAATTACACATCATTATTATAGCCATCAAAATAATAATGTTTTGAATAACAATTACACCACGACATGGAGACGGTAAATCTTACGTACGCACGTATGGTGACATGTCATTCAAAGGATGTATGGAATACTGAATATGGTTGTACCATATTTATAATAACATCATAGTATATTTAATATACTGGGGTTATTATTTTAGAATGGAAATAACATAGAAAGAAGAAGTTTAAGAATAAACGAACTTGAAAGAGGGTGGTGAAAACATTACCTCTTCTTCGGGTTCATCCGTTTGATTTGATCAAAAGGGCTCATTAGGTTGGATTTATGATCAAAATAAGGACTCTAGGTTGAATTGATGGAATTTGAGACAATATTTGGGCTGGGATTGGCCAATCGAAAATGAATTCAAGGTGTGAATTAGTGAGAAGGGGGAGTTTCCTTTTATAAGAGCGGTGAGAGGCACCTTAGGAAAAGCTAGAAATTTTATTTTATAATAAATTAATATTTGATTTATAATGTCTCCTAAGAGGATTATTTAATTTTTAAGTTGTGGATAGGTCGAAAACCACTCAAACAATAGGTTTTAAACATGTTTGGGTCACTATAATAACTTAATCTTTTTTATTAAACTCTTAGTTAAATAGTTTGACATTTACCATGTCTCATTGAAATTTTATATTATATAGTCAATAAACATACTATAAACTTATAAGAAACACGCATGTGGTCCATTAATAATAAACATACATTATATAACTCTTTTTTCTAAACCTTATATTTTTAGGAATAGAATATCAATTAAAAATATAATAGTTTTTTTAAAAACACCTTTATGTCAATTTTGACACTATTTAATAATTGATTTTTGTTAAACTCTTATATAATTTATTAATTCTAAAAAAATTCTTTTAAGAAATACTAACATGTAATATTAACCAATAAAATTTGTGTATGTCATAAAAACTTTCTAATTATATTTATTTTAACATTTATAATAACAATTATTTGATTCTTTCATTAATAAGGAAAATACTGCATCATTATTATGTCATAAATAAATTTTATTATTCAATGTTTAAAAATTATAAATAAAATACCATTTTGTAAGAAATATTTTTAGATTTCTAATGAATATTTATAGTCTAAAATATAACATATATAACCCGAGGTAAATGTTTTTTTCTAAAAGATATATGCTTATGTCATTTTTGTATTCACTTTAACTTAATTAATATAAAGTGTCATTATCACTTACAAGTGGATCCATGGGGTCCCAAAATCGATCCAAATATTCCCATGGTCGTATATTCATCCACCAATAGGGTTAGTACACGTTTTAGGATAATTTATTATTATAATAATATTATTTTTTACCCTTTCTTACCGGATTTACCCTTTAACCATGGTAAATTAAATATTTACCGAAATAATTATTCAAATTGCCTAAAAATAAAGGTTACCCATTTACAAAATTTGAACCTACTGATTCTAAATATGGAATCCATTTTTATAAATTCAAAACACAGAAGTTGCAGAAATTAATTTATAATTAATTCCCGCTGTCAAAACAAAAAGCATGTTTTTAAGAAATTATAACTATCAAAATATTGACACTTGTTTATATCCGGTTTAAATGTGAAATTACATCCAGTGAAAAGAATTTTATTAAATGGTAAAAATATATTCTAAATATACTTTAAAACCAACAAAATTTATAATTTATCACTATTAATTATTTTGATTAAAAAATGCCTTTCTAATTAAAATTTAG
The DNA here is from genome assembly GCA_963277665.1 of Viscum album. Classification (NCBI taxonomy): domain Eukaryota; kingdom Viridiplantae; phylum Streptophyta; class Magnoliopsida; order Santalales; family Viscaceae; genus Viscum; species Viscum album. The sequence goes on from OY728146.1 coordinate 657,565,226, forward strand.
TAATTTTCACTATTCATCAAAATATGAAAGTTATCGGAAATATACCAAAAATTCACCCTAAGATAATTTTGATATTCCAAATCCAAAAATGAAGTCCATTTTTAAAAATAAAATGTATAAAATTTCAAAAAGTGGGTATTAATATCCATAATGGTTAGTTTGATTGGTTGGGGTGTGTGTTAGAACTCAAAGTTGTGTACAACACATGCTATTGTATTAACCAAAGAGATGTGTACCATGGAAGCTTAGGGTGTTACATTATCCCATCCTTCAAATAATTTCAACCTTAAATTTCTAGAATACTACTGCATAAAAATACTCGGGTGGTTCTTTATCATAAGTTTCTCGAGTTCCCACGTTGCCTCTTCCATCTTATGGTTTTTCCATATAACTTTTACCAGACAAGTCGTCCAGTTTCTCAGCAATTGTTCTCTCGTATTAAGAATCTTGATAGGGTCTTCGCAATAATATAGATCGGGTTCCAGTTCTAATTCCTCCTAGGTGAGTACATGCGTTGGGTCAGGCATGTATTTTCTCAACAGCGATATGTGGAACACATCGTGATCATTGGAGAGACTTGGAGGCATTGACAAATGGTAAGCTACAATCCCAATTCGTTCTAGAATTTCGAATGGTCTGATTTACACAGGACTCAATTTTCCCTCCTTACAGAAATGTATAACACCCATCCATGGAGATACCTTCATGAAAACACGATCTTCTACCTAAAATTCTATATCCTTCTTTTGGTTGTCAGTATAGCTCTTCTGCCTACATTGAACTGATTTGATGTGGTTTTGGATTACCTTTACCTTTTCCATTGTTTCCACCACTTGTTCTGGGCCTATGAGTTTTCTTTCACCAACATCATCCCAATAGGTTGGTGTGCGACATCTATTTCTGTATAATGCTTCATATGGTGCCATATGAATACTCGAATGGAAACTATTGTTATAGGAAAATTCTACCAGAGGTAAATATTGATCCCACATACCCTGAATGTCATGTGAGCAGGATCTAAACATGTCTTCTAAGGTTTTAATAGTTCGTTCTGATTGTTCATCTGTTTGAGGGTGGTAAGCAGTGCTCAAACGAAGCTCAGTATCCAAGGCCTTCTGAAGACTCTTCCAGAATCATGAAGTAAAAGGGGGATCACGATAAGAATCAATCGATAGGGGTACTCCATGAAGTCTCACATCTTCATTAATATATAGTCTTTCTAGATGTTCAAGTGGTAAATCTTACCTTATAGAAAAAAATGTACTAACTTGGTAAGAAGATCAACAATGACCCATATTTCATCATTCCTTCTTGGAGTCTTTGGTAGTCCCATGACAATGTTCATCGTGATATTATCCCATTTCCACTCATGTATGGGAATAAGTTGAAATACTCCACTAGGCGGTTTCCTTCTATCTTTCAGTCGTTGAAAAACCATAAATCTTGACACAAAATCAATAATATTTCTCTTCATGTTGTCGCACCAATAATGTTCCTTTAAATATCTATACATTTTGGAGCTCCTAGGGTGTATTGTGAAATTGGAACTATGATCCTCATCCAACAATTTCCTTTTTTGATCAGGTATACCGGGAACACAAAGTCTCCTCCCAAATTTAAAAATTCCATCTTCATACACAAATTCATTTAGTCTCCCATCATTCACACCTTTAATCTTTTTTTTAACTCTTAATCATCGTCCTGAGAACTCTTTATCCGTTCTAGTAATGATGGTTTAGAAACCATTTAAAAATGTATTTATGTTTCACCTTCCACTGTGATTCCCATATCCATCTTTACTAAATCCATGAAAATTGCATCCCTTTCAACTCTCATCTTGTTAAAAACTCCATGATCATTTCTGCACAAAGCATCTGCCACCTTATTTCCCTTCCCTGGGTGGTAGTGTATCATGCAATCATAATCCTTGAGTAGTTCAAGCCATATCCTTTGCCTCATGTTGAATTCTTTCTATGAGAAAATATACTTTAAACTCTTGTGATTAGTATAAATCTCACATTTTTCACCATAGAGATAGTGTCTCCAAATCTTCAAAGAAAATATTACAGTTTCAAACTCAAGGTCATGAGTAGGATAGTTTTTCTCATTAATTTTCAGCTGTCATGATGCATATGCGATAACTCTATCATTCTGTATAAGGACACAAACAAGTCATTTCTTTGATGCATCACTCTAAATAATGAACCCATTATTCCTCGATGGTAGAGTCAATATTGGAGAATTGACTAATATTTTCTGATGTTCTTCAAAACATTCTTCATACTCTTTTGTCCAAACAAATTTCACTCCTTTACGTGTGATATTTGTTAATGGGTTAGCCAATGGAACGAAATTCTAGATGAAACGATGATAATAACCTGCTAAACCAATAAAACTACATTCCCCGGTTATAATTGATGGTGCTGGACATTATTGGATTGCTCTGGTCTTTGAAGCATCAATATAGATTATATATTTTGAGAAAATATGGCCTATAAAATAAATCTCCTGAATCCAGAATTCACACTTTCTAAACATCCAATATAATTCATGTCTTCTCAGAGTCTTCAGGATAATTAGAAAGTGATTTTAAAGATCTTCATAGATTTTATAATATACCAAGATATCATCAATAAATACCACCAAAAAATCATCGATTTATTCTATGAAAACTCTATTCATTAGCTCCATGAATACACAGGGTGCGTTAGTCAATCCAAAAGGAATTACTGTAAACTCATAATGCCCGTACCTGGTTCGAAATGCTGTCTTCGGAATGTCTTCCTTCTTCACACACAACTGATGGTATCCAGAGTGAAGGTCAATCTTTGACAAGTATTGAGCTTCATGAAGTTGGTCAAATATATCATCAATGTGAGGTAGGGGATACTTGTTCTTTATTATGATAACATTAATTTCCATGTAGTTGCTACATAACCTCATAGATCCATCTTTCTTTTTAACAAAAAGGACTTTGGCTCCCCATGGAGAAACACTATGGAGAATAAATTCATTTTTACTCAATTACTCTATTTGATTCTTTACATCAACTAATTAGACAGTGTCCATTATATAAGGGGTCTTCGATATAAGCTTTGAACCTGGAATTAAATCAATGGAAAACTCAATTTCTCATTCTGGAGGATGTAAAGGTAAATCTTCCGGAAACACATCTACCTATTCTTTCACAATAGGTACATCCTCTAATTGAACATTCCTTTCCTTACACATAGTTATTTCATTATCTTCCCCCCCCCCCAATAATTAAATTTAGTTGAGCTACTGGGTGTGGATCTAGGTAAGAATCAGGTGGGGATGATTCTGCTCTAATGATAATGTGTTTTTTATCATCATCATAAAAAATCGTAACCTCCTTCTTCTTACAATATATCTTGGAATCATGGTCCAAAATCCAATCCATAATGAGGATTATATCATATTCAATCATAGGTATGACGATGAGATCAATGGATAAAGAACATTTAAGTGCACTAATGGGGACTTATTCAAAAAACATTGTTTCAATGATACTTCCAAAAAGAGTTTTACCTGAAAACTCCCTTGTTAGATGAAATTGTAAATATCAAATTTTCTTAGCGAACTAGGAAGATATGAAACAATGTGATGATCCAAAATCAAATAATGCATTTACTAAACATGAGGAAACCATTAAATTACCTGTCACCATGTCTTTCGGAGCTTCTACCTTAGTAGTAGTGATATAATAATGTTGGCCTTGATCCCTTGGCCTTTTCTGAGGTAAGTTCCCCTGATGCTTAGAATATTCATTTTCATAATGTCCCATATCCCTGAAGTTATAGCATTGATCATTGATAGCTTCTTTCTTCCCCTTGAAATCACGAGCTTGGTGGCCTTTTTCACCACACTTGTAAAAGAATCCCATTTCATTCATGCAAGTACCTTGGTGTTTCTTCTAACATTTACTACAGGATGGATATTAAACTTTTTCCTTCTTCCCCGTATTTCCATTTCTATAGTGATCAACAGATCTCTTCTTCCCTTGATTTTCTTTAAGGTTGTATGACTTAGATAATTTTTTTTCTCTCTTGATAGTGCATTAGACAATATCTTCATACAATGAGAAGTATTGGGAGACTAATGCTCAATGGATAAAGGATTTTAACCCAAAAATTAAATGATCAATATTACATCTTGGGTTACATATATAATCTGCAACATACCTTTCTAACCTTGTAATGTTAGCCTCATACTTTGCGATATTCTCATCCTCCATTTGCCTCAGACTCAGAAATTGCCTTTCCATATCTGCTCGATGGTCACAAGGAATGTATTTTTCTAAGAATATCTCTTTGAACTCCCTCAATTACATATTTTATACTTCATCATCTTCCTTCATGTTTTGAATCAATGACCACCATTGATCAGCATCTCCAGTGAGGTGGTAAACTGCCATGATAACTTTTTCTCTTTCACCACTCCCTAAGGCATCGTCAATTTTCACTAAGGAATTTATCCATTGATCACCCACTAATATATTTGTACTCACATTGAATTTTGGTCATTGTTTCCTCATTAAGAGATCTAACATTGATCCTCCACGCTGCAGATCAGGGTGCTCCATATGGGTGAGCTTATTATTCATAACCTGAGTGAGTTGGCCTAGTATGTTGATTAGCTGATCTACACCACTTGCATCACCAGCTACACTATAAATATCTTGAGAAGGAGGGAAATCCCTACATGGAGTACACGCATTGATATGGTTTCCACTTCTTCCACTAGGACCCATTTCTAAAAAATTGAATAAACTAGATTAGTTTATGAATTATAATACATAATTCCAAACTTCAAAAGCACTTAACAAAAATTGAACAGTTTATGGATATTATTCATAATAATAAAAAATGTTTTTTTAGGAAATATATACTCAGAAACCCTTCATAATGGTTTTTAATGAAAATGATAATTAACCTAATCATATCCCCTGAGGGTGTCATAACAATAGTTCAGCAAGGCCTGTTGTCGTGCACCAGTTCCCGTTCGAGTCTAGCTGAAAGCGGTGTTTCTGGGTTTCACCACTAGGTACATCTTTGCCGAAGCCACCTCTACCTGCTCGTATCCATAGAGGGATGAATTTCTTGGAAAACTCACAAAATCTCTACAATACCAAAATTATTGGAATGTGTTTTATACTAATCCTCAAAGTCCATCTTAGGTCTATGTGCTCAAATCAGAGTTTATCTAAATCTAGCTCCCAAGGTTTGTACTAAAATTCCTTTAATACTAACTATAACGCCTCAACCCTAGTTACCCAGAGTCGGTGAATTATTTCATAACATTGGCATGATCAGAAAAGATCAAGTCTCGAATGACGGATTAGTTTAGTATCCTTGGAATCACTAGATACATTCTTAAAGCTTACATTACATCATAAAGTGGAAAATACAACAACATCGTGTCTCCACACTCATATCCCCTCATATTATACCTACAGGTCATTCATAAAATACTTCTTCACATCCAAGGAAATATAAAACATAGAAAGGGGTGATCACAAATTTCCAGAAAGGATAAAAATATAGCAGAAACATTCCTAAAGAAGCATAATAATTTGAGGAAATGTATATCTAAAACAAAACCATTTTAAACTTGAACTTCATCATAATATGGCAGAAATAAAATGAAATAATTCCATTTATTTATTCACATGGATATTCTACTAGCCAAATAAACACATGAAATATCAATAACCCCTTTCATAATGATGGAATGCACAATTCTAGACTATCATAACCACAGAGTCAAGGCCTTGTGCCAAGACTACAAATAAGATTTTGTCAAGGCCTTCTTCCAAGACACTAGTTTGTCTCATGAGACCTAACGATGCATCGAGGAGATATAGGGGGCTTCACCTGTCACTTATTAAGTCTAATACATTCCTCATATAAACAGGTTTAAACATAACATAAACATTCGTATTAAAACTAGAAAATGAAATGTCAATACTTTATCCATAAACCATGAATGGAATAAAAATAACACATCCACATTCAAACATATCACAAAACCTTCAATAAAATATGGATGTTTTGTATCATAATAAATCAACATCAAATAAACTTAAAATCCATCCAAAGATATTGACATAGATGAAATCAAAACTATTTGAGAGAAATATCTATTTTTTTGAAATCATTTAAAAGTCATATAATTATAAAAGAAAACATTTACTATTAAACTGTTTTTATAATCTTGTAAGGGATGCTTCGACAATTTTATAATGGCGCAAAATAGCTGCCCCCGCCTTATATGTTAAAAAATAAATTCTCACCTTTATTCTGTCGAAAAGGATAAAAAAGTCCTTGTTTGGAAAATGACGGAATGATTCCATTATAAAAAGTCAAATAAGGGTATAAAAGACTTTAATTCATACTCTATAAAATAGTAAGAATGATTTTAAATACATTTTTAAGAAACATGGATGTTGATGATAAAGAGGTCCCAGTAGATAATTACGTATAAACAACCTCAGATAATAAAGAGATTGTGAAATAAACCCTTACCTTGTACTTTTCCTTTTTTGAGGGTAGTTTAACCTCCTGTATAATTTTGAAATAATTGTTATTAAATTATACAATAATAATATACATTAATATGATATCATATAAGATCTTATAACATTGATTTGTTAATAATATCTTATTGTCATCGTCATTTTGGGTGTTAAATTACTCATTTTATTTTATATGTTTGGTAATATAAGTCGTGTTTGTTATGGATAGGTTGTAGCTCATTCATATATAGAATGATATCAAGTCCTTAAAAATTATTTTAAATCATCAAATTAGAATTAGACTTTCACGGATACGATGGGGAATGAATCTCATCGTGTTCGTGGAGATGGTTGTCCATACGTACACGCGAGTGACAATATCATTCTATTGATATTAAAATAATATATAATTGGATGTTATATAATATATAAAGAATCATTATAAGGCTATATTTATTATTTACATCAATTACACATCATTATCATATCCATCCAAAAAATAATGTTTTGAATAATAATTACACCACGACGTGGAGATGATAAGTCGTACGCACGTACGTATGGAGACATGTCATTAAAAGGATGGATAGAATACTAAATATGGTTGTACCATATTTATAAAAATATCACAGTATATATAATATACCATAGTTATTATTTCAGTTTGGAAATAACAATGAAAGAAGAAGTTGAAGAAGAAAGGAACTTGACAGAGGTTGGTGAAAACATTACCTCTTCTTTGGGTTCTTCCTTTTGATTTGATCCAAATGGATCCTAAGGTCGGCTTTCTGATCAAAATAAGGCCTCTAGGTTGAATTGATGGAAGTTGAGAGAATATTTGGGCAGGGTATGGCCGATCCGAAAGGCTTTGAAGGTGTCAATTAGTGAGAAGGGGGAGTGCCCTTTTATAAGAGGGTTGAGGGGCACCTTAGGAAAATCTAGAAATATTATTTTATAATAAATTCATATTTGGCTTATAATGGATCAAAAGTGGATTATTTAAAGATTAAGGTGGGGATATGTTAAAAACCACTCAACCAATACGTTTTATATAGGTTTGAGTCACTATATTAACTTTATCATTTTTATTTAACTCTTAGTTAAATAGTTTTACATTTACCATGTCTCTTTGTATTTTTATATTATATAGTCAATAAACATACTATAAACTTCCAAGAGACCCCTAAGTGGTCCATTAATAATAAAAATAGCATTATTTAATTCCTTTGGCCGAAATATTGATTTTTAGGAATAGAATATCAATTAATAATATAATAGTTGTTTTAAAAAATCCTTTATGTCAATTTTGAGACTATATAATAATTTATTTTTGTTAAAGTCTTAAAAAATTTGTTAATTCGAAAACAATTCACTTCAGAGATCCTAACATGTCATATTATCCAATAAAATATGTGTATGTCATCAAAACATTCAGATTATATTTATTATAACATTTATAATACCAATTATTTGATTCATTCATTAATAAAGAAAATACTTCATCATTATTGTGTCACAAATAAATTTAATTATTCAATGTCTAAAAATTATAAATAAAATACCATTATGTAGGAAATATTTTTATATTTCTAATGAATATTTATAGTCTAAAATATAACATATATAACCCTATGTAAAAATGGTTCTTATAAAAGTTATATGCTTATGTCATTTTTGTATTTACATTAACATAATTAATATAAAGTATCATTATCACTTGCAAGTGGATCCATAAGGTCCCAAAATCGACCCAAAGATGTCCATGGTCGGACATGTATCAACTAATAGGGTTAGGACACATTTTATGGTAATTTATTATTATTATAATATTATTTCTTTACCCTTTTTTTACCGGATTTAGCTTTTAACCATGATAAATAAAATATTTACCGAAGTAATTATTCAAAATGTCTAAAAATAAAAGTTAACCATTTATACAATTTGGACCTCTTGATTCTAAATTTGGAATAAATTTTTATAAATTCAAAACATAGAATTTGTTGAAATTAATTCAAAATTAATTCTCGTTGTCAACACAAAAAGATTGTTTTTAAAAAATAATAAATATCAAAAGATTGACACAAGTTTCAGTCTGGTTTAAATGTGAAATTCTGTTCAATGACCAAAATTGTATTAAATGGTAAAAATATATTCTAAATATATTTTAATACCACTCAAATTCATAATTTATCAATATTAATCATTTTGATTTAAAAAAGTTGTTTTAATTAAAATTTAGTAATTTTTACTATTCATCAAAATATTAATGTTATTAGAAATGTACCAAAAATTCACCCTAAGATAATTTTCATATTCTGAATCGAAAAAAAGTCTATTTTGAAAGATAAAATGTATAAAATTTCAATATGTGGGTATTACTATTCATAACAGCTAGTTTGATTGGTTATGGTGTTTGTTAGAACTAGAAGTTGTGTACAACACACGCTACTGTATTATGCAAAGGGAAGCGTACAGTGGAAGCAAGGGGCATTACAACATATCTTATATTAAGAAGATGTGTTGATTTGTCATGGCGATCATCACTGACCCAAATCACATCATTCCTTCTATGAGTGTTTGGTGGTCCGATGAAAAATTTCATTATAAATATAGGCGCCAAAATATTGCATGAAAGGAAGGGACGAAAAAGAAGGCTGGCACGCTGCCTCGCGAAGCACCGATGCGAAGCACCTCGAGCATCGCGGTCTCGTGAAACTCCAGAGGCGGTAACTCTCCGCGAACGCATTTGATGTTCGAGAGCCCGCCGCGAAGCTCCATAGGCGGTAACTCTTCACAGACGACGTTGACGTTCGCGAGCGCGCCACGAAGCACCTGAGGTGGCACCCGAGTTATGCTTCGCGGTGCCCCTTCCCTATAAATACTGGATTCTCCCTGAGTCCCGAGGATGGACAATCTGACCGTTCGGCTTCTCCTCTCCCGAATCATGAAGCACTCTTTGCCATGGGAATCATGAGCTCTGCGAGGTACTTCTACTTCGCGAGACGCCTTTTCTTTGTCTCATTTTGAGCCCCTCTCCCGAGAGGGATGCCCTTCGCGAAGATCAAGGGCATTCGCGAAGGAAGGGGATTCCCAGGGGAACCCGGGTAGCTGCGGAGCGTTTATGCTTCGCGAAACACCCAAGATGTACTAGTGATCCCTATGCTAAGGTAGGATTGCTACACATCGCGAAGCACACTACTTCGTAGCACCCTGCTTCGCGAGGCACCCCTTCTTCGCGAGGCAGTTCTCTGTGAATACTGTTCCACTTCGCGAAGCACCCTCGACTCACACCTATGCCCCATGCTAAGGCCAAGGCACTCTGTTTCGCGAAGCACACTCCTTTTCTTGGCAATTCCTCTTCCCGTGCAACCCTCCAGGTTTGCACGATGTGATTTCAAAGTCCCATGGACAATACCACCGGTAGCGTTGCTTCACCTAATGCTTCATCGCATAGGCACGCTAAAGGCTATTTCTTTTTTGCATAGCCATGCTAAAGTGGACCCTTTGATGGTTTGCTCCACAACCCCCCTTGACTATGGCCTTACTGGTACCTTCCCTTCCCCAAGGACTAGAGGGTACCGGTTATGTAAGTCCTAGGGGTGCGGAGTGAACCCACCTCATCTGAGCTGCAGGACGTTACACTGCAAAGCATCACGTCCTCAACACATGACGTTAAACTATGACCCTGCCTCATGTCTCTCACGAAGGGTCCCCCCAGCTCGAACATTTTTTACGCCACTCGTCTCCACCAGAGTGGAATCACCCATCCACAAGGGATGATATCATCCTTATTGGAGTGGCGTATGTTCTCAGGAGAAGGGCGACCCTAGTTCCCCAACGAATGGCTGCACCCCTGCATCTCCGTACTTTTCCACTACCAAGGTCAGTGGAGGGCGTGATAGGGAACGAGGCACCTCCCATTGTTGTTCCCGAATCCCTCTTTCTCTGCGCTTTGTTGCACTCCGGGCCTCCATCCTGGAGTAAGTCCCAGCACCATGGACCGCCTAACGTGTAATCCCCTCTTCTCTTCTCACAGACGCACCCTTCACGATGTGATCGTCAGGTCCTTGCAACCTCTTGTTTCTCACACCGAGCATGACTCACGTGGGCTTAGAGTGAGCACCGACCCTGACCCATACCATCAGCAAACTATGAGGACATTGATCCGTTTCAAGGCATGGTACGTAGGAAGCCTCCATGAGGTTCAAGCCACATTACTCGGTCATTCATTCACATCGAGTTTCTCCCTCATCCAGCATGACGTTAAACTGCACGCCCCGTCCCGCATGACGTTAAACTACATACCCTCGTCCAGCATGATGTTAAACTGTATGCCCCTTTTCCCGCAAGACATTAAACTGCACACCCATTTGAACTACGAGGTCTTTGATCCATGTCAAGGCATGGTACGTAGGAAGCCTCCACAAGGTTCAAGCCCACCCATCATCCAATTCACGTCGAGTTCTACCTTCGTCCAGCATGACTTTAAACTGCATTCCAGTTTGACGGCAAGCCGTTGGGACCAACCTGAACTACAAGGACTTTGATCTATGTCAAGGCATGGTACGTAGGAAGCCTCCCCGAGGTTCAGGCCCAACAATCATTGGCCCAGACCGTCTCCTTGTCGGTGTGCCACCCCCCCCATTTTCACCCGAACTACGAGGACTTTGATCCATGTCAAGGCATGGTACGTAGGAATCCTCCCAGAGGTTCAAGCCCATCTCCCATCAGACCAAGGTCCCTCATTTACGTCGGTTCACCGACACCCACCGCCTGTCGTTTATTCATGTCCGGGTTCACTACCGTCCGACATGATGTTAAACTGTATTCCATCAATCCTTTGAACTACGAGGACATTGATCCATGTCAAGGAATGGTACGTAGGAAACCTTCCCAAGGTTCAAGCCCACCACTAGTGGACCCACGGGTCTACTTTCATGTCAGTCCACCGATGAAACCCTTTGAACTGTGAGGTCATTGATCCATGTCAAGGCATGGTACGTAGGAAGCTTCCCCGATGTTCAAGCCCACCACCCATCGGACCAAGGACCACCTTCACGTCGGTTCGCTGACGATGCACATCGGACCAAGGGCCACCTTCACGTCGGTTCGCTGGCGATGCCCATCGGACCAAGGTCCACCTTCATGTCAGTTCGCTGACAACATCCATCGGGCCAAGTTCCACCTTCACGTCAGTTCACCGACACCATCCCAAACTACGCGGACATTGATTCCCTACCACAGGGATACGTAGGAAGCCTCTTCAAGGCTGAATCCCAACTTCACTGTCACCCTTGCGATGGTCCCATTTCATTCCCTCTCCACTCCATTCATCCATCTATCACCCATCTTGATTCTCACCCGGACCATCATATCTCGGTGAGACCATGTCGATACCCTCCTCTTTACAGCTGCCCATGGGCTGGTCCCCGTATCAACACCCCTTCAAGGGAAATCCCTCAATCCGATCTATCCTAGCTAATGCTCCGGTCGGGTTGATCCGTCTTCGCTGGACGTTAAACTCGTGGCGTACCTTGTGTTAAAACACGGGAAGCTGAGGAAAACCTCAGATATGTGCCTACGACATATAACTCCCCGCGCTCGATATGGTATGCCTCGGGCTTCCACGCCCTCGAGAAGCCTTGTTACCAGGGATAATAGACAGACATGCTAGGTTCCCCAGCATCCAGACACGCTAATGATGCCTCAACGTGACTACTCACCCGACTGAATGTTGCTTCCCTGACCAGACCCTTTGGAATGTCCCGACAGAAGCAGTGTAATTAACCGGCATCCATGGAAACATGGCACTTGGAAGAGTTTCACAAACAATGTTTTAAATCTATGAGGGAGACCCAGACTAGGTGATGAGTTCTGAGGAGGAATCCACAGAAGGAAGAACTGACATCCCATCATCCCGTTTCGATCACGGAGCAGACATCCCTGAATAAGGAGAGAATGCCGCCCGCCTTTGGAAAGCGGGAATGCGGGGCAACAAGCGCAGTGTGTCCTCCAACGCGGACGGACTGATGTGCACACCCCGACGAAAGCATTGGAAACAGTAATGTCAACCCATTTTCCACACAGGTATTGGAAGAGTTTTCATGATTCCTTTAGGATGTTGTCTCTCAGTCTTCACTTATTGGTAAACAAGACATCTTGACACATTGTCAGTAATTTCCTGCTTCATATTGTTTTAACAAAAATGTTCCTTAATATCACTATACATCTTAGTGATACCATGATATATAGAGAAGTTTATCTATAAGAATCATCAATGAGATCAATTTTTAATATGACTATAGAGGGAACACACAACCACTTTCCAAATTTCAAAACAATATCTTTACATATTAAGTCTATCTATCTCCCTTCACTCAAAACATTAATTTTCTTGTGAAAATCATCATCATCAGGCTGAGAACTTTTTATCCTTTCTAGTAAATATGTTTTAGAAACCATTTAGAAATTTAGGGATGTTTCACCATCCATTATAATTCCCATATACATATTTACTATATCTGTGATCATTGGATCCCATTGAAATATCATTTATATTAGATCATAATTTTTCTTTCTATTCAATGCATATACTACCATATCTTCCTTCTCTGGGTGGTAGTGTATTATTCAATCATAATCCTTAAGTAGCTCAAGCCATCACCTTTTTATCATATTTATTTTTTTGTGAGAGAATATATTTAAAACTCTTGTGATTAGTATTTATCTCGCATATTTAATTATAGATATTGTGTCTCCATATGTTCATAGAAACGATTACTACTCCTCACACAAGATAATGAGTTGGATAGTTTTGTTCATGTTTTTTTTAATTTCCACAATTCATAAGAAATAACTCTATCATTCTACATAATAATGCAACCAATTACTTTAAGTGATGAATTAATATAAATCACAAACCCATCATTTTTAGATGGTAAACTCAATATAGAAGAATTGACAAATCATCTCTTCAATTCATCAATGAATTCTTAACACTCTTTTTTCCAATGCATTCAACCCCTTTACGTGTGACTATGGTTAACGGGTTAGCCAATCAGGGAAAATTATGGATGAAACATCAATATTACCCTATTAAACCAATAATAATACATATATTGGTTCTTATCGTGGATTTTGGCCATTCATGGATTGAATTTCTCTTTGTAGGATCAAAATAGATTACATCCTTGGAGATAATATGAACAAGAAAAGAAATATATTAATGTCAAAATTCAGATTTTCTATATGTACCATATTATCATTCCTCTATGAGAGTCTCAAGAATGATTCATTAGTTATTATCATGGACTTGATAGATTTTATAATATACCAATATATCATCAATAGATACTATAGGAAAATTATCAAGATATTACTTCTACACTCTATTCATTAGATCCATGAAATCATATGGTACATTCCTCTGTATAAATAGAATTAATGTAAACTTGTAATTTCCATACCTAGTTCGGAATACTGTGTATGGAATATCTTCCTTCATTAAACAAAATTCATGAAATCTATAATGAGGGTGAATATTCTGAAAATAATGAAATACCAGAATCTGATAAAACATGTCATCAATGTGGGGGCATTGGATAGCTGTTATTTATTGTAATTTAATCGATTTCTTTATAGTCAATGAATCACCTCATTGATACATCTGTCTTATTTACAAAAAACTGGGTATCCCCATGGGGAAACACTAGAGATAAGAAATCCATTATTACTCATCACCTCTATATATTTATTTTGATCTACTAATTCCACATTTTCTATTCTACAAGGAGTCATTGATATTTAGTCTTTCACCAACGAATAAGTCAATAAAAAACGTAACACCCCACTCTTGAGGATGTCTATGTTATTACTCTATAAATACATAAATGTATTCTTATACAATATGAAGATCCCAAAATTCTAATATTTCTCTCTTCTCCCAAGGATGATGGTTTTTTCTTCCTCTCCAATAATTTCATTTAGAAGAGCTACTGGGGGTCGGTTTAAATAAGATTCAAATGATTAAGTTTATTCCCTAATGATAATGGATCGTACTTCATCCCCAAAAATCATAACATCATTCTTCCTATATTAAATTATTGTATCATATTATGATATCCAGTCCATACTGAGGATTATATCAATGTTGACCATTGGTATTATGATAAATTAATCATATAAATCTTGTTTATATGCCATAATGGGAACTTCCTAACACATAATTGCTGAAGTGATCCATCACATAGGTTTTTTGACTGACAACTCCCTTGATAATGTGAATAAAGAATATCTACTTCATAAAGAGAAATTGGATGATATAAAGGAATGTGAGGATTTAGAATTAAATAACGATTTGACTAAATTTGAAATAATTTTTAATAGAAGGACCTAGCCTTATAACATTACATAATCTTGAATTGAATGAAGAATTCATATTGATGATATTTTTAGGTTTAGAGTTATAGAGAATTATATCATAACTATTACATCTCAAAGATTACAAATTAGACACATCTACTCAGTTTCCATTTTTCCCCAAATTAAAAACTCATGAACAAAAAATTAATGTCTAGTTTATTGTTTTAGACATCCTGAAATTTCCTTGATCTCATCCTTGACCCTATTCCACTTTATGTCCAGTGAAAAACATTTCAAAAACTTGGGATGAGCATAAAAAGCTCAGTAAGGGTTATAACAATACGAAGTGAAAACATTAGTCCATGTACACATAAGAATCAATGAAATCATACATTACACATCAAACATTAGCACTTCAACATTCCTCCTGAAATCATAAGATTTATGAATAACTCATAGAAATCATAAGACATAAAGGAAACTCGAGGCATTCATAACATTATCTCATAGGGAGTAACCCTCATGGTTATGTTTGGAATACCCATCATAGTATATTACCTAAATCTCTTTGGAGAAACCTTAGAGTTTAACCCCTTCATGTTACCCAATGCATTGTAGAGATATATTGGGCTCACCCGCCCATAGTTTATCACAGAACCACCCGACTTTATAAACAATGCCCAAGAACCATTACATAATCGTATCACATAAAAAATGCATCAAGGAAACATAAAATTTCCACATTTCTATCACAAGATATCCATAAAACACATTGATATAATAAAAAAATTATAGAAAACATTAACCATACTGAAATAAAGGAAAATTAAAACATGGTATTTATTTCTCATTTAAAAAATTTTATGTCTTATAGATGAAGTCGAAGCTCAAATAATGGTCACAACGGCGGAGAAGTCGTTGTCGCCACATATGTACGACAAATACATTCCCTTTTGTCATTTTGTAAAACGATTAATATAGAAATATTCCTTTTGAATAAAAGTAAAAGTCAAAGGGTTTTATACACTATATAAAAGGAAGTTTTGTATAAAACAAAATATGCCTCAATGAAATGAGATTGAGACAAAGTCCCATTCAAGTTCATATAAATGAAGTAAGAATTTATCAATGAGATGATTATGTGTAGAAATAGAATATCCACACAATGGTTAGTGGAAATTACAACATAGAGATTCCACACATAATCATGGAATAATAAAATCAGGAAGTAGAGGTTTAACCCAATGAATTGAAAGTGGGTTAAGAAGTTCCCTTACAGAAATTTGACAGCCTAACGACGTCACTTTAGAATTCATAAAAAGGGATGATGAGTGATAAAAAGGGGTATCATATAACTTGGAAATAAAAATTACAGCAATAAAGATATATAATAACATATCCCATCATAATAATATTAAAAGACCAAACAAAAAGTAGTCTTTTAAAATGAGGAGGGTGAAAGGTTCCCTTACCGATTTGGGTATCCTTCGAAACGTACACCCCGTGAAAGAAGGGTCATACAATGATGGTTTAAATACCCATAAATTAAATTATATTACATAAATAGTATAATAAGGGGTAGTACATATACCACTCAAAGTAAATAGTAGGAAATGTAGCATAGATCTCCCGGGAATAAAAGTTAGATGGAACATCCCTTACGAAAACTCGACAGCCTAACAGCGCCACTTAAAATTTCATAAAATCAATTGATGAGAGTAAGAGGGGGACTCTCATCATATGAAAATAAAAATTACATTATGTTTAATATAAAATAACATCCTCCAACATAAGAACATGGAGCATAAAATAAATTATATAAAAGAGATTACTTGAAAAGAAAGAGAGAGGTCGGATCCCTTACCTCGTGTCTGACTTGACTCGATCGTTCTTTAATCTCCTAATAATAAACTAGAGTTAATTTATACTTTCTTAATAACCTTTTATAACTTCATTATTCCTTTTATATCATTTATTACCGTTTTATGAACATCATGTAATTATTTAAGTTAATAACAGTCGTTTTTTCGATCATTGGTACTTGAGTCAAAAATAAAATTCTTATAATTACAAGATGTTCAGGTGGTAAAATATCCATTTTATGCAGAAATATATTCATGATTTAGATATCATATATATCATATATATCAAGTATATAAATTCATTTGTAATATTACATAAAATTTAGTGGTATGAAATGGAATGCACCATTAATGGAGACGGTAAGCCGTACGTACACATGAACGTTACATTCATTTATATTTCATATTCAATGGAATGGAATCGTAATGGTATTAAGGTACATTATAATTCCAGTATAATATCATACATAATATTTTTAACACCATATTTTACATTTCCCACATATGGTGTTAACGATTTAAATCACTTTGAGGGGTGGTAGTCCGCACATCCAAAAAATGAAATTATCGCGTTTATCCACAATGGAAATCATAAAGGTATGCCATAAATGATAATTACAGAAGCATAAGGAAAACAGAAATATAATATATATCATATATAAATATTGTTAAATCTTAATGGCCACCATGAAAGGTTTTAAAAGAAGAATTAACAATCATCGTTTCGTGAGGTAGTAATCCGCCGTCTATATAAACAATATGTTCCTTAACCATTAGACGGAGGTGTATGTAAGTTTAGGTTGAATAATTCTCATAAAAACATCCTAATATATTTATGATATTGGTGTTGTTACAAAAGATATTAATAAAAAGATTTTAGGGGGTTGAAGAAGCAAAATAAAATAAAAGAACATAACAGAAGACATTACCTTTAAATCGGGTAAGTCTTCTTGGTTTGAACCAAAAGGGTTTATTTAAGATATTTCTACCTATGTTAAGGATACTATGATTAATAGATGGATGTGGAGAGATTAAATGAGAATTTTGTGTCTGAGACAATGGCATGAGAGCTGTGGGTAAGGTGGTAGATGTGGGGGACTTTTATAAGTGGGAGGAGGGGAACTCTTGGAAAGTCATGAAAAGTTACATTATTATAAAATGATCTTCGGATATTAAAGGTCCCAAAATTATATATTTCAAGGATAAGGTGATAAGGGTTCAAAATCCACCCATATAATATGTTTTTGACAAGTTTAATTCTTATATTTCACATTATCTTTTAATTTTATTTAAATCGTTCATTAATGAGGTAATCACTGCATCATCATGGTGTCATAAATAAATTAATTTATAATATTTATAAAATTTTTCAAAAAAAATACTATGATGCAGGAAATATGTTTATATTTCCAATGACTATTTATAGTCTTAGATATTGTTTATGTAGACAAAATTAAAATCGTTTTACTTAGGTGTTACATACTTTGGTTACATTTTCCTTTCATTAAAATATTATGATAAAAGGGTGACTATCACACTAAAGTGATTCCATGGGGTCCCAAAGATTGGAACAGGGCATCACACGATCGTCCATGACACCACCAGTAGCATTAGGACACATGTTGGAGTCATTTGGTATTATTATGATATTATTTTATTACCCTTAACTACCTGATTATTAACTAATCACGACAATTAAAGATAATTACTATCGTTACTATTCATAATGTCCAAAAACAAAAGTGTCTTAATTACATAATTTGGACCTTTTGATAAAAAATATGGAATCCATTTTACCAAATTTCAAACACAGAAATTGTATTAATTAATTTAAAATAATTCCCATTGTCAAAACCAAAGATGGGTTTTTAAGAAGTAAAATCTATCATAAGATAGATTTGTTTTTATATCCAATTTAAATGTAAAATTACATACAATGACCATAATTGTATTAAATGATAATAACCTAATTAGATTAAACCTTAAAAACAATTAAAATTACAGTCTAACTGTATAAATAATTTTGATGAAAAGGCGGTTTTGAATTAAAATGCAGTATTTTTCACTATTCATTGAAAATGAACATTTGTCTGAAATATACCAAAAATTCACCCTAAGATATATTTGATATTCCAAATAAAAAAATGATATCAATTTTAAAAAATTCAAGACATAGAATTTTCATTAATTAATTTTATAATTCAATTCCCGCTGTCAAAAGAAATAGCGTGTTTTTAAGAAACAATTTCTATTAAAAGATTGACACTCGTTTATGTCCAATTTCAAAGTGAAATTAATTCCAATTACCAACATTGAATTGAATAGTAAAAATATATTCTAATTGAACTATAAAACAATTTCATGAGATAATCTAATCATACAAATAAATTAGATTAAAAAGATGTTTTGAATTAAAATAAAACAATTTTCACTTATTCATTAAAAATGAACTTTATCGGAAAAATAACAAAACCATACACAAATTAAATTTTGATGTTCCAATTGCAAATAAAGATTTTATTTGGTCCAATATAATTTTTAATAGTAAACAATACTATTTGTAATGATGGTTCTCTAGCAAATGTTGATAAATCGACCTTTTAGTGAATATTATAGTATTTCTGCTTAAAATTGAATTTTTTTCTTATTTTAAGCCTTTATCTTTTATTGGATAAATGAAAAAATATTTATCAAACATATATAATAATATTTTAGTTATTTCTATTCATTCCTTCCAATACAACGGCTACCTGTTAACTACTATTTGAAATAATATTATTATATTATTATTATGCATCGTAAGATTTCAACGAAACTCCTTGTTGCGTATTAGGTACGCCATCGAATATAGCATCCCATTTAAAGTAATATTAATATTTTATTGACAAATATGAATAAATATGAAAAAGTTATATTCTTTATTTACCTGGGATGTTACATCCTTCCCCCCTTTGGGGAATTGCATCCTCGTAATTTTATAATTGGGCTTGAAAACATCATTGAATGTCCCACATCGGAACAAGAGTCAGTAAAATTATCACTTTAAAATAAAAATAGAGAAGTAAAAAGGTCACCCGAGTTAACCCATACTAGGATTACATGTAGGAGAACATGGACATGGAAGAGAAAACAAAGGGTCATGTTCTGATGGCGAGTGATAGAAAACATGTCTAGGATAATGTTAACCACTAGAAAATCACAAACTTGTGATGGGTTAAATTGTATTTGATTCCCCAATTAGAAAAATTAATAGACAACATTTTTGTTTTATTTTACTTTTCATTGAGGAATTTATTTATGAACTTAACTAAAACATAAGGAAATATACCTACTTGTCATGTTGAATTTCAATTTTTACTAGATTTCTTACACAAACTAATATTTTCTCCAAAAGAGGAATAATTAGGATGACTTGTTCACAATAATAGAACTATAATCAACTTCTAGAATATCACCTAATACACAAAAAAGAGCTATATATTTCCCATGTATTTATACCTTAACCACATCCAAGACCAAAAATGATAGTACAAGATCAGATAATGCCCAAAAAAGATAATCCTTTATAAAAACAAAATCTATTCTTAGTCTCCAAAATTTGTCCAACAAAACCCAAAGTTAAACAAAGACCATTCGATAAATAATTGTACATAAAATTATTAAAAGTAAACCAAACTAAGATTGCAACCCAAATCTTTAAAAGATTTAATGGCATAGTCTTCCAAGGTAAATATTAATATTTATCTCTAAAAAACATCAGTTTCTCTTAAAGTCTCATATTGAAAATTAATTAACCTAATCATATATCCTTCATGATAGGTCCATAATTTTCTAGATAACAAAAAATCAACTTATTCTTGATTTATTAAATAATCTAACTAAAAATAATTTGTCATACTAACTAGGGACTTCGCGTAGTCCAGTGGTAGGAACTAAATACCAGTCGCACTATGGTTGTGGGTTCAATTCCCACAGCTTTTTCCGACATGACGGGTTTTCACATGGTTTGCATGTTTTCCTTTTCCCAAAACTATATATTTCTTAAAACTTTCCCCAAAAAGAGGTAAAATCATAAAAAATAACCATAACATAATTTAACCTCAATTTTATCTCATGCCTTTCATTTTCCATCATAACATATAGTAACCCATAATTACCTCAAAAGTAAGGATTATATAAACCCTAATTGTTACATTTAGAATTATTACCTGAACTTCCACGTCGAGTTGGTTATCTCGTACATGATGCATTAGTGAACTCACCAAGTTTCAAGTGGTTAATCATGACTCCTGATATTTGGTCAAGAAAAACCACAAGAGTTCCCATTGCAGATCCCATATAATTCAGTTGTTCTTTCAAAAAACTATCACAGTTTTCTTCACATCCACTGTTACTTTGGTGCCTTCTCGATCCATCCATTTACTAAAACGAAAAAGTTCAGTTTGAGTATATCATTAGAATCATCATATAATACTAAGATATAATTATTCATGTTATCTTAAACTCATTCACTTTATCTAAAACTATGACTCTTTCTAAAATCCTAACCATTATGGTAATGTCACTTATGCCTAAAGAATACCCTAACCTCTAAAGTTATCTAAACCGACCTCTAATACCAACTATAAGGACCCGACCATATAACATTAATTTATCTTGAATTAAATGAATAATTTACATTGAGGATATTTTCAGGTCTAGAGTTTTAGAGAATTAGGTAATAACAATTACATCTCAAATATTACAAAGTAGACACTTCTACTCAGTTTCAATTTTTCCACAAAATAAAAACTCTTGAACAAAAGATTCATGTCTAGTTCTTTGTTTTAGATAGCCTGACATTTCCATGATCCCATCCTTGACCCTATTCCACTTTATGTCCTGTGAAAAACATTTAAAAAACATGGGATGAGCATAAAAATCTCAGTAAGGGTTCTAACAATACGGAATGAAATCTTTAGTCCATTTATACATAAGAATCAATAAAATCATACTTTACTCATAAAACATAAGCACTTCAAAATACCTCATGAAATCATAAGATTTATCAATGACTTATAGAAATCATGAGACATAAAGTTAACTTGAGGTATTTATATCATTCTTACATAGGGAGTAACCCTCATGGTTATATTTGGAATATTCATCACAGTATATTCCCTAAATATCTTTGGAGAAACCTTAGAGTTTAACCCCTTTAAATTACCCAATGCATTAGAGAGCTATATTGGGCTTACCCACCCTTATTTTATCACGAAACCACCCATCTTCATAAACAATTCCCAAGAACCATTACATAATCGTATCACATAAAACATGCATAAAGGAAACATAAAATTTCCACATTTAAATCACAAGATATCAATACAAGACATTGATATAATAAAAACATTATCAAAACCAATTTCAATAAGAAAATAAAAGAAAAGTAAAACATGGTATTTATTTTTCATTTAAAATTTTTTATGGCTTTTAGAGGAATCTGAAACTCAAATAATGGTTACGACGGCGGAGAAGTCGTTGACGCCTCATACGTACGACAAAAACATTCCCTTTTGTCATTTAGTAAAACGCTTCTTATAAAAATATTCCTTTTGAATAAAAGTAACTGTCAAAGGGTTTTACACACTGTATAAAAGGAACTGGTGTATAAAACAAAATATCCTCCAATGAAAGGAGATTGGGACGGAGTCCCATACAAGTTCATCTAAATGACGTAAGAATTTAACAATGAAATGATTATATGTAGAAATAGTATATCCGCACAAAGGTTTGTGGAAATTAAAACATATAGATTCCACACATAATCTTGGCATAATAAAATCATGAAGTAGAGGTTTAACCCAATGAATTGAAAGTGGGATAAGAAGTTCCCTTATAGAAATTCGACAGCCTAACGGCCTCACTTTAGAATTCATAAAATGGGATGATGAGAGATAAAAAGGGGTATAACATCACTTGGAAAAAACATTTACAGGAATAAGGATATATAAGAACATATCCCATCATAATAAGATTAAAATACAAAAAAAAGATGTCTTTTAAAATTAGGAGGGTGAAAGGTTCCCTTAACGATTTGGGTAGCTTTCGAAACGTACACCCCATGAAAGAAAGGTAATAAAATGAATATTTAAATACCCATAAATTAAATTATATTACATAAATAGTAGAATAATGGGTAGTACATATACCACTCAAAGTAAATAGTGGAAAATGTAGCATAGATCTCACGAAAATAAAAGTGAGATGAAAAATCCCTTACGAAAACTCGGCAGCCTAACGATGCCACTTAAAAATTCTTAAAATGAATTGATGAGAGTAAGAGGGGGACTCTCATCATATGAAAATACAAATTAAATTATGTTGAATATAAAAGAACATCCTCTAACATAAAAACATGGAGCATAAAATAAATGACATAAAAGAGATTACTTGAAAAGAAAGAGAGAGGTCAGATCTGTTACCTCGTGTCTGAATTGACTCGATCATTCTTTAATCTCCTGAATAATAAACAAGAGTTAATTTATACTTGATTAAGAACCTTTTTAAGTTAATTATTCCTTTTATATCATTTATTACCATTTTATGAACATCATGTAATTATTTATGTTAATAACGGTCATTTTGTCGATCATTGGCACTTGAGTCAAAAATAAACTTCTTATAATTACAAGTTGTTCACGTTGTAAAATATCCATTATATCTAGAAATATATTCATGATGTATATATTATATATATCATATATATCCAGTATATTAATGCATTTATAATATTACATATCATTTAGAGTTAAGAAATGAAATGCACCGTTTATGGAGACGGTAAGTCGTACGTACACATGAACGCTACTTTCATTTCTATTTCATATTAAATGGGATGGAATCGTAATGATATAAAGGTACATTATAATTATAGTATAATATCATACATAATATTTTTAACTCAATCCTTTACATGTCCCACATATGGTGTTAACGAATCAAATCAGTTTGAGGGGGAGGTAGTCTGCACTTCCAAAAAATGAAATTATTGCGTTTATCCATAATGGATATCATGAAGGTATGCCATGAATGAAAAATAAAGAAGCATAAGGAAAACATAAACATAATATATATCATATATAAATATAGTGACATCTAATGTCCACCATGAAAGGTGTTAAAAGAAGATTGAACAATCATCATTGGGTGAGGCAGTAATCCACCATCCACAGAAACAGAATGTTCATTAACCATTAGACATAGGTGTGTGTAAGATTAGGTCGAATCCTTCTCATAAAAAAATAATAATATATTGAAGATACTGGTTAATTACAAATGATAGGAATAAATAGAGTTTAGGGGGTTAGAGAAGAAAAATAAAACAAAAGAACATAAGAGAAGACATTACCTTTAAATCGGGTTACTCTTCTTGGATTGTACCAAAAGGGTTTCTTGAAGAGATTTCTGCCTAAGCTAAGGCTTATATGATAAGGAGAGGGATTTATAGAGATTAAATGAGCATATTTGGGCCGTTCCAATGGCTTGAGAGGTGTGGGTAAGGTGGTAGAGGTGGAAGCCTTTATAAAAGGGAGGATGGGCACTCTTGGAAAGTCATGAAAAGTTACTTTATTATAAAATGATTTTAGGATATTAAAGGTCCCGAAATTATATATTTCAAGGATAAGGTGATAAGGGTTCTAAATACACCCTTACAATGGGTTTTTTTACAAGTTTAAGTTTTATATTTGACATTATCTTTTCATGTTATTTAAATCGTTCATTAATGAGGTAACCGCTGCATCATCATGGTGTCATAAATTAATTAATTTATTTAATGTCTAAAAATTATAACAAAAATACTATGATGTAGGAAATCTTGTTTTATTTCCAATGACTATATATAGTCTCATAGACATTTTATTTAGATAAAATTAAAATCGTTTTACTTAGGCTTTACATACTTTGATTACATTTTCCTTTCATTAAAAAAATATTATAAAAGTGTCACTATCACAATAAAGTGATTCCATGGGGTCCCAAAGTTTGGAACAAGGAATCCCATGGTCGGACATGACACCAAAAATAGCATTAGGACACATTTTTTGGTTCATTTTTTATTATTATGATATTATTTTATTACCCTAAACTACCCGATTACTAACTAATCACGACAATTAAAGATAATTACCATCGTTACTATTCATAATTTCCAAAAACAAAAGTGTCTTAATTACATAATTTGGACCTTCTGATTCAAATATAGAATCCATTTTATCAAATTAAAAACACAGAAAATATATTAATTAATTTAAAATAATTCCCGTTGTCAAAACCAAAGACGGGTTTTTAAGAAGTAAAATCTATCATAAGATTGATTTTTTTTCACATCCAATTTAAAAGTGAAATTACATACAATGACCAAAATTGTATTAAATGATGAAAAACTAATTATATTACACCTTAAAACCAATTAAAATGACAATATAACTATGGAAATAATTTGGATGAAAAGGCAGTTTTGAATTAAAAAGCAGTTTTTTTCACTATTCATTGAAAATGAACATTTGTCAGAAATATAGCAAAAATTCACCATAACCTATATATGATATTCCAAATAAAAAATTGATATCAATATTACCAAATTCAAAACATTTAAGTTTCACTAATTTATTTTATAATTCAATTCTCACTGTCAAAACAAATAGCGTGTCTTTAAGAAACAATATCTATTAAAATATTGACACTCGTCTATGTCCAATTTCAAAGTGAAATTAATTCCAATTACCACGATTGAATTAAAGGGTAAAAATATATTCTAATTTCACTATAAAACCAGTTCAAAATATAATCTAATCATACAAATAAATTAGATTAAAAAGAGTTTTTGAATTAAAATACAACAATTTTTACTTATTCATTAAAAATGATCTTTATCAGAAAAATAACAAAAACATACACAAAATAAATTTTGATGTTCCAATTCTAGAGAGATATTTTATTTGGTCCAATAGAACGTATAAGAGTAACCAAAACAATTTTTAACGAGGGTTTTCCATCAAAAGGTGATACATCGACCTTTTAGTGAATATTAGAGTATTTGTGCTTAAAATTGAATTCTTTTCTTATTTTAAGCCTTTATCTTTTATTGGATAAATGTAAAAAAAATTATTAAACATATATAATAATATTTTAGTTATTTTTATTCATTATTGCAAATAAAATGGCTATGTGTTAACTACCATTTGATATAATATTATTATATTATTAGTGTGCATCATAAGATTTCAACGAAACTCGTTGTTGCGTATTGGGTACGCCATCGAACATAGAATCCCCTTTAAAGGAATATTAATATTTTATTCATAAATATTAATAAATATAAAAAAGTTATAATCTTTATTTACCAGGTATGTTTCAATTAATGTACTTACCACTACATCAATAGAAACATCAACTTAATAGTTATGATTGTGAAATCTTGGTCTTGATCCCTCGACCTTTTCTGGTGATTCTTTCATTTACTCTTTGGAAAATAATTTTCTTAATGTTCCATCACTTTTCAATAGTATCATTGAACATTGGTATATTATTTCTTTCACATGAAATAGAGATCTTGGTGGACTTTTACTCCAAATGTTTTACAAACTCCCATCCCCTTTTGGACTGTACCAGGGTGTTTCTTACCACAATTACTGATGGTTAAAAAGTAAAATTTTCCCTTGATACACTAATTTACTTTTTCAAATTTTTCAATAACCCTATTCTTAATTTAATTTAAATTAAATACATATTAATTAGAATATCCATTTTTTGTATTGATATCACAAGAGACTATTTCTTCATATGATGAGAATTATTGTGAGACCAATGACCATCATAGGAAAGGTTTTAACCCATCAAATAATTTTTAAATATTACTTATTGGGATATATATATTCTATTGTAATATTTGATAAAATTGTGATGTTAGCTTCATACTTTGGGACACTCTCATCTTCCTTCTACCTCAGACATTGGAATATCCTTTCCATGTCCACCCGCTAATCATTAAGAAATAATTTTTCTAGGTAGGGTTCTATAAATTATTTATATTCATATTTTATAGTTCTTTATACTCTATCATTTTTTCAATTAATGACCACTATTGATCTGTATCTCTTTAGAGATGATAAACAACCATGACAACCTTTTCCCTTTCGTTACACAATAATGAAGGAAATATCTTCACTAAGTAACTTTTGGATTGCATTGCAACAAATGGATTTGTAGTTCCATTGAATTTTGAAGGTTGTTGTCTAATAAAGAGGTCTAACATTGATCCTCCATGTTGTGAATCAGGTTGCTCCATATAGGTAAGGATATTATTCCAAACCTAAGTCAGTTGTCCTAGTATAACACTAGTTACAGCTCCTAATCTATCAATATTATCTTTTATAATAGAACAATATCTACATAGATTATGTGCATCAATTGGATTTCCATTTCCTCCACTTGGTTTAATTTCAAAACAACGAGATTCACTAGATTATGTTATGAATCATAAAACATAATTTGAAAATTAAAATCATAAATTGATGAATTTATGAATTTATAATTTCATAATAAAATACATGGCTTATTTGTTGACATATTTACTTTAAAACATTTATAATGGTTTGTAATGAAAATTTGAATTATCCTAAGAATATCCCTTGGGAGTTCTATACAAAGTGCACAATAAGGCATGTTTTCATATACAAGATTATCCTAGGTCAATCCTGGAACACCATGTGAGAGTTATTACTCCTAGGTACATATTTTCTAAAATGACATCATCTTTTAGTATCTATAATAGGAATTACTTTCTAGGAATACCCATATAATCTCTAAATTACATAAAATTTTTGGTTGTTCATCTATAAAAATCATCAAATTCTATCTTATGGTAATGTTCCCTCTTGATATTTTTTAAATATTATTTCCCATATTTTTAAAAAACTTCATTTGATACCAAATATAATTCCCTAACCCCAAAATCTTGGATCTAGTGCTTTATTATATTACATCGATATGATCCCATGAAATCAAATCTCAATGGATGATTAATTTTTAACCTGGAAAAAACTAGATACAAACATAAGTTTTATATTACATCTTGAAAGGAAATATGAAATTGTGTTTCCTTTTAAAACACTCATATCCATTAGATTATCCTTGACATTAAGTCATAATATACATCTTTTCAACCTGGGGAAAGGTGAAAAATATGAATGCGGTGACCTCAGATGCTCAGTAAGGATAAATATTATAGAATAAGCTATCACAAATAAGTATAACATTTTTAAGGAAATGTATAAAACTAAAACACAAGACCTTGAAAATAATCTTGATCATAATATGGAAATAATAAATCAATTAATTGAATTTAAACATTCACATGAATATTTTACTAGCTGAATAATCACATGAAATATCAATAAATAATCTCATAATGAGGGAATTAATAATATCATGCATCATAACCACATCGTCAAGGCCTCATGACAATACCATAAATAGACGGGTAAAAATCCAAATTAGTTAGTCATATGAGACCTACTGAGTCATCAAGGAGCTATAGTTGGCCTCTCTAAGCACATAGTATGTCAGGTTTATTCCTCTTATGAAAGTGGTAAAATATATCCAACATAAACATTAATACAAAAACTAGCATATGAATTGATAATACTTGAACTATACAACATTAATGGTATCAAAATATCAAATCCATAAGCCAACTAATCAAAAAACCTTCAAAGGAATATTATAATATGTATCATAATAAATCAACCTAAATTAAACATAATATCCATAAAATTATGTTTACATAGATTAGAATTTTTTTAACAAAATCAATACAAACTAATTTAGAGAAATTTCCATTTTTATTGAACACAGTCATTAAAGATGCCACACAAATTGAAAATAAATTATTTTCATTTTTATAGTATTGTAATAATGTAAAGGATTCCTCAAAACATTAATACTTAATGATGGTAGAAAAATACTCTCAAGCCGTATTAGTTAAAAATAATTTCCTATAATTTGTCAAAAAAGACAAACAAAGTAACCTATAAGGAAGATGCAAAAAATATTCCCTTTATAAAATGAAATATGCATAAAATATCTTTAAAAAGTTTTCAAAAAATTGAAAAAAAAAATTTGGTATATTTTTAGGAAACATGTACATGGACGATAAATAATTCCCAGTAAATTCTTACGTAAAATCCACCCCGAAAAATAAAGAGATTGTGAAATTAACCCATACCTCTTACTCTCATTTACTCGAGTGTACTTTAATATAATTAAAAATGGTTAAATAATGTTAATAAGTTATAATTGAACTATATATATTATTTATGATATCATATATGATCATATTATATCGTATTCTTAATAATATTTCATTATTATCATAATTTAGGGTGTGAACTACTTCATTTTAATATGATTATTTTTTCATGTATGCCTTGTTTATTATGCATAATATAAATCATATTCCTATAAATAATGATATTAAGTTAAAAAAATTATATTAATTCATTATATATATTTTCATAATCATTTTTAAATTTTTTAAATGGACGATGAATCTCAACATGTCATGGATACGGTTGGACATACATTCACACTTGTAATTGTATCATTACCATAATTGTAAAATTAAATGGAATTCTATTATATATTATGTATATTAAATAATTATCTTGTAATATTCATAATTTATAACCATTATACATATAATTATACCCATATAAAAAAATATTGTTCAATAACAAATTACACCATGTAATGGAGACGGTAAGTCGTATGTACGCCCCTGTGGTGATATTGTTATTAGTATGATGGAGAAAAAGAGAAATATGTTTGTCCCATTACCATAATAACTTATTAGAATGTATATTAAACTGTCTTTATCACTTTATTAGGGAAGAAATATGAATATGGAGTAGATTTATAAATGAAATTGAATTGAATTGGTAAAACAACTACCTCTTATTCAATTATCTCCTTTTAAATTGAACAATAGGATATCCTAGGATAGATTTATACCGAAATTACCACTACTATGATGATTTTATGGAATTTAGGAGAAGATTTGGGAAAGGGTTTGGATGATAAAAAATGATTTACAGGTGTGAATAATAGAGAAGGTTATATTCTGTTTTATAAGAAAGGGGAGGTGTACGTCTGGTAACCCAAGAACATTTAGAATAATATAAATTGAATTTTGATTTTAAATAGCTCGAGGGTGATTTATTTATAGGATAATATGATTATTGGTCTAAATAAACTCAACCAATGATTTGTAAACTTTTTTATGTTTAAAATTTAATCTTTTTTGTATCTAACCCTTAGTTAATCAGTTTAACTTGTATTCTGTCAACATTCTTTTTTATACTATAGGGTTAATATAGTTACAATAAAACAAAAAAAGAACCAATATTTGTTCATTTATGAAATATTAGACACTTCAAAAGACATTTGGATAGACCATATTTTTTAATGACATTTATATCTTGTAATAAATTGGTATTTATTTTAAAATCACATTTAAAGGAATTTTGAAATTTTTTAATACCTGAATTTTTTATGTCATAAAAACAATATTCTTTATAAATCAATACATTGATGCGTCCCTAAAATTATAATAGAATCCAAAAAATTATTTTATGGCATCATATATTTAAAATTATATATATTTAAATATTATCAATATCATTTCATTAATATTTCTTTTAATAAATAAATTAATGCATCGTCATTGGGCCACAATTTTATTTAATTACATAATTCCTAAAATTATAAACAAATTATATTTATCTACATAGAAATTTATAGTTTTTAATTACCATTTATAGTCAACCATATATCTTATTCAATCTCGTATTAAAAATGATACAGTTTTTAATATTTTAATATGACACTTTTAACACTTATTTAAATAAAATATAGTAAGTGTCATAATCATACACAAGTGGAATACAAGGGATCATATTTTCAGACTATGGTTGATTTCTATAAAAATAAACCTATTTAATTAAATGAGTTCATGTATTAGGTAATTTTAGGATAATATTATATTTTTCCCTTTATTTACCTTATGAACTCTTAACCGTGGTAAATAAATAAAAGGTTACTAATGTTATTATTCACGAAAAAAATTTAGGTTATCATATTAGATCACCATTTTCATAATATTTACAAATTTTTATTTATATATTTTTAAATTCAATTCACAAAAACAAAAAAAGAACTTTTAATGAAAATCATGCAGCTCTGGAAAGAAGGTGGGTAAAATAGACATTTAAAAGTTAAAAAAAATTTATATCTAATTTTATTATAAAAAGAATTACAATAAACTAAATTGGGTTAATATATTGGTTAATTAAATAAGGTGAAATTAAAATAAATTCAGAGTAACATTATTTTTTAAATGATAATGTCATTTTTTAATAATAGTGTAGTATTTTTCACTATACATCAAAAAATGAAACTTTTAGAAAAATACCAAAATTTCATCCTAAGATTGATTTGATATTATGAATTTGAAAATGGAATCAATTTTGAAAAATAATATTTTTAAATTTCATAATGTTTTTAATACTATAAATAATTTCGTTTTTAAACAACTAGTTGGATGGATCATGTTGTGCTCAAACTCGCTGTTTCGTGCATCGAAAGCTATTTAATTTATTTAAAAAGAAATCATACTCTGGAATCTTGGGGTTTTAAAATGAATCTATCATTGATTCTTAAAACCAATGTTTTTTTATAATGAGTTGAAAAGAACGTATACAAGGTCCTCTTGAATGGATATATCAGACACTGCACCATCACTGGACTCCCTATTCAGAGTGACACACTTGAGATACTCTGAAATTAATTTCCTAATCCCAACAAAATCATCTTAAAGAGGAGTAGTATCAAAAACATCCCAAAGAAAGAACATTATCTGATACCCATATTCCATGACCCAAACTAAGCCATAGCTAGCGCTGTAACTACCCCAATCCCACCTCCATTGGCTAGGGGTTGGAAACAAGCACTGAATCTATAACTAACTTGAGGAGGCCATTTCATAAGTACATGTATACAGACACTCAACCATATCGATGAAATAGTGCAGAGGGAAAGACTAATGTTTGAAAAACATCTATAATGTAAATAAATAGTTCATGAACCTTTATACATTTTAAATTACAATACTATAAACAGAAAAGTATAAGGTAAAAATACACATCCATATAGAATTGTGTCCCAATATGAAAAAACTATAAAATTTAAATATCCGGGAGAGACCAGATCATTAATCCTAATCTATGACCACCATATGGGGTCCAAGCATCCAACATCTCTAAGCTCCTTTAATGTCACGGTCAACCTATACATAGTCCAAATATGACACAACACTGTTGGAAAATTCCCATGCATGGGTGAGTGTATACATACATAGTAAGACACCTCGAAATATGAAGTGGATAATAGGAGATACAAAATAAAATAAATATAGTATATACAAGATAAAATCAAAGAGATTATCTTGACCCTTCCATAGTGAAATTATATCCTACCAAACACTTGGGGATAAATAACCCAAGTAGTTAAACTACCCATCATGTCATCACCACATATAGAAGGAGAGTAGACTCATCCAAACACGAGATGATAGAAACTGAAAGAACGTGTCATACCACATGTGCCTTTTCCACTCTAGGATGGAGAGTAACCAAATCAAGTGTGTAGATAAAAACATATATATATATATATATATATATATATTCTAAATAATGAATTCCAAATGTTAGAGTATGGGGATACCCATCTCATAGATAAACTTAATATGAAGAGTATCCAATAGTTCCAAAAGACAATCAACAATGCCTAAAATCTCACATGTCTTCCCAGATTAAATAGTCCACGTATAACCATGCATCCTCATAGGGTCGCATAATTGAGTGGGAACAAAATCAATCATGGGGACTCACTCCCTAGTTTTTCTGGGGGGGGGGGTTACATAATAAGATGTCGAGGATGACATTGTCTTGCTCTATTGGAGGTTCAAATCATTATCTCTCAAGGATGCCACTTCCCATTGATTTGGAGGGTCAACTCATTATTCATCGATGATTCCACTACCCATTATTTTCTAGAGAATCAAATAATTATCCATCGAGGATTGGCTGGTCAAGTCGATATCTGTTAAAGATGACACTAAACAATCTCCACTAGAGGTTCAACAATGTACCTATCAAGTATTCTACTACCCAAACATTCTTGAGGGACAAATCAGTATCCGTCAACGATGCCATAACCCAATATCTACTCAAGGGTCAACTCAGTAACCCATGACAATTCCACTTCCAAGTCTCTATTGGAGGGTCAAATAAAAAGGAATTGAGGACCCCACGACAGAGTATCCACTAAATGGTTTACTCTGAAATCATTTAGGAATCCACTACCCAGTCTCCATGGGAGTGTACACTTGGAAATCATTAAGGAATCCACTACCCAGTATCTATTAGATAGTCTACTCAGAAATTCTATTGGGATCCTATACGATCCAAACCACAATCACTTTTTTCATTATTGGGAACCATTCCTGGAATATTTCATATCATAAATTAAATTATCCAATCAATGAAACCATCACATTCTAAAAGAAAACACACATATGATAGTCTACTTGTGGGAAAAAAATATAAGTTCAAATGATTTCGATAAGGATACTTTAAGTTTCTTAAAAAGGAAAATATGGGTATATGATGTTTAAGGGGACTCCATGGAATGTAGTTCCACTTCACTACCTTGTCATGTCACCATTTGGAAAATGGATCATGGTTCTGTATGAGTACACACTGTTCAG
Organism: Viscum album; assembly: GCA_963277665.1. Taxonomy (NCBI): domain Eukaryota; kingdom Viridiplantae; phylum Streptophyta; class Magnoliopsida; order Santalales; family Viscaceae; genus Viscum; species Viscum album. The sequence goes on from OY728146.1 coordinate 657,598,851, forward strand.
GTGGACTAAAACATGTGTCCAACCTATCTGGTGACCAGGCCATGTGCTTCTAGCCATATCTATGTATTGGTCTCTATGTCCTGTTAACAATTTACATGTCCATGTAGCTAGATGTGTACTTCTACCAAGCTTCACATCCATATGGTCCATTTCTACGATTCCCAATTGGGTAATTGGTACACAACATGATAGTGATTTACATGTCATTCCATCCTTATAGGATTCCAAAATCATAGTTGTTGGTATTGAAGGGATACATGTCGTGTGTTCACCTTTAAAAATGGCGTGTAGTCTGGGTTTTATCCATATTTTCAGATAAATAACAAAAACCTTGAATCTATAAAATTCTCTACATATTTCTCCTTCAATAGGTCCAAAACATATATATCTAGCTAAAAATCATGTCTTTCAGCCATCATTTTTTTAGAAAATGCCATTTGGTGGTCCTTAGGAGTCTAGAAAGACGAACCGTAAAACTCCAATACTTCTATGAATTATTTATAAATAATAAACAATTTAAATGATCATACATTATGTATAAGATTTCTAGATCTAGTCATAGATCACCAATTTAGCCTTTATTTCTCAATCTGTCATAGTTCTAGGTGACTGATTTATCTGAAGGACCCCGGGACACCCTGAGAGGGGAGGGGTGAATCAGGGTGGCAACTTTTTCTTCTTAAAGTTGTGGATCTTGTTCCCACGTTGGCAGGAACTTCTTAAACCTGTATGAAGGATATGATCAGCAATTAAACATTCACATGCAGAGAGATGACACAACAATTTTTTACTTGGTTCACCACTAAGGGCTACGTCCAAGGAGCATACGCCGACAGATTGTCGGTCGTACCTAAATCCACTATGCTTCACTAGCTGCGGATACAAAAGTTCGGGTACAGACACTCTGTCCCAGGCTCACTGCCTTTACATAAGGTTTAGGGATAACTCACTGCTTCCCTCGGGTCACTCCCATTGACTCCCCCTGGCTCACTGCCGTTGGTGAAGTCTCACTCAGTTTATAGACGTGAAGGTCTCTTCAATAAATTTGCATTGAAGTCTTTGCCTCTGCTCAGCACGAGACTCTGCTTGCATCGAAGTCCGGAAGAGATGCTCTAGAACGCACAGAACCACTGAACTGGATAACCAAAACGTGCAGACAAACCTTACTGAGAAATATGCGAAACATCAACCATTTGCGCGCAAAATCATCCTATTGCGCGCAACATTTTCTTTTGGCGCAGAAAAATATTTCGCGCAAAAATCCCCTTTTTTCGCGCAACTCCAAATATTTCGCGCAAGCTCCTTTACGCGATCCTTTTTCGCGCATCAGACCTCGGATCTTCTCTAAGTCTTCCAACAACACGAATGAAGGGGGTCACCTCATATTTATAGGCGACTGAGACCACTGCGCGCAAAATCCCATTCGGCGTGGAAAAACTCTCATCTGGCGCGTAATCTTTCGCCCAGCTTATGTATTTCGCGCACAACCCTTATTTTCCGCGCAGCCCATGCCTTTGCCATCTTTCACCAAACTGATTCTGAAACAGCATTTGCGCGAAAAACTATTTCGCGCATCCCGCTGTTTTCCGCGCCCAACTTAGTTATTTCGCGCACATCCCTGATTTTCCGCGCAGCCCATGCCTTTGCCATTTTTCACCTCTCTGATTTCGAAACACTGTTTGCGCGAAAAACTATTTCGCGCATCCCGCTGTTTTCCGCGCCTAACTTAAATTTTTCGCGCAAGCCTCTTATATTTCGCGCACCACTTCCTTTTTCTGCGAAGCTCCTTTTGCAGACAATCCATGTCTTCATTTTCCGATTTTGAGGCCCAAAAATTTGGCAAACACTGGGAAACAGCGCCACCTTCAAAACTGTTGTCTGCTTGAACTGTATGATCACTTTGCTGGAACACATTCGGAGCTTCCACTGAGGATTGACAACAAACACAAACCATACACCAAATCATGCTTTGAAGAACCTGGTTCCAACAATCTCCCCCTTTGGGTTTGTTGGCAATCAGAATAAATTCAATAGATCTCCAACCATGAGCAAGTCCAAAACGCAAGAATCAACTCAGCCAACACTCTAAGTCTACGTGAGCAATGCTCGGTGTAGAAAACAAGAGAGGAAGCATGAATTGGGTCTTAGTGTTTTGAAATTCTCCATGACGCCCGATGTTATCCTTATTAAACTTCTCATCACAATCTTACACTTCCATCACAGAAGAATTTCTTGCCGTGAATTTCTTGCCTTGAATTCTCTTGCCGTGAATTTATTCCTTTCTCCCCCATTGACAATAAAACCAAAGACCGAAAAGTTTGTTCAACGTTCAGCTCAAGCCATACTCCCCCTGGATAGTATCTCCCCCATAAACCTGCATCACAGCCATAAGCAGATAAAAACAGTTAAGACAAACGGGGAGAGGGGCGTTTCGAAACCTCCTTATGCAGCAGGAGGTGGTTGAACACCTAGGTTCAACCGATGCTTTTCAAACACAGCTGCTGACAGTGGCTTTGTCAGGATATCAGCTACCTGCTTATCAGTTCCCACATGGTCCAGTCTAATCACCCCTTGTTCAACCTTTTCTTTGATGAAATGATATCGTATTTCAATATGTTTTGTACGAGAATGCTGAACCGGATTTTTCGTGAGATCAATTGCGCTTTTGTTATCACAGTAGATCACCATTGGCTGCTTTACCTCATCACCAATATCTGTTAATTGTTGCTTCATCCATAGCAGTTGAGTGCATGACTTTGTGGCAGATATATACTCAGCTTCAGCAGTACTAAGAGAAGTACTTTCTTGTTTCTTGCTCAACCAGCCAACACAATTATTTCCGATAAAGAATGCTCCACCACTGGTGGACTTTCTGTCCACAACATCGCCAGCCCAGTCAGCATCAGAAAATGCGGATAATTCACTATCCCTTCCTACATCAAAGTATAATCCATACTTGTAAGTACCTTGAATATACCTCATGATTCTTTTCACTGCTGTCATGTGTTCCTCTTTTGGATTACTCTGAAAGCGGGCAGAAAGACATGTGGCAAAGACAATATCTGGCCGTGTCACTGTCAGGTACAATAGACTCCCAATAATTCTCCTGTACAGGGTGGGATCTACAGATTTCCCATCCTCATGCTTCCCAAGTTTGGTTCCAACTGCAATCGGAGTTGACATTGGTTTGGAGTCTTGCATGTTAAACTTCTTCAGCAGCTCTCTTGCATACTTTTCCTGAGAGATAAAAGTGTAGTCTTTCCTCTGAGTCACTTGCAGTCCCAAGAAATATGTGAGCTCCCCAATCATTGACATTTCAAATTCTGATTTCATATGATTGGCAAATTCATCCACTGATTTCTGTTTGCTGCCACCAAATATAATGTCATCGACGTAAACAAGAACCATGAACTGATCTTTTGGAGAATTCTTCACATAGAGATTGTGATCAACTCCTCCTCTTTTGAATTCCAGCTTTTTGAGATACGAATCTAGTCTAGAATACCATGCCCTTGGTGCCTGTTTTAATCCATAAAGTGCTTTCTTTAGCTTGCAGACCTTTGATTCATCAGCACCAAGAAGAAAACCCACTGGTTGTTCAATGTAGACTTCTTCTTCGAGTACACCATTTAAGAATGCTGTCTTGACATCCATTTGATATACTTTATATCCTCTTTGGAGAGCCATGGAAAGGAATAGCCTGATTGACTCCAATCTAGCCACTGGAGCAAAGGTTTCTTCAACATCAACACCTTCAATCTGAGAATACCCTTTACATACCAGTCGAGCCTTGTTTCTGATAACATTGCCATGCTCATCAAACTTGTTCTTGAAAATCCATTTGGTGCCAATCACATTGTGACTTTTGGGTCTCTGGACCAAATCCCACGTCTGATTTTTATCAATCTGATCTAACTCTTCATTCATGGCTTTCACCCAGGATTCATCCATTGCAGCTTCTTCAAATGAGGTTGGCTCTACAACTGATAGAAATGCAGAAGGTGTGTTATTTCTCATCCTCCTTGTTTGAGTGGGTGCATTCATGTCCCCAATTATGTTGGATGGATCAATCTCAGCTCTTCGGTTTCTCCTGAGAGATTCAGTAGCATTCTTTTCAGCTATAGGGTCTTCTTCTGATTCTTCTTCTGAGTCAACATCATGATGTGACTGCTGAGAGTTTTGAACAACTTCCTCTATCTCTGTGTTTGTGTTTTCTTCACGTTCACTTTCTTCCTGATTGTCCATCACATCCGCATATGGCGTCCTTGAAGCATTTTTGGTTTTCTCTTCAATTATCTTAACATCACTGCTTACCACAATCTTCCCCAAGCGTTTATTGAAACACTTGTAAGCTTTACTGTTCATTGGATACCCAAGAAAAATTCCTTCATCAGCATTGTCACCATACTTTCCTTGGTTTCCTTCTTTATTCCGGATGAAACATTTGCTTCCAAAAACCCGAAAGTATTTCAAGGAAGGCTTCCTTCCATGCCATAATTCGTACGGTGTCTTCGTTTCTCCCATGTAGAGCCCTGTTCGATTCTGAATGTGAACTGCAGCTTCAACAGCCTCCTTCCAGTAATGGCGAGAGATACCACTCTCAATCAACATAGTCCTGGCCATATTGTTGACCTGTCGATTTCGACGCTCAACAACTCCATTTTGTTGTGGAGTTCTCACAGCAGCTACCTCATGCTGTATTCCATGTTTCTCTAGATAGTTTTCAAACTCAATGGATGTGTATTCCCCTCCATTGTCCGATCGTAGGACTTTTATTGACCGTCCAGTGTCATTCTCGGCAATTCGGCGATAAGTTTTCATGCAATCAAGTACTTGTCACTTCCTGTGAATCACCATTACACAAGCCATTCTACTATAATCATCAATGAAAAGAACGAAGTACCTCTCTCCATAGGTTCCAGCAACATTTATTGGGCCACATACATCAGTGTGAATGAGATCAAGAAGATGTGATGCCCTTTTCTTCTTTGGACGATACGAATTACAGACCAGCTTCCCACGAATACAGGCATCACAAGATTTTTCCCGTTCGCGTTTTAGAATGGGAATATCCATGACTATCTTCAGCTTAGATATCTTTTCCATGTCTTGTTGGTTAATGTGCCCCAGCCTTCGATGCCATAAATTGTTTTCTTCGTCAACAGATAAGTAACAAGAGTTCACTTTGCTGTCAACCTGATATAAGTTTCCATCTGTTCTACAACCTTTCATAAGAGAATTCCCTGTTTTTCCTTTTATAGTGCAGCCTTTTTGATTGAAGGTTACTATGAGCCCTGAGTCACAGAGTTGACTTACACTGAGGAGATTATGGCGTAGACCGTCCACATAAAGAACTTCAGTCTTTTTCAGCTCTCTGTTGGCGAGAGCAGTATTCCCACTGCCTTTAATCTTCAAAGCACCATCGTTACCAAACCGTACTGTTCCATCAACCTTCTTTTCAATGTTCTTCAGAAGGTCAGCATTTCCTGTCATATGGGAAGAACATCCACTATCAAGAATCCAGGTGCTGCTACTCTTTGTAGCTTTGAGGGCTACTTCCGCAAGATTGGATTTCTCGATTTTCTTCTTTTCTTTCCATGAGATATTGGATTGAGAATAAGACACTGATGGTCTTTTAAAACTTTCTTCCACATAATCTGAGTCTTCATACCCATAATCTTCTTCCAGAAGAGAAAAACTATTTGTGAGAACAACATCATCAGGAGGATGAACCCTGTCCCGTCTTTGGGTGTTGTATGAATTTCTCTTGTCATACCGCTGCCTGCAAAACATAGCTTTATGGCCAAAGTTAGAACAATTAAAACAGCAACCATAGAAGATATTTCTTCTATAAGATGGAGGATATGAAATCGGTCTCCTTTGTTGATTTCCCAGATCTTCTCCATTAATGTAACTCCTTGCCTCTTCGCAATATGACATAGTATGGCCCAGATAGCCACAGAATTGACACTTCATGTGAGGGAATGCCTTAACACCTGAATTTCTCCTCATACCTTCATCCCTGTGAGAGTAGTTGAACTGCCCATCATTTCTAAATGTTTGATGGTAATTGTCAGTTATCCTTCTAGTTTGGATTGAGGGTTCCTTTTTCAGCACTTCAGAAAATGTTTCAACATGTTCAACCTTCGTTTTGTCTTTCTTTTGAATTTCTTTATTTCCAGCAGTTGATGTCTCAGCTTCACATCCAATTCCACGCTTTCCCATGCAGGCGGGTCTTTGAACGCTCAAGATTTTTTCAACTCCATCAGAACCACATTTGGCTCTTGCCAATAATTCAGCATCTGAGAATCTTCTAGGTTGTATTTTCTTCCTTGATTCTTTTGAAAAAGATTCGGTCTCAAGTTTACTCCTAAGAGTAACAATTTCCTCCTCAAGACCCTCAGTAGTCTTGGACTTTTCTTCCAGTCTTGAGGTGAGGTCATTGATGACCTTTCCCTGCTCTTCAATTCTTATCTTAAGATCCAATACATCATCATTGCTTTCAATGATTTTAGACTGAACTTTCACAAACTCTTCCAGACGTTCAATTTCAGCTTCAAGTTCATCAACATATTCTGATGACTCTTTGACCATTTCCTTCCACTTATTACATTTCTTACATTTACTCTCAATCTTGGAGAAAGCATCCTTAATTTGAACCTTTGGATTATCAAGGGCAGTACTCTGATTATCTATGCCTTTATTGATTGAAGAATCTGACATTTCAGTGGTAGCCATCATGGAAGCATGTTTTTCAGTTTTAAATTCTGGTTCTTCTTCCTCACAGAATTCAATATCATCATCTTCTTCCTCACAGACAAAGCTCTTCCTCTGCATTTTCTTTCCAGATTTGAAATCACCCTTTTTGAAAAACATTTTCCGAGGCTTTTCAATGTCTTCAGCTTCGCTCTCATCATTATCCAACTTTCTTTGGCACTGAGAGGCAATGTGCCCAACTCTTCCACAACGGAAACATGCAAGAGGTAACTTACCTCTAAATTTACCTTTACCCTTTTTCAGCTTCTTCGCGATGAGGGAAAGAATTTCTTTTTCTTCGTCATCATCACCACTACTATCTTCTGAAATTTTCAGTTTGTCCATGGCTTTGAATGCCATTTCTTTGCTCACGCGAGTCGTGGCATCTTCAGGTTTGACTCTCATCTCATATGCCACTAAACTGCTTAACAAATCATCCAAAGAAAGTTTGGATAGATCTCTTTCTTCGAGGGCTGACACCTTTGCATTGTACATGGGAGGAAGTCTTCTCAATATTTTCTTAACGATATCAATGTCTTTGATTTCTTCTCCAAGACCTCGAATTGCTCCCACTACTTCAGTAATTCGATTAAAAAATGAATCTGCATTTTCATTGGGATGCATCTTTAGGTCGTCAAACCTGTTATGTAAAACCTGAAGTTTTGCCTCCTTTACCTTTCTATCTCCTTCATAAATGTTTTCAAGTTTATCCCACATAGACTTTGCTGAAGTGCAACTCATCACCTTTAGATATATCTGATCAGAAAGAGCTGCGGTGAGTGCATTTTGAGCTTTAGCATCTGCATCAAGAATTTTCCTGTCTGTGTCAGTCATAGCTAGTCCTGTTTGATCAGTGACTTGTATTCCTTGCACAATAGAAAACAAAACTTCCATTCCAAGAGATCTTAGATGAGATCGCATCCTATTCTTCCAGATCTGAAAATTATTTCCATCAAAAAGAGGGACTCCCCTCACATTGGCTGCATTCTCCATGGCGACAAAGGACAGATTCAAGACCAGCAACCTCCCTCTGATACCACTTGAAGGACCCCGGGACACCCTGAGAGGGGAGGGGTGAATCAGGGTGGCAACTTTTTCTTCTTAAAGTTGTGGATCTTGTTCCCACGTTGGCAGGAACTTCTTAAACCTGTATGAAGGATATGATCAGCAATTAAACATTCACATGCAGAGAGATGACACAACAATTTTTTACTTGGTTCACCACTAAGGGCTACGTCCAAGGAGCATACGCCGACAGATTGTCGGTCGTACCTAAATCCACTATGCTTCACTAGCTGCGGATACAAAAGTTCGGGTACAGACACTCTGTCCCAGGCTCACTGCCTTTACATAAGGTTTAGGGATAACTCACTGCTTCCCTCGGGTCACTCCCATTGACTCCCCCTGGCTCACTGCCGTTGGTGAAGTCTCACTCAGTTTATAGACGTGAAGGTCTCTTCAATAAATTTGCATTGAAGTCTTTGCCTCTGCTCAGCACGAGACTCTGCTTGCATCGAAGTCCGGAAGAGATGCTCTAGAACGCACAGAACCACTGAACTGGATAACCAAAACGTGCAGACAAACCTTACTGAGAAATATGCGAAACATCAACCATTTGCGCGCAAAATCATCCTATTGCGCGCAACATTTTCTTTTGGCGCAGAAAAATATTTCGCGCAAAAATCCCCTTTTTTCGCGCAACTCCAAATATTTCGCGCAAGCTCCTTTACACGATCCTTTTTCGCGCATCAGACCTCGGATCTTCTCTAAGTCTTCCAACAACACGAATGAAGGGGGTCACCTCATATTTATAGGCGACTGAGACCACTGCGCGCAAAATCCCATTCGGCGCGAAAAAACTCTCATCTGGCGCGTAATCTTTCGCCCAGCTTATGTATTTCGCGCACAACCCTTATTTTCCGCGCAGCCCATGCCTTTGCCATCTTTCACCAAACTGATTCTGAAACAGCATTTGCGCGAAAAACTATTTCGCGCATCCCGCTGTTTTCCGCGCCCAACTTAGTTATTTCGCGCACATCCCTGATTTTCCGCGCAGCCCATGCCTTTGCCATTTTTCACCTCTCTGATTTCGAAACACTGTTTGCGCGAAAAACTATTTCGCGCATCCCGCTGTTTTCCGCGCCTAACTTAAATTTTTCGCGCAAGCCTCTTATATTTCGCGCACCACTTCCTTTTTCTGCGAAGCTCCTTTTGCAGACAATCCATGTCTTCATTTTCCGATTTTGAGGCCCAAAAATTTGGCAAACACTGGGAAACAGCGCCACCTTCAAAACTGTTGTCTGCTTGAACTGTATGATCACTTTGCTGGAACACATTCGGAGCTTCCACTGAGGATTGACAACAAACACAAACCATACACCAAATCATGCTTTGAAGAACCTGGTTCCAACATTATCTTGGTACCACCCAGTAATTGTACAACTATGAATTTGGGGTCCATCTGGTGATGAATGTGAAGGAATAATGGGAAAAATCACAAGAATTTTTTTAAATGATCATTTCCTAGAATTTTAGGATAATCTGCCAATCGTTTGGAACCCATGTTTAGAAAAAATTGAAATTAATTAATATTTATGAACTCGGGCACATGAAAATACTATAGAAAGACCCATATCAATGAAGGATGACCAATATGAAAAATATATTTAATCAAAGTGTGTAAAAAACAAAATGATGAGTCCTTTTTGGATTATGGATTGTTTGTAAACAAATACCACATTTAAAAATAACTGGGAGAAGTTATTGTGTTCGCTACGTCCAGATCAGATCAGATCTAGTGTTTTTTCGTTGTCCAAGGAGATCTATTAATGGAAGGATGAAGGGGAGTTTCATTTGAGATTCTAATATTTTTAGGATAACACTAGAAATTTTTACATGAGTACACATTTAAAACATTTCGTCAAGGATAAAAATAAATGAAAATTTTAATTTAATAATTAATTATTTTTCTGAACCTACCTCCAATGAGCGAGGGGTACGAACATCTTGCGCTAACCAATTTTATGTTGCTCCAATGGTTAAAATAGCATTTTGGACTCAATCGTGGTCTTGGAGTTCTGATCATAAATTCTATTTTATATTTATCCCATTTTATTGAATATTATTTGAGCACAAATATATATAATATATATAATATTTTGATAAAATTCATATCGGGCACACCGGGCCTCAGAATCAAATGTCGTCTTAGCGGATAGCTCTAGAAATATATATATAAATATTTAAAATTATTATAAGAAAAAAACTGGTTCTATATAGGATTTCTCTGAAATAAATATTTATAGGCACATTATCAATATATATCATTCTCCACATGACTAAATTAAATATTCCCCATACTTTAATTCACATGAATTTTTTTTTCAATTTACAAAATAAAACAATATTGGCCGTAATTTTATGCTTTATATTTTTTATACCATAAAAAAATTTGGTAATTGTTTTATGATCAAAGGAAAACATTATTTCTGGATACATAAGAGAAGACAGGATTTAAAATTATCAACTAATTTCTATATATTCCCTAATTCATTATTTTTACTTAATGAATTTAAATCATAATAAAAACTCTATTAAATTTAATCCATATCATTCATAATATTCATAATATATCATATTAAATGTTGCAAGATCAATAGGTAAAATATGTTATCATTCATGTATCAATCGTTTTCAATAAAATTCATTAATAATGTGTTGTACATTGTTTCCCAATTTAAATCTTATATCATAAATTCCATTTTTGACATAGCATTCATTTAAAATGCATTAATATTTTTCCTTATGTAATACAATATAAATAAAAAAAATCTATAATCTTAAAAAATTTAAATATTATTAAATTATAATTATAGCTTTCAATTATTTATATTAATTTTATCATAACACATGGAATAATATTTCAGTTTATGGAATGTAAAAAATCAAAAACATTTTATTTTAAAAATAAAAATTCAACATAAAATGAATAATTATTTAATTTAATATTCTTGAATTTTTTTTCAAATGTAATTATGTTCTAATTATTTATTAATGAAGTAAATTAATATAATACATGACTAATATTTTAAAAAATGTTTCCAATCTCCTAACATGCTCTTACACATTTGTTAATTGACATTCATAAACATTAATTTTTTTTAAATAAAATGGAATTTTATTAAACAAAACTATGTATATCCTTACACCGTTATCAATTAGAAAGAATATTTTAACTATTATGAGTAAATCTAATAACAAATATATTATAATTAAAAGGCCCCATTATACAAATTCACCAATAAAATCCTAAATTCAACAATGATAATGGTCCAAGCACCATATTTAATTTTAATCACATTAATAATTCCTCCAAATACCATAAAAATATTATATTTAAACCTGAAATATTATTCATTTATACCAATTTATTAAAAGGTTCATAAGAAACCAAAAAACATTCTGATGATTAAATTTTAAATCACAATTTAAAACAATTAATAGAAAACATATTAAAATTATTTTTAATTGTTAGTGTAACAAAAAAAATTAAAAACCATAAAAATTTTATGATATAAATTTTAAATTCATCAGAACCAATATTAAAAGAAATATTTTCTACTACTGAGAAAAAAATCAGATCAGGGACTTAAAGTAAGTCAATAAATCATCGTTAAATATTTTATCCAACATAAATTGTTATTTCATTCATGTTCTTAATATTTTAAAAATAACTACATTATGTATTTCATCATGATCTATATTTTTGAGTTGAATCAATTTTCATTAAATAGTTTAATGATCATCTAGGTTATTTACATGGTATAAATTATCAAGGAAAAAACTAAGATATCACTACAAATAAATATTTAAACATATCTCTTTTTCATTTAATATAGATTAATTTCATCACTTTAAAAGAGTTTTATATTAAAACCACATTATATTCCTTAAAAATTACACACAATGATATTAACATAAATATATCATCTATCTATATAAAAATCAAAGAGTATATATGTATCATACAATGACATTGTCCTATTTAGGTTTCCATCTGTCTCCTGAATGGATTTAAAACATGTTATGAAATGATGCTTCATGATTGGAGAAGTTCACCACTCTTCGTATTCTTGAATACATAACAAAAATTACCAAACAAATAATATCTAATCTTGGTATTATATATTCCATTCTAATTAATTTAATTGGGTCTATTTAATCCCTAGGATAATTCCATTCAAACAGATGCACAAGCAGAAATGATGTATGTAACACTCCTAGGTCAATACCTCTCAATAAGTACAACATCACTAGATTGTTTTTTTGACTCAAAGTCATTATGTTAGACTATAGTGTTCCAAAAACCTATATCCTAGTTGGTCTTTGTAGGCTATGTAATACACCATTCTCGACTAATTACATTTCCAAATGAACTGATAAAATCCTCATAATTCTTGAATCCAATACACATTATATCTCTAAACCACCCCACATTGAATCCAATCCATCATTAACATCAACCCCATGCTCCACTCAAGCCAAAATTGGGTCGATAATAAAGAAAAAGTGGTCCTTAATGAATTCCACCAATATGATTCGTATTTGCAAATAGAATCTTGTTCATTAAGTATACAATGTGAGGAATTACCCTACAAATATAAGTTAAGGAAAATTGATAAGAGGAGAAATAAGGATCAAAACCACATAAAAAAATAGGATCCATGAAAAAAATACATCAACACATTTCATTTCATATATAATTATTCTGAAAAAATAAAACACAAATCTAGTCCTAAGAAAAAGGTCCAAACTAAAACTCCATCTCCTGTCCAGCCCAATCCAATATGGCCTTGAAAATACACGTAATCACCTAAACAATAGTTTATATTTATTTATGGTGAGAAAACATGAATACATAGTGATATCCATCATCGTAACTCCCATAAAAATGTAATAAAAATACATAAATGATCTTGTGAGAAAATAACAGAAACCACATGCATTGAACTAGTAATCTTCCAATTCCCAACCTCATGAAGGATCACTCACCAAGTATCACATTTGAGTTTAATAAAATAATTTTACAATAATATAATAACATGTGGCCCGAACCACTTCCACAATAGTTTAATATTACCTCACCCCAATGTCAACCATCTTGTTCTACTATACCTTAATACCAAACTGGGGATGGGTTTTTACAATGCATATCCAAAAAATCACAATGTTCAACATCGTGTGTTGTAAACAGAGAAAAATTCACATAATGATACATAACCTCATTATAGACCGCCTGCCACATCCTTAAAATCTTAAAAGTAGTGTATTAGTGTATTTTTAACATGAAGGAATTCAAACTCATTATATCTTCCTACCATGGATAACCCCAACCACATTTCTATCATGCAATAATAACCACATCATTCGGTACACTACATGAAACTCATATTCCTTACATGATCATACCATCCACAGTCCATCACACAAGTGTTCTAATACAGGGAGAACAGTGAGGAGGGGAAAGCTCTACATTTATCCATACCAACCTAAATGGTATGGAAAACAGGGGGAACCAAAACATTTGGTATCAATATAAAATAATCAACGTAGGAAAGGAGAATTTTGAAATCAAAATAATGTATATAGTATAATGGATACAAAAAAATATTATCATAAGGTATATATAAAAAATCATTAACAATTTTTCTATTCCACCATCTTATCACCAATAGACATCCATAACCATAGCTACATTTAAAACACCATCGAATAAATTACAACATGACAAATCCATAACAACTAACAATTATTCCATTTTTTAATTCATTAACCCAATCACATATTTCCATTAATAAAAAAAAATTAATGTTATTTTACATTTATTTCCAAACAATAATCAAAACCTAGTCTTGGATATTACCCACATATTTTTCACATATATAATTCAGTTATTTATATATTAATATGTCCATTATAATCTACATCTTTTTCTTTAAATCCATACAACTTCTCTATGTTTAGTTAACATACAAATGTATACTATTCCTTCTATAATTTAGGTTACACATTTATTAATTTCAAAAATACAATACTAAAAGGAATCACTAAAAAAAGAACATCAAAAACCAACAGTCACACATATAATAGTCTACAATGCTACATAAAACCATTATATTTCCATTCTTAGATAATACATATTCCATTATAATTCATTTCCAAATAATCTATGAAGAAAATTAAATTACCAACTAAAATTGTATTGCATTTATGTTAGTTTTTTCCATTAAAAAATAAGAAAACAATTTATCCTCCAAAATAAATACACAACATTCAAGGGGATCATACCAAAATGTTAAACATACTGTAGACATTATTTAAATCCATTATGTAAATAATATATAAATGAGATACAATATATTTCTGAAAAAAATTATTTTGATTAATTTTCAACCTCAATTACTATTATATTTATTTTTTATTCATTTTTTTTATGATGGTAGAAAAATAAAAACCACATAAACTGATGATGGAATATGAATAAAATTCATGAACAATACATCCATTAAATTTCATTATTTCGTGTAATAATATTTATTATGTTAATTCATTTCAATGTACAAAGGAAACAAAAGCATGATAGTCCAACCATTTATGCAAAAAATAGATATGATTTGTTTAACCTATCTCATAAGTTATTAAATAACAATATAGTAAGATAAATGAGAGATAAATGACAATAAACATATAAATATGAACAATGAACTCAAACTAATTAAAGAATGCTGATATTTCAAGAATGGTAAGGTCTTGATCACCCATGTCCTTGAGAAAAATTGGAAAATAAAATGAAATGTTAATATATAAGTTCATAATGAAAATAGAAAATATGAACTCTATATATCATATATTTCCAGAAGTCTCATCGAACAAATTTTTTAAATATTATTCATTTTGATCTAATTTTAATTGGCCCCACCCAATACAATTTAATATTATATTATGTAAGATTCCAAATATGTAATTCACTTTTTTCATTCTAGATTTAAAAATATGAAAATTTAGTAACAAAAATATTAAAAATCATAAAAAGGTGTTGTATAATGAAACATTGAATAAAAATATGATTCCTAAGAAAAAATCTATAAACCTCACATGACCTATATATTTTGTGTAAGGGTTGATGGGAACTACCCCATGTAGAATCAATGATATGAACCCCACATAGAAGATACATTACCCATAAGGTTAAAATGAATTACCCATAACATCATGTTCTAAATCATTGCCGATCATTATATGAATATCGAGAAAACCATATGTAAAACCTCATATTAAATACCTTTATGCGATAATGAATTCTTATTATTCATTAACCTTAGGCAACTACACATTACCTATAAAAAACATAGAATTTACACACTATATTCACTGTGGCCAACATATTGGCATTGTGTAAGAAAGATAACTATTTCAAACATACACATTAAATAAAATACTGTATATATCTCTAGATTGTCATTCATTCCCATCCACATGTGCTTTCCCCACCATTCCTTTACATGATGAAACAATAAAATGACGTTGGTGTTTCCCTTTCTCATTATAAATCATTTGTTTCTCTTGGAAAATCACCCTATAAACAGCCTTCATGGATGTTCCACTCCATGTGGTGCACTCGAAACATCAAAAGAACACAAATGATCTTTACCCCTATTAGAATACCTCTAATGATCTAAAAAAGACAAAGGGAGGTGAAACAAAATCTGTCCCCTTACAACATTATTCAAATTATGTGATTATTTACGCTGTTAATTTCACTATAATTAAACATAATTTAAAAAATCTTACCATACTGAGTATAATTGTTTTATATATCTTCAATAAAATTAAAAAAATGTGTTTATTAAATATATGAATTTGATGGAGTGTTTTTTTGAATATATAATTTGAAATCAACCTGTAAAATGTCAAGAATATTCAAAATTAAATTGATGTCCAACACTGAAAATTTTATTATCAATATTGAAAATGAACATTGAATGAAAATTAAAAATAAATATTATATAATAAATATCCATCACTTTCGTAGTATGGTGGTCTCTAAAAACATCTCAATATACGTAATGTAGGTTAGAACAACTTTAACAATAAAAGCAATAATATTATACTATTCAAATTTTAATAAAGAAATATCTATAATATGTTAATTAAACCAAAAAAATTATTCAATTTAACGTCACCAAACTCTATTAATTATAAAATTTTATTATAGAAATCCAGTTATATAAAAAAAATCGTGATGTTAAACACATTAAATAATCAATATATGACTAAATCAAATTAAATTTTAACGTATACTATATAATTATTTAACCTGGAAATGAAACTAAAAACATTAATTTATCTAATACAACAAGACATTATTTTATATTAGATTTTTAGTTTTGTCAATAGTTTATTTATAGGTCCTAGAATGTGTATTGATATAAATAAAAAAAATACCTTTTTATGGGGGGAAGATGGGATGACAGTTGGCCATATCAGACATAGAACTGTTAATATGATGAAGTTTCTTGTAAAATGAATCATAGACTATATGAGAAATAAATTCCTAGCCAACAACAAACATCATAGGATATAATGGAAAATAATGAATGACCAACCTATATAATAATAAATCTATATAATTAGGGATAGATTTTACTTTTATTTAGTGTTTGTGTGGTAATTTTGAAGGTGATAAAATGTGTTGGATTTCACTTGTGTGGAAGGATCATTAGTATATATTTAGGGATGTGGGGAGAATTTTGGTTTGTGAGAATTGATTGGATGTTGAGTTAGATGAAGAAGAATGGATTGAGAGAGGGGCTCGGGGTTCAGAAATGATTAAGGGGAGGGACAACATAAAAATTAATGATTAAAAATTATTATTGGTAATATATTTTATAAATTAAAAACCATAAATAAATTTTAATAATTTAATTGGTATGAGATTCTATTTTTTATAAAATTAAAATAAATAAATTATAAATTATCATTAAATAAATTAAATTAGAAATACACTCACTAAAATTATCAATTTTATATAATTTTACAAATACAATAAAAAAATTTATAATAAGTTTTGTATGTCATAATATAAATTTCAATTATTAATCAAATAATATCTCTTTTTATTTTTTTGTTAAATTTAAAGATTAAATTTATTAAATTCATTTTATTGGATTAAATTATATTTACATATTTTAAATTAAAAAAATAATTATCATATTTAAATATATTTTTATTTTTATTTATATCAAGTAACCAAATAATTTGAATTATATTTTATAAATAATATCTAAAAGATTAGTAAATGTGAAATGCATAAAAATGTTAACATTGTTTATATTTATAAATAATTGAAAACCATGATCTACAAATTATATATATTAATAAAATAGCTAAAAATAGATATTGACATAGTTTATAAAAATAATAACAAAAAAATGCCCAAATGTATTTATAAATATAATATATTTTTTAACTTTTCTCATAAAAAAATTTTATTTTAAGAAAAATATTTTCATGAAAAATGTATTATTAGTAAAATATTTCTGTACTGATACAAAATTGTTTTTCATAATATAATAATGAAATTGATTTAACTATTGGTAAAATATTTTTTGGTACTTAATTATAAATATCAATTGAAATTTTTTATGGTAAAACTTTATTGTTATCTACAATAAATTTCAATAAAACACAATATCTATTCAAATTATACTCTTTTTCCCAAAAATATAATATATTTTATCAATCTTCTTCTCATATAAATCATTTTTTTATTGATTTTAGTTAGGTGTTTCATATAAATCAATCCATTCAATAACATCATTAAATCTAATATTGGTTGTTAAAAGAAATAATTGTATATATTTTTATTTATAATCATAGTGAATTTAAAATTTTATAGTGAGGGAAACCCTTCTTGACATTTATTTTATATGAAATTTATTTCAATTTTAATATTATTTTATATATAAGTGTTGCAATCAATATAGGTTTTACTTACATTTTTTTCTATGTGCGTGACATGCATTTGATTGTTGTTTACATCTTATATTATGACATTAAAATGTACATATTACTATATATTTCTGTAAATTTCTCAATTGTTCTCTCTCTACACATTCTTTTGAACAAAAAATTAGATTTATTAATATGTTTTATATGACATGAACTTTCTATAGTTTTTATTTCATTTTCTATATTAATACACTACTTATTCTTTATTTATTTATCTACTAAAACATCAAATAACTAAAATTATTTCTTATTAAATTTTATATGAAAATTTTTATTTATATTAGATAATATACTTCATTTATTTTTAAAAAATATTATATTATTATTTTATGGATGTCTCTTCAAAGCCCCTTTATAATTTTAATTCTTATTTACATGACAATATATGATATATTTAAATGAATGAAAAAATAATTTTTCTCTATTTATGTGAAATCTTCATTATAATATGATTGTTTTATTTGTTCTTTCACATCATCTTTAGTAATCCTTCTTTTTATTTGAATGTGATTCCATTGATGTAAAAACCATTTTATTATTTACTATTTTAACTTATATTATTTTTTTTCATCCTTCTTATGGTTATTTATCTTCTTGGTTTCATCCACTTTATCTTTTGAGATTATTTTTATACCTCATTAAAATTTAATGTCGATGATTCTAATTTCACGGGTCAATTTTATAATGAAATTTAATATATCATTGTTATTTATCTCATTCATGTAAAATATATTATTATTGATATATTTTTTCATTATTGTTGTTTCTGAAACTTATATCCCTTCAATTCATTGGGGAAATTTATAGCTCATAAGATTGTTATGCATGGAACATTGGTAGTGGGATTAATTCAAATTGTTATGATTTCTAGGAAGATAACCATGAAATATGTTTATAAAAAAATACTGTCTATATTTCACATTAAAGGAACTGATACACCCAAAATCTAGGATATGAAGTACTAAATGTTATCATTATAAACATACTTAGATATTAACTATGATGAACTGACAATATATATATATATATATCAGTATACATGTCTTCTAAATATTAAAACAAACTCCAAGAACTGAAAGGTATATTTTGTGTATTTATTATATTCATATACATATTAACTTATAAAACAACGTTATTATTTTTTATAAAAAATAAGAAAAATGAATCTCTCTTGTATGTTTCATTTAATTGAAATTCTTGGAAAATATCAAAAGAGACGAAATAATTGATCGCAATTGTTTAGTAAGTGGTAAGACATTATCAATGAGATATAAAAGATATTCTAATAAAACATAAAAATTTGAGAGACATTATCTAGAGTGAAATGGAATGGTCAATGAAATAAGATCAGGAAATCAAAAAAGGGAACTTGACATGATATTGTATACATAATGATCATATTAGAAAATATAACCCACTAAGATGATAATATATATTGTTATTTAATAAAAAAGTATTAAATATCAAGAATCATACACATTACCAATATAAAATTAGTGAAAGCATTTAATATTAACATTCTTATTATAAATAATTATAATAATAAAACCTATAATGAATAAAAATATAGTAATAAATTGAAAAGTCAAACTTTTGGATGATAAATAATAAATGATAAAAATGATTCTTTTTCAAATATCTGTTTATAAAATAACATGTATTTTATAATATTTATCACTTATAAAATATTCTTGTGATAATAAGATTTATTTTAATGTATGAAAAAACATATTTTATTACATTCAATTTATAAATGATATGATATAATCTTAACAATATTTTATGTATAAAAAGGTTCATTTACCATGAAAATGATTTACCATTATATTTATTATTTTCAATTTAAATTTATCTTTATAATTAGAGATTTTTAAAATTTTTAAATGAAATTAATTTTTTAATTCTTTGTGTTAAATTTGTTTCTTGGTGATTTCTTTGGATTTTCGTAAAATGTTTTACTTTTTTGAGAATCGAGAAATAAAATCGTATTAAAAATACAATCATTTTAATGATATTATCATGATATAATAATGAATTTAATATGAATTTAATATTATTATTTATTCCAAGTATATTTTAAATAATTAATATAATTCTTTTTGAAATTATTTTTTATCAATGAAAACAATTTATGATATTAGAAATATGTGTAATTTTTTCATCAAATAAGAACATTTTTTTTTGTTTTTTTCCTTTTAATAAAGTATATACAGGGTTTAATTATATTTTGGTTTATTTTTAAAGAAACTAAAATACCCTTTTATAAAAAATACATCATTTAGTTTCTATGTAGTGAACATTATACAAGATTGTTTGTATAATATCATGTTTATGCTTAAAAAGGTATTTTTCAAAAAATGATTTTCCTTGTGTTTTGTGAAAGTATTCTAAAATTAATTTTTACCACTTTAAATATTGAATCATGTTAAATGTATTATAAATTGCTAATTGTTATATTTATTCTATGTAATATTGTCATTTTAATTTTTTAGTCATAATAAATAGTAATAATCCAAAAATTTTATAAACATGGAAAAGAGTAAAATGGTTAAAATTTTGATCAAACTATAGTATAATGTAATATAATATCTCAAACTCAAAATTTTATTTCCTTTAATGAAGTTATTATAACCAATATAATCCTATATTCTAAAATATGGAAATTTTGTGACACTTTCCTTTTATATTGAGGTTTATACTGTTTTAGGTAAATAATAATTACAAAATTTCACTCTCTTCCTTTTAATATCTCTAAAATATTAAAAAGGGATAAAAAGTATTAATAAATGGTTAAAATAGTTAATTTCAATATTCAATATCATTTTATGGATAATAGTTTTTTAATTATTAGTGATTATATAATTATATTAAATGCCTTCCCTACATCAACTATGTGATTTTTGGAAGCCGTAGAAAAATTTACTAAATGGTTTTAAGAATATTAAATGAAATATTTCGTGGATTAACTATGGATTTCAAAAATTTTAATATATAATTATAATATATTAGGGGTTTTTGAAATAATCATATTTTAATTATTTTGTTATATTTGTGATTTTAATGTCAAATTATGTGAAGAGTAATGAAAAAGGCATTATGGATATTCCATTTTAAACAATATTTAATTAATTAATATAAAATAATAATAATTTTTAAAATTGATGTACAATGGAATATGAAACATTTTTTTTCAATTTACCTGGATCATGGGATTTTTTTCGTATCATTTGTAACACTTAAGAGCTAACTATTTGTGAAAACACCACTGATTATTTCCAATAAAGGGCCTTAATATATCCTTTAGAAAGACACCTATGAAATTTCGTTTTCTAAAATATCTAACAAAATAAAACATTGAAAATCTAATAACACATTCATATTCATATTGGGTGATCATATTCCTCTCCTCTAATGCCTTATGTTAAATTATAATGTTTCACCGTAATGATTAATGTAAGGCTTTCCAAGACTCTTTCATAATTCGTAATTATGATTATTTATCATGTCATAATATGAAACCATCACAATAATTTATATCATGATCCCATTAATTTTTTGATATCATATACTGGATCAAATTATATAGGGATATTTCCTAATGTTTTCTTAAATAAGCCTTCTCCATAAAATATTATTGTTTAAAAATGAAATTTTTTCAAAGACTATTTGTCATTTCAAATTTTACCCTCACCATCTCAATAATGAATGTTATAAATATAAATTTACAAAAAATAATTTTTTATGTATTATATTATTTCTTCTATTAAAAATAATTATTTACTATGTTTACAATCATTTTCTCCACTTTTTCAAAACATCATTCTCCATGGTGGTTTTATTCAGCAACTATAGATGGTGATGTCTTCATGAATTCATGTCTCTCATGGGTATTCATAATAAATTTTTTAATTATTAAATATTACATTAACTTAGTTATTTTATATTATTGTTATATAATATTAAATATCCAATTATAACAATTAATGTAAATGTGAACAACAATTATTATTTTTACCATCACCAATAAATTAATAAGGATGTGTTTTTGTATCATAAATATTATGTGACATATTGTTCTTATTTGATTTTAGATTGATATCGACAATATACAATGAAAATTCTTGAATTAAATAAACTATTTAAGAAATAAATTTGATTATTATGTATGTAAATAACTTTTTGGATATTATGATATGGGAGTCCTTAAAATGACTATATGTATTATACTAATTGTTTACCTGAATGAAACATGATAATAATGTGAAATAATATTTGAATAAAAATAAAATATATTCAAATTAAATTATATAATTCATATTATTTTTAAAATCAAGATGGTATTTTATGTATGAAGACATTCAGGAATTTATGTCAGGTTATTTTTAAATCAATTTACGTTCTTTGGGTTATATCACTTATTGATTAACCATGTTAGGAAGAAATTTGGTTTCCTATGACTTATTATTTGTTATATTTTATTTACAGTATTAATAAGTTGATTTATATTTTATCTATTTAATAACATAATTGTTTTATTCTGATTTAAAATGTTGTAATATCTTTAAGGGATTCTTGGTTACAATTTGAATTCGTAGATATATATATTTCATGCTTGGAAAGATGATTTATTTATATGGTTAAACTATATCCCCATTAATTTATATAGATATATTATTGCATAGAAATAAATGTTTCTAAGGAATCATTATATAATACTTAATTCAATTCCTTTTAAAATCAATAACATTCAAATTTGTTAGGGGTTCTCATCTAAAACATCTTTCTTTGAGCCATGTTTTGATTGACACACCTCTATTAATTTATATTTTTTATATACATCCTCATTGACATATAATATAATTAATCTTATTATAATCATGGTATCTTATGTTCCTTGTCATATTATTCCTATCAAATTTATAATTAGTTTTAAAATATGTATGGATTTTTCATTATAACCTTATTTTAAGGATTTACACTCATTCTCATTTAAGTCTATTATCTTTATAATATATCCAGAATGTACTTATTTATAAGTAAAAGGATATGTTATGTTATTTTCATAACTACATGTGTTTCAGAATGTTATTTTTAAAATAAATACTCTATATTTTTTCTATAATGGTCATATTTGACATTCATTACAAAAGTGTGAAAAAATGTTTTCTGAATTTTTACATCTAGTATATATTTTCACTCCATTATTTCTATTAGTTATTATATGTAATTATATAAAATTAGAATGTTTTTATAAATTTAATCATTTTATCAATTTTATTGTTATTTTTTATTTTTAGTTGGCTTCTAAAAGAAAAATAGATTCCTTATTTTTTTAATGATTATTTCACAATGATTTATTATAAATTACCTATTATAATATATTCTAAATGATTCCAATATTTAATATGGTATATTTTTAATCATAACATCCACTTATTCTTTCCGGATGAGTTATGATGAAATTTTGAAGAAAATATTTATGTGAACTCATTATTTTACATGGTTTTATCAGTCTAGAATTGAATGATGGGTTTTTATACAAGTTATATGATGAAACAAATCTTCTATATACCTAATTCATGTTATATTTAATTGAAATACTTTATGATATCAAGTTATATTGAAATGGATTATGATTATTGGTAAGACCGATATAACTCTACAATGTATTTGTTAATGGTGAAGGATTTAACTGTATATAATTTACTCCTAATATACTGGTCATGACTGGTTAGGATAATCTTATGGGAAATAAATATCCTAGGTTATGCACTCATGGGTAAAATATGATGTCACATTGTGGATGATGATGACTTCCAATTATCAAGCATGGTTTCTCTAGGATTTATATGAGTTCTAATGCTTCCCTTAAAAAAATACAGATTTCACTTGGAGCATAAATGATGACTCATATAACTTTTATCATTTCTCAAATATTTATAACATTACTCAATATTTAAATCAATTTTTCTGGGGTATTAATTATCTTTTCATAATCTCATATACTTTGATTATTTAACACTACACATAGGCTCATCTTATTATCCCTAATGATATTTTATTTTTAAGGCCTATGTCTACCCATACCGAGAGTTATTCTCTATATTATATGGATTAAGAATAATGTCAATCAAATCAATCTATACTAACTTTTTATAATAAAAAACACTACATTGAAATTTTATACTCTTCAAAATTTTATACATACCCAGATCATAAAAATGTTTATGTTGGAAAGAGAAATATTTTACTAGATGTCAAAATTTGTTTCCATTTGAAGGAGTTTCCACTTCTAAGGGATATGTACATTTTACATTTGAAAGATAGTTTAATGGTTCCTTGGATGGATATTTATAATGTTTAATAGATATATTCTAACAATGTCCCACCAAAAAAATTTTAAAAATTCTTTCACAAAAAACATATTGGATAGAAGGAAATATTCTTTCTACTTGACAAACTACAAAAGATAATAGATGAATAAAACATATCCTATAGGATAGTGATATTATATTCTATCATATAAATATTTAAAATAATTTAAATGTTTCACCATCAAAATGACCATTAGATGGAAAAACAATGTTTAGCCTTTTTAGAGAATGAGGAGTTCTATTGATGAAGTTGTAACCAACTATGAGATATGTGGAGAATGACCATTGGATAACTTTTTATAAATAGTGATGCATTCAAGGAGTATAGATATTTTTTAATCATTTATAATCTATTGTTGTTGTAAATATTTTATGACATCTTATTACTTTGAGAGATCTTTATTGTAATCTTTCAAAGAGTCCTCTTATAAAATACAGTCCATTTATTATGATATATTAATGAGAATAATTTTGTGAAATCCTTAAAATGATTTCATTTTGTAATGAATGTTTATCCGATCTAGTTTTTTTAGTTATTTTCATGTTCTATAAGATAAGGTTTATTCATATTTTTAATCATGGGTTATTGATGCTATGGAGATGGATGTACTTATGTTCCTAGTATCGAGCGTTTCCTTGGATAAGGAAGACAAACATTTATGAGTTGAATTGAACATTTGATGCCTAATGTTAAGTTAATTGAATTATTAACATTTAAGTTCAATTTGGGGATCTTTTTTGTAGGGTTTCTATAGGTTTTCTGTAATCTCATTATAACATTTAATTTTTATTGTATCCAAAAATTACAATTTCTGTAATTTATGTATAACAGAATTTTATATTATTTTTTTAAAAAAAATTGTCTATGCAAATATAAATTATATTTTTTTGGTTTTTATCTAAATATATCTATAAAAAAGATAGTGAATGTTCTACAATTTATTTTATAAACATTAATTCACTCCTCTAGTAAAAAAACATATTCACATTATTATACATTTGCTATAAAATGAGTTTTCTACTTGTTAAAAATATCACCCTTCCATTTTTGGTAATAGAAGATTATAATTGTTTTTGAAATGGATTTTTTGTTTATAGAAACATTAGAAAATTTAAATCTATGAACAAAACTGATATTTGATGTTGATGGTTGTGAATTTTAGAGGGATCAAATGAAAACATTTTTTATCAAAATTATAGTTGATAAATTTTACATTATAGTTGGAGCTTATTTTATTATTAATACATAAGTGACTAATTTAAATAAATATGAAGAGTTTGAATATAAATATAAATATTGAGTTTGAAATACTCATATCTATTTAATGACATGAAATATTTATAGTAAGATTTATTCTTGTGAAACTAAGAAAAACCCTATGTAAGAAACTAGAAGCTACTCACTTTAGAACAATCAGAGTTGTTGAGATAAGATGGAATATTTTTAGAGAAGATTATAGATACATTTATTTATTACTAAGATGATGAGTTCCTAATAAGACTTAAATATTTATTAAAATTGGACATCATTTAAAATATATTTGAGATAAAGACGTCATTGAATAAAATTTGGTGCACATGATTATTGATATTATTCCTAATGAATTTGAATTGATAAGAATGGTGAAAATTATACTAAGAATCTTAAAATAGATAGAATGGGTGATTATATTTTAATTATCCTGACATATGAGGGTATATTGAAATTTGATGCTGAGAAAGAAAATATGAAAAATACTAGGATTTTTCATTTATATTTAAAACAACTAAGAAGATCATTTATTCTCCAAATATATCTACTTTTTTACAGAATAATAATGTAAAAGTTGATACATTAGGTAAATATAATTAAAAAAGAGATTATAAACTAGCACATCATGAAAATAGTATGAATGAAATTGCCGTAACAAATTATTTTCAATACATTTACTTGGAAAATGTTAAGGACATAAGTCATAATAAATATTATTCTAAGATTATTTCTTATGATTGTAAGCAGACTGAACACATCAAATCAAATTTTACAAGGTTGAATAAGAAATATAAGAATGATTGAAATTATATGAAGTTATACATGTATAAATTCAATAAAATGATAAGAGATGTAGACACATGTTGTACTAGTGTTTGTAATGTCATATTACTTTTAAACGTGGACATTAAATTCGATAGTGTATATGAAAGACAACATAGTGATTAAACAATTCCTTAAATGTTAATATTCAATATTTCACATTTTAACATATATATTGAATTGATGGGTGTGAAAAGGATTAAATGAATTTTGATAAATAGATATAATGGTCCAAAAAATTATTCATTTATTTATTACTTCTTAGTAAATATGCTATCATTTTTTTTAAATCTATTCTATTATTCAAAAATACATTTTCATAAAAAATTATTTTTTCTGATTTTTATGAGAAATTTTTATAATTATTTCATGAAATTTTTCATATTTTTTGATGAAATAATCATTTTAATGTTATATTGTTGTGAATTTTATACATTTTTTGAAAAGTTTTTTTTCATTGAATAGTTACTAATAATGATTATTTGATGAAAATTGAATTTTTTTTTCTAAAAATAAACATATAATTAGTTTTAAAATTTTAGGTGTTTATTATTATTTAAAAATTTTCAATTATATTATTTGAAATGAAATTTATAATTTTATTTAGCATAAAAATAATTTTTTGATTAAAATAAATTTTTCTTAAAATCATTTTTCATCATGTTTTTCAAATTTTATTTAAAATTTAATTCTACCACTTAAGTGCTTTTAATTATGAAAAATGTAATCCTCGTTTTTGGAATCTAGTGGTAAAAATTGCAAATTTTTTGATTTTCTTTTTTTACAATATGAATATAATCATTATTAATTTTTTTTCCATAGTAAAAGGTAAATCAGGTAATTTACGATAATAAATATATGATAAGGAAAATGAAATTTCAGTAACACTTGCATTATTTTAATTTTATTAGTCACTTTTTTCTATATTCATCAAATATTTGTTTATATGTATTTTTTCTATTTTTATTTAATTATGACTTTTATAATATTTAATGTAATGAAATGTAAAAAATGTCACAGTCTTTTATTAGTAACTATAAATATTTTATATGGGAATTAATAGAATATATGTTTAGTTATAAATATTTAATGTAAATATACATTATTTATATTAATAATGGAAATTTATTTATAATTTTTAGGAATGAAACAATCATTTGGATGATTATATAATGATGTCTTAGTAGTATTACAATTAATGAAAAAATTAAATAACTTATAATAAAACAAGTACATTTTTTTATAATTTATAGGAATTAATGTAATCCATCTATTTTCAAGGAACAAATATCCTCATAGTGATGTATTAAAATATTTTATACACATTTAATTTGATCTTATAATGTCAAAAAAGTCAAATTAAATGAATAGTTCTAAAATTGACATTATAGAAAGTTTATGAAAATAATTTATTATTAAATGACATAAAATTAATAAAAATCTTATTTTAAGAAATTTTATTGTTATACGGTTTAAAATATAACAATGATCCTTTTAGGGTATGTTTTTTCAATTAGGGTACATTTCGTGCCACAAATGGAGTATGAAACATATTTACCATTGTATGTGTGAAATGGGTTAATGTGGTTTTAAACAAAAATATACACATAAGAATGTTTCCTAAACATGTCAAAATTTTTATTTATGAGATTATTGTGACATAAACTCATCATAAATTCTTATGTAATCATTTTTAACCATTTTATCATAAAACACAAATTATATTAAATTACTATTTTATGAAATCCATATAGTCAACCTTCTCTCTCTTATAAAAGGTTGTCTCCTCTCTGCCTTACATCAAAATTAAAATTCCATTTAAAAAAAATAAATTCATGGAAGATTCATAATATCTCAACTCATGTTCTATAGGATTTAGTTTTGGAATAATACAAATATTAGTTGTCTCAAAGAGTTAGGAAAAGGATGTTCCCTAGAAAAGATGTATCAATCTAAACTTAGGGACACTATTTTATTTCATCACCCACCTACTCCAAATATTATTGAACTAAGTTGACATGAAAACCTATTATATTGTATATATTTAGATTTAATTATGATAATTGAATGACCTTTATCTATATCCAACCAAATTAAATTTGGAAATGAAATGATCGTTCATGTGTATGACATACTATCGCCTCGCTGGCCGATATAAATCTTTATCTATCACCACCTCTCAGAGATATGTATAATAATGGAATTAGTGGATATAAATTTTATTCAAGAAATATTTATCATTAAATAAAGAAAATATATCCCTACTTTCTTACATTTCCTTTAACTAAAAAATTGATTATGTTGTTCATGTGTGTGTGTGGATTATTAACTCTATGAAATGATGTGATTCATTTTTCATCTATACATCACATGGATGATATATATAACTATTTTTGAATAAATAATATCTCAATTATGATTTAATTATACTTCTTTAATGTTTAAATAACCAATACATCATTTATAAATTGATCATTGAAAAATTGATATGTTATTTATGTGTACAAGTGACCTGCCATTTCGATATTTGTAACGCAGTTCATTTCTCATGACCGTATTTTTGGATTAATATTATAATTAAAATTTATATTTGAAAAAAAATTATAAAATATTATTATTAGTTTTACTTTTATTATAGAGATGTTAAAATTTTCTAGTTTACCTTCATCAACTCACCAATGTTTTTTTAAATTATTAATCGAAAGCTGTCAAAACATCTAACATGGACCTTAAAAATAAAGGATCCATATGTTTCAGTAAAATAAATGAAATAAATGGATTATCGGAAAGATATTAAATCATAAAACTATTCTTATTTAATAAAAAATTAATATTATTTGAATATAAATGTTTTAAAGGATATTTATATATATACTATAAAAGTCGTCAGAGGATAACCCTCTGACCATTTATTAAAAAAGAGAAAGAAAACCGTTTTCAGGGTTGCCGGTACCCATTACAAAACATCCCCGCACCATACATTTCAAAACAACTTTCAAATTTCAAACACAAAAAACCATCCAGCTGTCCTCGATCAGCTTGCCATCACCGCACACCTTTCCATGCCTCCTCGGCCCGCTCACATCTCGAAACTCACCCAGCCATCAAACTCATCAGCTTCACCGTCACCAACTAGACTGCTCATTGTCGGCGAGACCCACCACCGGAGAAGATAACCGGAAAATTCAACGACATCCACTTCATCAAGATCCATCACCAACCACGGAAACATCATCACCTTGCCATCATCGACCATCCATCACAGAAGCTAGAAACAAAGAAAACCCAAACACCATAAACAACCATTACCGATACAGCCAACATCGCTGCTGTCATCATCGTCTGAACTTCACCGAGCAATCCTTGAGCAGATCGACCATAAAAGTAGGAGGAGAAAACAAACCAACACTGAAAATCAAAACAAACCGCGCGAGGAGCACCTTCGGCAGTCGAATCCCACCCCTCAAAACACCGGAAAGCAGTACCACCGTCGCGCAACGCAAGTCAAGGGGATCCCCGGAGCAGATTCATCCACAACATTTCAACAAAAAACCAGAAATTGGAAGAGCATGCGAGCAACAACAAACAAATCAAAACACAAACCAGCACATGGATCCCATCGCCGCCTTCAAAAACGCAGATACCGCAGCAGACCACCCAGCGAACACACCGACGACGAGGTTGCAACCCTCAATCACGAAAACTGGAAACCGACCACGGAGCCAACATCGTGCTGCCGCAAGAAGCCCTATCCAGCGAAGGGGAGTGAGGCGGGAGGCAAGCCAACATCTATGAGGAGAGCCGATGAAGACGGATCCACGAGGTCGCACGACATCGCCGCGAGAGAGAGAGAGACACCCCAAGCCCGTCGATCATTGCTGAGGTGGTGAGCCGAGCCGATCCGAGGCGATGGGCGGCGACGATAGGGAGAGAGACCTAGGGTTAGCGCCCCTTACGGGCTCATATCCTCTCACACACCATATATATAAAAATATATATCGTATATGTGCTCATGGTAAGGGATTTAATCTCAATTTATATTCATTGAGGAATATTTTATTATTATACATCTAATTTATTTTATATTGCGTATATACAGTATGTTTTAGTTGTCACATCATTAGTTTTTCATAGTTCAAGATATTTTATATTTCATTTTAAATTATATTATCCAATTTTATTTAGCTTAAATATTACCAAGTGGTAAATGGTTTCTTAACTCAATTTCCATTCATTCAGTTATAATTCTTCTTCATTGCCTTTTTTATTCCATGATTAGGTGTGAATAGGTAGATAATTTTCTTAATCATTATTTATAATTGTTTCGTGGATTTTTATTTTTTACACATAATTGACCCATTTATTAACTATCTATAAAATGATATGATCTTTTAAGGATAATTAATCTCAAATTCTCATTCATTGGGTCATAAATTTTTTATATCATCATATTTTCTTTTATGAGGTGAATACACTTTCCAATTGAGATGTTATGTCATGAAATTAATGATGATCAAGACACTAAATGTTTTATTTGATTTTATTCATTCACAGGGCCTATAATTGAAAAAACACTAATGTGGAAATGGATTTTTCTTATAATCTATTTCCTTTAAATATTTTTTATGTTAATGGTTCCAATAATTGAATCCATATGATATTATTTTTTTGAACCAAATCTCTTTTAGAATCCACTGGACATGAATATAGTTTAATTATTTTTTTCTGTTTTCAACCTTATTGTATAAATAAACATCAAGAAAAATATTATGTTGTACCAAATCTCTTATATTTTAGCTTTATGCTATGTTTAATAGTTGATGATCCATGCATTTATGGGTATTAATTCAGTGATGGTATCCTCATATAATTTAATATGAATGTAGAGATAATTCTTTTTTAACGCTTATGTTTACCCTAATTGAGCATTTAATCTCACCCTTCTTATGTTTCATGTCCCCCATGTTACAAGGAATTATGTTTACTCTTTTGAGTCTATAACGGATTCATATGTGATTAAATTTTTGGGATATGTTAATTAATAAAAAGGGAATATGAAAAAATGAGTATAGTGGAAAAAATACACTATTAATGTCATTAATATTTCTCATGTATGATTTTTTCTTCATTTCCTATAACTCTTAACCAAAAATTCATTTTAATATATGTGATTCAATATTTTCCTTTGATATTTTTGGTTTTTTATGGATGAATGTGGGTCAATGATTTCTATATCAAATCCATAAATATGATTTTTATGATTTTTTTTCAAAAATTACGGGTCTTCTGGTTCAATATCATTATTTTCGGTGTCAGACCACGATTTAGATAACACTTTAAATGCATCTATTTTCATGATATATTTTCATCAGCCTTAAGAATACCATTATGAAATTATAATTTTAATCTTGATCCAAAATTATAAGTTTTAGAAACCCATTTTATGTATTTCAGTTATTGAATTTTGTGGTCATTAATTATATTTTAGGAGAAGTTTTATTTTTTTAATGAATATATAATCCTTAGGTTTAACATGAAGTATTTTTTTGGAATAATTAATTTTCCTTGTGTAGTAATATATATTATCTTGATTTATATAAATTAGGGTTTATATGATCATCATTATTAATTAAATTATGTTTCATTACAATTTGGGAGCCTATATTTTATCATAATGAAAACCGTGGGATTGAATATTGATTTCTTGATAATAGGATTAATGTTATTTAATATGAATATCACCATAATATTTGGGAACTATTTTCGATATTATCGGATTATACTTGGGGTGTCATGGTTTGTTTATCTTTTGAAAGAGTGTATTATAACCAATGAGCATGTACCCGAGTGGTAAGGGCTCATGCATGGCATCCAAGAGACCGTGGTTCAAAACTCGGTGGAGGTGAATTTCTGGGGAACTATAGAAGTAATGTAGTAGTTATTGTTCGGTACTATAGCATTCAGAACTATTAATCCGATTTGGGACTTCGGGCCACTAGGTTAGGCCTACAGGTCTCAAGGGCCTTCGGGTCAATAGAGGCCTTTGGGCCATAGGGCCTTCAGGCCACGTAGACCATGGAGTATCTTAGTTAACACATAATAGGCCCACGAAGAGGATTAGAGCTACAAGAGTAGCATCCACCAGAAGTAGAGAAAACTGGATTTGAATAATGGGAGGCTATGGAAGCCGCCATCGGGACCAGGCACCGTACAACTTTGTATGGGGAAATTCTAGTCGACCAACAATGCATGGAGGGGAGCTAGGTGATCAATGACATAGAATCTGTGGAGGGGCAGTTCAAGTGGGCGGGGCCTACGGGTCATGTATTGGGCATGTTATGCCTCTGGGCCTTTGGGTCATGTATTGCAGGACAGTCGGGCCTTATGCCTTGGTCCTACGTGTCATCTACGAGTTCCCCTTCAACCCTTAAAAAGGGGGGTTATCTATAACAAAAATAAAAAGAATCTCTTTGAGCCATTTGGCCTAAAATAATGTATTATCTTAATGTGGATTAATGGTGATTTATGTTACTTTTATAAATTATTATCATATCATGGATATTTTGGGATTAGCACATGCTTATTTTGGGTATGAGACTTTAGGATAGATTTATTTTATTTATAGATAAACATTTAATTTACCTTAGTGGAATATGTGATTGAATAATTATTATTTTTTCTTTAAAGTATGGTTACGATTATTTTAATGGTTTTTATGGATTACTATTTATAGAGTTATTTAGTTTGAACATTGGTGATTACTCTGTAATTTTGTAAATTAGTGTATAATCTATTCATTTCATGGTTTATTAATTTTTTATATTATCAAAATATTTTATAACCATTTTATTTATGGTTATTTTTTATAGTAGGATAAAAATTTTGTTATCCTTTTTTGATTATTTGATCTGTTGGAAGATTATTTTAGTGCTTCTGGAATGAAAAAATCATCTTTAATATGCATTATTTGGTAAAAAAGATTACATTGTAGTGGAAATTAAATAATTTACACAATTTTAATGATAAAATAAGTCTTTTTTTTTCTGGTCTAGATTCTAATAGAATTATGAAACTCTTTATAAAAAGGATCATGAAAAAAATGTTATCATATTACATTTATTTTTGATGAATCAATAATATCTTTACACATAACATATTAATGTTTTATTTTTATTTTTATCATGGGTGAGTTCTATATCACTCTATACCAGTACTTGGGAATTATTTTTCTCTTCCATGTTTATATTTTCTCTTCCTAAAAACAGTTTCCTATATGGAAACATATTAATGTGTTGTTCTAGATATCCTTGACATTTCTATTTCCCAATTTTTCAAAGGATGTTATTTTAACAATATTTATGACTTGGTTTTCCGCAATTTAATTTTAAAATATAATTCGAATATTTACCAAAACTACATTTAATTGATTGGAAACAATTTTTTAAATGGGTTTAGAATTTAATATCTTGATATTTTTGAAAAATGACATTATATTAGGGAGAGAATATGAAATAATGATCCAATATTAAACTAACCATGAATTATTATTATTTAATTATTATTTTTATAATATATATGTTGAATTTGTACTAATGAATAATATTTTCATAATTTTTAAAAATTCATGTTATGGTCCTAATCACTATAAATTTATTGACTAAATATTTGGAAATATTCACTCTATTTCTTTAATGCTATTTTATTCTTCAAAAACAATTTTTTATAAAAGTTTTTTTTATATTTCTATGAGAAATTATTTTAATTAATTTCATATACTTTTAGAAATTTTATTTTTGAAATCAAAATATCAAAATAATTTAATGGTGAAATCAAAAAAAAACATTCAGAAAAATAATGTTTTTCAATGAATACTGAAAATAGTAACTCTTATTGAAATTATATTTTCATATTTATTAAAATTATATTTTTTATTAGTTATAAAATTCCATGATATCCTATTAGTTAATTATAATATAATTATAGCCATTTTAATTAATTTTATACTTGAATTCAGTGGATAACATTTTTGTACTTAAAAATCCATTTAAAAAAATCCATTTTCATCACGTGTTTTCAGTTTGATTTTAACTTAAATTAAAAAAAAATGTGTGTTTATAATTTATAAATGATTCACTCGACATTTTTGAATATGGTGTTCATGATTTTATAAATATCCCCATTTTATTTTTCGTTAATTTGAATAGTAAATATAAAAATATTTTATACCACGGTAAAGGGTAAATCAGTTACTTTTGTTAAACAAATATGATAAAAAAAAGATAACCCAAAATCTTTTCTTAATTTAATTATATGATTCTATTCATTCAAAACTCATAAATAAATTAGTAACATGAGCTTATTTCTATTTTTATTTGATTATGACCATTATAATATTTTATATAAAGAGAAGGAAAAAACGAAACAATATTTTTTTAATAAATATAATATTTGTTACATGGAGATAATATATATATATATATTCCATTATAAATATAAAATTTAATGATAAAAGAGATATATATTTCTTTTTAATTTATTTTTGATTTTATTAGATAATTGATTAACTTAAATTCATACCCAACATTGATAATATAATTAGTCCTTAGAAAAATAGAAAAAAATATATAAAATAATAAATATAATAAAATATGAAAGAATTAATGTGATCGAAAAAATTAAGATAACCATAATATTTTAGGAGTATATT
The DNA here is from genome assembly GCA_963277665.1 of Viscum album. NCBI lineage: Eukaryota > Viridiplantae > Streptophyta > Magnoliopsida > Santalales > Viscaceae > Viscum > Viscum album. The sequence continues at coordinate 657,633,832 of OY728146.1, forward strand.
AATAGATATTATTCAAATAAAATTTGTTTCATTGACCTTTGTAATGTCAAACTAATTTTATTGTACTAAGATTAACATTATTGAAAATTTATGAGATCTATATTTTATTTAATGATCTAAAAATCATAAAAATATTTTATTTTACACTGTTGTTATTATATGGTTTAAAATATTAATAATGGATCTTTTCAAATATTTTTTTTCCTTTTATTGTATCTTTCTTGACCATCATGGTGTAAAACCCCTTATTGTCACTATATGGTTGAAAATGGTTCATGGGGGATAAAACAAATTGATATGGGTAAACACGTGGAACAAACATACCAAAATATTTTTTACATATTTTTTATCTCATAATAATCATACTTTTCATATATTATAAATTTTCACTATTTAACATCAACAATAATTTATATTACATTAATATATTATGTAATCCCAAAAGTGAACTTCCCCTCTACTATAAAAGTGCCCCAACTCTCTTATTTACATCGACCATATGAAACCTCTATTTAGATATTATATATTTATATAAATTTCTAAAATCCTTACACATTTTCTAAAGGCCTTATTTTGGGAATAATAGAAACCTAATTTGTCTTAAGGTGTTAAGTATATGAGGTTCTTCAGAGAAGATATATCATCTTAAACTGAGCATTTTTATTTCATTTATCTTTCAAAAAACCTAAAAACAAATTAAATAATTATGACATAATACAATAAATATTTAAAATATACATATATTTTATTTAGTTAATATAATAACCTATATCCATATCCATCCTCCGTCAATTGGGAACTAATTTCATCATTCATGTGTAAAGTGGACTATAGCCTTGTAAACTGTTGTAATTCATTATCCATCACAACCTATCATGAGATTTTATAACGATTGAATTAATTTTTAAATATTATTTTAATAACAAATTTATAATTATAAAATTATAATTTTTTCCAACACTTTCATTGGGGTGCGCATGTTCGTCTGCTTGACTGCGACATGCGTGGCTTTTGTTAAGTGGAATTCTTAATTTCCAATGGTGGGTGGCATTCACTCTTTATTCAGGGTCATTTGCACCTTGATAGAAATGGGATGACGGTATTTTGGTTCTTCCTTCTGTGGATTCCTCTAAATTTTCACCTAGTCCAGGTCTCCCTTATAGATTAAGATGTAGTTCGTGAAACTCATCACAGTTCCATGTTTTCATGGATGCCAGTTAATTACACTACTTCTATCAGGACATTCCAAGTGGTCCGGTTAGGAGAGCAACCTTCATTTGGGGGAGTAGTCATGCTGATGGATCGCTGGCATGTCTGGGGGTTGGAGCACTAGTGCGTATGATTTTCTTCCCCTTGTTATAGGACTTATCAAGGGTGCGGAAGCCCGAGGAATCCCACTTCCAATGTGGGGAATACTATGTCATAGACATGTTTCTGAGGTTTTCCTCAGCTTCCCGTGTTTAACACATGGTATGCCGTGAGTTTAACATCTGACGGGGATGGATCAGACAGATCAGAACAATGACAGGAGTGGATCAGATGGAGGAACCCCCTGGAGGGAACACCGATATCGAGGCCAGCATGTAGGCGGCTTCACAAATGCTGTGGATGGTAATGCGGTGGAATTTTCTCTTCGGGATGTGGCGGCCTGGGTAAGAATCAGGATGGACGAAGATTTTGGGATTGATCCTCAAAGAGACCTCCTATGTATCTGCATGGAAAAAAATCAAAGTCTTTTTAGTTCATCTGGAAATGGCTTACTATCAAATGAGGTTGACAACGGCTTACCGATGAATGAGGTTGAAACAACTTACCGCTTGATGGGGTCGAACCGACGTGAAGGAGGTTGGAATGACCAAGTGGTGGGCTCGAACCTCAGGGAGGCGTCCTACGTTCCATGCCTTGATTTGGATCAAAGACCATGTAATTTAGGAAAGGGTTCCAGTGAACCGATGTGAAGGAGGTTGGAACTACCAGGTGGTGGGAGTGAACCTCATGAAGGTTTCCAACGTACCATTCATTGACATGGATCAATGACTATGTAGTTCATATGGTGTGTGCCGGCGAACCGACTTGAAGATGGACCGGGGATCCGATGGTGTTGTCGGAGAACCGATGTGAAGATGGATCACGGGTCTGATAGTGTTATCAGAGAACCGACGTGAAGATAGACCGGGGGCCCGATAGTGTTGTTGGAGAACCGATTTGAAGATGGACTGGGTGTCTGAAGGTGTTGTCAGAGAACAGACGTGAAGATGGACCGGGGGTCCGATGGTGTTGTCGGAGAATCGATGTGAAAGAGGACCTTGGTTCAGGTGAATGGCGGGCTTGAACCACATGGAGGATTCATACATACAATTCCTTGACATGGATCGAAGTCTCCATAGATTGGGTTGGATTGGGGTGTGGGGCTTACACTCTGAGGCGGCCCAAGGAGTTGGGTGAACCAACGTGAAGGAGGTCAGAATAACCGGGTGGTGGGATTGAACCTCAGGAAGGCTTTCTGCGTACCATGCCTTGACATGGATTAAAGACCACGTAGTTCAAGATGGTTTTGAATACAGTTTAACATTATGCGGGATGGGGGAGTTTTCACGGTCGATGCTTACTCTAAGCCCACGTGAGTCGTGCTCGGTGTGAGAAACAAGAGGCAGCAAAGGCCTAATGACCACGTCGCGAACGGTGCTTCCATGAGATGTGGAGTGGGGGCTTACGCGTGGAGTGGCCCAGGGAGAGGAAGATTGGGACATACTCCAGGATGGAGGCTAGATGGAGACAAACCACAGCGGGAGAGGAATTTGGGATCGAAGAAAGGAGGAGCCACATTCCCTATCACACCCTCTACTAGCCTTTGCACCGAGGAAGTAAGTAGGAGCAGGGATGCTACCACCTAAAAGAAAATCTAGGGGCTTAAACCAAGGTGGCTTCCCTTCCCTGCGGACAAACTCCACTCCAAGAAGGAGGATATCATCCCTTTTGGAGACCAGGGGGCGTGTAGAATGTCCAAGGCGGGGGAACTTGCGTGCGGGGCATGGGGCGAGGTCACAGTTTTAAAGTCATGTGTCGAGGATGATGGTGTTTGGCAGTTTCATGTCCTGCAGCTCGAAAGAGGTGGGTTCGTTCCGCACCACTAGGACTTACATAACCAGTACCCTCTTCTCCTTGTGGGAAAGGAATGAATTTGAAATTCCATGGTAAAGGGGAGTCGTAGAGTGAACCATCAAGGGGCCCACATTAGCATTGCTATGCGAAGAAGCAATAACCATTATCTTTCCTATGCGAAGGAGCATGAGGCGAAGCAACGCAATGGGCAATGTCATCCATGGGACCTCGAAATCACATCATGCAGACGTGGAGGGTTGCACAGAAAGAGGAATTGAAAAGCAAAGGGGTTCATTGGCAGGGACCATATGAAGCTATGCCACTCCGCATGGAGGAAAGAACTTGTGAAGGGATGTTCTTCGCAAAGTGGGGTGCCTCAGCCTTAGAATATGGAAGGGGTGTATATGGGAGGTTCTTCATGAAGTGGAGAGGTGTTCGTGGAGCACTGCCTCACAGAGCACAGGTGCCTCGTGAAGCAAAGTGTTGGGAAGCGATGTGCTTCGCGAAATACAGTGACCCTACCTTGGCATGTGGATCATGTGTACATGAGGGGTTCTTCACGAAGCATAAACGCATCGTGATGACCTGGGTCCCCTTGGGGATCTACTTCCTCCGCAAAGTCCCTTGGGCTTCATAAAAGGCATCCCTCCCGGAAGATGGGATTAAAACGTGACAAGGGGGACGCATTTCACAGAGTAAAATAACCTCACGTAGCTTATGATTCGCAGAGAAAATCGTGCTTTGCGATTTGGGAGCGTGGAAGTTGAATGGTCGGATTGTCTGTCCCTTGGGCTCGGGGGGAGCCTAGTATTTATAGGCAAGAGGCACTGTGAATAAAAGCTTACATGGGGCAAATCGAGGCTAGGTTGCTTCGTGGCGGGTCAGGAACGTCAAAGGCGTACACAGAGCGGCGCGCCTCCTATGCTTCGCGGTGACGTCGCGAACATCAAATGTGTTTGCAGAGCATCCCTACTCTTCTACTTCGTGATGTCATTGCGAACATCAAAGGAGTTTGCAGAGCATCATGCCTCTTCTGCTGGCGGCAACGTCATGAACATCAAAGGCATTTGCAAAGCATCCTTCCTCTTCTGCTTCGCGGAGGCGTCGCGAACATCAAAGGTGTTCACAGAGCATCTCACCTTTTCTGCATTACAGTGGCCGTGGTGCTTGGGGCCTCTGTGCAGCGGCTTCGTGAGGTAGTTCATGGGGGCTCTTCTCTTCTTTTTCATCCAATGTTTTGGCGCCAATAAATTTCCCCCTCAGACTTGGAGTCGTGGAGAAATCAAGGGTCGAAGTTTGAGGGTCAATCGCCAAAATCGTCAGTCATTCATGAAGATGGATCACGAATAGGGCTCGCGAGGTGGATAGGCCGAAGCACAGGCTGAGCGCGCCACGAAACATGGCACGATCCGGATGCACCGCGAAGCTCCGAAGGCCGTCGCCTATAAATAGGGGGGCTTACCTCTCTTTTTTTCCTTCTTCGTGAATTTTTTCTATTGAGATCTCAATTTTGTGAAGCTACGGGTACTCTGCCACTTCTCTCCGTGAATCATGCTTCGCGGCGAACCGCGAGTCTTTGACTCTGCAATAGCACTACGCGAGCGTGAGTTTAGAGGATGACGCAAGGATTCGTGAATAGTCTTTGTGAACGATCTACGCGAACAGGAATCGTGACCCGACCTGAAAATTGTCTAAATCTTAAAACCAAATGGACCATGCAGAAGATACCAAGGGGGCTTGTAGATGCCGCCCGGAAGGATGATATGGCATCTTGTTTGGGTCTATGAGAGGTGGTCCATAGCCACTCGGACCATAATTCATTGATGGAGCTTCTATCGAAGAGTTAGAAGAACTATCTGTTGTACATGAGGATGCCTTTGTTTGGATTAGACCTGAGGGATGATGTCTTTATTCCTGAGGCGAGTAGGGACTAAATAGCTTGCAGGATCAGGAGCACGTCGTGCCAGCACCAATGGTTCAGGGCGAATGATGGTCCTGCGTAGGAGGACTTCACACCCATCATTGTTGACTACTTTTACAACCACCTGAACAACATCGATGGGAATGCATTGTAGCCGGAGATGTCTCCTTCTCTTTACCATACAATACTGAAGGAAACCATTAGGGATTCGAAAAAGGGGTGGTCCTAGGATTGGGACCTGTTCCAGGGTGGAAACTTTACAGATGATTGGGCATGGGACTACTGGGTAGGTGCTTTGTGTGAGGAGTTTGGACCCGAGATGAGGAGAGTGGGTCTATATGAGGCAGCATGGGCCTTTAAATTCCACATATATCAACCGAAACAGCTGATACCAGTGTTGTTGAGTAGACGATCATCTTGGATAAACACGTTTCACCTGCACCCTGGGGAGGTCTTCATAATCCTGTGGAATTTCCATTAGATTTTAGGGGTCCTGATATTGGGGGCTATGTGAGATGAGTTCCTCCCCTTTATGAGTGAATGGGACGATCCATAGAAGATGCAGTGGGTGGCAATGGCACTGATGGGGCTGGTGCCTGGGGAGGACAAAGAAGTAGTGAGAGACATCCACTTCAGGTGATGGTTCAAGCAGTTCCTGAACTTCCCTGTGGATCGACAGTTTCCCACCAGGCCTTGGACATGCCCAAAGGGGGCTCAATGTTTCATGGAGAACTCGTATTGGTGGCTCTTGTAGGATAGCCAATGGAAGACCTAAGGTTTGAGTGTCAATACTGAACAGCAGCCGATAATCAGACTGGCGGCATTTATCGCGGCCCTTATCTGTGGTTGGATCCTACCAGTGAGGGATACCATCATGGGGGTGTGGCCTAGCATGTTTATCAACGCATCCATCCAGGCTACAGGAGGGAGGGTAAATCTGGGGATTCTTATGCTCACCAAATTGAACAAGATGTTATGGCATGTTAGCGAGGGGAAGAGGCCGCAGAGGATATGTGAGCTCTTCCATCTTCAGTATGGGTGGATCGCGGCACACATTAGGGGGTTTATGAATACCCTAACCCTATCTCACCTCCGGGGCCAAACATCCCCCCATCCATCCTGAGTGATGCCCAGAGATTTCCAGCAAAATTGACCATAATTTTGGTGCCAAACTGTGTATGGAAGGTGGATGAGTTTAATTTTCACCCATTTCCATTTCCAACGGGGGCATTTACCGATGATGGTCGGGGGACGAAAGAGAACTAGGCATATCTCATGGCCTTTCCAGGTGGAGTCTTGGTAGCAAGGGTGGACCACGAGACTCTATTTGAGCCATAAACCCCACACTGGTTTGCAAGGAAATTCCGTTGCGTGTAGTGACTGACTTCGTAGGTCTACTAGGAGGTGTGCCACTAGGAGCACCAATGTGTGATGAGGAAATTCTGGCTCATGTTCACATGGGAAGACGAAAAAATTCGCAAGGCATTACCTCCACCTACTACCACCTTTGGACTAGTGATGGAGTATGCCATAAGTTGTGAGGCAGCCTATCCGGGGGAAATGATGAAGCAGCCAACTGTTCGAGCTGGCGATGGTGGGCCTTCCCAAACTCGAGGTTGGGTCGGAAGGTGGAAAGGACCTCTCACGGTGGCGGGGCTACTGTGGCGGAGATACCTATACCAACTTAGGGTGACGTAGCGGTGGTGGATCCAATATTGGTAGCGGATCCGGTGGTCCCAGGAGATCAGATCCATCCATAGGGGAAGCCAATGAGGGGATTCCGCATGATATCTACTCAGGCCCCGGGGAAAAGGTTGTGCCATATCGTCATGCCAGAGGATGCTGCTTTCCCATAGGACTATGACATTTGGGATTTCAATCAGAAATTCCTTGGCCCACCTGAGATGTGGAAACACCTAAACCATCTTGTAATAGATTTACCGGGTATAGGCCCTGTCTGGGCCCGTTTCACAGTATCCCCGGCATAGGTGGAGAAATATTTGGATGAGATGTAAGACCTCATGCATTCCAGGGGTGCCCCGCTTCCAATGACAGACCAGGTGAGGGTACTTCTGCATCAGACGGTTCCCCCACAGCTGTCGACCACTGAACTGAGAGAGCGCTTCCCCCTATCGGAAGATTCAGACGAATCCTCTTAGGGGGACGAGGCCGGTGCAGGGAGCCCGTTGGAGGAAGGTGAAGTCAACGATCATGACTCGGGTCTGGAAGATTTTACGGAGGCTCTCAAGGTAACATTTGAAGATTATTTCCTCAGGGTCTACTCTCAGGCCATTATAGACTTCTAACCAACACCTAAACTGTGTAGGAGGACCTTGTGCATAGACCTCGTTCTCGCCACTCAATGGGTGCTGATGCAAGAACATCGGAACCTGAACCCGTGGCCACATCCAGTTCTATGTATGGCAGGTCTAGGAAACCTGAGGTGGCTCTTCCAGAATCATCAGACCTTCCGACAATATACGGAGGGCCACCCTTCGGGGTCCCGTCAACATCAACCCAGGAGCGGAACCAGGAATTGGGTCTCTATATGTCCTCTATACTGAGCTCATTAATGCCACACGTTGATCATGCTAACTGACGTCCATGATCTTCCCTATTACATACAGTTCATAGATTATCATGGGCCACTGCGGCATGGTTGGTTGGTATTTCTGGCGGCGTCCCTCCTCGGGGCATGCAACTAATCGTGGATATAGATAATCAGCCCACCTGTGCTGCAGCGCCCCTATCATTGCTGGGACTTCCAGTGGGGTCATGCTCGAGGTTATTGAGGTGAGGTCCAACGATGAGGATCGACCGGTCAACCCATGTCCCGCCATGTGTGATCTGAAGCCAGATACCTTTCCTGATCCAACGTCAGACACAGATCCCGTTGATGATTTCCTAAGGGCGTACCCCGCATACGAGCCTTCCAACTACGCGGACTGGGACAAGAAGGCCTCTGACGAAGAGGACAACGAGATAGTCTGTCGCCGATCATGGAAGTTGAACTTGTGATTTATCGAAAAGACCCCAAAGGCACTATTGCTGGATGATATTGACATACATCACTCGCAGCTACACGAAATGTGTGCTGGGGGAGTGGATGCTCAGCACCCCCACCTTCTCATCTGAGATCTTATGGCGGAGAAGATCTGGGAGTATGATCGCGGCCTCAGCATGGGCTGGTTGTGGAGGAAGGAGGTGAACATCAAGAAGCTCTGGGAGGCAGAAAATGAGATCCAAAAGCTATAGATCCATAAAGATGAGCACTCATCCTCTCTTAATGCACAAGAAGAGATGATATTGTGATTGAAGGCCCAGCTGGTAGAGGCAGAAGAGAATATGAGGAAAGCTTCTGAAGAAATGGTCGTTATTCCGGCTGAAGTAGAGCGGGGCCAAACTGAGGATGATGAATTGTGCCCCATCACTACCGAGGAGGATTGGGAGTTGAGCCAGTGATAAAAACTCATGGATTCCACAAGTCAGAGGGTGGTGGAACTGCAACTCTCTTTTGACAGGGTCAACCCGTCTGTGGGATAGATAAACCCGCAACTGCTGTGAGTATTGAAAACTCTCAAACATAACTTTATGTTTTGATTTATTTTATTCCATATCATACATGAGTTTCAATACCAAGGTTGGATTAATACACATTTGTTATATTCATGAAATGTTTGGTGGTTAGTCCCTAAGCTCACGCGGGTCGAGCACATTGTGAGAAAAAAGGGGTAATCACCATGTTCTTCCATCTGAACATTATTTGTCGACCAAGCTTCGGGCATTCAGGGTTAAGGTAACTAATTCCAAGTTTCTGAAAAGATATGGGAAAGGCCCGATCAGAGGATTAGGACCTCAGAACAGTCAACGAGATGTTCTTCTTGTGTGCTTTAGTGCACGAGCTAGGAAACACCATGGGTGTTAAGATTAGTCCGAACACAGGGAAGTGGAAGGTGTGAATCACGATACCCAAAATCCGGAACACTATGGGGGTGGTGTGACAGTGAAGAATAACCATTTACAGTGGCAGAAACACAGTATCCTTATTGCGTTAGCCTGGAATGGGGATAAAAAATGAGGGCCAACCATTGACCATGTTTGGAAGAGAGGGCCTGACTCAAAATGCATCCCATAAGTCTTTAAAAGCGTTGGCCCATAAAAAGAGGTGGGCCAGAGGGAGAGCATTCATACTGTTAGGGGGTTACTATAGATGTGAATGAGGACGAGGTTTTGAGTAAGGGGCACGTAAAGCGTGGGATGTGGAGTGAGGGTTTGTTCGAACAGAATCCAACACTCTGGAAATTATGCCACCGTTGTGGAAGCACACTGGATGAACGTATCAGTTTGATCATGGATCATTCATTCTTTTTAGACAGAGTATCTCTGGAGAGGGATTCGTTGCTTTGTTCAGGGAAGAGTTACAGTTTCATGGTTTCCCAGAAGGGATCAGACTAGGGGGATGGAAATGAGGAAGAAAAAGATTTATGATTCCTGAAGCTGGACCCTGGGTGAAATACCGGGGTGTCTCTACATATCCCATAAGGATGGGAATCAATACATATGTAGTTCTAGAAGAAAAGTTTAACGTCCTGTGGGATGATGAGAAGCTCGGCTGCGTTGGTGTACATCCTACCAAAACTACTAAGCCCACATGAGTCGTGCTCGAGGTGGGAAACAAGAAGTAGTGGTGGGACTTTCCTGACATAGGAAGGAACATGTTAGAGCGAATGGACTCTCGGTGAATACCGACCCAATGATGCTAACCCATCCATATAGCACACCTAGACGCACAAAGTGATAAACCTGAGTATGTCGGAATTCCACTTTAACATGAGGAAGTGGAAATGTGTCTATCATGAAGCTCGAAATTTGGACCACAATGATGACAGCGTGATGATGGAGGATAGCTGTTGACCGCGGTGGAAACGCAGCATCCAAATTGTGTTAGCTTTTAATGGGGACAACCAAATGAGGGTCGACTATTGACCATGTTCAAAACACGGGACCTGTCGCAAATGTCGTCTGATATCCTTAGGGGCAACGACCTAGGATGGTAGGGGAGCTGATATGGCATGGGACTAGGCTGTTAGGGTGTCCCTTCGAATATGGAAGAGTATGAGGATCCAAATAGGAATCTCATGAAGCTTGGACATGGAATAGGGGGATTGTCCCCATGAAAATTCCACATTTCGGGATCTTTTTCAAAACACATCTATATATGGAAATGAGACGTATTTGATAGAGGGAATCGAGTCCCTTCCCATAGGGTGATCTTAGTTTAGGGTCATATGACTCGGGCCATAGATTGTTTGAAACACAGGGGACACATGATGGGGTAAATAAAAAACCGATGTGAATGGGAACTAGGGGTTCCAACCACCACGTGTTCCTTGGAAAGGTTTTAGGTCGAGGGACTGAAAAAGAGATTTGAGCTGGGCCTGAGACCAAGTGCACAAGTGTTCCTACATACCCCATGAGGATGGGGATCAAGCTGCACATGGTTCTTGAGGGGGGCACGGTAGGGAACTGGTGCCAGGAAATAGGGGCGTGCAGACGTGATCCTCACCCCAAAAGTGGATATATTTGATATGTCTTGTTTGTCCATTAAGGTAATTGGTTTTCCATTTTGAAGTGATAGGCCTTGGGTAGCAGGCCCTGGTGTCTCCATGAGAATAAAGCCGTATACAGGAGTTGACAAAGGGTATGGTAAATGACTAATAACTAACGTGATGTCTTTTTTGATGAGGTCATCACAATGCAGTGCCATGTTTCGTTGTGTGTCCAGGACGACAATATCATTGTTTAGGGTCATGTGATGGGACCAAGCAAGCATTTTAACATCATGCAACACAGACGTAGTATAGATGATGCTAAAAGGGGAATTTGTATGGTGCAATAAAACATCCCGGATGTTAATGGGGACATGGTCCCGTATCATGCCGTACGCAATTCCGAGAGGGGGACCTCAGGACTAGGGGCCTACATAGATGTCAGAGGGAAAAGGGGGGAGTAGAAAATAGCTTCCAAATGATCTGGAACCGAAAATGAGATTTCATGGTGGTCCAACATATCCAACAAGTATGGGAATCAAGCCACACGTAGTTTTAGAGGGTGCCTTTTAATGTCATGTGGGACAAGAAACTGGAGGGCTAATTTATAGAACGTGGTGTGTATGGTGAGGCTATTGAAAACCTGATGTGAATGAGGAGGTAATCCAATATCATTTCACACGGTCTCGTAGTCAATGTCCACAAGGTAGGACAGAAAATACAAACTATCAGAAGTCAAGCAGGACCCAAAGACACGAGATCTGGGCATTCCTACATATCCCATGAGGATGGGAATCATGCTGTTCGTAGTTCTGTGTAGATCTTAGTTTATGGTCTTAGAGCTCGAACCATGGATGGGTGGAAACCTTCCATGTAAGCATAGACCTCGACCCGATCCCTAATCCCACGTGAGTCAAACAGGGTGTGGGAAACAAGGGAGGAAGATGTTTATTACAATACCTGGAATGCCCATTAGAGGGAAAATGGTATGGAGCCCCGAGGGACGCCCTTACCATCGCTTTGTTCTCCAAACATGAAGATGCACACTAAGGAATAGTGTCAAGAGTGTTGGAGGTTTACTTGGGAATGATGAGGTGGATAAGGGTGTGAATCATGTAGCCGATATCTTGGGATTAATGAGGTTTGTGTGATGATTGAGGATAACTGTTGACCATGGAGGAAACACAGAATCCCTATCATGTTACATGAAATGGGAAAAATAAATGAGCATCAACCACTGACCGTATTCGCAATGCAGGACTTGTAAAAGTTTGTTGTTCAAAACCCTCAAGGACATTGGCCCGTGATGGTTGGAGGGCCCTTGGGCCGAGAATCCATGCCATTCGAGGGTCCCTTTGAATGTGAAAGGTGATGGAAGCCCTAATGAAGGGGAACACGATGCCTAGTAATTGTGTGGAAGCATGTACGAGTAGAAACCAACATTCCAGGTACTAAAATAGATACCCTTTAGAAACATTGGTTATCACCAAAGAGGGTTGACGAGGGTGCTCAACTTGAGAGTAACAGATTTGAAGGGATGAGTATAGAGTGAGGAGATAGAGAACTCTGAGGAGGTGGTAAATGGTGTGGTAATCACAAACCCGATGTGAGCGATGACATAGTCCCATACCGCACCATATGCTCCTCTCCCTAGGAAAGGGTCGGCTAAGGGGCCAAGCTGAAATAGAGATTTTCGGGAGATGGGGCTGGACCCAAAGTCTAGACATTCAGTTGGTCCTACGTATCCCTTGAGGATGGAAATCAAGCCATACGTAGTTTTGAAGTCACCCAGGGGTAATATACCCCAACGATGGGGGTGTACGGAATGATGAATAACCTGACATGAATGAGCACATAATCTGGCACCACACCGTACGCTCCCAAAAGAGAGAAGCTGGGCCGGGGGCCTGAGAAGGCCAAGGGTCCTGAGACTGGGCCTCGGTCAGGAAGGCCTGACCAACTTCCAGTGTAACGTCTTACCGTGAGGACATGGAGGGAATAAGGTATCTCATCTGGGGATGTGTACAGCGAGGTGAACAACTGGACGTGAATGTGGACATAATCTCATACCACACCGCACAATCCCATAAGAGAGAATCTGGGCTGGGGGCATAGAAAGGCCAAGGGTCCTGACAGTTGGCATCACCCATAGGAAATAATCTCTTTTTTTGTTTCATTTTTTCCACAATATAAAATTTTAAAAATAAAACATGATTTGTTTTCCGGAAAATCATTATGACATCAACTTGAATTCTTCCTCTCATTCAACCATTCATAAAAACCTATGAAAAACATTTTAAATTGTGGGATTAGAAAAAATATCTCATTTTGTGATATAAAAAGAATAAATCCATTAGTATAGTGAAAAACATATAAACCAATGAAAAACCCTTTTCATAAAGATAATCACTTTTATCTAAAAAGTGCATCATTTTTTAATAAAAAATAATTATCCTTCCATTTTAAATCAAACAATTTATACAAAAATTAATTAGAAAGCAATTAAATGTCATGTAGTTTCCATGGTACAATATCATATTAAAACCCTTATGAACCATAAAAATTGAATAACCATATGTAATAATTCCAATATATTTATACAGATTAAAAAATCAATACCCAATTCATTGGATCACTATCTAAACGCTTCCATTGTATAATCTATATCGAGCTCACCTATGAGCTATATTGGGGCTCAACCATTACTTAAAAATGATCATGTATTATACCATGAATAAAATCCTTGAATTTTTTTATCCCCATGTGTAAAATATTTCATATATCAAAATACCATTTGACCATTCAAATATATTTTCGGTATCAAAATACCCAGAAAATGGGAAACAAGGGTTTTCATTGAGTAAAAAGATGAAATCTTATAGAGGAAGGAAAATATAAAATAATTATTTTGGTGTATAAATAATTTTTTTAATTTAAAGTTTAAAATAGAAAATTAATTTATATATTTTTCTAAATAAATTCAAGAATTTTGTAAAAATATTTCTCTTTAAAACCATTTAATAAATGAAAATGATAATAATTTATTAAAATCTATGAACATTGAATGTAATAAATAATCAAATTTCACTGAAGAGAAATATAGAATCATATAATAGAAACATCAATGAATTGAGGTATTATGATGTCTTTAAATTCTATTTATTCAATATATAAGATAATATATATATACATTTTTAACTTTTTTAAAATTAGTTCACAGGGGAACATTAAAAGATTATTTTAAATGAAATTTCATTACCTTGAGTCTGATTCATCAATCACATTACTTATCTTCCTGAAAAAAATTATGTTAATTTTATATTTATATAAGAATATTCTAAAGTTCCTTATTCCATTATTTCATTTAATACCATGTCATATACAATTATTTAGTTAATTAAATTCACATTAGGTGTTTTGATTATATTTGGCTAATATGAGAGAAATTAATTTTATTGGATGATTATGGCCAAAGATGAAATTATTCCATAATCTCTAGAATAATAATCAGTATATAATTTAATTTTTATAAATCAACTATAATTTTATATCTGACCATTAAATATGGGTAATAAAAAAACTACATTACAATTAAGGAAATGGTAGGTCATAAGTACGAATGATTAAAGGATCAAATTTTCAATGATCATTATATAATGAAAGAAAGTATTATATATATATTTCATGAATTACGAATATATAATATGTTTCATAATATTTATTTAAATATACACACACACACATATATATATATAACATGTGATGTGGTGATGTAAAATAAACCTGTTCTCTAAATTGAGGTGGCAGTTCACACAAACTCACAAACTACATTATCCTTCTTCTATATATAAAAAAATCCAGGAAATATGTACTATAATGGCTTTATAGAAAGATAAATATCTCATTAATATCATATAAAAAACATAAATCCATAATTATAACCATTTTTGATATATGGTTACTGTAAGTACCCGTACATAAACATTACATATTATAGTGACCTTTTAATTGAATTCATTTTCTTTTACTATAAAAAACTGTTTAGGATTAAAGTTTAGAGAATTAGGATTGACTCCCATACATTAAATATGTTAAATTATAAAAATGATCCCTTTTTCATAAAATATATTTATTTAGAAAATTGATTTCTTTTGAGGAAAATCATCATAATTTTTACCTTGATCTCATCCTAGTCCCAACTCATCCATAAAACCAATGTAATGCATTTTAAAAAAATGAAGGAAATAATAGCCTTAAGTGACATAAAAAATACCAAAACCATTTTTCAAATGATAAATATTAAAATTCATATAAAATTTACCTTTACATTCAATGTTCATTTACTGTATAAAATAAAAAAATGAACATGAAAAAATACACATGTTTTTCTCCTGGAATGCCTTTAAAACTCATAACAAATAATAAAACCCCAATTTTTGTAATATAGATAATTTTTTTCATAAAAACCTTTCAAAGACATTTTAATTAAAATAACCACATTTCATAATTATAATATAATCACTACAACAATTATTAGAGATATATAATGTGGATAACCATTTTTTTAAGCTATATTGGGCTCAAATGTGAGCTATAATGGGGATCAGGCCTTTGTATAAGCTATATTTAGAACACCCATCTTCTATAACAGTGAACAACCCTTCATATAAGATATATCTAGCTCACCCATTTTATATAATGATCAAGTACCATTTCATTAATTAATGTAAAGACCCCAACCCATGTAGTATTTATCTGCTACTATGTTTTATTATGTTTGTACAATAAATAAGGGATCACATCCCAATGGACTGAATAGTCTAATAGATATGGAAAACTATATACAAACATATTTTTTATATTAAAACATTCAATGAAAAACAATATAGTATCTCCAATGGAAATGCTCGTAATCCCTTAGATTATCCCTGCAGGTCATTCATAATATACATCATCGCATCTTGGAAAAAATAAAGCACAAGAAATTAAGGATTTCAGATGATTTGTATGGGTAATAAATGCGATAAAATATATAAACAAAAATAATAAGGCAATTTTAAAATCTAGAAAAAACATAATCTTGAACATTATACATCATAAACAAAAGATAAATAAATATTTCCATAAAATAAATCATATGAGAATGAAATATAACTGTGTATATTCTACTAGTCGACTGTTTCCCATGTTCAAAACACGGGACCTGTCGCAAATGTCGTCTGATATCCTTAGGGGCATTGGCCCAGGATGGTAGGGGAGCCAATATAGCATGGGACTAGGCTGTTAGGGGGTCCCTTTGAATATGGAAGATTATGAGGATCCAAATAGTAATTTCATGAAGCTTGGACATGAAATGGGGGGAATGTCCCCATGAAAATGCCACATTTCGGGCTCTTTGTCAAAACGCATCTAAATACGGCAACGAGACCTATTAGATAGAGGGAGTTGAGTCCCTTCCCATAGGGTGATATTATTTTAGGGTCATAGGACTCGGGCCAGAGATTTTTTGAAACACGGGGGGACACATGATGGGGTAAATAAAAAAACCGATGTGAATGGGAACTAGGGGTTCCAACCACCACGTGTTCCTTGGAAAGGTTTTAGGTCGAGGGACCAAAAGAGAGATTTGAGCTAGGCATGAGACCAAGTGCACAAGTGTTCCTACATAACCCATGAGGATGGGGATCGAGCTGTACATAGTTCTTGAGGGGGGCATAGTAGGTTACCAGTGACTGGAAAAAGGGGCGTGTAGACGTGATCCTCGCACCAAAAGAAGTTGTATTTGATGAGTCTTGTTTTTCCATTAAGGTAATTGGTTTTCCATTGTGAAGTGATACGCCTAGGGTAGCAGGCCCTGGTGTCTCCATGAGAATCAAGCCGTATACAGGAGTTGACAAAGGGTATGGTAAATGACTAATAACTAACCTGATGTCCTTTATAATGAGGTCATCACAACACAATGCCGTTTTTTGTTGTGTGGCCTAGATGACAATATCATAGTTTAGGGTCATGTGATGGGACCAATAATGCATTTTGACATCATGCATCACAGACGTAGTAGAGATGATGCTAAAAGGCGAATGTGTACAGTGCAATAAAACATCCCCGACGTTAATGGGGACATGGTCCCGTATCACGCCGTACGCAATTACGAGAGGAGGACCTCAGGCCAAGGGGCCTACATAGATGTAAGAGGCAAGAAGGGGGAGGAGAAAATAGATCCCAAATGATCTGGACCCGAAAATGAGATGTTCTGGTGGTCCAACATATCCCACAAGGATGGGAATGAAGCCACACATAGTTCTACAGGGTGCATTTTAATGTCGTGTGGGACAAGAAAATAGAGGGATAATTTATAGAACGGGGTGCGTGTGGTGAGGCTCTTGCAAACCTGATGTGAATGAGGAGGTAATCCCATACCATGTCACACATTCTCGTAGTCAGAGTCCAGAAGGTAGGACAGAAAATACAAACTAGCAGAACTCAAGAAGGACCCAGAGACATGAGATCTGGGCATTCCTACATATCCCATGATGATGGGAATCTAGCCGTTCGTAGTTCTGTGGAGATCTTAGTTTATGGTCTTAGAGCTCGAAACATGGATGGGTGGAAACCTTCCATGTAAGCACAAACCTCGACCCGATCCCTAAGCCCACGTGGGTCAAACACGGTGTGGGAAACACGGGAGGAAGATATTCATTACAATACCTGGAACGCCCATCAGAGGGAAATCAGTACGGAGCCCCGAATGATGCCCTTACCATGGATTTGTTCTCCAAACGTGTAGATGCGCACTAAGGAATAGTGTCAAGAGTGTTAGAGGTTTACATGGACATGATGAGGTGGATAAGGGTGTGAATCATGTAGCCGATATCTTGGGCTTAATGAGGTTGGCGTGACTACTGAGGATAACTATTGACCGTGGCAGAAACGCATAATCCCTATCATGTTACATGAAATGGGAACAATAAATGAGCATCAACCACTTACCGTATTCACAATAGAGGACTTGTAAAAGTTCGTTGTTCGAAACCCTCAAGGACGTTGGCCCGTGATGGTTGGAGGGCCCTTGGGCCGAGCATCCATGCCATTCGGGGGTCCCTTTGAATGTGAAAGGTGATGGAAGCCCTTATGAAGGGGAACACGATGCCTAGGAATTCGGTGGAAGCATGTCTGAGTAGAACCCAACATTCCAGGTACTAAAATAGAGTACCCTTTTGAGACAATCTTTATCGCCGAAGAGGGTCGACGAGGTTGATCAACTTGAGAGTAACCGATTTGAAGGGATGAGTATAGAGTGAGGAGATAGAGAACTATGAGGAGGTGGTAAATGGTGTGGTAATCACAAACCCGATGTGAGTGATGACATAGTCCCATACCGCACCATATGATCCTCTCCCTAGGAAAGGGTAGGTTGAGGGGCCAAGCTGAAATGGAGATTTTTGGGAGATGGGGCTGGACCCAAAGTCTGGACATTCGGTTGGTCCTACATATCCCTTGAGGATGGATATAAATCCATACGTAGATTTGAAGTCACCCAGGGGGTAATATACCCCAACTATGGTGGTGTACAGCATGACGAATAACCCGACATGAATGAGCACATAATCTGGCACCACACCGTACACTCACAAAAGAGAGAAGCTAGGCCGGGGGCACGAGAAGGCCAAGGGGCCTGAGGATGGGCCTCGTTCAGGAAGGCCTAACCAACTTGTAGTTTAACGGCTTACCGTGAGGACATGGAGGGGATAAGGTATCTCATCTGGGGATGTGTACGGTGAGGTGAACATCCGGAAGTGAATGAGGACATAATCTCATACCACACCGCACAATCCCATAAGAGAGAATCTGGGCTGGGGGCCCGGAAAGGCCAAGGGGCCTGACAGTTGGCATCACCCAGAGGACATAATCTCTTTTTTTTTCATTTTTTCCAAAATATAAAATTTTAAAAATAAAACAAGATTTGTTTTTGTGAAAAATCATTACGACATCAGCTTGACTTCTTCCTTTCATTCAACCATTCATAAAAACATATGAAAAACATTTTAAATTGTGGGATCATAAAAAATATCTCATTATGTGATATAAAAAGAATAAATCCATTAGTATAGTGAAAAACTTATAAACCAATGAAAAACCATTTTCATAAAGATAATCGTTTTTATTTAAAAAGTGCATCATTTTTTAATAAAAAATAATTATCCTTCCATTTTAAATCAAACTATTTATAAAAAAATTAATTAGAAAGAAATTAAATGTAATGTAGTTTCCATGGAACAATGTCATATTAAAAACCTTATGAACCATAAAAATTGAATATCCATATGTAATAATTTCAATATATTTATACAGATAAAAAACTCAATACCCAATTCATTGGATCACTATCTGAACGATTCCATTGTATAATTTACATCAAGCTCACCTATGAGCTATATTGGGGCTCAACCATTACTAAAAAATGTTCAAGTACCATTCCATGAATAAAATACTTGATTTTTTTTATCATGCAAATATATTTTCAGTAGAAAAATACCCAAAAAATGGGAAACAAGGTTTTTCATTGAAGAAAAAGATGAAATCTTATAGAGGAAGGAAAATATAAAATAATTATTTTGGGGTATAAATAAATTTTTTAATTTAAAGGTTAAAATATAAAATTAATTTATATATTTTTCTAAATAAATTCATGAATTGTGTAAAAATATTTCTCTTTAAAACCATTTAATAAATGAAAATGAAAATAATTTATTAAAATATAAGAACATTGAATGTATTAAATAATCAAATTTCACTGAAAAGAAATATGGCATCATATAATAGAAACATCAATGCATTGAGGTCTTATGATGTATTTAAATTCTATTTATTCAATATATAAGAAAATATATATATTCATTTTTTTACTTTTTTAAAATTAGTTTACAGGGGAACATTAAAAGATTATTTTAAATGAAATTTGATTACCTTGAGTCTGATTCATCAATCACATTACTTATCTTCCTGAATAAAAATTATGTTAATTTTATATTTATCTAAGAATATTTCTAAAGTTCCTTATTCCATTATTTCATTTAATACAATGTCATATACAATTATTTAGTTAATTAAATTCACATCAGGTGTTTTGATTATATTTGGCTAATATGAGAGAAATGAATTTTTTTGGATGATTATGGTCAAAGATGCAATTATTCTATAATCTCTAGAATAATAATAAGGATATAATTTATTTTTTAAAAATCAACTATACTTTTATATCTGACCATTAAATGTGGGTATTAAATATGATCTACATTACAATCAAGGAAATGGTAGGTCATAAGTACGAATGATTAAAGGATTGATTTTTCATGGATAATTATATAATGAAAGAAAGTATTATTTATATATTTCATGAATTACGAATATATAATAAGTTTCATAATATTTATTTAAATATAAATATATATATATATATATAACATGTGATGTGGTGATGGAAAATAAAAATCTTCTCTAAATAGAGGTGGCAGTCCACACAAACTCACAAACTACATTATCCTTCTTCCATGTATAAAAATCCAGGAAACATGTATTATAATGTCTTTATAGAATGATAAATATTTCATTAATATCATATAAATAACATAAATCCCTAATTATAACAATTTTTGATATATGGTGACTGTAAGTACCCGTACATAAACATTACATATTATAGTGACCTTTTACTTGAATACATTTTCGTTTATTACCAAAACCCGTTTAGGATTAATGTTTTAGAGAATTAAGATTGACTCCCATACATTAAATATGTTAAATTATAAAAATGATCCCTTTTTCATAAAATATATTTATTTAAAAAAATGATTTCATTTGAGGAAAATCGTCATAATTTTTACCTTGATCTCATCCTAGTCCCAACTCTTCTATAAAACCAATGTAATGCATTTTAAAAAAAGGAAGGAAATAATAGCCTTAAGTGACATAAAAATTACCAAAACCATTTTTCGAATGAAAAATATTAAAATTAATATAACATTTACCTTTACATTTAATGTTCATTTACTGTATGAAATAAAAAAATGAACATGAAAAAAATACACATGTTTTTCTCCTTGGATGCCTTTAAAACTCATAACAAAGAATAAAAGCCAATTTTTTGTAATATAGATAATATTTTTCATAAAACCCTTTAAAACCCATTTTAATTAGAATAACCACATTTCCTAATTATAATATAATCACTACCCCAATAATTAGAGATATATAAGGGGGATAACCATTTTTGTAAGCTATATTGGGCTCAAATGTGAGCTATAATGGGGATAAGGCCTTTGTATAAGCTATATTTAGAACACCCATCATCTATAACAGTGTACAAGACTTCATATAAGATATATCTAGCTTACCCATTTTATATAATGATCATGTACCATTTCATGAATTAATTTAAAGACCCCAACCCACGTAGTATTTATCTGCTACTATGCTTTATTATGTTTATACAATAAATAAGGGATCACATCCCAATGGACTGAATAGTCTAATAGATATGGAAAAATACATACAATCATATTTTTTACATTACAACATTCAATGAAAAACAATATAGTATCTCCAATGGAAAAACTCATAATCCCTTAGATTATCCCTGCAGGTCATTCATAATATACATCATCGCATCTTGGGAAAAATAAAAAACAAGAAAATAAGGACATCAGATGATTAGTATGGGTAATAAATGAAATAGAATATATAAACAAAAATAATAAGGCAATTTGAAAATATAGAAAAATAATAATCTTGAACATTATACATCATGAATAAAAGATAAATAAATAATTCCATAAAATAAATCATATGAGAATGAAACATAATTGTGTATATTCTACTAGTCGAATAATCACATGGAATATCAATTACAAAAATCATGATGATGGAATGCATACTTCTGGTCATCTAAAACATTCAATTTATGCCTCATCCAAGAAATCTAAAAATAAAGGGTTAAGCCCTTATCCAAATAAAAATCAAAAAATAAATGCCCAAGGCCTCAGAAAAGTTCATATCTTTTTTGTCTCACGAGACATACCAATTAATAAAGGGGCTATATCGGTACCCTCCTATTACATAATAAGTATAATTAATTACCATATGAATAGAGTTACTCATGAAATATATAAATATGAAATGTAAATAACTTTCTCCAATCAGTTAAATAATCACTAAACCATCTTAGTAAAATGGTGAATGGTTTTAATATAGAACATCTATAATCAAACTGATCAAAAACCATTTAATAAAATATTGTACAATATATAATAAAATATCAATACTAATTGACAATATGACTCATCATAGGGTTCTAAAATAGATGAAAATAAAATTTTGAAACCATTGATGTGTTTTTGAGATAAATAACATATTGACATTGCAAAGAAGTTTTATTTTTTTAAAAAAATGAATTTATCATAAAATCATCTTTTAAATATTTATATCTCAGAAAGTTAGGGAAATGAAATTATTTTTTAGTAATAAATGATGTCTGACTAAAGTGAAAACATTTAAAAATAGTTTTTATGAAATTTTATAAATTTTCCACATCAATACGGTTTGAGGGAAAATATAAAAGATCCTTTAAAGATGATAAATGATTTATTTTTCACATAAAACCAAAAAAAAAGATAAGGCGGTTTTTCAGGGTAAAAAGAGTTATTTTATAAAATTATTGGTTTCTTTATAAAGAATAAGGATTATACATTATAATTTCATATAAATTGGAAAATTATCTTTAATCGGGCATTCTTATCAGGAGGAATTGGAAAGGGAGCCATGGAAAACATTTATTTCCCCTATAATGGAAGATGAAATTTTCTAGATACATGATTTTGGAATAGTTACATATAATTTGGAGGAGTTACTTAAAAATAATAATAATAACATAAATTTGGGTTAAGAGATTGCTTGTGTATCCCGAATGAAAAATGCATGTTTGGAGAGAAACCCTTATCGCGTTGTAATTAGTCGAACCATATGCACAATAAAATTAATAATTATCAAATGAATAATTGAATACAATTATAATAATGTTATTCATGATATTATATATCAATGAGAATAATAAATACAACACACAAAAGTAATAGATGGCGAATTAGGAAAATCTCTTTGAAATAAAAGTGAGATGAGAAAACCATTACCTTGTGTTTGAAAATGTTCTGTACTTGAACTTAATATCTTTGATAATGAAATTATATTTTTTTAAAACATAATTAATAAAATATTAATTATTTATGTTATTTTATACACTTTTATTATATTTATTATTGTCCATTTTTATGAGTTCTAATATTCAATTTCATCATTTAGGACTACTCTTTTATTTTATTTTCATAATTTATTTACTTGAATACATGTATGGAAGATCTTGTAAAATGGGAATGCTTTTCCAAAATAAAAAATATATGTTATTAATGATTATAAATAATATTAAATTGATTTATATATCATTTTTCTCAAATTTTAGGACTGATAATTAGATAAATCATTAAGGATAAATATTTAGATTATTTGGAAATTTTGTCAATCATGACGAAGTAGTTATGTCTTATGAATTTATATTATATATATATTAGTGAAATAGAAGTAACTAATTTATATTAAATATATTAAAGTCTATTTTAAACATAAAAATATTTTTATGACCATCCATGAATTATGTATTTTAAAATGAAATATCATTATCAACGAAAGTGGTGAATCAACACCTCAAAGACGACATTTTCATTTTAAAAAAAATGGGATGGGAAATGAATTAATGGTGGAAATTCCATTAACATAATCAGATTAAATTATGAAAGAGAAATAGGGTCATAATTCATTTTTTGGGAGGTAAAGAAAGGAAATGAAAATAACATAAATTGAATAAAAATTAAAAGAACAAAAGGGGGATTTTATCTCTTGAATTCCTCTCATTGATAACCTCTTGGAATATTCAAATTGTATTTTTGGTGAGACTAGAAAGACCGTAACATGGGATAGAGGTTTTGAAGAGGTACTTGGAAGAAGTTGTATGATATACAAGGATTTGGAGGTGTGAGTAGAAAAGTTAGTGGGAGGTGGTATTTATAGTGGGTTAGAGGAGTGTTTATTATTATTTTATTCATTAGTTTTTTAGTTTTTATCAATACTATGAATAGTTTTGATTCATGTAAATAAATATAGTTAATAGAGAATTTTATTTCTATATAATGGTAACATACATCATCTTTGACTCAATCATGACTTAATTATTCATTTACCTACATATAATGTTAAGTACCATAAATTATCATATTTAACTATTCACTAAAAATTCATCAATTTTAGAAAAATCCCAAAAATTAAACATAATAATTTTTCAACGTGGATAATATAAAAATTTACTCCATGTTATGAAAATATTTTTCAATGTATATAAAATTTAATTTTTAAATACAATTATTATTTACATGAAAAATACCTATTTAATATGATAACTGATTTTGTGACACTTTGAAAAATAAATTATTTTATCATAATATTATCTTAAAATAAGTAGAAAAAATATAATAATTTGTTAATATCTTTATTTAAAATAATTTTTATATTGAATAATATTGTTAATTATAAAATTGTAAATAAACATTTATGTGTCAAAAAATACCAACACATAATTTATCATTTCTAAAATATTCATTTACTTATTAAATAATATAAATATATTTTATTTTCAATTATTATATACAAAAAATTTATTTAAACATTCATAGGATATGTTACTATTCAAATCATTAATATATTTTTAATATAATGACAATGGAAATTTTATTAAAATAATTATTTTTCAATATTTAGTGGAAAATAAATTTTTTTTTGAAAAATAAATCAATTTTATAGAAAGTAAATTTTGAAATTTATCTATTATAAATGAAGTTTATATAGATTAATAAAATTTATAAAAGTATCCAAATTTATTTTAAATACAATTACACAATTAAAAGGTGGTAAACCCGCTTTTAGAAAAAATATAGCCTTGTAAAGAGAAAAATTAGATTCATTTTTATCTAATTCCTATAAAATAATTTGTATGAAATAAAAAAATATTAAATATATAATATATAAATTTAATAATTTATTAAATATATTCATTTCCACCAATTTAACAGTTACATTATTAAGGTCATTTTAAAATAATGATTTTTAATTGTATATTATTATTCATTTAAGCTTGGTGTTCTGTGAGACATATGTTGTTGAAGAAATTAAATTAAAAAATATACATTCAATAAAATCTTGGGGTGTTATATTCTTCCTTCCATTATTATATTTCATTATCACAATTTGAAATTGTACATTGAAAATCAAAGGTTGAAATTTTAAAATTCCATTGTGGGAAGGCCAAATAAGAAATTAGGTTAATGAAAAATCCTTTGAATATAAGGGAAATGTAAATGTAAAGGATATAATAAAACTATTATTTTTGTTTTTAAATAATTAATGTAGAGTGATAACATGGACATGGAAGTGAAATAAAACTATCAATTTCTGATGGAGAGTGATAGAATACATGGTTATTAGTAAATTAACTGTCAAAAATCCATAAATATTATGATCGGTTAAAAGAGCATTGATTTCAGTAAATAAATTAAACTTAAAATTTTTTTCTCAAAAATATTTTTCGTAATGTTGAGGGATTCCTTTAAATTCAGATAATAACATCATAAAAAAATGTAAAATGATCACTTTTCGTTTCATAATCATATTTTAATCATATTTTTATGATTTAAAATATTTTTACATCATCCGTTACACTTGGAAATGAATGTTCATGAATAATGTTTCACACTTTAACCACTTTTAAAGAATCATATGGTCCTTAATTCATTATTTTGACCATAAAATGTTTACTTAAACAAAAATTGTTATGAAAAAGTCTCTAATAAATCATACTTCATCCTAAAAACATTAATATCCAACATTAAGAAAAATCCATTCCAACCATAAGACTCATAAGAAATGCGTATGATAAAATTCTCAGTCCAAAAAGCTATCAAAAAATCTATTATATGCTAAAAATTTAAATAAATAACACGAATCATCATAATTTTACAATAAAATCACTTTTTACTCCAAAATAAAATTAAAAATTAATCCCTTAAAATATTGTGTTTATCATAATATTAAAGGATTCCAAAAATAACAATCATCTAACAAAATAAAATTAATCTATTAATCACTAAATCATATCCCAATCCCATGGTTATCTATTTGATAAAACAAATGTCTTAAAACCAAAATAACATGTATCCATAAGAAATAGAAAAAAATATTCTTACCAGGACTTCATATAGCCAACTAGTAGGTGTTTCACCATTTTCTCCCTTTGGTTGTGGGTTCAAACCCCGGAGCCTTTATGGATGTGATGGTCTTTCCACCATCCTATGGGTTGAACTTCTTACTAAAACTATATTAATATAACTTCGTGGGGGCGATAATTTACATGTACTCATGAATGACATTATCGATTTTCTATGCATAAAAATATAAGAAAAAATATATAATATATATTCATAATTATCTATAGGTCATTAATGGCATATATAATAATGAAATAAATTATTATTATTATTATTATTCTTGACATACGGTGATGGAAAATGAATTTCATCGATTCAAAATGTGGTAGTCCGACTTGCACATGAAAAATAAATTATTCTACCAGTTGATGGAATTGGATATGGGTATTGTTCATGAAACTAAAATTATTTATTTTTTATGGTAGATACTAGTTTTATTGTTTTATAATGGTTAATTATGGTTTGAATGATGTGGAAGAAGAAACAAAATAGAAACTCTATATAAAAAATAATACCTTTTCATTAGGAATCCTTCATTTCATAACACTTAAAGTAATATAAGGATGGTGTTCTGATTGAAATAAGACTTCTTGAATGTGTATAGGGATTCAAGGAAGGAATTTATTCTCCTATTTTATTAACCAAATAGATTATTAATTTTTATCAAAATAGATGAAGAGGTTCCCTTTTATATGAAAGCGGTAGGGCACTCTTAGAATTTCTAGAAAATATTAAATTAATAAAAATTAACTTCCAAATACAAATAGATCCAAAATTATCAATTTATAATATAATATTATTATAGGTCAATATAATATAATCCAATATAAATTTTAAATTTTTTTACTAAATTTCTTCCCATTTCATTTGATTTTAATAATTATTTATCCACTTTAACTCTTACTGTGAAAAAATTTGTATTTACACTTTGAAAAAGATTATAGTTACTAAAGAAATGATAAATGACCTAAAAAATGAATCATTGTTTATATATTCATCCTTTTAATAGAAATTATTCCTAATTTTATATTTCAATAAAATCTATATCATTTAATAAAATATTATTTATTTTTAAATATCATCAATTTTAATTTTGACTCTATTCATTACATTGTATTTTAAATATAGAAACAAATCAAGATAAATTCATAAAAAATTATAATTTATCTCAAAAAAGTAAAAGTCATATAAAAAATTATTTTATCTTATTAATAATTTGAATGTATGTTTATTTTAACTTCCCTAGTAACGTTTCATTGATATTTCCATGAATAAAATAATTATTGCATTAATTTATTTCAAACCATTAAGGTAACTAACACTTTCTTAAAAATAAAAAAAATGAAAAATATAGATGTATTATCTTTAAAAAAATTATTCAATCAATTCTTCAGGATGACCATATATTGAAAATGTTATATTTATTAAAAAAATAACATGACAAGTTTGAATTTTCCAAAATTAAAATACTCTATGGGGGTTAATGATATTTCTGTCGCTCCGAGAGGTCAAGAACATGACCAATGTATTATTATTTTCAAAAATTAATTATCCAATAAAATTTTGAACATGTTTTAGGGTAATTGTTTAATCTTTAACATAATTTTTTTCATTCTTAATTACCTAATTCACCCTAAAATGTGGTAATAAAGATTAATAATCTTAATATTAATATTTCACAAAAATAAAAGCGCCCAATTTGTTAAATTTGGACCTGATGATTATAAATATTTAATCCATTTTTCAATATTCAAACCATAAAGGTCTATAAAATTAATTTTAATTTAGTCCCATATTTGGGATGTGAAGGTTGGTTTTTAATGTAAAAATGTTCAAAAGATTACCACATTTTTTATATTTTAATTCAATATAAACACGATACCAATAACCTTAATTGGATAAATATATGTATAATTGATCAAATTTATCTTTAAAATGAATTTATATTATAATTTATCATTATAATGTATTTATAAAAAAAATTCTATCTTCAGATAAAATTTGTTATTTTTCACAATTCATCAAAAAATTATACGTATATAAAAATACAAAAAATTAATCCAAAGTAAATATAGATATTATTATTTAAAAAATGTTTATTTTTTCTTGTCATATTTTCAAAATCATCAAAATTTAATGTAAAAAAAATTGCTCCTACAATTTTTCTAAAACATACCTTTCGAAAAATACATCATTTTACGCATAATATTTAACTTATTTTTATATAATGTTAAATAAATCATAGGATGTGTATTAAAAATTATATTGAGTGAATTATAAATATATATATCATTAATATAATCCGAAAATATTTATATAATTATTTTATCAGCATAAAATACACATCGACACATTTATATTGTTTTTCATAAAGAAATTATTTTTTTAGAAAGTGTTACATTTTGATTTATAATTAATTTGTTACCAAAGAATTCATTAAATATAAAATCTTAAAACATATTATCATATTTCAGTTAATCATGTTCATACATTCCATTATAAAGACTAGGTTATATTGTTAATAATTAAATTACAATATTTATTTGTTCGTTTAAGTTCGATGTGGCATATCATGTATGCAATCAAGAAAACTGTTTCCTTATTAAAAATATTTTAATGTTGAAATTTATCCCCTTAAATAAATTATGACATCATAATATTAACTCATTCTTGGTAATCAGGTTTTGACTATTAAAAATACCTTTATTGAAATCCCACATCAGAACAATGTTCAGTAAAACATCCAATTGGAATGAGAGAAAGTAAAGTATGATGGTTATTTGAGATAACACACACTATGATTCCATTTATGACAATATTGACATAGAATACAAAAATAACTTAGGTATTGATGTATAGTGATATATAACATGGTCATGAGAACACAAAACAACTGATCGGTTAAATGGACATTGATTTATTATTATGAAAAGAAAACGAATAATGTTTTTGTTACAATATAATTTTTTTCCCAAACCAGCACACGTACCCTGGAAACATGATAACTATGTCGGTCCGAAAAAAGCTTGAAGGGGGTTCATGATCCCCATGGGTTGGTGACTAGCACCTAGCATCATTCAACATGCAAGTGGGAACGATATTCCCACTAACAATGCAGATGTCAAAGAAACAAGACAATATGAATATGAAAAGAAAAATCCACTTTGAGAAAAGTACCAGAATACAATAATGTATAAACAAGACTAAACTACTACAACATACAACCCAGGAATTTAAGGACACAACTCCCTAATACCACTGTTTAGCTTCTGCATCCACCTCTAACTGATCAATTCCCATTACTCGAACTTAGAAGTAGACAATATACAAACCCTCGTAGGCATAAGTAGGGTGTGAGATAAAAATCCCTCTATAGACTCACCACTGACACAATAAAATATTATAATAATTCATTAACCAAAGGAATTATTTAAATTTCAATGTAATCTTGTTTGATTGTTTAAAGAATTTTTAATCAAATCAGGATATATGGTTTAAATGATTAAAAAATAATTTAACAAAAGGCCTTATAAATGATGGAATATTTCAAAACCAATGTATTAAAAAATAGTAAAATAATATATTTTCTGCAAATTTAAATGGAATGTAAAGCAGTTCTAGAACATTGGAATATATTTAAATCTCAAATATAAATTACAAGAAAGCAACATGGTCATCTGACAAATAGGTATAATTGTGTTTCTAGCTATAGGACTCTGCACTCTCTGTTTGATCTCAGCAAAATCTGAACACATACTCCCTCTGGATACTGATTTGAGAGTACATTTCACCATTTCCTAAGGGATGTGACTACTGCATTTATTTTTTATAATGTTCTACTAATCTTAGTGTCTGTCCAAAGAACTCAAAATTAACTTAAGTCTTGTATTTTGTCCTACACAATCAATAGTGGATAATTTATTTTAGGACCTCTTGAAATATATATAAATCCCATACATCCATCTAAATCCCAAATTTCCATTAAAAATAAAATTTGTTTTAATAAAAAACATTACTCTTTAATAAGATAAAACCAATGGGTTTATATGATAACATTTAAATCCATTTTCACCAATTTGAAATCCTTTCGAAACCAATTTCATCATTTCAAAATAAAATTCCACAATTTAATTCTACAATTTAATTTAAATCATTTCCATCAAATCCATAATTTATGTAAAACTATTTTAATTCACCAATTTTCATCAGCACATCCCAATTCAATAAAATTGGGTGTTTTCCAAATATATTGCCGAAACCATTTCAAATTTACCAATTAACTAGAAAAAAATTTACTATTTCATCAGATGATAAAATATAAATCCACCATGTAATAAAATGATGCTTAATAAAAAAAATCAATCAATAATTTCGGTGAAATTATAATAGTGCAGTTATTGATGAATTAATCTCTAGATAAATGAAAAGTTTTATTAAACAATAATTGAACTAACAAAATATGTTTTCATATATATATATATATAAATATTTCTATGTGTCTGTGTGTGTGTTTTTTTTTCTAATAATTATGAGGATTACCACTTCTTTTCTAAAATTAATTCATAAATATAATTTATCGAATGAGGTTTCCAGTAGTTCTTGTGAAAAATTCTTATGATTGTGTGAATTGAAATTAAACAATATAACAAAGATTATCTAGGAGAGATGATATATTATCACATGTAATATATAAATAATAATTTGAAATTATCCATGAGAGTTAAAATATTATCACTTGTTAACTTTTAATGAATAATTTGAATGTTATATTAGAGGTATAAAATATTATCACATGTAATATCTCAAATGATAATAAAAAATTTATCCAAGAATGTTAAAATATTATCACATGTAATATTTTAATTGATAGTTTGAATGTTGTTAGAGAGAGATATAATATCATATTATGTGATATTTTATTTCCTTTTGACATAAAATAACTGGTAATGGTTCAAGGAACTATTTATGAACGTCGATCATTGGTATTCCAATGATTAGGATAATAATCCCATAAAGAGGTGTATTGAACCACATAGGGTGGATTATCATTATCGGTCATATCGATGAACTTGAGAAGGATCCCAATATTATATGTACTAGGTTTTTAGTTTCAATAGATTCAACATGATCTATCCCATAATTTGATATGAAGTCATCAACTATTTCAAGAATCTCATGCATATACCTCCACTCAAAATCATAAACCCTTAGCAATCAAATATTTTAACTGAAATAATTAATATGGAGTGTTTAATTCCATCTCATTGATCCATTTTCATTTTTAAATCATAATATCTTGTTATAATTCATGGGATAGGATTCATTTAGGTGTTTCTAATGGAGGAAATACGTTTATTGGAGAATACGTATAGTGTTTTAATAATTTCAAATAAATATATAAATAAATTATTTAACATAAAAAATAAAATAATACCAAACGTCCAATACACATGAATGTTATACCCTATATATGGTAATGAAATTGTTCTGGACCCAACGGTGGTCTCAGGTTTTTCATACGACACACCATTTGAGAGATATTAATGATTTATTATTTATAAATCCAAATAGATAATTAATTTAAAAAATGGTTTTTATCTCGATCAAGCTATCCAAATGTCTGACGCTTACAAATGTAATACCTCATGAAGGGTAAAAACTATGTCCTGGACCTAACTTTGGTCTTGGATTTCTTATAAAATGCACTATTTTGGAGATATTTAATTATATTTATTAAAATATTATATTAAATATCATTTAATAGCATTATCTAATGATCTAGGTGTCCAAATATCTAATGCCTTCGAATATTATACCTCTTCGAGGGTAAAAACCTAGTTTCAGACATAATGGGGGTCTTAAATTTCTCATAGGTTTCCCCATTTTGGTGTTTTTTAAATATTTTGATTAAGAAATTTGTACTTAATATATAATATTTTAATACTTTGATTCAGACTTAACTGAAAAATTTTGGGCCTCGTAATCTCACAATAACTCAGTTTCAAACTTATAAAATATTCAATTGAACATTCCAAGATGTTAATTTTAATTTAAGGACATTAAATCATTTATTAAAATTCCACTGATAAATCATATCTTTAAAACTGAAGATATTAATAATTTAATACAAGATATATTTGGGATATCTAAAAACCTAAATGGGATGTCACAACCACCCCACCATAGAATCTTTTTATCCCTAGAAAACCTATGAAGAAGCCTCCACATAATAAAATTTGAGTCCACTACTCTCTCATTAGTGTATCTCTCCCCCATATCTCATGAAATCAGAACCATGCTGTTATAGCACTGGAGTCAGAGGTATCATCCTCCCACAAAGTACTTTGGTCTTAGAATAAACAACCAAGACATGTCATTCAGTCATAGAGAAATCTAGATCTTCTTCATTATCACATCATCTCAGTACGTGATAAAGGTCAAATAATTAAATTCAAAGTTGGGATACGTGAAACAAATTATGTATCAACGTCATCTACCATGGTAGTGTAAAATGATGTGTAACTTTCCCAACCTTCCCAACAACCTCAAAAGGTACAAAAAATGAGTAGAATGATTATATTACCTCCAAAAGCTATCGGTGACCCAATCAGGTTTAAACCTTCATGAATACTGGGTCATTTGAATAATACTTGTACCAGCACTATACCGTAAACATTATCTGACAAATTAATTGCATCTTTTTCTTTGCCTCTTTGATCAAACTAAGTCCAACCAAAGATCTCTAAAAAATCTCCAACCAACATAACAGAGATTTATAAGGACATAAATAAAAGGCCTCAAATAGAGTCACTCTAATCGTGAGATGGTAACTATTGTTATAAGATTACAAAACCATCCCCAACTGATCATCGCAAGCCCAAACAATGTTGAGAAAAAAAGTTTGGTGTATATTCTCAAGATGATTATCCAACTGGGACTTCATCCCTTTTAGTATAGCCAGTTCCATGCTGTAAGAGGGAATAGAAATTGGTTAGGTACTAGGAATGAATAAAATTGAAAAATCATCATCTCTTACTAATAGAAAACTAGGAAATTTAAAAGAAAAAATATTTGGAAACTCGATGAAAACTTTAGGGAGATCACAACTCATTTAATTTCACTCGCAATCAAAATAAAACACTAATATCATTTTCCCCAACTCTAGATTAGAAGGTCTGGATCAACATGACCTTGGGTACCATTTCCCTTGATTGTTAGGAGGCACACTAAGGGTTTTGCTAATGTAGACCTGTCAAAGATAACAAACAATAAACATGTATTATAAAATGGTCCAATCTATCCCAAATATGATGTCATGTGATTTCACATTGAGTACCAAAAAATATCTAGCACGCTCGACATATGATAGAGAGAACACACAAGTGGGACTACGGAGACCATGCTCTCTCTTTGTACCCCAGGGTGTAATAATATCCATTACATGAGATAAAATCTCTATAGAAAGATCAAGAAGATAAATGATACTGCTTGAAATAAATGATTGAGATACACCAGTATCAAATAGGATAGTCACTAATGATGAAGAAATAGTAATGGTATCTTTCACTATCATTGGACTAGTATCTGATTCTTCTTGAGATTCTTCTGCTACGAGAAGAATCTTTGTTCAGGTTTCCTATTAATAGAAACCTTTTAAATGTGAATCATTTGATTTTCCTGATGTTTTTTGAGTTTCTAATGATATCGTGCTATTGTTTATTATAAAAAAGTTATGAAAAAACATCTACACATTTCATAAATGTCTATAAGATCCACAATTGCATTAGCATATGCATGCTTGAAATACTCTAGAGCCTTGAACAACTTCGTTTACAAAGGGTAAACTGGTTGGTAAAAATAACGTTGAATTCATTCTACTGTAATCCCTCATGTTTCTTCTCTGTCACAATCATGTCCCACCATCTCCTGCTTGGTCCCTCTAGCATTAAGGCGTAACACGTCTCCTTGATTTCATCCAGATTCTCCAAGAACACAATGACATGTTCTATGATACTATACCAATCCACAGTGTGTTCATGATTAGAGGAGTCTTGGAAAACTAGTGGTTTCTATAGAAGACTCTCTTGATAAGAATTTCAAAGAACATTCCCCTAAGGATCCATTTATAGAGCATGGACGGGGACTAGTGGTGGTTCCTTTACTAAATAATAGAAACTACGCATGATAACCTCAATTAAAATTTAATCCAAAATAGTATTCATTCACCGAGATTCATCATTTTTCTCCCCTTGGATCCAATTTTCACGTATTCTCGGAGGCATGATGGTACACCACATCGATAGACATTAAAGAAGACACTAGTCAATGCTTGTACAGTGCTACCAAGGAAACATAATCTGTGTAAGTAGAACATAAAAAGATTTTAATTTCGCTATATCCAATAGAAAACAGAGAATAGACATGAAATATTCCACAAGATGTCTTTCCTAACCACCCCTTTTGACATCAGGTTCATTATGGTGAGAGTGGGTTGGGCACTCAATCACAACCACCTTAGTAGTCCTGACAATATTTCACAATGCATTCTATCTTCACGAAGAAAACTGCACCTTTCTTTGATACCATTTTTTCAAGAACTAGACTACGTACCCTGGTAACCTGATAACTTATCCAATTCTGACATAGCCTAAAGGGTATTCCCGATCCCTACAGGTTGGAAAAAAGCACTTGACTTCATAAAATGTGCATGTGGGAATGATTTTTCCATTAACAATGAGGAAGTGAAAGTTGATAGAATGTATGAATATAATAAGAAAAATCAATTGTTATAAAAGTAATAGAATACAATAATCCATTAACAAGCCCAAATTACTATACCACAAAACCTAGGTAGCTAAGGACACCACTCACCAAGACCATAGTTCAGTGGCTGGATCCAACTCCATGTGATCCATTCCATTTGTTCGAACCTAAAAGAAGATAATCTATAAACACCCAAAGGCACAAGTATGTTGTGACCTAAAATTATTAATAGGGTCTCACCATGGATTTTGTAATAGAATCCAACAATTGATTAACTTTATTAAAGCTTTAAATTTTAGAATAAACATGATTGAAATTTTAAATCATAATTATCAAATCATCTTTTACTGTTGAAATCATGGAAAAATATGTTAAACAGTGGCATTGAAAATGATGGAATATTTATAATAAAATGGATAAAATAAAAACAATTACATAAAATAGTTTACAAAAATTCAACACAATGTAATGTAGTTTAAAATTATTAGTAAATATTTATATCTCAAATATAAATAACACGCATGAAACATAGTCATCTACCAAATACATATGATAGTATATCCATATATAGGACTCCACACTATTTATGGGATCTCATCAAAATGTGTTCACGTATGATCTCTAGAAACTGATCAGAGAAGAAATGACACTATTTCCTAAGAAATGTAACCTGTTACCTGTATGTTTTAGAAAGTTGTAGTAATCATCGAGTGTTTCCAAATAACTGACAATTTACCTAAGGACTTCTTGAGCTATTACAAAATCAATGATGGAAAAATTATTTTAAGATGACTTAAATTACATTTAAATCTCTCAAATCCATTTAAATTCAAATTTTATATATAAACTAAAACACTACTTAATAAAAAATATTCCTCCTTAAAAAGATAATACCACTGGGATTTTTATCTAAAAAAAATTATGCCATTTTCAACCATTTGAAACCATGAAATACCAATTTCATCATTTCAAAATTCATTTCCACAGTTAAATTCAACATTTAAATTTAAATAATTTCTATCGAATCCATAATTGATGTTAAACAATTTTAATTAACCAATTTTAATCAACACACCAAAATTCAATGGAATTGGGGGTTTTCCAAATCTAACGAGAAAACCATTTCAATTATCCCAATTCAATGGAATCCAATTTTTTATATCAATTGAACGAGATTTTATGTAACTAAATTTAAATCAACTATGTATATAAATAGATCAATTCATGGTTAATTGATTTTGAAAATCAGCACATAACCTCCCACCTCAAGGTCGTCGATATCACCGAAAATTATAAACCACCATGTGTGGTTTAATTCACCTCATTATGGTATTATTATCATATGTATTGACATACCAATGATATATGTTCATTAATGGTTCCTAGAGACATTAACATTTATTTTATTTCAAAATAAAATAAAACATCACTTGTTATGATATTTTATCCCTCTAAGATTACATTTCAATTATCGATTAAAATATTACAAGCTATAGTTTTTTAACTCTCCAGGATAATTTCAAATTTTAATTTAAAATATTACATGCGATAATATTTTAACTCTCCTAGATAAATTTCAAATTATCATTTAAGATATTACATGTGATAATAATTTTTTTCTCCTTAATAACTTTTAAATTATTTATTAAAATATTACATGTGATAATTTGTAAACTATCATGGATAATTTCTAATTATCATTTACGATATTACATGATCTAATATATTCACTCTCATAGATAATCGATGAAATATTATTTTAGGTTAACACAGACAATTTCAAGCATTATCCCCAAGAATAATTAAAATCCTCATTTAGTAAATTATATCCCAAAATTAATTTTAGAATAGAGGAGGAATTATACATAATTTAAATATATATAAAAATATAAATAAATATATATATATATATATCTAAACTTCCTTCAAAAATGTAATAATAGTTTAATAAATCTTTTCAATTATATAGTGATAAACACTTCAATAACTGTAATATTGTAATTTTACTGATATTATCAATAGATATTTTTTTGTTAATCATCATTTGATAACTTGGTGGAATTATAATCAATCATCTGATGAAATTGTGATTTGATAATTCTTCATGTTTTCCTTTTGAAAATTTTGATGAAATTATTGTTATATAATTTGACATAATAATCAATGATAATTTCACTAGATTATTCTAAGTTAATATATTTATTATGTATCTTTTGATATTACAAAATAATAATGTTTATATAAATTATTAGTTGATAATTTTAAGATTTTCATTTTATTTAATATCAATCATTTTAATTTTTTCTATATCTTAATATATTGAATAAAATGTAAAAGAAAAAAATGATAAAATAAAATAAAAATAATGAATTCACTTTGTTGGCTGGGAAAGGCACACCAAAGAAGAAGGTTTGGTACACCAAAGAAGTTGGAGGAACCTCCACCCACCCTGATCATCCTTCTAAAGATCCCATGATCATACAAAAGGGGTATTTGGTTTTAATAGATTCAAAATGACCAATCATACAAGAGGATATGATGTAATCATCCATTTCAAGAATCTCAAACACATACCTTCACTCAATATCATAAAATGGCATTATTACACTATTTAAAATGAAATCGTTATTATGGAATGTTTAATTTCATTTGCTTATTCAATTTCCAATTATATATCATTAAAAATGGTTAAAATTCATGATTTAGGTTTCATTTAGGTGTTTTCATTGGAGGAAATACATTTCTAGGAGAATGATGAATAGTATTTTTACAATTTAAATTAAATTAATAAATAAAATATTTAAAATAAAAATAATATAATACAAAACATCTATTATGCAAGAATTTTATACGAAGTCTAGTGGAAAAACTGTGTTCCAAACCCAATAGTGGTCACATATTTTTTATATGACGCACTACATGAGAGATATTAATGATTTATTATTTATAAATTTGAATAAATAAATAAATAAAAAGGTTTTTATCACGAGAAAACCATCCCAAAATCTTACTCTTAAAAATTTTATACCCCATCTAGGGTAATCACTATGTTGCAGACATAACCATGTTGTTTTATTTCTCATAAAACTCACCATTTGGGAGATATTTACATTTATTTATAATTTCTTTAAATATTATTTAATAATTTTATCTCATATGCATGACATACAATTGTCTAGAACCTTAAATGTTATACTGCTCTGGGGGAAAACACTGAATTTCGAACAAAATTTTGGTCTCAAATTTCTCATATGATACAATATTATGGAGTTATTCAAATATTTTGAATAAAAAATTTGTTACTAATTTTTTATATTAAATATTTTAATTCAGTCATCACTGAGACTTTGTGGGCCTTAAAACCTCACACTAACTCAGTTTAAAACATAAAAAATATTTATTTGAAAATTCAATTATGTTCACTTTAATATAATAGCTTTAACACATTAATCATTATTTCATTCATAACTCATTTTTTCTCACTTAAGATATAAACAATATAAAACAATGGGGTTTAGGAATACCTAAAAATAGTAATGGGATGTAAAATATTTCTCAATTTTGGGGAATTATTTTACTACCTGGACTAAGAACATAAGAAAATATAATTACATGAAAAGTATATTTCCATTCTTTAATAAATTTCCTCAAAAATCACAACACTTTCTAAAAATGATGATTATTTTGGATGAATATTTCTAGCTTGAAGCACTAGAATCAACATTTATGGATCATTAATCCCTAATAAGATAAAAACATATTCCTCTAATTTATAGACAGTAACAAAAAAGGTTACCATATGATAATATTATTATCTATATTAATAAATGATTAATAAAAAATAAAACAAACAGAATATCCAAGATTCAACAGTAATACCCAAAGATAGACATAGATAACTCCACAAATAACTGTAATTAAAATTATTCAAAAATATTATACACTATGAATAAAACCCAAAATATAAGAATTATATGATCACATTGACTTCCAAGATAGTATTAACTTTTATCACTAAATATTATCAATCACTCTTACGGGATTATAAAAAAAAGTAATTGCCTAAATCAAATTATCTCTACGATATTCTATCCATTTCCATATATAACCCGAATCACTATAAATACAGAATAAAAATATATATCCTTCCAAAATATAATTACAATTTTATTACTTAAATTAATGTACAGTGTAATTCTGTTTACCTTGATCATATAGGGTTCCCAAAATAGTAGTCATCATCTGAAAAAACATGAATCACATAATCCCCAAATCATTTTCTATTCCAATGTGATATAAAAATTAATTTATTCATCATTAATAAACATAAATATTAATATGTTTTAACATCAAATATTATCTCATAGTATTCATTTTATCCGAATATATAATAAAAGAATTACCAAAAAAGAATTCCTTTAGAAATATTGTTAGTGACATTATGATTTCATAACTTTAAGCCTAAAAAGTAATTTCTATGAAATTGGTCATATAGTAAAACCAAAAATTATATATCAACGATGATATCCATAAATATTAAATGGAATACAAAATCCCAAATGATAAATAAACCCTTCATTGATACCCATTATAGGGACCCAATCGTAATCATTACATATTATAGCTACTTTTGACTAGAATTAAATTTATATCATTCCCAAAGATCCTACAGTTTTTTTATTTTTAATGAATTATGAAATTCACCCATACATTACATGGGGAAACTCATATATAGTTTCTATTTTTTGTAGAAAACTATTTAAAAGAAAACCTGGTTTTGTTTCATTATATCTCTTCACAATTTTCTCCTTGATCTCTTTATTTTATTTACTCTTCCACGACCCATGTGAAGACTATTTTAAAACATTAGAAGAGTATAATAGCTTAGTAAGGAATATAAAAAGAAGGAAACCTATTAGTCAAAAGAAAAACATGAAAAAATAACATTTACCTATATTTTCAATTTTCATGAACTATGTAAAAGAAGACATCTTCACTTGAAAAACAAAAACAAGTTTGTATCATATAAAGCTTTTAAAAACCATAGAAACAAATTTAAAAAACATTTTTGAATCACATATCATTATAATAATAAAACACATTATACCCCATTTAATTGGAATAATAATAAGTTTGAATTACAATATAGCCACAGCCAAATGAGTTGGAAACCTATAACAAGGATCACCCTTCAAATAGGATATATCGAGCTCACATGTGATCTATAATCGAGATCAATCTTTCATATAAGCTATATCGATCTTCTTCGAAGTTTACAGGAAATTAAAATCTGATATTGTTAAGATCTTAAACCATGGTAAGTCTCAGTCCGAATGGGAAATAGGTGACGAGTCTGACTATGGGAATGATATGTCTTATTATGATCTATAATTTTGTACTTAATGGATGAGGGCAAGTTCCCCTGTTTGACCCAGATCGTCTCCTTTGTACTTTTTCTTTTATTTTTAATAAATGGTTAGAATCTTAGCATCTAGATGAAGTTGTTGGTATGTTGACCCCACCTATTGGCTATAATGGGGATAAAACCTATGTATAAGTTATATCATGCACAACCATTCCATATAATGAACCATTAAAATTTTTTGGATCTAAAACATTTTATACTCTTTCCAAACTATGGGTAAAAGTCATTAGGCTATAAAAATACACATTTCCTTTTAAAAACCCTATTTAAGAAAACAAGAACATAATAATGAATCCATTTTCTTTCAAAATTAATATGACAAATCATAAAGGAATCAATATAAAATCAAGGCTTTTAGGAATCCAGAAATTCCATCAAGTAGTATATGTTAAAAAACATTGTTTTATCATATTTTTTAAAAGAACTTGAAAAGTAGCATTAAATGAGAATTTATAAAAGAATGACTTTTTTTAAAAGAATAAAAAGATTCCTTATTGAAAGTATATGTTAGAAATTAGAAAAATAAATATCGAAGGCATCAAGGTCCATATAAATACATTAATAAAAACGTTTTTATTAAACATTGACATAAATGAGAAATATTTAGAAAATAAAATTTTAAAACATTAAAAACAATGTTTTATATAAGGAGTCCCTTACCATGAGTCCAAATTATCAAGTACATTCTTCATAATAATAAATAATAAAAATGGTGTAACTATTTATTGGATTCATAATCCATATAATGTTTATCATTCCATTTATATCACTGCTAATCTTGTTATACTAGTTTCATAATTATTTATGTTTTCATCAGATGTTTGGAATATATTCGATCCTTGAGTACAAAATGAATTATGTGTGATCTATATAGTAATATTTGACATTATTAAATAATTTATAAAATTATAATCATGATATATTTATCATTTTTATACATAAATTAAAATTTTAAATCCATCTACTAATTATTGATTTGAAAAATGACTAAGTTAAATTCATAGAGATGGTAAACCATATGTATGTATGAGTAACATTTAACTTATTCAATGATCATTACAGCCAGAAGGTGAGTAATAATTTTATATTTCTATAATGATAATAATATAATCAATGTTGTACTAATATTTTAAAAATATGTACATATACCATCTATACAATGTGGTGATGAAAATTGAATTACATCGCTTCACAGAGGTGATAATTCACATGTACACATGAATGAAATTATCATTTTTCTATTCATGGAAATATAAGACAAGAAACAATATATTATAATTTAATAATGATAATTATGTCATGAAAATAACATATAATCATTAATTACATTACTATAACCATTACTTAGAGACGGTTTTGGAAAATGAATTTCATCGGTTTGTGAGGAGATAGTCCTTCATACATCCAAATGATAATTTATCTTCCTATTTTTAAAATTAGAGATGAATATGGACCATTAATATTAAAAAATAAAAACATTGGAAATGGAATCTGATGTATTTATTCTTTTATTTGGTTTTATGAATGTTTGGAGGAGGTGGAAGAAGAAACTAAACAGAAATGCTATATTAAAATTGATACCTCTTCTTTAGAAATCATTCATTGTTTAACACCTTATGACCAATAAATATGTACTTTTTACTGAAATAAATCAAATAAAATCTATATAAGGATTCTAGGATTGTAATTAGTAATATAATTTATAATCTAAATAGGTTTTTATGTGTGACAAATAGAGAACAACAAGATCCCATTTATATGATATGTGAGGGGTACTCTTGGAGTTTCTCAAAATATTAAATTAATTTAAATTAACATCCAATTACAAATAGATCATAACATATTAATTTTGATAATAAGATGATTATAGGACTAAATACCTTCTCATAATAAACATTACATGAGTTTTGAGTAAATTTATGACCTTATCATTTGATTTTAACCCTTATATAATCTCTTTAACTCTTATTGTGACTACTTGTGTTTTTACATATTGAATGTTAATATAGTTACAATAAAATTAAAAAAACTAATAAATGATTATTTTATGGAATTGAAAACCTTATCTGAATTAGGTGCACGAATTTCATATTTTTATAAATTTTATATCTTTTAATAAAATATTAATTATTTAAAAATATCAAAAATGACAATTTTGACACTATTCATTAAATTGACTCTTACAAATCTAAATGAAACAAGATAACATAGGAAAAATATTCTAATACATAAATAAGATTTAATAATAATTTAAATGAAACTATATCATGTTAATTATATCAATTTGTATATATTTTATTTTTTTAATTACATTTACTTGAAGTTTCAAATAATAAAATAATTACTCCATCATCATTGTACAAGTATTTAATGTAATTATTTATTCCAAAAAAATTAAAAACAAATTAAAATGATGAATATAGATATTTTATATTTCAAAAACCCATTTATGGTCAAATATTGATTCTATATGACCATGTATTAAAAATGTTATACTTTTTAGAAATATTAGTGTGACAACTGTCACTTTTCTTAAATGAAAATACAATAACAGGATTAAAGTCATCCAAGTGGCTCTAAAGGGGTAATAAATTTGACTCATGTAAGATTCTGGTAAAAATGACTCATGGTATAGAATTTTGATATGTTTTCGGGTAATTTTAAAATCCTTATCCTAATTATTTTTACATTGAACTATTAACTCTACAGTTAAAAGTGGTAATAAAAATTATTATGTTTAATATACAAATTTTCCAAAAATAAAAGAGACTGATTTATTAAATTCATAAATTATGAATAAAAATAAAAAATTAATATTTATAAATTAAAAATACATAATTGGGTAATAATTATATAAAATTAATCCCAGAGATAGGATGTGAAATTGAGTTTAAAAAGTTAAAATGTTAAAAACATGACTATGATTTTATATATATAATAATTATAAAAATGATTCCATTGAAATAAATTGGATGAATAAATTTATAATGGATATAATTTTAATTTAAAACCAATTTAAAATATAATTTTACATTATATATTACTTAGATGATAAATCAATTTTAAATTAAAATTTAATATTTTTCATAATTCATCAAATTTGAAAAATATTAGAAAAATAACAAAAACACTGCCAAAATAAATTTTGATATAAAAAATTGAAAAATAATTACT
This sequence comes from Viscum album, assembly GCA_963277665.1. NCBI lineage: Eukaryota > Viridiplantae > Streptophyta > Magnoliopsida > Santalales > Viscaceae > Viscum > Viscum album. The sequence continues at coordinate 657,677,128 of OY728146.1, forward strand.
ATTTTATCCAATAAAAATTTTAAAACTATAAATGTTTTGTTTTAAAACAAGCATTCCATCAAAAGTTTGTATAACTCCCTTCATGAAAAATACCGCTTTTATGGGTGAAATTAGATTTATTTTTATATCATGTCTTAAAGATACATAGGCTGAATATTAAAAATTATATTTAAAACAATATATATATATATATATATAATATTTTCCTACCTGACAGATTTTGTTATTTTCTTTTTATTAGACAGTCTTGTGAAAATTTCAATAGTTTTCTAGAAAAATATTTCCATTTATTTTCAAATTAGGTTTTATCTAATATATAATTAATTAGTTACCAAATAAATCATTATATGTAAATGTGTAAACCATATTTTCATTATTTAGATAATCCTGCTCATACCCTCCTTTTAACTACTAGGTTATAATGCTAACAATTATATAATAATATGTTGTTGTACGTTTCGGTGTGATGTGGTGTATAATGTACAAATTCAAACATATTATACCCTTATTAATATATCATGGTGTTACATTGATAGAAAACAAATTTCATCAGTTTGTGAGGTGGAAGTTCAACGTGCACACAAAATGATTATTTTTTCCCATTTCAAGAGGAGGAGGACATGGATATAGGTTTCAAAATTTACATAAAACACTTAGAATATGGATGGTTATATTACTATATAATCATTTATGAATAATATTAGAAGAAGTGGAATAATAATTAAAAATGAAGTTGATGTTAAAAACTATACCACTTCTCCGTAAATACATTGTTGATTAACTATTTATTTCCTCTATGTTTGGTGTTCTACTGAATCCAAGAAAACTAGATTAGAGGTGGATATTCTATGAATGGATTTGGGAATGTATTGGACAAAAAAAATTGTTTTGGAAACTAGAAGGATTGATAATAATATATTCTATTTTATAAGAGAGGGGAGGGCACTCTAAAATTTCATAAAAATATTATATTTATACAAATTAATATTTCACTAAAAATATTTCCAAATAGATTTATTTTGAATATAATATTATTGTGAGTGGAAAACATGATGTCCAATAAATTATATACATTTTTTAACCATATTATTACCTTTATCATTTCTTACCCCTCATTAACCCCTTCCACACATACCGTTATGAGGAGAATTTTTACGCATTGAGGGTCAATATGGAAACTATAAATAGAAAAAAGGCATGTTAATGGATTATAGTTGATATCATGAAAAATATCCTATTCAATTGGAATGATATGAAATTTTTATTAATTTTATATAATTTAATCAATTATTATTTATTATAATATATCATTTTTGTTAATTTTTCAAACTATTCATTATATTGACTCTAATAAAATCAAGAAAAAATATAATATTTAAACTAGATAGTTTATTAAATATCAAAATATTCATGGTAATATAGAATATTCATGATTCAATTTATTTATCTAAATTTGTTTTACATATAAAACTTTTAATATCATTTGTTTGATTTTTCCATTAATTGAAAAATTATCGTGTCAGAATTTTGTGAATATTTATGGTATCCATTTCCATAATAGAAAAAAATATAATCATTATATAAAATTTAATATTTTATCATACAAGATAATATTTATAATATAACATTGATTATGGTTAACCTCATGTTAAAAATATTATATTTATTATATATAAGAGTGTAATGTTTTGGGTATTTTGGTAAATAAAATATTATAAATTTTTTAAGAAAATCCATATTGAAAAAATTAATATATTTTACCATTGGATGATTATGAAATAGTTAAAATCATCCAATAAAAATTATTCGTGTGTTAGGGTCATTATAATGTCTTTATCATATAATTCATAGCCCAAAGTTACCCGATTTTCTTTTTACTGCTATAAGAAACAGTATTATGTATACAATTCATATTGAACAAAAATAAAATAAAACTATTTAATAAATATGATCTCCCTAAATAATAATAAAATATCTTAATTTTATAATTAAAAACATATAGCTCTTAAATTTTTTTTTAAAATATAATTATAAAAACAAAACAAAAACTAGTTTTTTAGAAAAAATGTGCACATTAAATTTAAAATATTTTCTTAATAAATTAAATTATATACATAATTTCAAAACCATTATTGGAATATATTTTATTAAATGTAAACAATGAAATTTTAAAAATAACCAAAAATTTAATTTTTCTCTGTAACTTCTTGAAAATAAAATATTGTTTTTAATAAAAATCAATATTCTCACTATTCGACAAAAAATAAAACATTTTTCAATATTCTCAAATATTCAATCTAATATAATTTTTAAATAATGAATTAAAAAAGAAATTGATTTTTATAGATATATATTTTTAAAAAAACTGAAAAAAATTATAATATTTACTCCAAAAAATAAAGAAACTCATTTTTAAAGAAAACATATCAAAAAATTAAAAAAGATTCACTAAAAATTAAGTTATTATTTTATAAAAATTTTACAATGAATATATATTGATTTTGAAATTTATATTCATTTATTAATTCTATTGTTACTTTTGAGACCCTCTAGTTTAATGGATACATTATAACAGTCACATTTAAATAATAATATATTGTTAGTCATTTATGATCGATGTGGAATAGCTTGTATTCATTCAAGACATATTATTTCCTATTCAAATATCAATATATTAATTTTAGAATCCATTCTATAAGATGAATAAACATCATTCTGTTATGTTCAACTATTCAATAATTGTAAGATCAATTCATCAAAATGACCATCATATTGAGAAGTTGTGTTAAAGATTTCACGAAAAATTATTTTACCAATTTTGTTGCCTCCACCCTTATGAAATGTAGAATATGAAAATTAGTAAAATGAAAATAAATAGAGAATTATTATAGATAGATTGATCATTTGTATCATCAATAATATAATGTTTTTTGTGAATGTTTTAAAACATCTTGTTATATTGAGAGCACCATAATATAACATTTTATTGAATATTTTTCTTAGGGAAACACTACATGGACTCTTTTGTTAAATCTTAAAGTGGGTTTTATTATTTTAATGTATTATTTTTTATTTTGTGGGTTTAAGGGTATTGAGGATTTAGATGATAGATTTTATTGATATTTCTGATATACGGTTTCAAGGATAATGAAATAGAATTACATTTAATCATAGTAATGAGGGATTCTTTAGTTGAGGAAGACAATGAACTATGGTTTCAATAAAACTATGGATACAAAACATTAACTTTATTTACTTCCTTAAAATATAAGGACAATTTATGGAACTTTATTATAAATTTTCTATATATTTTCCTTGTTAACATTATAATGTTTTATTTAAATTTTTATTCAGGTTCCTATATCTGATGTGCATGTATAAGGAATTTTTCAATTAATCCTGGTAAAAGTTTATAAATCTGGTAATATAAATTAATTTTTTACAATTCTTTGTCACCTAATGTTATTAATGATGATATTGGGATCTTGTAATCTTATATTTTATTTTACCTCTTGTAATAAAATAAATAATATTTAAATCTTACATCTTCATAAGTATTGATTTCAATAGATAATGAAGAAAAATTTTATAAGCATTATTACTATTAGGATTCCATGTGACGGAAATTTTTTGGGTGATGTTGATAACATATTACTAGAAGAGACCAGTATAGTGAGAAAAGTTATCACTTGAAAACACGGTTATAGTTACTTGATCGGGTTTTTACGAACCGAGTAAAACAATATTAATAAAACAATGTTGGTATAATAATCCCTAAAAATTTATTTTTCATGGTTTAATAATGTATTGGTAAACATTTTACCATATTTTGGTATCAAATCCATAATTGTAAAGAGTTTTTTTTGCACCGAAACTAGGAGTATGGGTTAAGGGAATTATAGTTTGTATCAAAGAAATAGTTTCAAAAACATCAAAGGTTTCGATGTTATCTATTGAGGATAATTTAACAGTTATGTATATCAAAATTGGATAATGTGTCTATGGTTAATCATAATATTAATGAAATTTAAACACATTTGAGGTTTTATGTGATTGGATTTTAATGAGATTCATGATATTTTAGGAGATATTTTTATATTTTTTATTATTTATGATTATCGGATATCTAACCACTATGATTATTGTGTGTATGAAAATCAAGATTATTTTTGAATAATGATATTATATTTTTTGTGATATAAGTGGAAATAGAGAAGAAAAAATTTGTGGTCAATAAGTTTATTAATATTAATGTAATTATATAAAATTAGGTTATAACATTTGTTATTTTTTGAGAATGATTTACAATTATATTTTGGATTCATTATTGAAATTTTGGAGATTAGTATATTACTTATTCATATGAATGATTATTATTTTTGGGTACAAATGTGTTAACCAGTTTGGTTTTATTAATATAAGAGGAGTACATTCTGATATTTTTATCTAACTCGTGATCTATTAGAAGTATATTTTCTTGATTTATGAATTATAAATACTTATCGTAGTTATTCATCATTTGAAATATGGGATGAAATATGGATAGAATCTATGTGAAACATGAAACGATGTAATGAAATTTCTTTTAGGGATTTGAATAAATGATATAAATATATTTTCTTGGCTTCTCTGTCTTGATGGTAAATTAATCACTCAACTCAAGAACAAGTATCCTGAAATGAAAATTCCATCCTATTATAATAATTTCTAGTGAATTGATTGTCCCATTTAAAAATTTGGAACATTTTAATTTTAATTCATATCTTCTAACATGATTTTCGTTTTCATCTTTGATGTATAATGTTTTTGAGATAAATTATCACCCTTTTTGGAGTTATATTAATTTCCACCAATTTTACCCTTCATTGAGAACTGAATTATGTGTTATTATTTGGGACATAATCATTTCCATTATAAAATTTTCAAAATTACATTTTATTATAACATATTAAAATTTATTTTTTAAAAAAAGTTACTTGTTAATTTTTAAAATGTTATTTATTTCATTGATGATTTTTTAAACATCAACTTCACTTTTTCCAAGGAAAACAATGTTGTTCTTATGAAATTTCATTTGTCAGAGTTTCTTCTAAATATTAAAATGTTAAAAAGCCTCATTCAACTTCTAAATTGGGTTTATAAGAGGTTTAATAAATTATTTCAATTCATTAAACCTTTCTTATTAAACATCCAAAAAAATTACAAGATATACGTTTTTAATGGGGGTGGATATAACAAACCCTTATTTTAATATACATTCTTATTTAATAAATATAGTGTTCAATATATTTAATCACATATATCACCAAACTAAAATGATCTATGATAGATTCGATGAGTATTATTAGGAAATTAAAAAGATGATTAAAACCAATATAAAATATAATTACAGTAACAAATTAAAAATTCATTTATTTAATGGATAAATAATTAATGTCATAAAGTATATTTTTTACATCATTTTTTATGTATTAAAAATTATATTAAATTGTTCTATTTTAAAATATTAAAATGATAATATAAAATATTTAACTACCGAACTAATATATTATCTTACATTTATTTGGTAGAATTTATGAAATAATGAAGACAAAAAATTAATATGGAAAGGGTCAATTTTTATGAAAGTGGGTTTTCCTTAAAATAATTTCATTTAAATGATAAATTTATAGATTTAAAATTTTTTATTGAATGAAATGAACTAAATTTATGAATTCAGATTGTAAACAATATCTATGGTCAAATTTTGTATATTTTTCTATGAACAATGACTCTAGGAAGAATAGTGAGAATTTTTATTTTCCAAATACTGTCATTATTATAAACTATCACAATTTGATAATGAAATTATATTTATGAAACCATTTTTCTTGAAGAATTATATGTTTAATTATTAGTATATCTATTTTAGTATTATAATAATAATTGTCACGATCTGTCCTTAAGGGGCCCGTGTTATGACTACCCCCTTGACCACCTTAGATAGGCTAGGGGACGATAACCAGCACTGAGTATGCATTTCCCACAAATGAGAGGAATTAGACTAAAGTACCCACACGCACACACAAATATCCAAGCTACACAATGATGAAATGTAAAACGACTGAAAGAATGTATGAATATATCTACGATCCCATAATATAATATTATAGTGGAAGTAATATAAACCAGAAAGGGGCTAAGAACAGGCCCAACAAAATCTATAGAGTTGAATTTACTCCAAGGATGAGGATTAAGTCAAAAGTACATTCCTGGTAAACACCTCAGTCTTCTAAACTCTAGCTATGATCTACCCACTCCCTGTCCTCTGAGGACACCATCAAAAGAGCCGCTGTCTGTAGAAGACAATACACATGTCAGAAAATCCCATATAGTGGTCAGTATAACCATAGTCACTAGGACACCCTAATTAACTAAACATGAAGCAGTAATTATAGTTATATCAATACAGGATTTAAAAATGTATCACATATACAAGTATTACAAAATTATAACCCAATATACTTAGGAATGACAACACGCCATCAGATGGACATAACCAACTACCATCCATATGATTTTGTTCACTGAAATTATTATTTATGGAGAACTCACCCCATGGGCCATTCTATCATCAAAGAAACTCGATGAAGATGTCTAACTTATTTTGGCCCTGCCCAAAGAGAACTTGTTGTTCTCAGAAGACTAGGACGCATTGATAGATGGTCACACCCATGACTCTTGGGGGACACCAAGAACTTGATTTGGATCAACCCACTAAATAATGGATTATATGATAAGAATTACACAAACCCTAATGATGAAACCTGGTAGATAGATGATCGATTCCATGTTCTGGGAGATTTCATCGATTCCACAAAATCCACTACAAATGATAATGGATCACAATCTAGTCACACGGAGGGACTCTGGAACTCTATATAAGACTCTATCCCTTGAGGGGATGAAAGTCCAATTATGTGGAATTAATACCACAATTTTCCCTTGATGAAAGTACCAAGGTAACACACTCAACCTATACTAGTCCAAACAAGGAAAAAAAGTGCCTCAAGCACTTTTTTGGGGGGTAAACAACATGTCTTAGGTGGTACATGGCAACTTCAGCTATCAGAATCTATTTATCTTGTCTAAATACATTCTTTTCACATATTCTCCATATACACGGCATGTAGGTTGATTACAAGACATGTAGAGAGACATGGTTCCCTTATTATGTCGCAAGGTTGTGTTTGTGTACTGAAGCTATGTATGTGTATCGGTCCATGTATGGAAATTTCTGTCCATGTCTAAGTACACGACATGCCATTTGGCCATGTACTATTACCCATGTATATGTACTATTTGGAGTATATAATTAGTAATCTGGGGATGGTCTCACACCATTTTAATGCGGTCACACAATTTGGGATGATCATCCCTTTCCAAAAACCCCAGCGGCTACTGAAGGGGCACCACATAGTTATTAGTATTGTGTTACATGATATGTTGGTCAATATTTTAAAGATCCATAGTTCTTCCACATTCATCCACACACACCACTTCCACATCAATTTCGACTAGATGTCACTCTTAAGGTCTAGAATCTACGTCGATCATGCAAACATCTTGGTAAAATTATGGAATATGTCCTTGAAACATATCTAGAACTCACCTTCGATGTATGTTTTCTGCATGCCGCCTGAGAATCATGTATAACCCTAGGTCATTCACTCTCTTCCGAGATATATTATTTTTCACCATTAACCCTTGATCTTCAACAACCATAATGTTCCATACCGAATGGTTTGATCTATTTCACTAAAGCATTGTTGTGAAATGAGCAAGAACTAGGTATTTGTCGAGTCGTTGGCCATGGGATTACCAACGATGATCTCATGAAGCAATTATGGTAGAAATAAATAAAAAACATGTAAATATGGAACCTTATCCATTGTTGGTTTGTCCTAGATTTTTTATCTAATAAATTATGAACTAATAGGCATAATCCACGAATCAAATTAACAATTTTTAACTGATAAAATCAATCAATGATGCACATATGAATTCTTGTTCAATGAATTGATCTGTATTCATTTGAGATCATGAAAAGGATAAAATTAACAAAAAAACACCCTACTATGAGTTTGGATCTATTTCAAATGAATAACTATTTCATTTTCATCATTGATGATAACCTCTCACATTGCAGGTGTGATGATCCAAAATCTGATCTAGTTCTGTTATTCTCTACCATGAACACTCTACCCCAATGGAGTCATAGTCTTCATAATTTAGAGTCCAACCCTAGTCAAAATTATTTAGACATAAACATATATAGGGAGCATGTGGTTGTTCTATAGAAAATAAAATAAATTAATTATGATCAATTTATTATATTAATTTATCAACCGATTTTTTTCACAAACTACCCACACCGACCAATGTTAGGTCCCACCAAAGGTAATGATTTTATTATGAATTCAACAATGCCCTCTTATTTTTAATCCAGGCACCCATTTAAATGTTATTCAAGTTTTTTAGGAAATCCTTCTGTGTCTGTTTTTAAATATTTTAATATTTTCGAAAAATTTCACTAGGAACAACGAGCCTCAGAATCACATTCTATCTAAGACATTTCATGAAATAAATACAAATAATATTTAAAAATAATTCATGGTAAATAAGAGTTATTACATTCTCCCCACCTTGGGGATTTATATCTGCAAAAATCCAAAATAAGGGAAACTCAATCAGATGAGGTTATATAGGTACTCCATCTCACAAAATCTACATAGTATCTAGTAAGGGCTGATGAAATTTTGAGAAATCAAGCTTCCTCATCCAAATCTCTATAATCCACATCGAGGTGAAACCTGAAAGAACACATGGTCTCCATCCTCCACCTCAAAAGGTCTCTATAACCTATCAATATAAGGTTACCAATGGTTTTTTTCAGTCTTCATCCACTCTTGTATGATCTTCACCTTCACTGTTGTATCTCACCCCAACTATAGACCCATGAGTGCTGACTCTCCTAGGGTAGTCCAACAATGTGATGACCTATAGGGTTGCTTATACAAAGACTCGAGTGGTGCCATTATAATGGTGGAATGGTAGCTATTTTTATACTCAAACTTCACTAGTGGTAGATGATCATCCCAACTATGTCCAAATTATTACATGCATGCTCACCAAAAGTTGTACAGAACTTGAATGGTCCACTCAGTATGACCATCCATTTCTAGGTGAAACATTATGCTCAAGCATAACCTGGTCCCAAATTCCTCATGTGATCCCTTTCACAATCAGGATGTAAAGAGAGAATCACAATATAAAACAATCATCAATGGGTCTACATGGATGTTAACAATATCCTAGACATATTGGCATCTTATTTTCTTTATTGAACTCATATATCAGATAGATAGGAAATGGGCTGACTTGATTTGTCGATCAATGATCACCCAGATGGAACCGTGTCTGCTGGACATAGGAGGAAATACCATCATGAATTCCAAGTATATCCCTTGACACATCCATTTCGGAACCTCAAGGGGTTGAGATAAACCCCTTAGAATATTATGATCAAACCTTACCCACATAGAAGTAAGGCATTGAGAGACAAAGTCAACAACTCATTGCTTCATAAAATGCCTCAAAAACTGACATCAAAGTTCTTGGTATATCTTCTTCATGACTAGATGTTCCACCAAAGGGGATATATAAAACTACATCAAAGCCTACTCTGTGAATTCAAAAATTACTACTATATTTTCTCTAAAAAGAATTAAATTATCCCGACCTTTTTTAAAATACATCAGGAAAATGACCTATGGGTATCTAAAAACATAGTGTCTCATAGTTGATATCCACAATATGTGCATCCCTGACTCGCTATAAGAGTTTATGTTTGAAAACCATTGACTAGAGATAGGTTGCTCCATATCAATCCAAAATGGATAACTGCATTGAGGCCAACAACCGTAAATCCACATTCAGACAGTACAATCCAGATCTCCAGATAATAGCATCTCCCACCATGTTCCCCTTTATAGGATTATATAAAATTATGGATTTGTAGTTCTAGAGGAACATTAGACATAACCTCTATGTCATGTTCATATCCTTCATAGAAAATATATACATGAGACTCTTTTTTCCATATTAGGCAACAAAATGCTCTCCCATCAGGTAGTGTCACCACATCTTCAAAGAAAATACTGACAATGCTAACTAAGGATTTTTACTTTTATAATTCTCCTAATGTGGCCTATACTAGTGTAAACTATATGATATCAAAACTTTACTTGACATCCAAACACAACAATGTCATATTCATGATGCATCACAGAATACACGGTCCTAAACACCTTTATCCGGTAACCTCAATATGGGAGCGCTTTTCAACCTCGGCCTCAGCTCTTGAAAGTACTACTGGAAATTTTCTTTCCACGTGATAGGTTGATCCATTCCTGTCAAATATTTCATGGGTTATTTCACTATGGAGAAGTCAGTGAAATTATTCCGATTGTACCCCACCAAACCAAGGAGACTCTACACCAGTATAACACTATTAGGTGGATACCTTAATATTAATTTTATCCATTGAAACTCAGACCTATGAGATGAAATTTACCATAAAATGGAACTATAGAATCCAAAACTATCACTTTGAGTGTTTCTTGTAATTTTTGTTCTCTTAGAGTGTTTCCATGACTATCCTTAAGTTTCTTGTATTCTCCTTGTTAGATGCTAATGACAAAAGTATTTCTTTAATTAAAAATTCCATGAACCAATATATGTAAGGATGAACGATATCGTTCATGAGTCTCATGAAGACTATTGGGTTGTTCGTCACACAAAAAGGCATCACAATGTACTTATGGTGACTATATCTAAATCTAATGGTTGTCTTCAGTATATCCTCCAACTATACTCATAGATGGTGATAACATTATTTGAGGTCAATCTTTGAGAAACATCGCACCTCTTTCAACAAATAAAAGAGGTCATAAATCCTTGGTTGTGGATACATATTCTTCACATCCATCTAGATAAAACATAGTTAATCCTCACATAACATCGAGCACCCACATTCCTTCTTGTAAAACAATACATGGGATTCCAATGGTGAAACACTATGTCTCACAAATCCCTTCTTCTAAAAGTCCCCCATCTAAACCCTCTCTTCCCCAAGCATTAAAAGAGACATCTAATTTATAGGGGTAAATTTCAGTGCCTTTTCTGGATGTAGATCAATACAGATGTCTATATTTATACAGGGAGGTAAACCCATAAAATCTTCTGGAAATACATCATCATACTCCACCAAAACTTCAAGAAAATGAGGACTCAAAAATCCACAACAATGAGGGTTAGTCTTGCCAACTGATGAGTCATCGGCTGCACCCTTCTACTGATCATTCTTTCATGAACATCATAGATTTATCTTTCAAAAAAATGGAAAAATTGATCCCATAACATTAGAAACACTTCACTATTCGCCTAAAGCAGTCAATAAAAGCACAAACTGTGGAGAACCAGTTCATTCCAAGAATGGTATCATTAGGCCTCGATGGAATTACTAAGGAATCCCAACCAAAACTCACACCTCCAAGATTTAGGTCACATTGTTTGAAATATCGTTTGATCATCGAGTCTCCTTAAGTCGGAGTATGAAATCATAATGGTTGAGTAAAGTGTTCGACCATAATCTCTATGTCTTGAACAAGATTCATGGAAAAAAATAATGAGTATCACCTGTGTCTATCAAAACTGAAGATAATATGGAATACACATAGATAGAACCTCATATAATCCCTAGAGTCTTGGGTCCATAGACCTCCGTAGCCAGCAGCTTGACTTTTCCTTACCCACCAGCTCCATGAGCCTTTCGTGGAGCACCTGGGGGTGGAGATGTTAATAAGTCAAACCTATGATCACTTCATGTTGCTTTGAAGGATCCTCGGTCACGTCTTCTGCCCTGATGACCACCTTACTATGGTCTCTCACTATCTTTGTTGTCCCTCAATACTATCTCAATATGATGTATGACGGTTGGGTCAATGTCATTCCAGTTGTCCAAAACTGTTACAATAGGAAAAATTCATTTCCCTTGAATGATTTGAGCCACCCTGGAAGCCATGTAATATTTTCCCTTTTCCTCATGAGGCACCTAAACTACTTGGATCCTTGAGACTGCTGTCATCTACCTATATTATAGGTTTCAGCTGCTGTTTTCCTAGTGCTTGATCCTATGACTGGTGTCTCCTCTTCTATAAAACAACCCACTAAGAGGGATCTCTCACATAGCCAAACATAAGTATAAATTATAAGGGATACCAATGTTTCCGAATTAGCCCAGAATAATCCCTGGATGAATTTCCAATCCATTAATAATTTGTTTCGTACCATATAAAAATTGTAGAGTGGGAGATCTATACACATCATTGAATACACTTCCATATTAATAATGTGCTTCTATAGATATGGGAGATCTTATATATGTACATGTCTTAATGTGGATGGATAGAACTCCTCTTTGAAGAGACACTCTAATTCTATCCAGGAGAGAATTATCTCTTCACGTGACTGAGTAACCAAGTGCAACCATCACCCCAAAGAGCTATGAATAAGATTCACGACAAGGACTAAAATCTGAATGGAAGGCGTCTACATAAGCTGGAAAACATGGTTGACTTCCCCTGGCCAATCCATAGCCATTTGAGGGTATGGATCACCCTGAAACCTAAGAGGAAACTATATTAAGAAATCATAAAAATCACTCATCTTGTGTGCATCATAAACATGTAGTTCCAAAAGTGGCTACTACTAAAAGTGCGGTGGTATTATAGTTAAACCACCCATAGGTGATATCTCTAGTACATTCCCCTGTATTAAATCCTCATCACTGGTCAGATCATCCTCATGATCATGTGGTGAAATTTGGGCTGGTTGTCTATGTAGAGGCATCCTGATATATGAAATATGTACTATGTTCAATAAAGTATATCATGGGAGCTGTTTCAATAAGGACATGGAAAAAACAACCATTCCATTATAATTCACATAACACTTTTTTTTCTAAAACCAATGTTCTCATCTACCATGTGGAAGAGTAATTTATTAGGCTCCTAGTGTATGGATACGTCGGCTCCCGCACTAGGACTGGATTCCCAAGACTAAAATCATAACTTAATAACATAACATTATTTCACCATAACCAATATAATAGAATCTTGGTCCTAATGTATATCTGTCATCCTTTGATATCACTCTATCAAAACCTATCCCTGAATGAACCATGATGCGACTTCCCTAAGCCTTCCTAATATAGGTCATGGGATAGTGTCTAGAATCGAGTAAAAATTTACCACAAATGGGAGGCATTAGATTGCTGTACCTATACACACACATATATCCATGATACAAAATTCTGAAATGTAGAAAAACTGAAAGAATGCATGTATACATCTAAGATCCCATAATAGAGTACACTAATGAACATTCATTAAACAGAAAAGGGTCCAAAGAAAGACCAATGAAAACTCTAAAGATTCTATCCTTCTCCTAGGGTGAATATAAAGTCAAAATTATGTTTCTACTAAAAACCACGATTTTACCCAACTCGAACTATGTTCCATCCTCCCGTGGTCCTTCTAGGGCACCATAAAAAGGGCCGCCATCTGCATAGTACATGACATGTGTATGCAAAGCCTGTGTAGGGGTGAGTATACAAATACTCAGTATGACACCCAAAAAAACACAAAACATGAAGTGGAATGTATATTGAGATTAATAAAAGAGGTACCAATGTATAACATATACAATCCATACAAAAAAACTTGATATAATCAAGAAAGATACCCCACCATCATGCGTTCATAACCAAATATCATCCATAAGATTCTACTTGAATCAATGCTTATTCTGGGAGAACTCGTTCCATGATCCATGCTATCATGAGAGACACTAAATGAAGAGGTATAACTCTTTCAGGCCCCACCCAAATATGACACATTGGTATATGAATACTATGATACACAGATATGTTGTCACTCCCATGACCATTGTGGGACACCAGAAACCCGATATAGATCAACCCAATATAAGGGGGATGGTATGATAATCATTCCTAATACCATACTGATGATGACTTTTAGATCGAATATCAATTCACTGTTCAGGGAGGATATGTCAATTCCACAAACTCCACTAGGGATGATAGATAAGCATACTAAAGTATCGTAGAGGAACACCACAACTCTTTCTGATACATATCCTCTGGAGGGGATTACAATCTAGTGATTTAGATTTAAAATCATACTATAGCCTTGAGAAAAGTACCAAGGGAACACACTCAACCAATAATAGTCCCAAATAGGAGAACAAAGAGTCTCAATCACTCGTGTTGGGAGTAAACATCACGTCCTAGGGGGTACATAACGTGTTCAGTTAACCCCATATCTTTACCATGTGAAAATCATCCCACAACATGTTGTCTCCATATATGCAGTGTGTAGGATGAGTGTATGATGTGTAGAGACACAAGATTACCTACCCATGTCACATGGTCGCCACTATGTATCAAATTCTTGTCCATGTACCGGTCTATTTATGCCAATCCATGTCTGTGTCTAAGTACACATTGTGGTGACCCAGACTTCGATGCCACATAACAGGTGCCCCGAGCCAGGTGGTCCACATGGCCTCAAGAGCATCTTCCCGAATGCCAGAGGCTACTGACTAGTAGCGAGGGCCTAGGGTGTGTCTGTGGGAAGAATATTCCCTCAATTGTCGAGAGAAACACACCATAAGGAATATAAAGGAATATTAAATAGTTTAATTAATATAAATGATATAAATAAACATCAGAATAAAAATGATTGCGTTGATAAATGAGAATGACAATAAATGTATCAACATGAACATTGATGATGTAATGTCATGTCACTAGATAAATAAAAGTCATGGATACAAGGCCTCCGGAATACCATGTTATACAAGGTAAAAGAAAAAAAAGACTAATCCAAGTATCCTGAGATCCCACTCGGTCATATGATATCATGCACCATCGTATCAGAATGCAATCAAGAATTCGATGTTGTATGCTTCCCTTTGTCCAAACCTACCACCATGTAATCTACTGCGGCTACCAAACGGTGCCCAGAAATTATGTGAGATAAATCATAGTGGGCCACCACCAATAGTTTCTATAACAGCTGACCCATGTCATCGAATATAGAAATATGCAAGCATGAAAATATATTACATAAATAAAATAGTACAATATAACTAAAATAAAATAAAAAATTATTTGCAGTAAGTACCAACTTTATCCATTGGATGGTGTCTGAATATGTAACCATATCATTAATTAATTAAATAAAATTTAATGTTAATAGGTCACATGAGGCATATCCAAAACTAACATCACCTCATGATAATCTCTATTGTGAAGGTCCCAAGACTTAACAAGGAAACCATAAAATGATATCCAGTGAGGGAATTCCAAGGTAATAACCATGTCAATGAAAAATCATAGAAAGATAACACCAATGTATCTGAGTCTTTCTGAGGTTTTAGACTATAATCCAATAAATGAAATCAAAGTCATTCCACATTAAGGTGCCTAATGAGTCAAAGGAGTGCATCCAAGTAAAAATTGGGCTAAGTAAGGACTGAGTCCAAGGAGTGTATCCAAGGCACCTACTTTTCAATTCTAGATCAAAGGAGTGTAACTGAGGTATATTGGAATAATGAAAGGTGTACCTATGGTAGTATACTAAGAATCCAAGTAATATACAATTACCATAATCTAGGTGGTTATCTACCTAAGAAAATCGCATCATTAAATCAGAATGGGGTTCCTCAGACACAAGGTTTTCTCCTCTCATAATCCAAGGCCAGCTTGAGTCAGTCCATTACAATTTGATATTATAATCAATAGATAATTAATTTTGTTCAATTCCTTCCTTCCATTAGCGTGGATAGGTCATGTATAGTTGAACCATTTATTTATTGGTCCAATCCAAGTCTTCCATTAGTGCTGATAGTCCATGTAACGTTGCAACCATTTAATTAATTTATAGTTAAACAATAAGGCATATTCAATTATTTAGGTTTACTCTGCTACCTTACATCAACACGGAAGGGGTGCTATAGACATTTATCTACTGTTCAGTGTCATTAAATAAATCCAAGCTATATAATTAGTATACTTTCCATTCCACATTTCACAATTAATCATCATTTAAAGCACTAACCATGGGCGGGTCAAGTGGTGAGCATACATGGTACTTACCCTTATGAAATCCACATTAAACAACCAACCATTTATTATAGTAAGAATCACATTTAGGATGGTCAAGTAAAGGAACACCCAAAAGGTGGCCCAAACACATCAAAAACACTAAAAACCCAATTATGGCATAAACTTCGATAAGAGGCAGATTGAGTTGTGGGTGAAACCACAAAAAACTAATCAAATATATTGAAAGAGCCTAACTATACATTTCTAACAAGTATAATAATTTAATGTAAATTTATGAAATGGTATCCAATGAAACCGGTGGGCCCCACACAAACATTCCTAAAACAACGATCTTTTGAGAAGTGTTATAGATCACCCACCTAATGGTTGTATGATCCTCCTACACTGATATCAACCCTTGATTTTCCTAGGATCAAAGTACATCTAAGAAAAAGAGAAATAAACTCACATGGATATACCTTAGTGTAGAGTGAAAGTGAAGAAGAATGGATAAATAGGACTCGAGTACTTACTGTTGCGCATCCAATGTGATAAATGGATGCTCTATTGGATTCCAATCAAAGGATATCTCTTGATTCCATGTTTAGATCATCAAAAATATCCAAAATGAGATATAATTAGGTTTATATAACATAAAATATTATTAGGGGTGAAGGGGTCTGCTTAATATATCATTAAGGGAATTTGGACATTTTATATATATTTTTAGCCTGTATAGCGTTTTTCCACATAGTTTTTCAAATCATTCGCAAACCATGCGAGGTGGTTCTTCCAGAATTGACATCTTATAGATGGTATGATCAAACTGTGTGTGAGATAGGAATGTGTTACTAGGAAAAATAGGTGCTTGCATGGTTAGGATTCATGATCGTGTGCCAACTCTGTGAGGTGGATCTGTTTGAAAAAACACCATTTTCACGGTTTACTCGAAATCGTCTGTAGAGTCTGTTTTCTCCAAAAAGATAGGTTTCATGATCTAAATATTCCCTAGAAACCGATGGAACATTTTATAACCCATTAGGCATCCACATTAGGTAGAAATTAAGGAATTAGACTAAAAAATAAAGGATCCCTACCAAAGTGAAAAACCAAGTTCTTACAGTCTTCCCCCTTAAATTAACTTGCCCCCTAGTTCTCCCGCCAAGGGTGAATACGCATTGTTTGAGACCAACTATGGACATTGATCATGTACATAGGATTCCCCATACTATGTATCATCTTGTACTCGGCTATGCTACTATATCACTCATACAAGATGGACAGACATGCCTCAGAGAACCTTCATGCTTCGGTTAATTATGCATTCTAGATACTCTTCATAGGTAACTTCAATATCTAACTCAACTTCCTCAGGATAAAAGGTATGAGATGGGTAAACATGATATTGGAGAAGCTTTGATACATGAAATATGTTGTGAATGGCATGTCACGTCTGAGGTAGTAGCAACCTATAAGGAACCAGCCTGACTCTCTCTTCAATCTCAAATGGCCCGATGTAACGAGGCGATTGATTTACCCTCTTCCATAACCATCTGTTCCCTAGCCGTGGTGGTACCCAAAATAAAAAATGATCCCCAATGTCGAACTAAATAGGTATTAGATGGAGATTGGTATAAGATTTTTTTCTTGACTGAGAAGTATTCATACGCTTCCTGATCAGCTGGAATTGTTTTTGATGTATTTTTAACAAGACTAGTACCAAGTATGGCAACCTCACCTGCCTCTAACTAACACAAGGGTGAACAGCATGGCCTACAATATAAGGCCTTAAACGTATCCATCTGGATTATTACCTGAAAAATGTTATTATAAGAGAAAATAAAAAGTGGGATATGCTTCTCACAATAACCGATGGAACAAAGAACACCTACAAGAAGAATATCATCTAAAACATGTATCATTTGTTCCGATTTTCCATCAGACTGAGGGTGAAAGCTTGGGCTCAGAAGAACTTGAGTTCCCATGTATTTCTTCAAACCCTGCCAAAAATGTGATGTGAAATGAGATTAACTATCTGAAATGATAGTATGAAGAACCTTCTGATGTAGTATGATCTCACAGACATACAGTCTTCCCAAATCATCAACTGAAAAAGGCTCAAATATTGAAATGAGGTGGGATGATTTCATTAGTTGGTAAATCACTACCCAGATAACTCACTTCCCCTTAGTGACCTAGGTAATCAAAACTATAAATCTATAGAAACATCTTTGAAATTTCATTCTTAGACTGGAAGTAGCTATAACATGCCTACATGTCTCTGGTGCTCTACCATCACCTTCTATCAAGTGAAACACCTAATGAAGAAGCATCCAATCTGACGTTTCATTACAGGACACTAATACTGGCATCGCATATCTAGATAAATCTTCGATATTCCTAGATGAACTACCCACTGAGAATTGTTAGACTCTTTAATAATCTCCTCTCTAATATATATACGATCTTAGATATATTAACATAGATTCAGGATGTTGTCTCTATCTATAGACCAATTCAGAGGTGGGTTATATCCTGATATACACTGATGGAGAACCAAACCTTCCAGATCTGAAATTTGCATGCTCTTCACCTTCTCACAGATGAAAGAGGTAACTGTTAATACTGAGAGGTAATACTGGTCATGAATGCCATGAAACTTTAGATGATGGTTATAAAAGTGGGCCATTAACTTTCATTCGACAATAGAAAAATCTATTCATCAATACCATTAAAATGGTAGGAGAGTTAGTAATACCGAATAGAATAATAGGGTTCTCATATAGTCAACACCTATTGTGAAAATCTATTCAAGGTATGTATGAAGGTATGAATCACAACAAATAATAACCGGATATCACGTTGATCATTGAGAACACATTTTTATCCTCAATTATGGTTGAATAGATCATCTATTCGAGGATGTGGATATCAGGTCTTAACCATAAGCAGGTACAAAATTATATAATCCACACATAAGAGAAGAGTTCTTACCTCATTCTTAGAAAAAATCATCGGAGAACCCCAAGAGAATATACTAGGGTGTATAACATATTTGGCTTCTAGGTCCCCTATTTTCCCCTTGATCTCCTAAAGCTCAAGTGGCTGCATCCTGTATAGAGTAATGGAAAATAGAATTTTTCCTAGAACAAGATCTGTTGTAAACTTTACCTATCTCTTGGGAGTAAATAAAAAAAATTCATCAATAAGGACATCCCTAAAACGATCAACATCTAGAAGGAAATCAGTTTGAAGAAAACACTAATCCCGTATGGAATGATTTACAGTCTAAGCGACCACTTCCCCTAGCCCATGATGCTTCGGTCGAGATCTCCCAACCTGGACATCCCATAGACCTTTAAAATGATAAATTTTTCTATATGTAGATGTAAAAGAAAACATTGGGTTATAGAAGTATTCAACTGAATGATATTTGACTAACTATTCCATCCCTAGAATGATATCAAAGCTCATCATCTCGTGAACAAGGATATTAGACAGGAAATGCTAATTGCCTACCTTAAGTGGACAGTCCATGCACTAGCATATTCCCTCCATCTGTATTTCCAATGGTGTATCGAGGGTCATTACAACATAGTGATGTGGTATCTCTAGTCCGATACATTCCAATATAGATACAGAAATGAATGATTATGAAGAAACAATATCAAAAAAAAAGAAGACACAATAGTGGAGGATACTAGAATAGAAATTCATACATTATATGTTACCATAGCCTGATCCTTGGGTATCTGTTGTAAAGAATGAAACTGACCTGATCCACGACCCTATACAACAAATGGACTACCATGATCATGATGGTTCAGCTGGCACTATTGGTGACCAGGGATCTGAATACCATGACCATGAACTCTTCCACGGCCAGACCTTCCAGTACTATTCCAACTCCTTGTCTGACATGGTACAAAAAAAACTCACTCCTAAAGGTGGAGCTGGCATAGATCCTTTTCCACTCGTAGCTGGTGGAAATTTTCTACAAAATCTCTGAAGATGACACATATGGTTTCAAGATCATCACTCTATAGTGTCTCTATCACATTGGGGCTTCTTATTCCCTAGTTTTCCACACTGATGACACACTACAGAGATATTAAACTAGATACTCTGGCTGCCACTTCCCTGACGAAAAACCTTGAGGTAAAGTTTCCTTCCACAAAAAGAAATACTAGCCAAACATGGCACTCATCCCATAAATCTAGTACATGTATCGCCCCTTAGGTTATGCTTAGTGATAAGGGTCTAATCAAATTTTACAAAAAATGTAATAAGGTGAAAGACATTCACCTCAGTTCAGATGGAGTACTAGAGACCATCCTCAAAATGCCTAGAATGAATGTTAGAACAGGCATAGGAGCAAGGATAATGCATCACTAACAGAATCTAAATGTAAGAAAATGCACTACCCAAGTCATAATACCTAAACTATCATCTTATATGGAAATGCATCTGTATGTTATCAAGTACAAGTTTTATTACATTTTTTAGTTAATTTCCATCTTCACTACTTTAGCATTAATAATCATGAGAAGGTGGGATAAGGATGTGTAACCAATATATTTTATAATTTAGGATTCAAATTATAATGGATAGGCATTTCCAATGAATCAATTCCCATACAAATATCACTAGAAAGGACATCCATTTCATTATAGTATAATGGATCGACTCGGTAAATTACTCATACCAACCCAAGTGGGACCATACACCTCATGAATTCATACCAGAAATCACTCAATTTCATCCAATGTAATCCAATTACAATCAAAATATCATAAAATCACTCTATAATAATAGGAATATCTTTCAATGTAAATAAGTGAGATGCACCTATATGGCATGGAAATATGCATGACATATGGATTCTATGTGCCTATAATAATTCATGTAGCAATGCTTATATCACTTATATCATTGGGCTAAGGATGAAATAAATTATCTATAGTGTAATAATCAATAACAACACACAACATGTGGGTCACCCAATGGTGAAATATTATCAACTGAAATATAAATAATAGAACTACAGCTATATTACTGGTAACTAGGATTTTACCAAGAACATAGGTTCATGACACTCAAGCATATATTATGACCAAATACCAAGAATTCCTATTATCCAATATATTGTATCCAAATTTTCAATCAAGAATGAAAACCACCTTCTATACCGCTTTTTGACATCCAAGACTCAGATGTCAATTAACGTGTTCCCCGAGCTTGGTGGGCCACATGACCTCAAGCGCATCATCCCGAATGCCATAGGCTACCGACTAGTAGTGAGGGCCTAGTGTGTGTGTGTGTGGGAAGACTATGCCCTCATATGTAGAGTGTATCATTGTAGAAGTAATATAAATTAATATTAAATTGGGAAAGAAAAATAAATGATATAAAAATAGGAAAAAAATGATTCCATATATAAATTAGAATAACAATATTTGTATCAACAAGAACAATGATGATGTAATGCCATGTCACTATAAAACATGAACGAATTGATATAAAAAAATAGGAATTACATGTTCCAAAAGGTAATAGAAGACAAAGACCTCTCGAAGCTTCCCGAGATCCTACTCAATCATATGTTATTAAGCTATATCATTTTAGTATGCAATGAATAGTTTGAAGTTGTATGCTTCCCTTTATCAACACATGTAACCATGTAATCTACTCTGAGTACCAAATGGTACCGGTAGAGGATGTGAGATAAATATTAGTCGGACACCACAAACGGTGTCTATAACATCTTGATCGTGTCATGGAATATTGTAGTGTGAAAGGATGCATATATTTATTGTAAAGAAAATAGTACACTGTATCTAAATACCCATGAACCCGCTTCAGCCCTCGGCTGGTGTCTACACATCTAACCAATTTATTAATTTATTAATTTATTAATTACCATTTAATGTTAATAGTTCATGTGAGGCATATCAATCACTGAAATCACCTCATTATAATATATGTATTGATGGTCTCAATACGTAACAAGGAAACCAGAAAATGATATCATGTGAGGGAGTTCCAGGGTACCACCCAAGGTAACATAAAGTCACAAAATGCTAACTCAGTAGTATCTGAGTCCCACTAAGAGATAAAAGTGTGAAAAAAGGACCGTAATCTAAGGCATTCCACAATAACACTCCTACTGAGCCCATTGATTTCATCCATGGTAAAACTGGGATATGAAAGGAATGGATCCAAGGAGTGAATTGAAGGCACCAACTTGTCAACAAGGGATCCATGGATTGTATTTGAGGTATGCTTGAATAGTGAAAGGGGACCCTACAATAGTATATCAGGAATCCAAGGAATAGACAAGAACCAAAATCTAGGTGGGTATCATCCTAATAAAACTGCACCCTTGAATCAGAATGGGTTTTTTCGTGACCCATGGTATTCTCCTCTCAAAAATCAAGGCGATCTCGAGTTAGTCCATTTCTATTTGATACTGTAATCATGAGATAATTCAGTTGGTTCATGTCTTGAATTAATTTAGTGTGGATAGTTTAAGTAGAGTTAAAGCATTTATTTATTTGTCCAAGCATTGTCTTCAATTAGTGTGGATATGTCATGTAGCATTGAAAAAATTTAATTATGAATTAGTTAACCATTAAAGCATACTTTATAATTGAGGTTCACACCTATACCTTCCAACAACATGGAATGGGTTCTATGGACATGTAAACCTTTTTCAATCACTCTTAATAAGGCCAATATATATACTTAGTATACATTCCATCCCACATTTCACATTTAATAATCATTTAAAGAACTTAAATTAGGTGGGTCAAGTGGTGAGAAAACATGGAACATGCCATTATGAAGTCCACATTAAACAAGAAACCATTTATTATTGTAAGACTCAACTTTAAAAAGGAAAAGCAAATAAAGACCCGAACTGTGGATGAAAGGTGTTAAAAGCACTAAAATCAAAATTATTTCATAACCTTTGACTTGAGGCGTACAGAGTTGTGGGTGTAACAACTAACAACTTATCATATATTTAGAAAGAGCATAACTGTACGATTCTAAAAATTATAATCATGGAATGTATATTTATGAAACGGTCTCCAACAAAACCGGTGGTCCCCACATGAACATTCCAAAAACAATGAAATTTAGGGATGAGTTATAGACCACCCAGGTTATGGTTGTATGATACTCCTCCACCGGTATAGTACATTGATTGGCCACATATCAGAGTAGATCTATAAAAATGTGAAAATTTATAAAATGGAGATACCTAGGTCTTGAGTCTAAGTGAAGAATAATGGATAAATACGACACTAGTATGTACCATTGCGCATCCAACATGATGAACAAAAGCTCAAACAGATGTCAGACGAAGGAGATATCTTCATTTCATGTTTAGATCTTAGAAAATTATCAAATGAGATAGAATTAGGTAAATCCTATATAATACAGGATTGAAGAGGAAGGGGCTAGATTAATAGATCATTAAGGACATATTGGACATTTTATATAGGTTTTTAGCTTGTACATGGTTTGTCCGCAGGGATTGTATAACCGTGTGCAACCCATTAACGGTTGTTCTGCCTAAAAATGCATGAACCACACAGTTTGATATAATTGTGGAAGAGCCTAGCAGGGATACTTAGGAAAAAGGGGTTCTCTCACAGTTATCCCACATAGCCATTTTATAATAGTGTGAGGAGGCTCTGTTAAAAAAACACCATCCACATGGTTTATTATAAACAGTGCTTAGAGTCTGTTTTCCCTAAAAAGATGGGTTCTGGGAACCAAACAAGCCCCAAACACCCATAGAAACCTTACTAAATCATTTAGAATCCATATTAGGTCCAAATTAATGATTTATACTCAAAAATAAAGGAACTATACCAAAGTGAAAAACATAGTTCTTATACACAGCATGCCATCTGGTGGTGTACTGTTACCAGTGTTTGTATACTCTTCAATGTACATGTCGACTCATCTGGGTGAGGTTCACACTCTATGTGATAGAGGTCACACACTTTTTGACAGGGCTCATATTCTATGTGATCATCATCCCTTTACTGAAACCATATCCTCTTTTGAAGGGGCCTTACACAACGTATAGTAATGAGTTACCTTCTGTGTTTCTTAAGACCTTTTGGATCCGAAGTTCTTATCCATTCTACCTCATGCACCGCTTCTACCTTGATTGCCTCCTAAAATTACTCCATTGATCCCAAATATATGTTAACCACACCTCTCCATGGGTATGTCCAAAGAATTTAGCCTTGAAACACATCAGGAACTCACCTTCGACGTCTTTTTTCTACAGGCTATACCGGAAGAGTGTAGAACCTTAGATCCATTATTACCCTTCACTAATCAATCCATCATCATTTTTGATCCATGATCCATAGTCCCCATTTTTCTCTATACCCACTTGTTTTATTTTATGCACTGAATAATGCTTTCCCCATGATCTGGATTTACGTTTTTTTCAAACCATTTCCCAAGGAATTACCAATGATAATCTCATGATATTATTTTGGGGGAAATCCATAAAAAGTACAACTGAGGAATGAACCTTAGCTATTGATCGTTTGTCCGCGATTTTTTATCATAGAAAATATGATCAAAGAGTTATAATCAATGAATAAAATTGAAAAATTCTATCCAATTAAATATAATGATGATGTGTGGATCAATTATTATTCAATTAATTGGCCCACATTAATTCATGATTAATAAAAGATTTAAATTAACAATACGAAACAAACTACCTTGAGTTTGGATTGATCATCTATGAAGAACATTTTCATTTTTGTCATTCGCATGATCCTCCAACTCTATATGCATGTTGATCCATAATCAGATATGGATCCATTATCAACCTCCAAGAACAAACTCCCCAATAAAATCTAGGTCTTCAGGGTTTAGTGTTCATTCATGGAAAAAATTCATTATCAAAGAAATAATTGAGGAATCAGGTAATTACACTTAATAAAAATATTTAAATTCTTTACGTTCAATTTATTGTATTAATTTCGCACCCCAAAAAATGTTTCTTAGAATACATGGGCTGACCAATGTTAGGTCACACCTATGGTAATGTTCTTATTCTGAACTCAATAATGGCCCCAGATTTCAAATCTGGTCTCCTCTTTAAAAGTTATTCATCTTTTTTCAGGAAAACAATACACACAAGTTATTGAATGTTTTAATTTTTTTCAAACATTTGTTTCGGGGACATCGCACCTAAGAGTCTTATGCCATATCAATGCCTTATATTGAAATAAATCCGTATAATATATTAAAAAAATACATTAAAATTACATGATGTTACATGAAACATAAAAATATATGGTTTATATTTATGAAATTAACTTATTTTTTTACTTAAATTAAATACATTTTTTGTTGTTCTCTTTTAGACAAATATTATGAATGTTCCATTATGATTTGGAATGGTTTTAATGTAAAAAATGTAATATCATAATCCTTATTGAAGCTATTTCCTTTTTGAAATTTTTGGATAAACTCTGTTTTATGGTTAATGAATTGGTTCGAAAGTGATTTATAAATTTTGGATGTCTTTTAAGGGTGTAGGGAAAAAAGAGGAGAAAATTGTGAAGATAGTGCATAACACACTATTGACGCACAGTTAGTGTAAAGCATGATTTCGGCCTAGGAAACCGTGCGACATGGTGACTATTTTAGGCAGAGGTCTTGCACAGGATTACCACATGTTTATCAAAACCATGAAGATATCTCCATGTAAGAATGTGACATAACCTTCCTTATGAAGTATAATTGAGCACAGTTTTCACATGGTTTGAAAAACATGTGTTGGTAAACAATGTGACCCATGAAAAGTTGAAAAATTGATAGTTTTTTCATCTCAGTATTTTTATACACCACCTTTTTTTTCTTCTCATTCGACCCCTATACCATAGGCAAAGATATAGTAGATAAATATACTTACATGGATGTGTATCCTTTGATTCATGGGAATTTGGAGTTCATTTGGGTGGAAATTGATGATCTTAGTGAGTAAAAAACACATCCTTTCTCTACATTAAATATTAGTACTTGTGGAATCTATCTACTTCTTCTAAATCACTAAAACTATCAAATTTCCTACATATTTTTGGTGGTGGATTTAATGGGTTCTTCAGTTAGAATTTAGGGTGGAGGTTATGAAAATTTTCATCAATGGTCATGAGGTATGTGGTCTTAATGTTTTTTCACATAGTCTTGATTTTTTATATGTGTATGTTATTGTACCATTTTTCAGATCTTTTTCATCTTGATTTCTTGAGTGATGGATAGTGATTTAGGTCTTATTTTGAGGATTAAAACTCTTTACAGACCATGGTGGGTTCGTTTATCTTGTGAGACTAGACCTAGGGCTATCCATGGGGTATGATAGACCC
This sequence comes from Viscum album, assembly GCA_963277665.1. Classification (NCBI taxonomy): domain Eukaryota; kingdom Viridiplantae; phylum Streptophyta; class Magnoliopsida; order Santalales; family Viscaceae; genus Viscum; species Viscum album. The sequence continues at coordinate 657,703,768 of OY728146.1, forward strand.
CTGTGAGTGATAGATAAAATTTAAAACATTGTGAAAGGGGTATTATGACATTGAATGGGTAGTGGGAATATAACTATTATATAGCAATGTATAATGGGATAATTTAATTAATGATATGATTACTTTTGTAAATGATTTACTTATTTTGAAATAATTTGTTTGCATGTTTTGGGGAATTGACATGATTTTAGAATCATAAATGAACAGTGGTGTTTGAAAGTGAGAAATTTTTTAAAATGAGGTTATGACTTCAAAGTGATTCAAAATTCATTTTCTAAGAGATTTCAAATGATGTTTGGAATGTGAAAATGGTTCAATTTTATTAATATGGTTTATTTATTTACTCTATTGGCATAAAATGGATATGAAAGTCTTTTCCATGTTTTAGTTTTTTAAAGGGGAAGACCTGTGTTTCAAATGGTAGTTTTAGGAGGATTTGAATGATTATAATGAAATGTGATTATTAATATTACGTTGTTCATATAAGTTAGTAGTTCCTTTGATAATTGGAGGTATATAGTTTTTTGTGATATAGAACCCATAACAATTATTTCTACATGTTAGTAAGATTATGAAATGAATTAATTGATTAATGGGTTAAGAGTGTAAACATATGTGAATTATTTAATATGACTAATGGGTTAATGTTTTTGGATTAGTGAATATGATTAATGAATATATTCATATGGAATAACAATTGGTCTAAAAATATGCTAATAAATGAAAAATTTGTTAATTGGTTATGAAATAGTATTAATCCCCAAGTTGATGGTTATGGAATGTGATTTTTAGTTGTGTTTGTTGTGATAAGGTATTTCAATATTGAATAGTTAAATAAGAATGTGTTCATTACATGGTAGGGAGGGGTATTGACTTGAGGATCTATACCAATGGGTTCAGTAAGAATGAAGCTCTAGAGTCCACCATAAAATGTATGAGTTAGGGTAGGTGAATAGAGATCTATTCCCATAACAGTTACATTCTAGCCAGAATAAGGAATTTAGGTGAGGATAATGTGTTGTGTTGAGGTGATATCTAGATATATAGTGACTTGGTTTATCTCTTCATCTATAGTAATTTACCATTTTATTCCATTTTGTAAATGATGTAATGCTAGGCCCGGGTAAATGAGATGTAGATTGATTTTTAAATAAAGAAAAATTATATGATGAAATAAAAATAATGCTGAAAATAGATTTATTTAATATTGTATCTAATGGGTATGTAATGGGTTGTGATTATTTAATCCCATTATGTTTAAATGTGTATGTAACCCTTTTTCTGTGACATATACTCCAATGGTGACTTGAGTTAGTGTTGATAGTCGATTCTAAAGAACTTAATGGGTAAGAAATGATTATTAGATAACCCCCTAAATGGTTTCCCTACTTCAATTTTCTTTATTTTACTTGTTACCTGCATACACTTTGTGCAAATAGGCTATTTATTTAGACACTTTGGTGGTGGCCTATTATGTTTTCCTCACACCATGCTCAGGCCGCCATGACACTTGGGATCTCGAGTAGATGATACTTGATTCACGTACAGCTTCAGGATGGGGACCTATTGTTTGTTTGTTCATGGTATAATGAGTTGGACCACAAAGGGAAGGACTAGATTGGGACATGGGTCTATTTTTAGATTCTTCTGATGGTTTTGGTTCTACATTATAATGTATGACTAAATTTCATGTAGATACTTCACCAGATTTTTAATAGCATGCGTACATGACTACGATTTAGCTTTTGTCCCATGATATTCATTTCTTCTTTTTATTTATATTTTATCTATTGATGCCACCTATATTGTGTCTTCACTCTAATAATTTGTTATATTCTCTCCATGTTCCACTATATATCCATAATTCTAGTCGGTAGCCTTTCGAATAAGGGGAGGAACACTTGAGTTCATGTGGCGACTTATCTTACAACATCAGTTATAGTGTCTTTCCAGTAGGGGATGTAACCAACTTGTATTACAACATGTTTTTGTCTTACCATTTCGGGTATATTAGATATGAGACTATGATCTTGTTGGGGCCTTGTAATGACCTCATTCTTGGGTTCCTATATCCATATGTATTATGGAAAATCCAGGTTTTCATGGGTGGGAATTGATGTTCATTTTTTTGATTTTTTTGGTTGAATTATATTTCCATCTCGAGTTGTGTAACTAGATGTGATTTTATGGATTGATATGGCTATACCTCTTGTCCCAATGTGTCATGTCTTGGTGTGTGTGTTCTTGAATCATTCTATTCAAATTGGATAGATAGTTCAACCATTTTTTTCCTTTGATTGGCATGTTAATGACTTGATGATAAACCAAATGGGAATAAAAAGTGAAATTTAATGAAATAATGTGTGTTTAACATTTTATAAAAATGGGTTTTGAGAAACATAAATCCATGGGATTGTAAATGATCAATTTTCTAAAAATTTATTCATAATAAAATTGATTTATTTATAATTATGGACTAAAAAAGTGAAAATTATTGGGCCATGAAAATGAAATGTTTTGAAAAGTGAGATTGTGGGTTTAAATTATATGCATTAAATTTTGTGGCACAAGAGAGAATAATAGACTATTTAGGGATACTAGTTGTGGATATTAACTTTTTTGGTTTTTAACCCTATGTAAGGGTTGTTTGGATAGTGAGGGTTCCTTAGTCCATTGATCACATGTTGCGGGATGTGAGATCATGATGAGTTGAGTGTGTGGTTAAAGGGATGTTACCTATTGCATATTTTGTTAGGTTGTTATCTAAAAGAAGAAAATTGATGTTTGTAAATGAAAATTTGGAGAATCATGTGGATTACGACCTTGTTAGTTGTGTTTTCAACCCAAGAGTGGGTTTTTTATTTGTGGTTCCAATGTACGTGTCCATGTATCTTTGATGAGGGTGTAGAGTATATCCTTATTTAGTGTGTTAGATGTGGTTTGTTGGAACGATGGTAGTACGAACACCATGAATAGTCAGTTTTATGAGTTAGTGTGTATAGATTAGAGGTATCTAGTTACCCTTTCCTTGTGCAGATTTGGATTAGGATGTTGGTGCACATAGATTTTTTTATTGTGCAAGATTAACCAGGTGGGCTAAGATGAATAGTTAATGGATTTGGCATATGTGTCTTGAGTTATGGCTATGAGTTGAAAATATTTAGGAATAAAGGGTAACCACAAGGGAGGTAATCCCAGTGTTCTATGTTCCTTGGAATTTTAATCACAACTGGATGCTTGATAAGTAAAATAGATGCACTGTTAGTGCCATTATGGTTTGGAAAAAGTGCATGGTTATTCGCTAAACTTTCCTTGGGGAAACACATCGGTGTTTGAATTATGTTTTAGGAGTGGGTGTGAAGGACAAGATTTTTATGATACCTAATCCTATGATTTTGATGGGGGTATATGTGGAACGAAATGCTAGTTTTGGTGGAAAAGGAAATGGTGGTCACTTGGTTTGGCTATTTAAAGGAGTGGTTTGTTTGTTGGATGAGATCATGAAAAATCCATGAGTCCGAAGTGGCTGAAATATTATGTAGTGTGGTGAGTTGTGTTGGTAGATGTTAGGCCTATCTTCGGTGATGTAGGACTCTTGTGAGATAGATATGGGTTTTATGTTTGGTTTCAGTAGAGTGCAAGAACCAGTTAGTTTTGGACCGATGGAGCTAATTGTTGCATATTTATTATTGTAAGATAAACCATACAAGAAGATCCCACGTATGGTAATGATCATGGTGCCAATGGAATCCTAGGTGATGAACACTTGGAATAGGGTCTTGTGGTGGAGATGAGTTTGGTTAGAATTTTCATTATGGATTTGGTGTCCTTGTGTGGGTAAGACATCGATGGGCTGGGAGTCCTGAGACCTTTGGTAGGATGAGGTTTCCTATTAGAAAAAGGTGATGGTGGAAATGAATGGATGTGGTTATATTAGTCAAATAAATTTGGTGTACTTTTAATCTGAGATTTTTATGTCGAATATCATGACATCATATAGGTGCACTGAGAGAGATGTGGCTTCATTCATAGCGACATGAATTTATTTTATGGGATATGGGACACCTCAGAGGTTGCGTTCATGGAGTGGCACATGATAATTTGTGTGGTGGTGAGTACACCATTGACTAAATGATAGAAGGGACCTTGGTATGGTCATGGGGTTGATGAGAACCATGAGATTCGTCATTGGGCTCCAATAATGAGTAGTGGGAGATCCTTGTTTTGTTTTTTACAATGAAAATAGGACAGCCATGTCCAAGTGTTTGTTCCTGCTGTATTTAAGCTTCAATCGAATCAGTTGAAATTATATAAATAAAATGGTTAAAAAATACTCCTTAAGTAGGTAGAATCATGTCATTCCATGGGTGTGTGGATAATGTTATGAAGTGGTTTTGGTGGCCTCACAATGCTAATGGGAGACTTATGTGGTGCTTGTTCAGGTAGGACTTAGACGTGATGGTCGATCAGGCTGAGAGATGGCTTTAAGATCATGCTAGTTCTGATGTTAATTAGTATTGTTGTGTCTGAGGTGGGTTGAGGTGATTTGTGAAGAATATAAATGGTTTAAATAGTATAAAATTCTATAATGGGGAAGTTTTACCAAAAATCGAACATTAATTTGGTGGATGCATGTGAATAATGATGGTATTCCTTGAGTGAAATGGTCATCACTTCTAGGTAATGTTGTGAATAACTAATAGAGTATGTGGGGAACCAAAGGAGTGGTCAACCTTGATGGGGAAAAATAAATTGATGTGGTGGGATATAAGCCACCTCTGGTTAGTGATAGAAGGATAAGAATATTTCATTAATGTAAATGGGCTTGAGGAAGAACAAAGTTACCCTTGAATGAGTATGGATAACAGAGGTGTCTAATTTAGATTTTTTTATGGAATGGTTGAATTACAATGTTGGATTGTGTTATTTGTGGATTCTTGGGAGAAGTGGGATGGAAAATGTGTTTGGTGAGTAAAGAATGTTTTCTTGAGTTGAGGATATATTGATATTTTTTTAGTTAATATCATGATCAGTAGTTATATTGGAATGAACTTGAGTAAGATTCATCTTGATGAAGTGTTGTTTGTTATGGGCATTGGATTTAAGGTGTATTGTTTTACTACCTCTATATGATGGGTCTGTTTGGGTGATCTCTTATGATGTTCAAAATAATAAGATGTTATTTGGACTCGAGTTGAGAATGGGGGTAGGTGGTTAAATGTGGTTGAAATCTTGACATTTCATCATGTGAGGTAAATATAGGATCACCATTAGTTCTTCGAATGAATGTTTGTAAGATGGAACCAAGTGTTTTGGGGCCATGAAGTGTGGAGTGGGTCAGACCAATAGTGTTCGGGATGGTTCTTCTAGGGTAATATAGTTCCTATTCAGTATCCTTTTCATGAAGTGGTTTAATGGTGTTAATCAGACCTTTATCTTGTGTTTGGTATTAGTAATGATGAGTGTAAGGCGATTTGTTCTCAAGGAGAACCAGATCATGATTGTAAATCCTGGTGAGGGAATTGATATCTGGGCAGGGTTGTTCCAATTTTCTGTGCATTATTACGGCATGGTCGACTTCAAGGTGAAGCTTAGAAGGTGAATATTGATTAGTGGGTTTGTGGTCTAACCAATTTGGACTTGTTGTCTTGGAAAATCTAGGAAGAGTGTTGTAAGAAGATAAATTATTAGATGGTGAGGTTTTAAGATTCCCATCTTTATTGAAGATATTTCCTTGTTAATTTTTTGTTTAAACTCAATTTTATGGTTAAATAAGTGATTATAGAGTTCTATATGAGTTTTGGAAGGGTACTAGATGTATGGGGAATTAAAAGTGGATAAATGTGTCCAAACTGTTCATAGCACATGGTTGGTGCACTTTTAGTATAAACCGTGTTCCAGGCCAAGGTAATAATGTGGTTTGGTGACCATTTTTGGTGGAGATCTAGCACAAAATTACCACATACTCATCCAAACCATTTATGTATGTCTTGGTACCTATGTGACCTAAATTTCCATAGGCAGTGTAATTTTCATGGTTTGCAGATGGTTGGAAAGATGTGCTGGGAAACCGTGCACCCCATTAAAAGTTAATTTTTTTTTCATCTCAATATTTTTATATCTCACCCATTTTTCCTCCTATTAGTCCCCATCTACCCTATTGGAAAAACTATTATCCCTCTCTCATTCAATGGATGATTCTCATTTGAGTCAAGGGTGTGTGGAGCATGTTTGGGTGCAGATCAATGATTTGGGTGAGCCAAACAATCCTCCATACTCTTTTTTCTAGATTTGGGCTTGTGGAATCTCTCCTCTTCTTCTGAATCCCGAAAATCGTCACATTTCATTAAGATTCTTTGTAGGGGCTTTAGAAAGTGTTTTGCTTCAAATCACGTGTGGATATTAATCAAGTGTTCATCAAAGGTCATGGGGTAGGTGTTCATAAATTGTTTTCCATATACGTGATGTTTTATTTGTATATATAGTTGTCCCATTTCTATTTTTTATATAATCTTGATGTCCTAGGTCATGGAAAGTTATTTGGACCTATGTTTGAGTTGTGAAGCCCTTCACCGACCTTTTTAGGTTCATCGATCATGTGAGGCCAAACATAAGGCTACCCATGGGGTAAGACGAACCCTTGCGAGTGGTAGATAAAATTGGTAATGTAGTGAATGGGGTATTATGGGAGTGAATGGGTAGTGGGAATGGTGTAGCCCAAATTTACCCAGGTTTTAAGGGTCAAGCGGTCTCTTGCAGTGTAGCTTGGGTTGTCGAATCCTCAGAGACCTATGAAGAACCTTTAGACACACTATATAAAGAGTTTTATTTTTTTCTATGAAGTGGCCAACATGGGGTGTTTTTAGATGGGTTTTAAAAGAGCACTAAGATCAAAGGGAATTCAATTTACGAGAAATGAGTTGATCCAAGGTTATTGCTCGGGTTGGATTGGATGAATTCCTTTTTTTTACGATTTGAATATCATTATCTTGAGAAGGATTCATGAAATGAATTCAAACTACCCTAATCACTTACTGATTAGACACCTTCACAAAAACATGCTAATAATCTATACACTCGTAGGATCATTTTCATGAGAACTCTAAGGTAAAGGATCTACTTAGTACATAAAAGTGGGGTGAATAAATTCAATAAGGAAGTGGAAGAGAGAATGTAATTTAATGAAAGAAACACAAATAAAAGAAATTAAACATTTAGAGAGTGAGAAATAACATCCAATCCAGCCCCTTTCTACTCCCTTGGTTCATCCCGTAAAAGAGCTAGCCCTTTATTGATAATATTTTCTCAACGGAAGCATGAAGTAGACTTACGAGGGTGAAATTGAAGAAGTAAAAAAAACTATAACAAAAAAACACGATCACTCCACCTTTGTGTGAACAAAGTGTCACGACCCGACCCTACCCGAGCTCGAGCCGCAACTACCCCAATCCAGCCTCTATAGGCCAGGGGTTGGCTACTGGTGCCAAAGGATAAACAACTCAGGGAGGCCTTTGCCTAAGTACCTGTACACACACACGCAGCCGACTCAATGTAGAAGTGCAGAGTAAAAGATAAAGTAAAGTAGGAACTGCTATAAATAAACCACAAAGTGCATTGACCTCTAAATAGTACATAGTTAAAGATGAAGGTAAACTGAAAAGAAAAAGGGCAAAACATGCGCCCAACCATAAAAGTGCCACAACCCAGCAACATGTAAACAGAATTAAAACAGCTGGGAGAGTCCCACACCAGGAACCCGACTACGACCCCCGTACACGGTCCAAGCTCCCAAACTCCTAAGATATGCTGAAGTCACGACCAACCTATCTATTGTATGCAAGGGAACACTAAGTGTTGGAAAAACCCAAGCAGGGGTGAGTATAAAAATACTCAGTAGGATGCCCCAAAGGCTCGTGGGAGAAGCAAAGGAGGTACTGAAGAGGTGAGCAGTAGATTGAATAGAGAATATTAAAGGAGTACAACAGATAGTGAAGTAAATAGTTCAACTCAACCCAACAAGAGAAAGAAAGTAGACTTTTACAGACATAAGGAGCTAGAAACGGTGAGAAGATGAACTTCTCGTCGAGTCTTCACTACATATATCCGGAGAGTAGACTCATCCAACCACGAGAAGCTATACACGGAATGCACGTGGCATACCCCACACACCTTCACCTCTCCTGGAGGGAGACTAATCAAGCCCAAGAAGTGGGTACTGGAACAAGGTATATACATATCCATAAGATAAACAAGAACCCTGAACAAGTTCATAAGGGGATCTCCATACCGTAGCTCAGCCCAAGGATGTTAGTCGCCATCAGTCCCAGAAGTAAACACCATCGATGCCCAGCATCCCGCATGTCTGCCCTGAACTAAAAGTCATGTGGCTCAAATCACCACACCTTGACACTATCCGCTTTGGGCAGCACTAACTCACCCACACAGTTTTAGGTCACGTGTCAAGATGTGTCTTGGTGGGGAAAGTGCCCCTCATACTTGAGGGTTCTAGGGGAACATCATGCCACACCTCGTCACTGCCCCGCAGTCGAGAGATCTCCTCAAATTCGAAAGGCGACCCCCTACCCAGCCCCACTGGAAGGTAATACCTGGAAGTCGGCAGGTTCCCACTGGAGGGAGACCAGACAAGAGTCAATGGGTGCCACACTGCCCAGTCCCGTAAAAGGGTATTCCACTGGGGGGAGATCCGACTATAGTCATCGACGAGTCCCAATGTCCAGTTCCGCAAAAGGGTACTCTACTAGAGGGAGGCTCAGTACCGTCATCAGGGACCACTTCCCAGCCCAGCTGGAGGTAAACCCGGCATCGAGGACCACTTCCCATCCTCACTTGAGGTAATCCCGGCATTAGGGACCACTTCCTGGCCCTGCTGGAGGTAAACCCGGAACCGCTCTGGCCATCTATGCTGGATGGTACTACTCGGTGAACACCACTGTACTGGCCATCCCTGCTGGATGGTTGCTCACTAGCCATCCCTGCTGGATGGTAACCCACTGGCAATCCCTGCTGGATGGTACCGCACTGGCCATCCCTATTGGATGGTACAACTGGCCACCCCTGCTGGATGGCACCCCACTGGCCATCCCTATTTGATGGTACCTCACCAGCCAGCCCTGCTGGAAATAACCTCCTAGCCAGCACTTCTAGAAACAACCTCATGGCCAGCCCTACTGGAAACAACCTCCTAGCTAGCCCTACTTGAAACAAACTCCTGGGTAGAGGATCATTGCCCGCGTAATGTGTTGGTCACACCGAATCAACATGAACTCTACCAGGGAACACGAAACAACTCTGTTGGCCAAACAATCACGAACCAAACCAGGGGAAAACCACTCAACACTGCTGGTCAAAACCATCGTGAATAGGACTAGGAAGAAAACTGAACCCTGCTGGTCAAACAAACAAGAACAGAACCCGGGGATACTCAACCCTGCTGGTTAAACAAACGAGAATAGAACCAGGGGAAAACTCAACCCTGCTGGTCAAACAAATGAGAACAGATGGACCCTCTACGCCGTTAGAAGTCAAAGGTACGTAAAGTAGAACATGGCACGCACATGGGGCCCACACGTTGTGTGGCCCCAACTCAACCCCAACCAAGCACACAAAAGTTCTCAGGTACAAACCACCACACGTACCTCCACGCATTTCTGTATACTCCTAGAGTATACCACCTTTCCATCCAAAAGGCTATCATGCACACAACACCCAACGTCAGCGCGAAGGGCATAAACGTATCAACTACAACATGCCACCTCAACGGCCCAGGCACGACCAACTACATCTCTTCATGCATTATGTCACTCACATGGAAGTGCACGTGATCACACGCCAAGGGTTCTCTGCAAACACCGCAGGAAGAACCTCCATCGGTACACCTTTCATGCTTCCACATTTAAATGATGTATCGAAAGAGACTCCACGCATCCAAACGGATCACACCATTTTAATACTCATGGAAAAACATGCGAGATAGACTATTTACTCTCCTCCAACGAATATCCCATGGAAAAGTCACGAACACCGTATTACGCCCGAACGACATCCCATGATCCCGAGCCTCGGTCCCGAAAACAGTCGGGCGCATCACACCATTGCGATATCCTCGTAAAGACACATCAAAAGGACTACTCACATGAGTGGAACAGATATCCAGAGAAAAAGATGCATTCTGGTGCACTGCACATGGGCGGTGCTACGTGGTCCCCACACCCATGTCCCAAAGCACAACGAACGGATTGCACCGTTGCAATCCTCTCAAAAAATTACACTTGATGGACTAACCACTTGTTTGGAATGGACACCCGGTGATAAAGTTAGAAATCACCGACAACTCCCAAAACGGCTTTCATGGGGCCCACACCATCGTGCAGAATTAAAGCGGGCTAGTTGCACCATTGCAATGCCCTCGAAAAAAATCCCTGAAACGACTACTCATTTCTCCAAATGGACGTCCGTTGAAAAAGTTATAAAACATTTCACACAGCCCGAACGGCGGGCCGTGCGGGCCACGCCTCAAATCAGAATTAAGTATCCAATATTAGACTCAAAAAGACCATCCCATTGTCGGGACTATGCAGCCGGAAAGGACGTGTCAAACGGACACTGTATGGGCATTTTATCTCAAAAAAACCACTTATTAACAATAATATTAATATATTATTATTATTATTAATTTATTAACCCTTTTTTTATCCTCTTTTTTTCATTACCCCACGCTGGATTCTGTGGTGTTTTTTATATGTATTTTTTTATTCTCTCTCCTTTATTGGAGAGAGGGAGCCCCCAAAATCAATGCGGCACCCATTTTTTTACATTATATTTCTTTTTTTTCTGCGCCTGCTTTTGCAGGTCACCTCTAGTAGAGATCCGCTATTTGCGGGTCTCTTCTTCTCCATGAGGGTTGCGCGACCCTGGTTGTTCGGTGACCCTAGCACTGGCCGGCCACTCGGCCGGCCGCTCCTCCGCAGATCGCCCTCAGATGACTACCACCGGCAGCCACTCGCACTGAGGCCGGCTGTCGCCTCCTCTCGACAACCGTCTCCGCTGACTGCTCGCCCGGCTGTGCCGCCGACCGCCTCCGCTGGAGGGAGCCTACGCAGCCCTGGACCGAGCCACCCTGCCTGCCTAAGGCCCTCGCCATCTGCTGCTCCGATCCGCCGACGGAGACGGAAGATCCTCTGCCAGAAATGGCTGAACCCGCTGGAAAACCGTGGTTCACAGATAAACATTCCAAAAACCCGCGGATCTTCGTTGGACGAAACTAGATGCCTCCAGACATGAAATTTAAATCCGAAACATGCATCGGAGAGCCCAAAATTTATACTACGCAACAATGGTATTTTCATGAAGATAAAAAAAATTAAATGCAATAAATTTGAGCTCAAAGAATGGTTCATAATTTAAAACGCAAAACGAAATCTCCTACCTCTTTGGGCGTTTCCCGGAGCACCGCCGCACGTGCCGCTACCGCTCCCCTGCTCGATGCCACCTTCATCAGAGGAGGGAGGTGGAGGAGGAGGTTGAGAAGGAAGGGTTGAGGGAGTTTCTCTAGGGGGATTAATAGGGGAGGAAGGGGATTAAGGGTTTAAATTATGAAAATTAATTAATCCCTTAATTAATTAAAAACTCATCCCAATTTAAATCCGCTTCCGAAACCCCAAATGCAGTCGAACATAGGTCATGCCTAGGGTAAACACCACCTCCGGAGCACAACGGCGGTCTCAGAATTTTAATCCAAGGCCCCGTTCAAATGTTATAAAATTTAAAGACCAAGGCCGCTAAATTACGAAAAGATACATGGCGGCATTTTTCACAGCAGTCCCGCACCCGTGAATGTTACACTCCTCCTAGGGTAAACGGCATGCCCCGATCTGAACGATGCCCACCGTTTTCCAATCCGAGCAACAATATAAGAGATACATGAGTTTAACCATTAAATAAATAAATTAATTATTTTATTTATCCGTTTAACGTTCCGCTAACGGGCAAGGGGTCCAAACGCCCCACACCGACATGTTTTATGTCGTTCCTAGGGTAAACAACCCATTTCGGAACCATTCATACACTCAGATATCTGATCTGAAACACCGTTTAGATGTTATCCCATTTATATGGTGTGCCCAGGGTGAATGCAGTGAATATTTAATTCTGGCCACACCGGGGCATGAAATCGCACCCCGTCTAAAGGCGCTTCTCTGGAATAACATCAGGAATAATCCAAAGTCTTTTATAGAAAAAAATGGATTCTTACATCATTCCCTCCTTCAATATTTTCATCCACGAAAAGAAAAACCAGGGAACAAATCAGGCTACTAAGCCAACACATGGCTCTTCCGTACCCAGAAGAACTCTTACATAGTCCCGCGTCAATGCACACAAAAAAATAGATTTGATCTGTTCACGTGAGGTCTTCCCCTTGTTGATGGCGTGCATTGGAGCATACACACATCACCTCAGGTGAGTGACGTGGGAGACTTCGTGCACCCACTCCTGAATTTGGGGTTAGGGAAAGGTGGTAGGGAACCTCTCCATCCCTTCGCACAGTCTCAAATAGCCCGAAGGCTCCCGGGGGCAACTCACCTCCCCGACCAAACCCCTACATTGCACGTCACGACTGGAATCAATACTTGGACCTGGGACAAATCCCGGTGATTCCCTCCTTCAGAATATTTATATGGTGAAAGACCCAAGGATATCTAGTCTTGCAAGGTTTCACAGTCGATGTATCACAACCAAGACTCTCTTACACACTTGGAAAGCGAAGGAGTCGACACCATCGACTAAAGAAAAACGTCTCATGCCTTTTACCTTACCAACACAAGGATACATCGATGCCCTGCGGCACCCTGGTAACACCTAAAGCAGAGAGAAGAGAGAAAATCATTTCACACATAGAGTCTAACAATTCTACAGAAAAATGTAGAAGAGCGGTAGAGCGTACCTCTTGCCACCTCATGCTCTGCAGGATCTTAGACATCCAAAGCTCACGACTATCCACCGTCCCAACTGTCAACTTTCGGAGCCTGACGTGGACCGCCTAGTGGTGATGGGAAGACATCGTAAGGTCATCCTCCAATGCCAATGCCTCACGCTCCTCTTCTAGCACCACCTCTCTTGGCGCTACTCCGATCATGATGTTGCCTCTGCCATGGTAGTGCAACTGCTACCTGCCAGATATTCTCAGCGTGCCTGCTGCCACCACCAACTGTAGAACGTGACATGAAGCTCTCTGTCACCAGTGACTGATCTAGCACCCCGGCATATGTGGGATTGCCCAAGGGTAATACGACCGCACGAATCTCTCGGTAGAGACGCTACTCAAACTCTCATGCTCAGAAGTTTCCTTCATAGATAATGTCCGGGTAAAAGTGTTCATGGTATGTGAAACTAGACGCATACATAGCCACCGTCACCCCTCCCTGGTGAAACTGTAGGAGCTCTTGAATCTGAACGGAGTGTAAGCGGGAGGGTCAAAACTCCTATCGAAACAACAACAGAATGTCGCCCCATGAAAGCGACGACGCGTCAAGAAATGGAGTCACCAGACTCCACCAATGCCAAGCTGCTCTGTGGAAAAGGTTGGCGACCAAAGCCACCATAAGATCTATCGACGTCTTTACAAGCCTGAATAGGAAAACCAATGTCTCTAGAAAAACCTCTGCTGCTTGAGGGTCTGGCTCACCACAGAACCTCAGCAGTCCCTGCCGCAAGAACTCACGGTGCGCGCTCAACCTACGCTCAAGCTCAGTCTTCTCTGCTGAAGCTGTCTGTTGCTCAACAGGTGGGGGTGCTACTACTAGCCCACCCGGAGAAAGGGTCTCACATGATGGGTCCTGTAATGAGGAATCGTAGCAAACAGGGTCGTCGTCGTGCACCAAAGCTGGTATCCTGGCTTGCTGTCATCGCAGAGACATCCAAAATGTTATCAAGTAGTGTCGCGGTCAAATGAGAATATATGTATATAACGACAACAACAACGAGGAGCTGACTCATGAAGGACAGTCAAGACTCAATCCTATGTGATGCAAAAACCATGTTTCCCTACAACAAGTGTCTCAGCATGCGATGTTGACAAGCGGGTTATCAAGGTCCTGGTGAATGGATACGTCGACCACTGCACCATCACTGGACTCCCTAGCCTGAGAGCCGCTCTCGAGATACGTTGACACTGTTGCCCTAGATCCCAACCAATTCTTTTTTAGGGACGTCTGAACAACACCCCAAGGAACGAAACACCTCTGATACCACTTTTTCACGACCCGACCCTACCCGGGCTCGAGCCGCAACAACCCCAAACCCGCCTCTATAGGCCAGGGGCTGGCAACTACTGCCGAAGGCTATAAAACTCAAGGAGGCCTTTACCTAAGTACCTGTACACACACATGCATCCCACTCAATGTAGAAGTGTAGAGTAAACTATAAATTAAAGTAGAGAATGCTATAAATAAACCACAAAGTGCATCGACTTCTAAATAGTATAAAGTAAAAGCTGAATATAAACTGAAGAGAAAAAGGTCAAAACACATGGCCAACCAATAAAGTGCCACAACCCGGCCATAGGTAAACAAAATTAAAATTGCTGGGAGAGTCCCACAACTGGAACCCGACTATGACCACTATACACGATCAAAGATCCCGAACTCCTAATCTCTGCTAATGTCACGACCAACCTATCTGTCGTCTGCAAGGGCACACTAAGTGCGGGCAATGCCCGAGTAGGGGTGAGTATAAAAATAATCAGAAAGATTCCTCGAAGGCTTGAGGGAGAAGCAAAGGAGGCACTAAAGAGGTGAGCAGTAGTTCGAACAGAGAATAGTAAAGGAGTACAACAGAGAGTGCAGTAAAGAGTAACGCTCAACCCCTCAAGAGGACGAAAGTAGACTCATCTAGACACAAGGAGTTGGAAACGTTGAGAAGGTGAACTTCTCGTCGAGTATTCTCTACCTATAGCCGAAGAGTAGATTCGTCCAACCATGAGAAGATATACACAGAAATCACGTGGCCTACCCCGCACATCTTTGCCACTCCTGGAGGGAGAGTAACCAAGCGAAGAAGTGGGTACTGGAACAAGGTATATACATATCCATATGCTAAACAAGATGCCCGAAAATGGTCATAAGGGGATCTCCATACCGTAGCTCAGCCAATTAAGTGAGTCTCTATCAGTCCCATAAGTAAAAACCATCGATGCCCAGCATCCCGCACGTTTTCCCCGAACTACATGTCAAGGGGCTCAAATAACCACACCTTGACACTATTCGCTTTGGGCGGCACTGAATCTCCCACATGGTTTAATGTTGCGTCTCAAGGATGCGTCTCGGTGGGGAAAGAACCCCTCATACATGAGAGTTCTGGGGGAATGTCATGCCACACCTCGTAACTGCCACGCAATCAAAAGATCTCCTTAATGTCGACAGGCGACCCCCTGCCCAGCCCCGCTGGAGGGTAATCCGTGGAAGTCGACGGGTTCACACTGAATTGAGACCTGGAAAGAGTCGATGGGTGCCACACTACCCAGTCCCGTAAAAGGATAATGCACTTGAGGGAGACCCGACTAAAGTTGACAAAGAGTCCCAATGCCCAGTCCTGTAAAAGCGTACTCCACTAGAGGGAGGCTCGGAACCATCATTGGGGACCCCTTCCCAGCCCAGCTGAAGGTAAAGTCGGCATCGGGGACCACTTCCCAGCCCCACTGGAGTTAAACCCGGCATCGAGGACCACTTCCCTGCCCCACTAAAGGTAAATATGAAACCGTTCTAGCCATCCCTGCTTGATGGTACTGCTCGGTGAACACCATTGTACTGGCCATCCCTGTTGGATGGTAGCGCACTGGCCATCCCTACTGGATGGTACCCACTGGCCATCCCTGCTGGATGGTACCGTACTGGCCATCCCTGCTTGATGGTACAACTGGCCACCCCTACTGGATAGTACCCCACTGGCCATCCCTGCTAGATGGTACCTCACCGGCCAGGCCTGCTGGAAACAACCTCATCGCCAGCCCTGTTGGAAACAACCTCCTGATCAGCCCTGCTGGAAACAACCTCCTTACCAGCCCTACTGGATAAAACCTCCTGGGTAGTGTATCGGTACCTGTGTAATGTGTTGGTCACGCCGAATCCACAAGAACTCTACCAGGGAACATGAAGAAACTCTGTTGGATGGTAGCTCACTGGCCAACCCTACTGGAAGGTAACCCACTGGCCATCTCAGCTGGATGGTACCGCAGTGGCCATCCCTTCTGGATGGTACAACTGGCCACCCCTGCAGGATGGTACCCCATTGGCCATCCCTGCTGGATGGTACCTCGCCGGACAGCCCTGCTGGAAACAACCTTCTAGGTAGAGGATCGGTACCCACGTAATGTGTTCGTCACACCGAATCCACAAGAACTCTACCAAGGAACATGAAGCTACTCTGTCGGAAAAACCATCGCGAACAAAACCAAGGGAAAACCACTCAACCCTAATGGTCAAAACCATCATGAACACGACTAGGGGGAAAACCCAACCCAGCTGGTCAAAAAAATGAGAACAGAACTAGGGGAAACTTATCCTGGCTATTCAAACAAACGACAACACAACCAGGGGAAAACTCAACCCTTCTGGTCAATAAAATGAGATCAAGGGGACCCTCTACATCGCAAGAGGGAAAAGGTACGTAAATCAGAACATGGAACGCACATGGGGCCCACACGACGTGTGGAACCAACTCAACCCCAACCATGCACAAAAACGTTATCAGGTAAAAACAACCACAAGTACCTCCAAGCATTCCTGTATACTCCCAGAGTATACCATGTTTCCAACCCAAAGGCTATCGTGCACACAACACCCAACGTCAACACGAAGGGAGTAAACGTAAAAACTCCAACATGCCACCTCAACGGCCCAGGCATGGACAATTACATCTCTTCATGCATTACTTCACTCACAAGGATGTGCACGCGATCACAGGACAAGGGTTCTCTGCAAACACTGCAGGAAGAACCTCCACTGGTACACCTTTCATGCTTCCACATTTAAATGAGGTCTCGAAAGAGACTCCATGCATCCAAATGGTGTCCACCGTTGTAATCCTCACGGAAAAACGTGCAATATATACTATTTACTCGCCTCAAACGGATATCCCACGGAAAAGTCCCCAACAACGCTTTACACCCGAACGGCGTCCCGTGATCCCGAGCCTCAGTCCCGAAAACAGTTGGGTGCATCGCACCATTGCGATCTCATCGGAAAGACACGTCAAAAGGACAGCTCACTTGAGTGGAATTAATATCTGGAAAAAAAGATGCATTCCGGCACACATCACATGAGCGGTGCAACGTGGGACCCACACCCTTGTCCCGAAGCAATACGAACGGATCACACCATTGCAATCCTATCGAAAAAGTACACAAGATGGACTAACCACTTATCCGGTATGGACACTCAGTGATAATGTTTGAAATCACCGCCAACTCCCAAAACGGCTCTCGTGGGGCCCGCACCATCGTGCACAATTAAAGCGGGTGGATTGCGCCATTGCAATGCCCTCGGAAAACACATTGAAACGACTACTCAGTTTTCCCCAAATAGAAGTCCGATGAAAAAGTTATAAAACGTTCCACACAGCTCGAATGGTGGGTCATGCGGGCCACAGCTCAACTCCGAATTATGTATCCAATATTGGACTCAGAAAGACCACCTATTCGTCGGGACTATGCAGCCGAAAAGGACGTGTCAAACAGACACTGTATGGGAGTTTTATCTCAGAAAAACCACTTATTAACAATAATAATATATATTATTATTATTAGTATTAATTTTTTAACATTTGTTTTGTTTCCCCTTTTTTTTATTTCCCCCACACTGGATTCATTGGAGTTTTTTTATATGTATTTTTTTATCCTCTCTCCTCGATTGGAGAGAGGGAGCCCCCAAAATCTATGCGGCACCATTTTTTTACATTATCTTTTTTTTTTGTGCGCCTACATTTGCAGGTCACCTCCAGCAGAGACCCGCTATTTTCAGGTCTCTTCTTCTCCATGAGGGTCGCGCGACCCTGGTAGTCCTGAGACCCCAGCACCGGCTGGCCACTCGGTCGGCCGCTCCTCCGCAGCTCGCCCTCAGACGACCACCACCCGCAGCCACTCACGCCGAGGCCTGCTGTCGCCTCCACTTGACTGCCGTCTCTACTGAATGCTCGCCCATCCGAGCCGCCGATTACCTCCGCTGGAGGGAGCCCACGCTGTCCTAGACCATGCCGCCCCGCCTACCTAAGGCCTCCGCCATCTCCCGCTCCGATCCGCCGCCTGAGACGGCGGATCCTCCGCCGAATCTGGCAGAACCCACTGGAAAACCGTGGTTCGCTGATAGACATTCCAAAAACTCGCGGATCTATAGCGGATGACTCTGGACTCGAAAATTAAATCCTAAACATGCGTCGGAGAGCCCAGAATTTATACTACACAACTATGGGCTTTTCTTGATGATCATACAGCATTTAAAAGCAATAAATTGATCTTAAATAAGGGTTCAAAATTTAAAATGAAAAATGAAATCTCATACCTCTTTGGGCATAGCCCGGAGCTTCGCCGCACATGCCGCTGCCGCTCACCCGCTCGATGCCGCCTTGATCGGAGGATGGAGGTGGAGGAGGAGGTTGAGAGGGAACTTTTGAGGGAGTTTTGCTAGGGGGATTCAGAGGGGAGGAAGGGGATGCATGGATTAAATAATGAAAAATAATGAAACCCTTAATTAATTAAAAACTCATCCATATTTAAATCTTCATCTGAAACCCAAAATGCAGTCGAACTTATGTCACACCTAGGTTAAAGAAAACCACCTGAGCACAACGGTGGTCTCAAAATTTCAATCTGAGGCCCTGTTCTAATGTTATAAAATTTGACTACCAAAGCCGCTAAATTACAAAAACGCACCTCAAGGAATGTTTCACAGGAGGCCCGTGCCCGTGAATGTTACACTCCTCCTTGGGTAAACGACACACCCTGATCTCAACAGTGCCCTCAGTTTTCCAATCCGACCAACTAGTTAAGAGATACATGAGTTTAACCATTAAACGAAAACAATAATTATTTTATTTATCCGTTTAACATTCCGTTAACGGGTGAGGGGTCCAAACGCCCCGCACTGACATGTTTTATGTTTTTCCTAGGGTAAACACCCTATTTCGGACAAATCTGTACACTCAAATATCTGATCCAAAACACCGTTTAGGAGTTATCCCATTTATTTGGTGTGAACAATGTGAAGGCACTGAAAATTTAATTCCGGCCACACCAGGGCTCAGAATTGCACGCTGTCTGAAGGGGCTGCCCTAGAATAACATCAATATTATTCCAAAGTCTTTTATAGCAAAAACCAGGTTCTTACACAAAATCACAAGGATTGGTGTGAATAAATTCACACCTTTTGGAAACAGTATCAAGGTGATAAGGGGAATAATAGAATAAGAGAAGGTGAATAACTTTTATTGAACCACATACATGATAAGGAAAAAACACTACAAGGACAATTTGGCATAATAACATTACAATGAAAACAAAGATCCAAGATCCATAAATCCTCCACCACTACTATCTTAAATAGGAAAAAAGTAATCCTTTGTCCGAGCCACCACTCCCCAAATCTCTTTAATTAAATGTGGTGGGCCAAGGTAGGTGGAACATTAATGTAGAGAAGACTTTTCCACTTTTGTTCTGATGTTGCATCAAGCTTGCATCCACCGGAAAGATGCGTCGAAAGGTCCTTCTAGAAGGCCGTATTGGAGTGGGACATAGAATAATTAAATGAAGCACCAGATGTCTTCTAATATCTTGTAAAATTTCAGCCCAAAATAATAATTCCTTCGTGAGATATGATTTAAATGGTGGTCTATTTGTCTGGGCCACAGAATCTAGGCCAGAATTGCATCTTTAAATTGGGACACCTTAATCACCACGATGCAGAACGAATTTTCACTGACTCTAGAAGAATGATTTGTTACTCTATCTGTCGTATATCCTCCCAATAAATTTTGGCTTCATTGGGATTGTACTTTGGGCCCCACATTCTCATCGGTGTGAAGATATCCAATATGCCTTCTCCAGAATTATTTCCTTTCATCGCCAAATACCCCCATCATCCTTTAAGAATACAACATTTATCCCTAAATAAAAAATGTTCATATTTATGTTTATATCAATTTCCAAAAATATCAAATTAAAATATGGATAAATACATTCTTTTAAATCATATGAAACCTTGGGCCTAAATTGTTGCATATTAGGCATGAAGTGCACAAATGATGATAATTGATGTTTGAAATTAAAATCCACTAACTCAGGCCCATAAGATAAAAAATGAACATTAATAACCTTAAAATGTAATCAGAATATGTGTTTTTATTGGCTAATCACACCCCCAACTTGAGTTTTTCTAGTCCCGAGGAAAATATATCTCACAAAAATGAAATTTGAATGGTGTTTTCCAAAAACATTTTAATACGCATTTCTCATCCAAAGATCTCATACCAAAAAATTATGAAACCCATCAAAATCATTTAAAACAAGCTATGTCCATAAGAATTTATCAAGCCCAATCCCATTCCTTTGTTCAAATTCATAGCCATATTTCATCAAATTCAATTAAGGATGATGAAGTGTTGTGCATCACAATAGAAATGTAGGTTCATTTTCATTCGAGGGAGAAAAGAAGGATGTTCCAGGAGAAATCAAATTTTAATAATAATATGAGTACTCATTTTTTAATTTATTTGTTTTTTTTGGATTTTTTTGGATTTTTTTTTTCAATTTTACCATAGTAATTGAAATTGAACTCAATCGAGTCAACCCATGTAGCAAGACTTTGCCGATGACTCCCAATATCAAAGACCTTAGAGAACCAAGTGAATCTCGCATACTCAGGCATCATCTTGAGTTAACTCAATCAAAAACAAATTCAAATTACCAAAAATAGAGATAAAATTCCATAATCCGAGTGAGAAAACTATGGAGTCACGATTCCTAAGTGCCGAAAGCCACACCAAAGGTAAATTCATTTCTCTACGGGAAATTTTTTTTTAATACAAATGTTAAAATTAAAATGATCGCCATTCCGATTCTATTTATTATGGGTCCCCAAGAACTCAAACTAAAAACCCACAATCTAGAGGATGTGAAATGTGTTTTTTTAAATAATTGTTGAAAATATAACGGTGAAAAAACATATCGGACAACCGCACTTTCTAATATCTATGCACATGAACATAAACTTTCATCAAAATTCGAATCAAGGCATCCAATTTTATTGGATATCCAATTTCAGAGTTTGGAATGTGTGTTATCATCTTCAAGGTTAATGACATTTTTCCTTCCACCCATTTTCATCTCCCCCTAACTTATAATAATACTATCCCCAGTGTTTAAAAAATTAAAACATAGATGTGGTAGGATATAAGTTCAAAGAAGACATTGAAAATGAAAATTATAGAATGAAGTCACCTTGTTGTTGATGTTGAAAATGCATTCCCCTGTCTCCCTTCAGTTCTGGTTTGAGTCCCAATGGATTGGAAAGTTGTGACCATCTTTTCCCAATGACCTATGACATGCCTAATTTTGTTAATATATATATATATATATATATATATATTTGTATTTTTTTAACCTAAAAATAACATAAAAATAACATAAAATGATGATACATTGTATTCTGTTAAATTAATGGGTAAGGTATTACATAGGGATCACACCGCGTGACACAGGTGAATACGGTGCTCCGCATTCATACCCATCCTTACTCAAAAAAGAAGAACATGTCAATAATCTATTTTTTTAAATACCTACAAAAACATAAAATAAAATAAAATAAACTGATGATACATTGTCTTCTTTATATTTTCTGGGTAAGGTATTACTCAGGGATCACACCGCCTGACATAGATTAATACGGAGCTCCCATTTCATACCAATCCTTACTCATAAAATAAGAACATGCCCACAATATATATATATATATATATATATATATATATATATATTTCAAACTGATTATACATTTTCCCCATTAAATTTTCTGGGTAAGGTATAACTCAGGGATCACACCGCATGACACGGATGTATACGATGCTCCCCTTTTATACCCATCCTTACTCATAAAAGAATAACATGTCAACAGTTTTTTTTAAAATATCAAAATAAAGAATAATAAAACAAATAATGACTCACAATGATTAGAAACATGAGAACCACGGGTTTCCCCTAGTATAGCGCTTTTTTAACATCTCTAGATCGACATGAAACCCCTAACTTACCCAAAACCAACATTCAACATTTTAAGGACACCATATTTCTCCAATTATACATTATTAAAATTGATTATTTGTTTAGAATTTGTGTCATGCACAAACCTAAGTTCTACAATGAGTAAGAAAATCTAAGGAATATCAGAAAAGGTTGATCTAGATTCCTCTGTAGTCTATCCTAAGATATCAATGATCATTCCAACTTTTTGGGTTTCAAGAGAAGAATAAATTCCAATAGAAATCTCCTTATTATACCCAATAAAGGGTTTCTTGGGTGGGGAAGGAAGGATGATAATTTTGATATTGGGTTTCATAGGACATTCAAACACAGGTTGAGATTTTGAATCCAACTCAGTTTCATTTTCCAAATTTCTCAACAAAATTGGTTCCTTTAGAATAGAAGATTAAACCACCAAATTTGAGAGATTAGTGTCAATAATGGGTATGGACTCAATGTTTTTAATTTCTCTCAATGGTTCAATGATTTGTGTTTTTGTCAAATCATGAATAGAGTTATACATAGGAGGCTCAATCCATGATGTCAAATTTCCCTCTTGTGAATACATGAAATCAATTTCCTCGTGATGTAAAGACCCTTAAAAAATTTCATTATTCACTTCCCCTACACCAAATCCAAAGTTCGGTTCTTCAATATATTCATGAGAGGTTTGTGGGAAACTAGAAAATCCACATAAGGTTTTGGAAGGTACAATTGGTGTAGGGATGCGTTCCTCACAAGTATTAATGTGTTGTAGTTCTAATCTCAAATATGATACATCGGAACTCATTATATCCATTTGATTACAAAATATTTCAAATCATATTTGAGGAATAGAATTTTTATGAGGTTGATCATCATGGACTTCCCAATGATTCCTCTCTTCAACCATCCTTGAGAGGGCTAGAAATTTATCCTTTAAATATTCATCGTCCCAATCATTGTACATGTCACCAGGTGTGTAGTAATAAATCAAGGGTTGATAAAATAAATTTTATAATTTAGAGGCTTCCAAATATTGAATTTCCATTTGATTACAGAATGAGTTTCTAACATGGTGATTTTGAAGATACTCCATTGGAGAAGACAGAAAGTTGGATTCTTGATTCTCAGGACACACACAAACCGAAAGGGGGAAAAGATAAGAAAGATGGGGTGAGAATAGAGAACTTGGGGTGAGAAAAGGATGATAGTGTCTAAGGTAACTTACTTGGGTCCCCGGCAGTGGTGCCAAAATTTGCTGTTGCCCAAATTTACCCATGTTTTAAGGGTCAAGCGGTCAATTACAGTGTTTCTTGGGTTGTCAAAGCCTGGGAAAACTAAGAAGAACCATTGGACACATAATATAAAGAGATGGATTTTTAGCAATGAAGTGGACAACTTGGGTAGTTTTTTGATGGGTTTTAAAATAGAACTAACATCTAAGGGAATTCAATTTATGAGAAATGAGTTGATCCAAGGTTATTTCTCGGGTTGGATTGGATGAATTCCTTTTTTTTTACGATTTCAATTTAATTAACTCGGGAAGGATTCATGAAATGAATTCAAACTACCCTCATCACTTACTGATTAAACACCTTCACAAAAACATGCTAATAATCTATACACTTGTAGGATCACTTTCATGAGCACTCCAAGGTAGAAGATCTACTTAGCACATACAAGTGGGGAGAATAAATTCAATAAGGAAGAAAAGGGAGAAACTCATTTAATGAAAGAAACTCAAATAAAAGAAATTAAAAATTTAGAGAGTGAGAAATAACATAAAATCCAGCCCCTTGAAACTCCCATGGATCAACCCATAAAATAGTTATCCCTCCATTGATAATATATTCTCAACGGAAGCGGGAAGTAGACTTACGAGGGTGAAATTGAAGAAGTAAAAAAAACAACAACAGAAAAACATGATCACTCCACCGTCGTGTGAACAAAATAACAAGGTTTGCTGTGAATAAATTCACACTATGAGGAAACAGTATCAAGGTGATAAGAGGAATAATATTATAAGAGAAGATAAATAACATTTATTGAAAACTAAAGTGGTTGAAACAACTTACATGAGAAGGAAGAAACGCTACAAGGACAATTTGGCATAATAACATTACAATGAAAACAAAGCTCCATGATCACTAAATCCTCCACAAATACTGCCTTAAATAGAAAAAAAATGAAGCCTTTGTCCGAGCCACCACTCCAATCGTCTCATTAATTAAATGTTTGGTCCAAGGTAGGTGGAACATTAATGTAGATAACTTTTCCACTTCTCGTCCCGAGGTTGCAGCCAGCTTGCTTCCACCAGAAAGACACGCCAAAAGGACCTTTTAGAAGGCAAAATTGGAGTGGGAAATTGAGAACTTAAATATAGCCCTAGATGTCTTCTAATTTCATGTAAAATTTCAGCCCAAAATAATACTCTGTTAGAGAGATATGATTTAAATGGTGCTATGATTTTCTAGGCCGCATAATCTGGCCCAGAATTGCATCTTCAAATTGTGTCACCTTAATCACCACCATGTAGGACGAATTATCACCGACTCCAGAAGAATCATTTGTTCCTCTATATTTTTTCTAGCCTCCCATGAAATGTGGGATTCAGTGGGACTGTACTAAGGCCCCACATTCTCATTGGTGGGATGATATCCAATATGCCTTCTCCAAAATTGTTTCTTTTCATCCCCAAATATCCCCATCATCCTTTATGAATCCTCCATTGATCCCTGAATAAAAAATGTTCATATTTAAGTTTATATAGATTTCCCAAAATATAAAAATAAAATATGGATAATTAAGTTCATTAAAATCATATGAATCATTGGGCCTAAATTGGTGCATATTAGGCATGGAGTGAAAAAATGATGAGAATGGATGTTCAAAATTAAAATCCACTAACTCAGGAACATAAGATCAAAAATGAACGTTTAATACCATTAAAATATAATCAAAATATGTGTTTTTATGGGATAATCAGGGAATATAACTGTTATGATGTAATTTCTAATGGTTTAATTGAATTAATTGTGTTCTTGATTTTGTAAAAGATTTTTTGTTTTTAAATGGATTCATTAGCATGTTTTCAGGTTTTGACATGATTTTTGAATTATTAACGGAAACTGGTGTTCGAATGTGAGAAATGTTTTGATAGGAAGAATTGACATCGAAGTGATTCAAAAATAATTTTATAGGAGATTTAACGTGATGTTTGAAATGGTAATAAGATTCCCTTTTGTGTGAATCATTTAATGATTTTCTTGATTGGATGAGAAATGGAACTAAAAGTATTGGGGCATGTTTTAGTTATTCAATGGGGAAGACATGTGTTTCAGAAGTTGGTTTCAATATTATTTCAATTATTATATTTAAAGGTGTTTATTTCCGTCATGTGGTTTATAAAGGACTATAGGGACCATAATAATTGGAGGGATAAAACTTTTGGTGAGATAAAACCCATAATAATTATATATTCTTATTACCATGATTATGAAATTAGTTTATTTATGATGGTTTAAGTGAGAAATCATATTGGAATAGTTAAATATGTTTATGGTGTTAATGTATGGTGATTATTGAATCTGATATATGATTTTATGCATAAGGAATGTGAATTATGCTAAACAACTATATAAATGAATGAAATTTGCATTAATGCATTATGGGATAGTATTAATCCAAATATTTATGGTTATAGAAAGTGATTGTTAATTGTGTTGGTCGTGATATGGAATTAGGATAGTGACTGGATAAAAAATCATGTGCACATGTGTTGGTAGGGTGGGCTATTGACTTGATGTTCTACTCCCACAAGTCTAGTTAGACTAAGTCACTTGACTCTACCCCCAACTGCATGGGTTAGGAAAGGGGATGAAGGATATATTCCCCTAATGGTTTCATTATACCCAATACTAAGGCTTCATGGTGAGGATGATTTGTTGTTTTGATGTGATCCATACTGATATAGGGACTTGGTTTATCCTCTTATGCATTGTAATTGATTGGAATATGCGATTTTGTAAATGATGTAATTCCTAGCCCATGTAAACAAGAAGAAAATGAATATAGTAATGAATATATACTCTGTGATGAATTGGAAATAATTGAGAAAAAGGATTAATTGAATATTTTTAACTAATGGGTATGTGATGGGTTGTGATTAGTTAAACCCCTTATGGTTAAATGTGTATGTCACCCTTGGGTCATGACATAGAATCCCTAACTGACCTAAAATAGTGTTGTAAGTTGATTATATTGAATATAATGGATAAAATAATGAATATTATATGATCACATAAATTTTTTTCCTGAATAATTGTTATTTATTTTACTTTTTACCTTCATACACTTTTTATAGACCAAATATTTCTTTTGAAACCATTGGTGGTGGTCTACTGAGGTGTACTCACACCCTTCTCGGGCATCCATGGTACATGGGTACCCAAACAGAGATACTTGATTCAGGTATTGGTTTAGGATGGGAACCTGGTGTTTGTTTGTGAATCAGATGATTTGTTGGATCTTGGAGGTTAGTACTGAGTTGGGACATGTGTCTGAGTTTAGAGTATTTTGACTTTTTGGTTCTATTTTATATTTTATGACTGCATGGCATGTAAAGTCTTCACCAGATTCTGTTACAGCATGAGTACATGATTAAGAGTTATCTTTTATCATTTGATGTCCAATTTTTAAATATATTATTTATTTTATCTATTGATGTTACTTGTCATTTTGATTCACTATAATAAGAGTAATAGTCTCCTCATGTTCCTCTTTAAACCTGCACTATTAGTCAGCTTCCTCTGGTGTACAAGGAGGCATGTTTGTGTTTATGTGGCAACATGACTTGGAGGACTGGTAATAGTGGCTTCTAGGTCAGGGGTGTTAAAAAAATAATTTTTTTTAAAATAATCCAATTAATTCAATTTGAATCAATATTATATTTTATTCTGGAATAAAAAAAAATTATTCTTTAAAAAGTAATTTTTGTAAAAACTATTTTCACTGCATTTTGAGAAATTATATTAAAATTATTTTTTACCAATTTTAGTAAATTAATCCTACAAAATGGATTCGATATTATTGATCACAATTCATAAATTATTTAATATAGTCCATTTCATTTTTTATTCATAATGAATAGTCATAATTATGAAAGTTTATTAATGCAGTAATAGTAAAATGTATTAAATTGGGTTAATACTATGGTATAATGTATAAAATTATCTAAAAACATGAATTTAATTAAATATATGCGTTTATATATTCCATAACCATTTCATTTGGGATCACGGTCTTATGATAATTACTTTTATTTTATGTTATATAATGAGTAATTACAAAATGAAACTCTCATTCATTTAATATCACTAATATGTTATCATAAGGATAAAAGAATGTAATAATGGTTACAAATGATAATTTTTAGTATTAATAAATTAAATTCTGTATATATATATTTTAAATATTTTATGTAATTTATAATACCTTGAATGATTACACAATATAGACACGATGCTTCTATATGTAATAGAAAAATTAAGTAAATGTTTTTGAAAAAATGTCAAAATAGTTCTTTGTTTAATTATAGAGTTCCATGAATTTAGTGGATAATTAAAACTTATCAGTGCTAATGAATGTATTTATATTCGAATTCAATTTTTATATTGATTCATTTGAAGTAAAATTATTGGAATAGTCCAAAACTGACTTTATGGATATTTTAGTCTAAATGATATTTTATAAATTTATTTGAAAATGGAAAATAATACCTCATATAAAATTTATGGAAACTATTATAGAAAAAAATACATGGACCATTTATTATTCAATTATAATATTAAAAATTAAATTCTTTATCTATAAAAACTAAATATTTTCCAGAACATTGTTGATTTTTTCCTATAAAATAATGCATTATTGATCTGTTCCTAAGA